>JAKCOX010000110.1:1200000-1881102 GCA_022605575.1 Laterallus jamaicensis coturniculus | reverse complement strand
CAAAAGACCGCCACAAAGAAGAAGAGGGAGTAGAAGAAGTAGAAGAAGAGGGAAATGAAGAACAACAAGAAGAATAACCAGGCAGGGCCCCAGTCTCAGTGATCGCAACCATCTCTCTAGACCTAAACCAGAGTCCATTTGTAAGTTATTAGTTTTCGTAACTCATCAATTTGGGACTGTATGGATCGCGAGTGATCAGAGAGGTTCATACAACACATACCTTCAAACTCTTCACACCCATGGCCTTGGGCAAGCAAAAGAAAATCAATTGCAGCTCTTTTTTGCAGCGTAGCATGGCGGACAGCATCAACATCAAGCAAAAGATTGGAAAGTTCCATGGAAGTAGCATTTGTTTGTTTTGCTAGCCAACACCCCAACTTGTTTATGTGATTGTGTGCAGCTGTTGCTGACACCCCTAGAGCGAGAAGAGATGCAGATATAATCTCTTCCAGTGACCAGAATGTTACCTGGTCGTTGCATTCTTTGTTAGAAGCATGTATCTGCCTCCTGGTTCGGCGATGGTGACGGCTCATGTTAAATATCATAGGGGTGTTAGGCGTTAGCAGAGATAAGCGGCCAAGCGTGCATGGCCCCCCTTTTAGACGTGACAGGATACCTGGCCAGGCACGGTCTCTGCATATGAGAAAATTACCAGGTGGTAGCTGCAAGGGACAGTTAGTAGATATTGAAAAGTTAGGCGAATTATAATTGCACCAGCTAGTAGCGTTGCGATAAAGAGCCATGCTAGAATTTACATTGGTGTGCGAGCTCTGGTCCCCACTTGGGTGGTTAAAATATAACCATGTATCAGCCTTTACTGAACTCAGAAGCTCCAACTCCTGTGGTTCCTGAGGCAATACAGGAGGGTGACCAGCCTATCCATCCCAATTATCCACATTCGTTCCAGTTTCAGTGGGTTGACAGATGGGCACCTTGGGGCATGGCCAGAAGTCTACTGGTAGCCCAACTAGACAAGTTGAGAATGGGTTACCAGGAGAAGACAAGGAGAGACAAATAGCCTCTTGGCCTGTCAGGTTTGCCATAGTAATCCAGATATTTGTTTTGGGTTGAGGCGGGACCCAGAGTGCTGCTGTCAATTGCATTAAGAGGGCAACAGCTGATATCGTTGTCATCGACCCCGGCATTAGTTGGAATCGGCACTTTCACTGTTTTCGGCTCTCCAGCGAGGCTCAGTGGGTGGTCAGTAGTGGATCCAGTGCAGGTTTGGTCCACTTAGCAGGAACCCACTGTGATCCTGTTGGGGTGGAAACACATAAATAACCTCTCCCCCAGTACAACACTTTAGCGGGGCCTTGCCACACGCCCGTCTTTGGGTCTCGATATTGAAACCAAACAGCCTCCTTGGATACCACTTCCTTGGTTGTCTCGTGGTGCCGTATTGCTGCAGGTTCTGACTGTTCCCCGAAAATGCATAGGTAGTTAATAACATAAAGGGTTTTAGCTAATTTGGAGTGTGGATGAAGCGTACGATGGCCATGTTGGCGGCCAGCTGTCCGGGACACTATGCTAGTGTCAGCCCCTGTATCCAACAGGGCGGTGAGCGTTGTTTCCTGATCCTTATAGGTGATGACTACGGTTTTTCGCGGTCGGTCGGTAAGGTCCATGGTCAGTAATGTAAGGCCTGTGGAGCCAAATCCTTTGTCACTTTGTGGTTCTTTGAAACATGGAGTGAAATTTGTAGTAAGTTGTGGTAGTGGAATTAGTTGAGCAATTCGTTGTCCCTTTTCGATTTTTAGCTGCGGAAAAGGATTCTGTGCCATAATTTGGATTTCTCCAGTATAGTCCGCATCAATCACTCCCGGCAGCACAAACAATCCCAACATCGAAGCAGAGGAACGTCCCAGCAAAAGCGCTCCATACGCTTGTCCTTTAATTTGTACAGGTCCTTTTACTCCAGTGGGTATTTTAGTGGGTCGAGTGGTCATAAGGGTAACATCTACTGCTGTTGCCAAGTCCAGGCCGAGGGATCCAGGGGTCACAGGCTGGAGGCGTGCGGTGGTGGTGCGCTGCTCCCTACGACGACTTGTGTCTGAGCGCGGCCATTTGTGCTCCACTGGGAGTTTCCCGGGGGGGGGGCGGCGACAGGCGTTAGTATAATGGTTGTCAGACTGGCAGGGCTGACACCATATTCCCGTGACATGGCAGTTACATTGTACGTGAACATATTTCCCGCAGCGGTAACATTTTGGAGAGGGATGTGTTCGGAACCCCGTAGCGGTGATGTTAGGAACCTGGAGAGGCGCAAGAGCGGCTAACACTTGGGACTGCATTGCTTCTGCCTGTTTCTTTAGCCCTTCCCCTAATTTCTCTAGGGCAGTCACTAACAATGCCTGAGAACCCGTTGGCTGCATAGCCATCCTTCCTAAGGCTTGTTCTGTAGTCCAGTTGGATCCCAGGCTATAAAGTATCCTTTGAGTAGCCGGATTGCTGTTCTGCAGAGCGCACTGTTTCAGCAGTGCTCCCTTCATATAGTCCGGTAGTCCTGCGCAATCTATTGCTGCCGCTGCCTTGTCAATAAATTCCCCAAACGCTTCATCCCTTCCTTGCTTAATGCCCATGTACGCTGGTACTCCCTCCGGTGTTTTTACCCTATCTATGGCTTGTCTGACCAGCCGCATTGCTTCTCGTGCTTTGTCTGGTCCTATGGTTATCTGATCCTCTGTACGCAAATATGGCCCTATTCCCATTAACTCCTCCATTGTTACACCCTGCAATGGCTCTCCGGGGACCCTCTGAACAGCTAAAGTCTCATTAACGGCAGCCTGCCAATGGGTGTTATACAGCAGTTGCCGGTGCTGTGTAAAGATGAGCTTTGCTATTCCCCTGAGATCATTGGGCAATAATAGGGTTTTGTCAAACAAATATTCTAACATTTGTTTCACCGGCTCACTTTTAACTTCATACTGGCTTAATGTAGCTCTTAATTGAGAAAGTAATTTGCAATCTAGAGGGGGAGTACTGTCTGTGATAACCTATTTGTTGCCCTGAATCTTGATCAATCAGTGGTGTATATACAACAGGGCAGGCTATCGTTTTGGCAGCCTCAAACATCCCATCGTCCCCTTCCTGCATGGTTTCTCGAGCCACGCTGGCCCAGGCTTCTCTCCGCTGTTTTGCTATTTCTTCCCACGAATTAGTCCATGCTCCCGGTACGGGATCGGGAGTGATGAGAAGGAGCTCGGGATTCTCTCCCCGTGGATCAGGGTTAGCATTCAATGGGGCATGCCCGGGCGGCTCTCTAGGTTCAGGGGTCTGTGTTTCCTTCCCAATGTTTTACTCCTGGAGAAAGGGGGGGGGCCGATGGGCTTGTGGCGAAGCCACTTGCCCCCACCCCTGCCCCAGGAGTCATCGGAATGAAAACGGAGGTTATTGCAGGTGCGAGGGGCTAATAATTTCCCTGTGTGCTTATATCGCCCGCTCTGCTGCTTTCTTTTCTGTCACTGCCTGAAGCAGTACATTATATACTACTCGCCATTGTTTTCCCAAATTTTTGGCGGTTTTATCATCATCTAATATAAGTTCCCACAGTATATCCCCAAATTTTCGCCATTCCGTTAACTCGTGAACTGTATGCGGGTTCTGAAAACAACCCTTGTCATACCCATAAGCTAACAACCCCAGTAACTCCTTCTTTAAATCTATACCCTTATCATCCCTTTTTCGTAAAGTACCTGTAAATAAATCATATGCCACTTGCCTATCCATTTGCGGACGTCCGCTGTTGCAGCTTTTCAAGGCTCCGGTGGCACGTATGGCCCAAAATCACCGATGTGATCTTTGGGGGCGCACTCCTCTATTTCAATTGATCTGGGCGCCATGCTGGCTGCAAACAGGACCCAACTTCTACTTCTCCGACCGTGGTCATAGTCGCCTGCTATCAGGTCTGGACTCGCCCTCTTGCAGGGGGCCCTGTGCGGGGTCGTATCGGCATCACATCAGGGTCACCATTTGTCGGAGAAGGGAGACTTCGACCACCATATGGTCCATCAGCATGTCCCGATTTTTATTCAAGCAAGCCTTGGTTAAATACACTGCTTAATTAGCTCATGCGTATTGCGAAAGTCAAGCTCATTATTGGTCAAGCAGATAAATGCCGGCCCGTCCCCTCTTTGTTCTGTTTCCACATTCCTGAAGTTTAAACATCCTTTTATCACATCCTGCAGGTGTCTGAGCGCCAGCAATATCCAGTTACAGCTAGCTACTGGGTCAAGCTGACCTAGAGCTAATACCCTACTTACACCATCTCAAGCAAATCCAGGCTGCTGTGTCACCTCTCTGATAGCCAGCACTGAACCAGGCTCTCCACATTTTCCCCGTTTTTCTTCTGGGCTAAAAATGTAGTAGCAGTAGAAAAAAACGAATCAAAAGATAAGGGAGAAGAAAAAGTAGTAAACGAGGAAGAAGAAGAAGAGGAAGCAGAAGCAAAAGAAGTAAAATAAGCAGAAGATGAAGAAGAGAAAGAAGAATTGGAAGAAGAAAAAGAAGTAGGAGATGAAGAAGAAGCAGTAGAAGAAGAATGCAAAGAAGAATAATAAGAAGAACCAGCCAAAGACCGCCACGAGGAAGAAGAAGAAGAGGCTGACAAAGATAAATACAAAGAAGAATAAAAAGAAGAATCAGCAAAAGACCGGAATGAAGAAAATAAAAAATAAAAAGAAGAAGTACCAGCAAAAGACCGCCACGAAGAAGAAGAAGCAGAAGAAGTAGAAGAACAAACACAACAAAAAGAAGAAGAACCAGCAAAAGACCGCGTAGAAGAAGAAGAAGAAAAGGAGAAGTATTAGAAGAAGTAGAGGTAGTAGAAGAAGAGGGAGTAGAAGAAGAAGAAGAATCAGCAAAAGACCGCGAAGAAGAAGAAAAGAAAAAAAAGAAGTAGTATCAGGAAAAGACCGAGAAGAAGAAGAAAAAGAAGACGAAGAAGAAGGACCAGCAAAAGTCCAGAAAGAAGCAGAAAAAGTAGAAGCAGAAGAGGAAGAGGAACAAGAAGAAGAATGAGAAGTAGAAGAAGAAGAAGAAGTACAAGAATTAGTAGAAGAAGAAGAAGAACCAGCAGAAGACCACAATGAAGAAGCAAATTCAGAGGAAGATGTAGAGGCAGAAGAAGATGATGAACCAGCAAAAGACCACGAAGAAGAAGCAGAAGAGGAAGAAGAAGAACAAGAAGAAGAAGAAGAAGTAGAAGATGAAGGAGAAGAAGGGAATGAACCAGCAAAAGACCGCCACAAAGAAAAAGACGAAGAAACTGAAGAAGAAGAAGGACCAGCAGAACACCACGCTGAAGTAGAAGAAGAAGAAGCAACAGAAGGCGACGATGAAGAAGATGCAAAACCAGACGAAGATGTAGAGGAAGAAAAAAATTATGAACCAGCAAAAGACCGCAAAGAAGAAGGAGAAGAAGCAGTAGAAGAAGTAGAAGAAGAGGTAGAAGAACCAGCAAAAGTCTGCGAAGAGGAAGAACACTTAGAAGAAGTAGAAGAAGAAGAAGTAGAAAAATCATCAAAAGGCCGCGAAGAATAAGAAGAAAATGAAGAAGAGAAGAAAAAAAAGGAGAAGGACCATCAAAAGACCGCGATGAAAGAGACAAAGAAGAAGAAGAAGAAGAAGAAGAAGAAGAAGAAGAAGAAGAAGAAGAAAAAGAAGAAAAAGTAGAAGAAGAAGAATACTCAGCAAAAGACAGTGAAGAAGAAGAAAATGAAGTAGAGAAAAAGAAAAACCAGCAAAAGACCGCCACGAAGAAGAGGAAGAAGAAAAAGAACCAGCAAGAGATCGCCACGAAGAAGAAAAAGAACAAGTACAAGAGGAAGTAGGAGAAGAAGAAGAAGAAGAAGAGGAGGAGGAAAAGGAAGAATTAGAATAAGGAGAAAGGGCAAATACCATGATGACAGCGAATAATAAGAAGAAGATGAAGAAGAAGAAGTAGTAGAAGAAATAGAAGAAGAATAAGAAGACCCAGCAAAGGACCGTGAAGAAGAAGAAGTTAAAGAAGAAAAAGAAAAAAAAAAGAAGAAAAAGAAGAAGAAGAATATGCAAAAGACCCCTGACGTACGGAAATAGACTCTATAACTCGAAAGTTATAAAGTAGGTATGTTTATTGCACGCTGGGGCACGGGGGATCGCTCCACCACAAACGTGCACCCCGGAGCAGCGAAACTCTCTCATACTTATACAATCAAACAATGAATATTCAACTAACGCCTATACATATTAATTACCTAACCCCGCCTACTCTCTCTTCACATGCTAATTAGCTTATCAGTCCTTCGCGCTTGCGCAGATCTTTTAAAAAAATTGTGGGAAAGGGGCTCGGTGGTCTTTGGGAGGAAGGCTCCGAGTCTACCTCATGACGTATTTTTCACCCTTTGCCTGGAATGTGCTTATCGGTCTGAGTTAGCGTATGACCTTGTTGACTGTCTGCTTTCCTCGGAATGTGTTGATCCTAGTCGTACATCAAGTCCTTTATCAGTCTCCTGTTTCTTTTGTTTAGGCGGAGACGACGGAGATGGGTACCTATTATTCCATCCTCCAGTCCTTGCCCTTTATCTTTATCTTATCCTGGAAAGTACAAGGCTTTCAAGCTATTCTACATCATTGTCTAGCTATGCAAGAGTTGTTTTCCCTAATTGTGCTATACTATACATGTATTATGATTCTATACCCCGGATCAATTCTATAATTCTATATTCTCGGATCAATTCCCCCCTTTTTTTTTTTATACTAAGTAAATTCTTTTACTTAAACAGTTTCCCTGAATGATATAAGGCATCGTACATAATAGTTATTCTTCTTGACATTCTCCAAAGCCATAAGTATAACATAATGGTTAATATTACTACAATTCCTAAGCTAATTAGCAGTATCACCATGGGGTGCATCATGGTATTAAGGATTCCTGTTGCAGAGGGTGACCAACCAAAAAGGGTGTCCCACCAACTATGATTCCCATCTTGTTCTACCTTCTTTAAGACTTTTCTGATTGTTGTGGTTTATATATCAGCGGAAAGCTGGGGCCACAAAGGTCAGAAAAAAGAAGCCCCCTACCACTTTAAGAGGTGGAGGATGGGTGAACGGAGCTAAGCGACGGGCTGCAGAGCCAGAGGAAAAAAAAAACAAAGGCCTGCAGGGTTGGGATAAGGATAGTTTACTAAACAACAGGGAAAGGTATGAAAACAACTAACTACAGTGCTATTATATACAGTGCAAACCTCTCACCACACTATGTCATTTGAGCCGTGCCCGAACCGATTCAGATTCAGATTCAGAGCCCCGAACGCAGCAATCCCCGAGCCCAGCACCCCAGAGCACCCCCCTCACCACCGCCTGCCACGCCGATCCAAGAGAGAGAGAGAGAGAGAGAGAACCGGAACTCCCACACGCCTGTTCAGACCGGGACTTCCAGTGCCCGGAGCAGTTTCTGATGGGTCCGGAGTCTCCCCCGGAACTGGCACTGCGCCTGCCCAGACCGGGACTTCCCGTGCCTGGGTCCGGAGTCGCCCCTGCAAGGGGGGGGCAGTCTGCCTGATTATGATGCAATTGGCATGGAATACTCTCAGGGCGAACATAGCCTGCTGCTGGGCTGAACCCAGGACATTATCCACCCCTTATTCCATACCATTTACATCATGAGCAGGACCAGCAACCTTTTTTGGGTCCAGGGAGTCTCTCCCATCCACACATATGCATGTACACATGCACACACATGTATGTGCGTATAGATTCAGTCTGCGGATGTTTCCTCCGAGTCTGTCGGTTTCATTCAGTCCACGATTCTCAGGCTCTCTGGTCCCTCTGTCACAACAGTCTCTCAGGGTATGAAGAGTCGTACGTGCCACTGGATCGTTGAATGCTGTATCTCGGGCTCTCGAACACTGCACTTGGCATGATCCATGCTCATAGTCCATGGGTCAGAGGTGTTTATTACAAAAGAGAAAAAAAAAAGAGTTCTTGGGAGGCTGGTCTTCGCTCCATCATCACGGCACCGATGACCCTGGCTGTAATGTCATTAGTATAACATACAGTATCTATAACAAAAATAAAACAGTAGTGAATTATTTAGCATGATATTGGCTATTCTCACCCAAAATCAAATCCCCTTGTGGTACACATCGAGTTTCTCCATCTTTCTGCATTACCTCCATCTTTCTACATAGCCTGCTGCTGGGCTGAACCCAGGACACTGATCCCTTCTGTATCACAATGGATTGTAAGAAGGGTTTCCTGCCCTTTAATCCTGATTTCTTCTAATATTCGTTGGAAATCCTCATGTCTTAGTAGATTTTCTATATTATTTATATTTAATCCTATGGGGGCAGGAAGTATCCTCTTTGATAGAGTAAGATCAGTTCTTAAGAGTTGATGAGTAGTTATTGGGGCTGAATAGTTGAAATCACATCCAGTGATAGTTGTAAAGTTACAAACACAATAGTTTGAGTATTGTGCTGTTTCTCTTGTTTTTCCATCTATGGTTAACGTATCACACCTTGTCCTTACACATGCACATCCCTCCCCTGCATATACGACTATTGTTTTCAAGTCTATATTTGGTCGGGCCTCGAATTGACATATCTTTTGGTTCGTGTCTAAGCAAATGTCTTGAGCTATTATGGTATTACTTTCACAAAGGAATCCTTGCTTTTCCCTCAATGATGCAGGACTCGAGGTCTACTGTCTGCCACTTACCATCCATTTCCCTGGCCCATGTTCTATGTGCAAAAGGGTAGAGTAGCGTCCAGTCATGGTTAATTCCGAGGGCCATGATGGGGTGTATAGTAATTACCGCCGCCTTATGTGTTGTTAACACAAAAGCTGTAACCATATATGTGTTAGGGTCACAAGTAAAGTTGACCATATTCCACCATGATTGGAGCTTCCTTTCAGTTTCCGTAGCACTGTCCCAAACTACTTTTTGGATTTCTGTGGGGAATATGCCTTCTTCTCCTTCCCTTATTATGGACGCTGCTACCGATTGCATCCATAACTGGGCCTGAATGCAACTTAGGGCTAGGGCAACATCGTCCTGTAATCTGCCTAATACCTTGGTGATCAGTTGATGGTCTCCTACATTTATCTGTTCCCATTTCGGAAGTATTTTTGATGCCAACCATTGTTGTACCCCTAGTGCCAATAATGAAGATTTCAATGGTTGTTGCAATTTTGATATATCTGCTGTGGTAGCGGCCAGTTTATTCATTATTACCTCTGAATCTATGGAGTTTAGTACTCCAAGCCCTGTTCCTAATAATCCGGTTACATCTCTTGTTTTTCGATTTCCATAAACATTCTTCCTTTTTCTTAACCAAGTTGTCCATCCCTCATATGAGACTTGTAGAAAAGAGGAACAAGATGGTTTTATGTCAGAAACCTTAACCTGCATTTGTAAATCCACTCTTTTGAGGGACCATTCTGGATTAAGCAATACCTGTTGTTGTCCTACCTTTTTAATCACATATGGGCCAATTTTATAGATATAGGATTCCAGTTTGTAAGGTTGTGTTGTTGGACCTTTTGTTGTAGTGGTTTTAGTGGTAGTGGGCCTGTTAGTGGCCTGTATTTCAAATTTGAGTGATAGTCCAATGGCATCCTTGACCCAAAGACAGGTCACCCTTGTGGTCTGTACAAGGGTGAAGTTATGCCAGCAGTCTTGTTCCTCAGGGGTACATATTTTGGCATTCTTAATAGTGGGATCAACTGATATAGTAATCTGAGATGCCTTCTTATGAGTAGTTCCATTAAGCAGTCAGCACCCTATTCCAATCTTTTCACCTATGATCCCTTGAAGTTTATAAATATCCTGCTCTATATTCCTGCTCCATTCTCCCCTCATGTATACTTGATTTTCATGCATGGCCACGGTAGACAGATTTAAATCTTTTTGGTCAGAATATTTCCCCATGGACCCAGTATATCCGATGTATGCTTGAGACCACGGCCAATCATCGTTTAGTATCTGGCAATCTAGCATTTCACAATTTGCTCGGAAAGTCGTACAATTGAAAGAGATTATAGCACCACTCTTATCACTGATGATACAATTTTCTTTCTGACTGGAGTTACCGCTTATAATTCTAAGTGTTATAATGATTAGGATTAGTTTCATTTTCTACTACTACTAGGAGTAAATCATTAATTGCTACCAGTTCATTTACACGTTGTCTGTGTTGTTTCCACCCTTCTTTACCCGAACGAACTTGAGTTTCAATCCTCTATTCTCTGGAGTTACTTTCCACGAAGTTGTGGGGATTTTCTTTATCCGGGTATGGTGAATCCAGGAATTCTGTCCCTCGACTTTGACTGCCGTGTAGGTGGTGAGAAGGACGTGATAGGGTCCAGTCCACTGTGGTTCCAGAGCCTTTTCTGTAAGAGACTTAACATATACATAGTCCCCTGGTTGTATATCATGAACAGGCCCATCCAGACCCCTACTACGCGTTCCCATTACATGCTTTTCAATTCTTTTTAATTGCTTGTTTAGAGCCACCATATAGGAAGTCATTATTTCTTCACCAATTTGAGAAGATGTTCCTTTTTGCACCCATAAGGCCGCCCAGAGAGAATTTCGAATGGGCTAAGCCCTTCTCTTACCCTTGGTCTAGTTCTTATTCGCATAAGAGCCAATGGTAAAGACTGAGGCCAGGTTAGATTAGTTTCTTGTCCTAACTTTGCAATTTGTTGTTTTATTAGATGGTTCATTTTCTCCACCTGACCACTTGATTGTGGTCTGTATGGGGTGTGTAATTGCCAATCTATTCCTAGATGGTGGCTAATCTGTTGTACTATTTTAGACACAAAATGTGGTCCTCTGTCTGAGGACATTACTGCTGGAACTCCAAACCTGGGTATTATTTCCTGGAGCAATACCTTGGTTACTTCTCGGGCTTTAGCAGTTCTGCACGGGAAGGCTTCTGGCCAGCCTGAAAAGGTATCCGTTAAAACCAACAAATATCTATACCCCCCTTTTCTAGGGAGTTCTGAAAAGTCAATCTGCCAATGTTCCCTGGACTGTTTCCTCTCCCAATTTTCCCAAATTTTAGCTCTTTTATCACTTTAGGGTTAGTCTGGAGGCAAAGATCACATTGTTGGGTCACTTGTCTTACAGTTGTATATAAGTTTCGTGCTATTATGTTTTTGGTAAGATCTTTATACAGGGCTTCTGACCCCCGGTGCCTTTTTCTGTGTTCTTCACGGACTACTGACCATATCATGTGAGAAGGGATCACTATTTTCCCTTGCGGGGTTATAGCCCACCCTTCCTCATTATATGATCCCTTTAAGTCACTAATGAGTTTACGGTCCTCTTTAGTGTATTCCAGTCTATCTCTTAAGTTTATCTGTCCATCAGGTATTAGTGCCCCCTCTACCTTGATTTCTTTTCTGGCTGCTTGTTTCGCCTCCCTGTCTGCCAGTTCTTTTCCTTTTTCCAATTCTGTACTCACCTTCTGGTGTGCCCTGATGTGCATAATTGCCACCTTTTCAGGAAGCTGCACTGCATTCAGGAGTCTCAGAATTTCTTCTGCGTGTTTGATGGTTTTTCCTTGAGAGTTTAACAATCCTCTTTCCTTCCATATTGCTCCATGAGCATGTACCACTCCAAAGGCGTACTTAGAGTCAGTCCAAATGTTTACCCTCCTTCCCTGGGCTATTTCCAGGGCTCTGGTAAGGGCTATAATCTCAGCCTTCTGGGCTGACACACCAGCCGATAGTGGCCCCGACTCTATTACCTTTTCAGAAGTGGTAACAGCATATCCGGAGTGTCTCTTCCCATTCAGCATATAGCTGCTTCCATCGGTGAACCAGTGCTCAACTCCGTCGATTGGAACATCTTTAAGATCTGTGCGGCTAGAGTGTGTGGCTTCAATTGTTTCTAAGCAATCATGACTTACCGGTTCCCCGATGTTTCCATCGAAAAATGAAGCTGGATTGATGATGTTTGTGGTCACAATTTCAACATCATCCTGCTCCACCATTATGGCTTGGTATCTTAGGAATCTCTGTGGGGAAAGCCAATGCCCCCCTTTTGCCTCAAGGACCGCAGATACAGTATGGGAAAACAGGACAGTCATTCTCTGACCCAGGGTAAATTTCCGGGCCTCTTGGATGTTTAAAATGACGGCTGCCACTGCTCTCAGACAACCAGGCCATCCTTTTGCAGCGGCATCCAGCTGTTTGGAAAAGTATGCTACTGCCCGTCTGTATGGTCCCAAATCTTGCGCCAATATTCCCAATGCTATTCCTTGTTTTTCGTGAGAGAATAGAAAAAATGGTTTACTTACATCGGGAAGTCCCAATGCTGATGCTGACATTAGAGCTTTCTTCAGCTGATGGAAAGCTTGGTCCGACTTCGCATCCCACTGGAGGTCTTTCTGGTTAGCTGTTATCAGGGAATATAGAGGTTTTACAAGTAGACCATAATTACATATCCAAAGTCGGCACCACCCCGTCATACCTAGGAATGTTCGTAATTCTTTTACAGTTCGTGGTCGGGGGGTTTGACATATGGCCTCTTTCCTGGCTTGTCCTAGAACTCGTTGTCCGGCACTGATTTCGTATCCCAGGTACGTGACCTGTCGTAGTACTACCTGTGCCTTCTTTATAGAAACCCGATACCCCTGTAATCCCAGAAAATTTAACAGACTTACTGTCCAGATGATGCAGGATTCCTCAGTCTTGGTTGCAATGAGGAGGTCGTCCACATATTGCAATACCTTCCCGTCTTCTGATGGTAGTTCCCATGACTCCAAGTCTTTTGCTAGCTGATTCCCAAAAATTGTGGGGCTATTTTTAAACCCTTGTGGCAACACCGTCCATGTGAGTTGGGTCTTTCGACCACTTTTGGGATTTTCCCATTCGAAAGCAAAAATTTTCTGGCTGACTTCGTGGAGAGGGAGGCAAAAGAAAGCATCCTTTAAATCCAGGACCGTAAACCAAGCTAAGTCAGGGGTCAGTGTGGTTAATAGAGTGTAGGGATTAGCTACCACTGGGTAAAGATCTTCTGTTACTTTGTTGATGGCTCTTAAGTCTTGAACTATCCTGTAAGACCCATCAGGTTTCTTAATTGGGAGGATCGGTGTGTTAAATTCAGACTCACATTCCTTTAGTAACCCTAATTCTGTAAACCGTTCTATGATTGGACGAATTCCTTCCCTATCTTCCTTTTTCAATGGGTATTGTTTGATCCTCACCGCGTTCCGTCCCTCTTTTAATTTGACTATTATGGGTTGCACACGTTTTGCTCATCCAGGTACATCCGTTGCCCAGACTCTAGGATATACCTGGTCCATGACCCTAGCATCAATTTCAATTTCCCCTTTCATAGGAGTGTTAACCAAGAGTAAACTCATAATTTGAATATATTGTTGACCATTTACCTCCCGAGTAATTTTCCCTTGTCTAAATTTGATTGTTGCTCCTAATTGTTCTAATAAGTCCCTCCCCAGGAGGGACTTTGGAGAGCTTGGCATATATAAAAATTTATGAGTTCCCATTTGTTTACCCAATGTATACTTTAAGGGTTTGCAAAAGTAAGCCTTTTCAGCTTGGCCCGTGGCACCTTTCACTGTAATATAGTCCGTTTCCAGAGGCATCAAAGTTTGATTTAAAACTGAATATGTTGCTCCTGTATCTACTAAAAATTCAACTTCCTTTTGCTCTTTTCCTAGTTTTATTTTTACTAATGGGTCGGCTAGTCAGCTTTCCTCCTCTGCGTGAGCTATTATTTTCCTTTGATTTCTTTGATTGTTGCGCCACCTCACGTTCCTTTGGCGCTCAGGGCACTCATGCTTCCAGTGTCCGGTCTTTTTGCATTTTGCACACTGATTTTTCACCAGGGGTGTTAGCCCCTGCCCTGGTGTAGCTTTGTATGCCCGATTTTCATTTTCCCTTATTACAGCCAGTATTCTCTTCTGATCACGTCTGTAACTCTGTTCTCGATTACTAAATATTCTCCATGCCTCCTCTAATAATTTCTTCAGGTTCCTGTTTTCGGGAGGTCTTAATTTTTGTAATTTGCACCTAATATCTCCCTGGGGTTGTCCCAGGAAAAGAGATATTAATTGTTGCGCCCCTACCTCTGAATTCGGGTCTAGGGGTGTATGCCGGCGCATCGCATCTCTAATTCTATCTAAGAATTCAGAGGGTGTTTCAGAGGGGCCTTGTCTGACTGCGTATAAGATTGCCCAATTTATTGTCCTGGGAATTGCCTTTTCCTTTCCCTTGATTATCCACTCCTGGTATGCCTGTAACCTTCTCATCTCGGCGGAGCGATTCGGATCCCATGCCAGATCTGACAAGGGAACCCATTCTCTATAGTTATCTCCTTTTATATCATAATGTTCTTTTGCTATTTCCCCTGCTGTTTTTATAATCAGTTGCTTATCAGTTTCAGTTAAGCAATCCAATAATAATTGTATGTCATTCCAATCGGGATTGTGTTGTCTTATTAGGAATTTAAAATTTTGTGCCGTATTTATCGGATCATTACGATATCCCCGTGCAACCTCCTTCCATTCTTTCAAGTCTGCACCCGTGAATGGGATCTTTATTTTCATTATCCCTCCGTCCACATTCACGGCGTCTCGAAGGGGTGCCTGTAAGATCGTTTTCTGTCTAGTGCGTGAAGACACTGAGCTACCTGGGGGCTGAACTAGCTTTTGCGCTTCCTCATGTGGTGGTGGAGGCTGATCTTTTCTAGAGGTGGTGTTGTGGTTTATGCCTCAGCGGTATAAAGGTCAGAAAAAGAAGCCCCCCTACCACTTTAAGAGGTGGAGGATGGGCGAACGGAGTTAAGCGAGGAGCTGCAGAGCCAGAGGGAAAAAAAAAACCAATGGCCTGCAAGGTTGAGATAAGGATAGTTTACTAAACAACAGGGAAAAGTATGAAAACAACTAACTACAGTGCTATTATATACAGTGCAAACCTCTCACCACACTATGTCATTTGAGCCGTGCCCGAACCGATTTAGATTCCCGAACGTAGCACTCCCCAAGCCCAGCACCCCCGAGCACCCCCCTCACCACCTTCTGCCACGCCGATCCCGAAAGAGAGAGAGAGAGAGAGAAGCCGGAACTCCCACACGCCTGCTCAGACCAGCACTTCCCGAGCCCAGCAGTTTCTGATAGGTCCGGAGTCTCCCCCGGAACTGGCACTGCGGCTGCCCAGACCGGGACTTCCCGTGCCTGGGTCCGAAGTCGCCCCTGCAAAGGTGGGGCGGGCAGCCTGTCGGATCATGATGCAATTGGTATGGAATACTCTCAGGGCTAACACAGCCTGCTGCTGGGCTGAACCCAGGACATTATCCACCCCTTATTCCATACCATTTACATCATGAGCAGGACCAGCAACCTTTTTTGGGTCCAGGGAGTCTCTCGCATCCACACACATGCATGTACGTGCGTATAGATTCAGTCTGTGGACGTTTCCTCCGAGTCTGTCGGTTTCATTCAGTCCACGATTCTCAGGCTCACTGGTCCCTCTGTCAGAACAGTCTCTCAGGGTATGAAGAGTCGTACGTGCCACTGGATCGTTGAATGCGGTATCTCGGGCTCTCGAACACTGCACCTGGCATGATCCATGCTCATAGTCCGTGGGTCAGAGGTGTTTATTACAAAAGAGAAAAGAAAGAGTTCTTGGGAGGCTGGTCATTGCTCCATCATCACGGCACCGATGACCCTAGCTATAATGTCATTAGTATAACATACAGTATCTATAACAACAATAAAACAGTAGTGCATTATTTAGCATGATGTTGGCTATTCTCACCCAAAATCATGTCCCCTTGAGGTACACATCGAGTTTCTCCATCCTTCTGCATTACCCACCAGGTACAACCAGGTCCTTGAGCAAAAACAATCCCAGATTTAGGTTTGCCTTTGCCTGTAGCAGGAATGACCCAAACTGTCTTTCCCAAAATACTTTTCATGTGCACTACTGGGACTCTGTCTCCTTCTACAGTATGTGAGAATTCTGACTGGGCTGGACCAGCCCGATTGGTAGATCCCCTAGAGTTAACCAACCACGTAGCTTCAGCTAAATGTGTATCCCAATGTTTAAATGTTCCACCACCCATTGCTTTCAGTGTGGTCTTTAAAAGCCCATTATATCGTTCAATTTTCCCAGAAGCGGGTGCATGCTAAGGAATGTGGTACACCCACTCAATGCCATGCTCTTTGGCCCAAGTGTCTATGAGAGTATTTCGGAAATGAGTCCCATTATCTGACTCAATTCTTTCTGGGGTGCCATGTCGCCATAGGACTTGCCTCTCCAGGCCCAGAATTGTATTCCGGGCAGTGGCATGGGGTACAGGATATGTCTCCAACCAGCCAGTGGTTGCCTCAACCATTGTAAGTACGTACCGTTTACCATGGCGAGTCTGTGGGAGAGTGATGTAATCAACCTGCCAAGCCTCCCCATATTTATATTTCATCCACCGTCCTCTATACCAGAGGGGCTTTAACCACTTAGCCTGCTTGATTGCGGCACATGTCTCACATTCTTGGATAACTTGTGCAATAGCATCCATGGTTAAGTCCACCCCTCGATCTCGAGCCCATCTATATGTTGCATCTCTTCCTTGATGACCTGAAGTATCATGAGCCCATCGGGCTAGGAATAACTCACCCTTATGTTGCCAGTCCAAATCTACCTGAGCCACTTCAATCTTAGCAGCCTTATCGGCCTGCTGGTTGTTTTCATGTTCCTCCATGGCCCGACTCTTAGGTACATGGGCGTTCACATGACGTACCTTTACGGTAAGCTTCTCTAATCGAGTAGCAATATCTTGCCATAAGTCAGCAGCCCATATGGGTTTGCCTCTACGCTGCCAATTATTCTTTTTCCACTGCCGCAACCACCCCCACAAGGCATTAGCTACCATCCATGAGTCAGTATAAAGGTAAAGCATAGGCCACTTCTCCCTCTCAGTAATGTCCAGGGCTAATTGGATAGCCTTTACCTCAGCAAATTGGCTTGATTTACCTTTTCCTTCAGTGGCTTCTGCTACTTGCCTCATGGGACTCCATACAGCAGCTTTCCATTTCTGATGTTTACCCACAATGCGACAAGATCCATCAGTGAACAGGGCATATTGCTTTTCATTTTCTGGCAGTTGGTTATATGGTGGAGCTTCTTCTGCGCGTGTTACCTCCTCATCCTCTGGTGACATCCCAAAGTCTTTGCCTTCTGGCCAATCTGTAATCACCTCCAAAATTCCTGGGCGATTGGGGTTTCCTATTCGAGCTCGTTGCGTAATTAGTGCAATCCACTTGCTCCATGTAGCATCAGTTGCATGGTGTGTGGAAGGGACTTTCCCTTTAAACATCCAGCCCAGCACCGGCATTCGGGGTGCTAGGAAAAGCTGAGCTTCAGTTCCAATTACCTCTGAAGCAGCTCGAACCCCTTCGTAAGTGGCCAGTATTTCCTTTTCTGTTGGAGTGTAATTGGCCTCAGATCCTTTGTAGGCCCGACTCCAAAACCCTAACGGTCGCCCTTGAGTCTCCCCTTGTGTTTTCTGCCAGAGACTCCAGGTAGGACCATTGTCACCAGCTGCGGTATAGAGCACATTTTTAATATCTGTCCCTGTACGGACAGGTCCAAGGGCTACAGCATGGACTATTTCGCGTTTGATCTGCTCAAAGGCTCGCTACTGATCAGGGCCCCATTCAAAATCATTTTTCTTCCGAGTTACGTAGTAGAGTGGGCTCACAATGAGACTATAGTTTGGGATATGCATTCTCCAAAATCCTATAACCCCTAAGAAAGCCTGTGTTTCCTTTTTGTTACTTGGTGGGGACATAGCTGAAATTTTATTAATAATGTCCATTGGGATCTGACGACGCCCATCCTGCCATCTTATTCCTAAAAACTAGATTTCTCGCTTATGCCCCTTGACTTTACTTTGTTTTATAGCAAAACCAGCTTCTAGCAGGATTTGAATTATCCTTTCTCCTTTTTTCAAAAACTTCCTTTGCTGTATCGCCCCATACAATGATGTCATCAATATATTGCAAGTGCTCTGGGGCTCCACCCTTTTCTAATGTGCTCTGGATTAGTCCATGACAGATGGTGGGACTGTGTTTCCACCCCTGGGGCAGACGATTCCATGTATATTGGACACCTCTCCAAGTGAAAGCAAACTGTGGTCTGCACTCTGGTGCCAGTGGAATTGAGAAGACAGCATTTGCAATGTCAATTGTGGCATACCACCTGGCTGCCTTCGATTCCAGTTCATACTGGAGCTCTAGCATGTCCGGCACAGCAGCACACATATTTGGAGTGACTTCATTTAGGCCACGATAATCTACTGTCAGCCTCCACTCTCCATCGGACTTCCGCACTGGCCATATGGGACTGTTGAATGGTGAGTGGGTTCGGCTGATCACTCCCTGACTCTCCAGTTGACGAATCAATTTATGGATGGGGATCAAAGAATCCCGGTTTGTACGATACTGCCGCCTGTGCACTGTCGTCGTAGCAATTGGCACTCGCTGTTCTTCGACCTTCAACAACCCCACAACAGCTGGATCTTCCGAAAGTCGAGGCAAGGCACACAATTGTTTAGTTTCTTCAGTCTCCACAGCAGCTATTCCAAAAGCCCACCAGTATCCTTTTGGGTCTTTAAAATACCCTCTACCGAGATAGTCCATACCTAAAATGCACGGAGCTTCTGGGCCAGTCACAATGGGGTGATTCTCCCAGTCCTTTCCAGTTAGGCTCACCTCAGCCTCAAGCACAGTCAACTTTTGGGAGCCCCCTGTGACTCCAGAAATGTAAACAGGATCTGTCCCTTCATAATTTGATGGCATTAGAGTACACTGAGCACCGGTATCCACTAGAGCCTCATACTCTTGTGGGTCTGATGTTCCAGGCCATCCGATCCACACAGTCCAATAAGTCCGATTATCCCTCTCCTCCACGTGGCTGGAGGCAGGGCTCCTCTATTGCTCCTGGATAGAAACTGGTGCAACATTCCTCTTGGCAGAACCTTGTGCATTTGCTCTACCTTGCAACTCATTTACTCGTGCTTGGAGGGCTGAAGTGGGCTTCTTATCCCACTCTGGTTCTCCTACATCCTGATCTGCTCGAGATGGTTTTGCCCCATTCTTACTTTTCTGAGATGGCCCTGCTCCATTCTTACTTTTCCATGATGGCCCTGACTTTTCATCCTCATCCTCATCCGGCCATTCTTGAGATAATGGTTTTTCACCATCATCCTCATCCTGACATTCTTGAGATGGCCCCAGTTGTTCACCATCATCTTCTGGCACTATGCGAGCTAACTTCCTGGTGTGTTTCCTCTTTTGAATGGGAGCCACAGACTTTGGTGGTTGTCCTGGGTTCAGCCCAGCAGCAGGCAATGTTAGCCCTGAGAGTATTCCATACCAATTGCATCATGATCCGACAGGCTGCCCCCCTCCTTGCAGGGGCGACTTCGGACCCAGGCACGGGAAGTACCGGTCTGGGCAGCCACAGTGCCAGTTCCGGGGGAGACTCCAGACCTATCAGAACCTGCTCCGGGCACGGGAATTGCTGGTCTGACCAGGCGTGTGGGAGTTCCGGTTGTTCTCTCTCTCTCTTTCGGGATCGGCGTGGCAGGCGGTGGTGAGGGGGGTGCTCTGGGGTGCTGGGCTCGGGGAGTGCTGCGTTCGGGAATCTGAATCTGAATCGGTTCGGGCACAGCTCAAATGACATAGTGTGGAGAGAGGTTTGCACTGTATATAATAGCACTGTAGTTAGTTGTTTTCATTCTTTTCCCTGTTGTTTAGTAAACTATCCTTATCCTAACCTTGCAGGCCTTGGGTTTTTTTTTTCCTCTGGCTCTGCAGCCCCTTTCTTAGCTCCGTTCGCCCATCCTCCACCTCTTGAAGTGGTAGGGGGCTTCTTTTTTGACCTTTGTGGCCCCAGCTTTCCGCTGAGGTTAAACCACAACAAAGATGAAGAACCAGCAAAAGACTGAGAAGAAGAAGAGAAGAAGAAGAAGAAGGAGATGAGGAAGTAGAAGAAGAGGAGGTAGAACAAGTTAAAGAAGAAGAACCAGCAAAAGACAGCGAAGAAGAAGCAGAAGAAGATAAAGAAGAAGGAGGAGGAGGAGAAGAAGAAGAAGCAGAAGAAGAAAAAGCAAAAGACCACAAAGAAGAGGAAGAAGGAGAAGAATAAGAAGAATAAGTAGAAGAACCAGCAAAAGACCGAGAAGAAGAAGAATAAGAGGAGGAGAAGATAAAGAAGAAGTACCAGCAAAAGACCGTAAAGAAAAAGAAGAGAAGAAATAAAAGTAAAAAGAAGGAACAGCAAAAGACAGCGAAGAAGAAGAAGAAGAGAAGATAAAGAAGTACCAGCAAAAGACCGTGAAAAGGAAGAAGAGAACAAAAAGAAGAAGAACCAGCAAAAGACTGAGAAGAAGAGAAGAAGAAGAAGAAGGAGATGAGGAAGTAGAAGAAGAAGTGGAGGTAGAACAAGTTAAAGAAGAAGAACCAGCAAAAGACGGCGAAGAAGAAGAAGAGAATAAGAAAAAAAAAAGAAGTAAAAAATAAGAACAAGAAGAAGAAGAAGAACCAGCAAAAGACCACGATGAAGAAGAAGCAATATCAGAGGAAGATGTAGAAAATAAGAAGAAGAAGAAGAAGAAGATGAAGTAGAAGAAGTAGAACAACAAGAAGAAGAACCACCAATAGACCACTAAGAATCAAAATCAGAGAAAGATGTAGAGGAAGAAGAAGAAGAAGAAAAAGAAAATGAACCAGGAAAAGACCGCGAAAAAGAAAAAGAAGAAGAAGTAGAAGATGAAGAAGAACCAGCAAAAGACTGGGAAGAAGTAGAAGAAGAAGATAAAGAAGAAGATGGAGAAGAAGAAGAGGCAGCACAAGAAGAAAAAGAAAAAGCCCACGAAGAAGAAGAAGAGGTAGAAGGAGGAGAAGAAGTAGAAGAAGAAATAGAAGAAGAAGTAGAAGAAGAAGAAACTGAACCAGCAAAAGACCGCCACGAAGAAGAAGAGGAAGAAGAAGAAGAAGAAGAATCAGCAAAAGACTTCGAAGAAGAGAAGAAGAAGAAGTAGAAGAAGAGGAGGAAGAGAAGAAGATAAATAATAATAATAATAAGGCGACGAAGAAGAAGTAGAAGAAGAAGAACCAGCAAAATACCACGAAGAAGAAGAAGTAGAAGAAAAAGGAGTAGAAGAACCAGCAAAAGACCGCTGTCCTGGGTTGAGCCCAGCAAAAGGCTATGTTTGCCGGTTTGTGTATTCCATACCAATTGCATCATTATCAGGCGGTCCGGTCCCGGTAGGGACGGCTCCAAACCCAGCACGGGAAGTTCCAGGTCTGGCAGGAGGAGTTCCGGTCCGGGTAGGCGTAGTGCCGGTTCCCGGTTCTGGCTTTTCTCTCTTGGTTCGGCGCGGCGGCGGTGGTGAGGGGTGTTTGCAGCTCCGTGGCTCGAGTCGTGCGCGCAGTCCCGAATCGGCAGCGGTTCGGGCACGGCTCAAATTACATAGTGTGGTGAGGGGTTACACTGTATATCATAGCACTGTAGTTAGCTGGTTTTTGTATCTTTTCCTGTTGTTTTAGTAAACTATCCTTATCCCAAACCGCAGGGCTTTGGGTTTTTTTTTCCTTCCTCGCAGCTGCTCCATTCACCCATCCCCCACCTCTTAACGGGATAGGGGACTTTTTCTAACTTTTGTGGCACCCAGCTCTCAGCTGAGATACAAATCACAACAAGTTTTGGCACCCAACATGGGGCGAAGGTAGACCCAAAAGGGGGGCAAGAAGATTGGGGTAACGATAGATTTGACCTTAACCCAATTGCAGTTAAGATAGAGTTGTGATAGGTACGGTTATTTAAGTAATTTCTATGTACAATGTTGTGGCATTTACTCTTAAAGATGCTGCCATGGTTGCCAACTCGTGGCATGCTGCACGTAATCCTGCCAGAATTCTTTACCATCGCAGTGATGCGGCGCTCAGATTTGATCCCGTACGTGTGTTTAGTATATGTTGTGATAACAGTCTATGACTGAATAACGTTGAGGTTCATGAACTTAAAAGAGTACTTGTATCAGTTTTTGCTGTTCAGTACAAAGAGGGATAAAACAGGTCTTATAAGAGTCTTTAAAAATTTCCAATATCCCTGGGATATTCAAACTAGCATTTTCCTACTGTTGGTTTTGGTGCAAATGGTTCAGATTTCGATATATATATATATATAAAGCACAGGTTTATGAATACCACGCAAGAGTTTTCCCTGAGGCTCGATAAGCTTGAGTTGAGTGGCAATGCAAATGGCAAAATATGAGCAGGTACCTAGGCACTTTCTTACCCCCAGTGGTTTGGAACTTCACTCCTGAACAGCTACAAGTCCCTGACAAGGTGACTGCATATCTGAAAAAGAACTGTAGTGGGTTCCCCAGAGAAATACGCCCTACTGCACTGTGCTGGGGCTTGGCTACCATCTACCAAACACTGCTTGATAGCAAGCAGCACTGTCAGTACTGTCAGCACTGTCAAGGGGAACAAGGAAATGGATTGGCAAATACTGCAGTTACTGCAACCCCTACCATAGACATTGCCCATAATTCGGACTGTCAGCACTGTCAGGGGAAAAAAGGAAATGGATTGGCAAATACTGCAGTTACTGCAACCCCTACAATAGATATTGCCCGCAATTCAGAGAATCAACACACCCCAATGTCTGTTGCTCCCATTCAAAAGAGGAAACACTACAAGAAATCAGTTCGAGTAGTGCCAGCTGATGATGGTGAACAACAGGGGCCATCTCGAGAATGTCAGGATGATGGTGAACAACCGGGGCCATCTCAAGAATGTTAGAATGAGGATGATGATGAAAAACCAGGGCCATCCTGGAAAGGTCAGGATGGAGAAGGGCCATCTCAGAAAAGTCAGAATGGGGCAAAGCCATCTCGAGCAGATCAGGGTGTAGTAGAACCAGAGATTGTTACCCGATCCCTGACACTGAGTGAACTGCGTGAGGTGTGAAAAGATTTTGGCTGCCACCCATGGGAGCACATTATCACTTGGTTGCTCAGATGCTGGGATAGCGGGGCCCGTAGTCTGGAATTATACGGCAGGGAGGCCAGGCAGGTAGGATCCCTAGCTAGAGAAGGAGGTATGGATAAGGCACTGGGGAAGGGGTCAGAAGTCCTCAGCCTCTGGAGGCCATTGCTGTCAAGTGTGCGAGAAAGATATCCCATAAAGGAATATATTACCTGTCCGACACTCAGGAGCGACAACATAGAGACAGTTATCCAGCACCTGAGAGAATTAGCTGTACGAGACATGATTTATTATGATCCGGACAATACAAGGCTTCCTTATGATCCTGATGACGTCTGATGCACCCCAGACATGTGGCGTAAGGTCATACGAAGTGCACCACCAGGGCACACGAATTCACTGGCAGCAATGGAACACACTGAGACCTTTCCACGGAGGGTAAGGAAAGTGACTAACTGGCTAAACTTAAACTTGACGACCATATGTTCGCCTCCCGACCTGTATGGAGCAATGTTGCAGCTACCCGGAAAAGTCACTGATCGTCCCAAGAGGGGGAGTACCGCAGGTACAAACCACGAGCCACACTGTGGTTTTACCTGCGTGACCATGGAGACAATATGAGAAAGTGTGATAAGAAGCCCATTTCAGCCCTTCAATCACGAGTAGATGAGTTGCAAGGTAGAGTAAGCGCCCGAGGTTCTGCCAAGAGGAATGTTGCACCAGTTTCTATCCAGGAGCAATAGAGGAGCCCTGCCTCCAGCCACGTGGAGGAGAGGGATAATCGGACTTATTGGACTGTGTGAATCCGATGACCTGGAACATCAGACCCACAAGAGTATGAGGCTCTAGTGGATACTGGTGCCCAGTGTACTCTAATGCCATCAAATTATGAAGGGACAGAACCTGTTTGCATTTCTGGAGTCACAGGGGGCTCCCAACAGTTGACTGTGCTTGAGGCTGAGGTGAGCCTAACTGGAAAGGACTGGGAGAATCACCCCATTGTGACTGGCCCAGAAGCTCCGTGCATTTTAGGTATGGACTATCTCCATAGAGGGTATTATAAAGACCCAAAAGGATACCGATGGGCTTTTGGAATAGCTGCCTTGGAGGCGGAAGAAACTGAACAATTGTGTGCCTTGCCTGGACTTTCGGAAGATCCAGCTGTTGTGGGGTTGTTGAAGGTCGAAGAACAGCGAGTGCCAATTGCTACGACGACAGTGCACAGGCGGCAGTATCGTACAAACCGGGATTCTTTGATCCCCATCCATAAATTGATTCGTCAACTGGAGAGTCAGGGAGTGATCAGCCGAACCCACTCACCATTCAACAGTCCCATATGGCCAGTGCGGAAGTCCGATGGAGAGTGTAGGCTAACAGTAGCTTATCGTGGCCTAAATGAGGTCACTCCAAATATGAGTGCTGCTGTGCCGGACATGCTAGAGCTCCAGTATGAACTAGAATCAAAGGCAACCAGGTGGTACGCCACAATTGACATTGCAAATGCTTTCTTCTCAATCCCACTGGCACCAGAGTGCAGACCACAGTTTGCTTTCACTTGGAGAGGTGTCCAATACACATGGAATCGTCTGCCCCAGGGGTGGAAACACAGTCCGACCATCTGTCATGGAGTAATTCAGAGTACATTAGAAAAGGGTGGAGCCCCAGAGCACTTGCAGTATATTGATGACATCATTGTATGGGGCGATACAGCAAAGGAAGTTTTTTAAAAGGGAGAAAGGATAATTCAAATCCTGCTAGAAGCTGATTTTGCTATAAAACAAAGTAAAGTCAAGGGGCCTAAGCGAGAAATCCAGTTTTTAGGAATAAGATGGCAGGATGGGCAGCTATGTCCCCACCAAGTAACAAAAAGGAAACACAAGCTTTCTTAGGTGTTATAGGATTTTGGACAATGCATATCCCAAACTATACTCTCGTTGTGAGTCCACTCTATCATGTAACTCAGATGAAAAATAATTTTGAATGGGGCCCTGAGCAGTAGCGAGCCTTTGAGCAGATCAAACGCGAAATCGTCCATGCTGTAGCCCTTGGACCTGTCTGTACAGGGACTGATATTAAAAATTTGCTCTATACCGCAGCTGGTGACAATGGTCCTACCTGGAGTCTCTGGCAGAAAACACAAGGGGAGACGCGAGGGCGACCGTAAGGTTTTTGGAGTCGGGCCTACAAAGGATCTGAGGCCAATTACACTCCAACAGAAAAGAAAATACTGGTCGCCTACAAAGGGGTTCGAGCTGCTTGAGGTAATTGGAACTGGAGCTCAGCTCTTCCTAGCACCCAGACTGTCGATGCAAGTTCAGGACAAGGCCACAATGAAGAAGAGGCCAAACCAGAGGATGATGTACAAGAAGAAGAAAGTGAACAAGAAAAGACCGCGAAGAAGAAGAAGAAGTAGAAGACGAAGAAGAAGAACCAGCTATAGACGACTAAGAAGCAGAAGAAGCAGAAGAGATAGAATAAGAATAAGAACAAGAAGAAGAAGAAGAAGAAGCGAAAGATGAAGAAACAGGAAAAGACCACGATGAAGAAGAAAGTAAATCAGAGGAAGACGTAGCAGATAGAAGAAGAAGAAGATGAACCAGCAAAAGGCCGCGAAGAAGAAGAAGAAAATGGAGAAGAGAAGAAGAAAAGGAAGAAGAAGATCAAAAAGAAGAAGAAGGAAAAGCAAAAGACCACGAGGAAGAAGAAGAAAAGGAAGAAGAAAAACAAAAAAAAAACATAAAGAAGAAGAAACAAAATCTGAGGAAGATGTAGATGAAGAAGAAGAAGATGAAATAGCAAAAGACAGTGAAGAATAAGAAGAAGATAGAGAAGACAAAGAAGAAGGACAAGCAAAAGACCAAGAAGAAGCAGAAAAAGCAGAAGCAGAAGAAGAACAAGTAGAAGAAGATATCGTAGAAGAAGAAGAGGAGGAAGAAGAAGAACAAGCAATAGACCGCGAAGGAGAAGAAGAATTAAAAGAAGAAGAAGTAGAAGTAGAAGAAGAAGAATCAGCAAAAGACCGCGAAGAAGAAAAAGAAGCAGAAGAAGCAGATAAAGCAGAAGAAGCAGAAGAGGAAGTAGAACAAGAAGAAGTAGAACAAGCAAAAGAGTGCCACGAAGAAGAAGAGAAGCAGAAGAATCAGAAGAAGAAGGACCAGCAAAAGATCATGAAGAAGAAAAAGAGAAGACGAAAAAGAGGAACCAGAAAAGACCATGAAGAAGTAGAGAAGAATTAGAGGAAGTAAAAGAAGAAGAGGGAGTAGAAGAAAAAGAAGAATCAGCAAAAGACCGCGAAGTATAAGAGGAGAAGAAGAAGAAGAACAAGAAGAAGAAAAAGAAGAAGAAGAAGTAGAAGAAGTAGAAGAACCAGGAAAGGACCGCGAAGACGAAAAAGAAGAAAAAGAAAAACACCACGAAGAAGAAGAAGAAGCAGAAGCAGAGGAAGAGGAAGAGGAAGAAGAAGAAGAAATTGAACCAGCAAAAGGCCACCACGAAGAGGAAGAGGAATAAGTTGAATAAGAAGAACCAGCAAAAGCCCACGAAGTAGAAGAAGAATCAGGAGATGCAGAAGAGGAAGAAGAGGAAGAAGAAGAAGAAGAAGAAGAAGAAGAAGAAGAAGAAGAAGAAGAAGAAGAAGAAGAGGAAGAAGAACCAGCAAAAGGCCATGACGAAGAATTAGCAAAATCAGAGGAAGATGTAGAGGAAGAGAAAGAAGAAGTTGAACCAGCAAAGCTCTTCCTAGCACCCCGACTACCAGTGCTGGGCTGGATGTCCCTTCCACACACCATGCAACTGATGCTACATGGAGCAAATGGATTGCACTAATTACGCAACGAGCTCGAATAGGAAACCCCAATCGCCCAGGAATTGTGGAGGTGATTACAGACTCGCCAGAAGCCAAAGACTTTGGGATGTCACCAGAGGATGAGGAGGAAACACGCGCAGAAGAAGCTCCACCATATAACCAACTGCCAGAAAATGAAAAGCAGTATGCCCTGTTCACTGATGGATCTTGTCGCATTGTGGGCAAGCATCGGAAATGGAAAGCTGCTGTATGGAGTCCTATGAGGCAAGTAGCAGAAGCCACTGAAGGAAAAGGTGAATCAAGCCAATTTGCTGAGGTAAAGGCTATCCGATTTTTCCTGGACATTGCTGAGAGAGATGAGTGGCCTATGCTATATCTTTATACTGACTCATGGATGGTAGCTAATGCCTTGTGGGGGTGGTTGCGGCAGTGGAAAAAGAACAATTGGCAGCGTAGAGGCAAACCCATATGGGCTGCTGACTTATGGCAAGATATTGCTACTCGATTAGAGAAGCTTACCGTAAAGGTACATCACGTGAAACCCATGAAGAACCAGCAAAAGAGCTAGAAGATGGAGAAGAAGCAGAAGAGAGGGATGAAGAAGAAGAATCAGCAAAAGACCACGATGAAGAAGAAGAAAAAGAAACAGATGAAGAAACAGTAGAAAATCAGCAAAAGACCGCAAGAAGACGAAAAAGAAGAAGAAGAAAAAAAAGAGGTAGTAGAAGAAGAAGAACAAGAGGAAGAACCAGGAAAATACCGCGAAGCAGAGGAAGAAGAAGAAGAAGAGGAGGAGGAAGAAGAAGAAGAAGAGGACGAGGAAGAAGAAGAAGAAGAAGAAGAAGAAGAAGAAGAAGAAGAAGAAGAAGAAGAAGAAGAAGAAGAAGAGGTAGAAAAATCAGCACAAGACCGCGAAGAAGAAGTTGAAACAACAAAAGACCGCACAGAAGAAGAAGAAGCAGAAGATCCAGCAATAGACCGCGAAGAAGAAGAAGGACTATTCGGAGAAGTAGAAGTGGAAAAAACAGCAAAAGGCCGTGAAGGGGAAGAAGAAGACCAGCAAAAGACCGTGAAGAAAGAGAAGAAGAAGAAGAAGAAGAGAAGAAGATCCTGCAAAAGACCACGAAGAAGAAGCAGATACAGAAGTAGAAGTAGACGAGGAAGAAGAGAAGAAGAAGAAGTAGAAGGACTACCAGCAAAAGACCGCGAAGCAGAAGAAGAAGAAGCAAAAGAAGAAGAATAAAACAAAAGACCGCGAAGAAGAAGAAGACATAAACGACATCCATGAAAAGAAGAAAGAGACGATAAGGAAGAAGAGGAGGAAGAAGAAACACAGGAAGAAAAAGCAGAAGAAGTAGAAGAGAAAGATGATGAAGAAGAACAGGAAGAGGAAGAACAAGAAGAAGAAGAAGGACAAGAAAAAAAAGAAAAAGAAGATGATGAATAGGAAGAAGACGAAGAAGACGAGGGAGAAGAGGAGGAAGAAGAAGAAGAAGTAAAACCAGCAAAAGACGAAGAAAAAAGGCAGAAGTAGAAGTAGAAGTAGAAGTAGAAGTAGAAGTAGAAGTAGAAATAAAAGTAGAAGTAGAAGTAGAAGTAGAAGTAGAAAAAAAAGTAGAAGTAGAAGTAGAAGAAGAAAAAGAAAAAGAACCAGCAAAAGACCACGAAGAAGAAGCAGAAGCAGAAGAAGTAGAAGAATACGAACAGGAAGAGGAAGAAGAACAATAACAAGACAAAAAAGATGACGACTAATAGGAAGAAGATGAAGAAGAAGAGGAAGAAGAAGAAGAAGAACTAGAAGAAGAAAAGGGAGAAGATGAAGAAGAAATAGAAGAAGAAGACGTAGAAGACAAAGAAGAACCAGCAAAAGACGGCGAAGAAGAAGAAGAATTAGAAGAATATGAAGAAAATGAAGAAAAGAAGAAGAAAAAGAAGAAGGACCAACAAAACACTGCGAAAATGTAACGAAAAAGAAGAAGTAGAAAAAAATAGAAGCAGTAGATGTAGAAGAAGTAGAAGAAGAAGCAAAGACCGTCATGAAGAAGAAGAAGAACCAGGAAAAGACTGCGAAGAAGAAGCATTAGAAGAAGTAGAAGAAGAAGTAGAAAAAACAGAAAAAGCCCGCGCAGAAGAAGCAGAAGAACCAGCAAAAGACCGCAAAGAAGCAGAAGCGAAAGAAGTAGATGGAGGAGAAGAAGAAGTAGAAGTATAAAAAGAAGTAGTAGAAGGAGCAGCAAAATACGGCGAAGAAAAAGAGAAGAAGCAGCAGAAGAAGAAGTAGAAGTAGAAGAAGAAGAAGAGCAAGAAGAACCAGCAAAAGACTAATTAGAAGCAGAAGAAGCAATTGAAATAGAAGAAGAAGAAGAGGAAGAAGAAGAGAAATAAGATGAATAAGAAGAGGATGAAGTAGAAGATGAAGAAAAAAAAAAGACAAACCAGAAAAAGACCGCGAAGAAGAAGAAGATGAAGAAGAACAAGAAGAAGAAGAAGAAGAAGAAGAAGAAGAAGAAGAAGAAGAAGAAGAAGAAGAAGAAGAAGAAGAAGAAAATAAAAAGACCATGAAGGAGGAGAAGAAGAGGAAGGTGAAGAAGTAGAAGAAGAAGTAGTAGAAGAAGTAGAAGAAGAAGAGGGGGAAGAGAAGAAGAAGTATAAGAAGAATTAGAGGAAGAAGAAGTGAAGAAGATAAATAATAATAAGTAGGAGAAGAAGAAGAAGAAGAGGAAGAACCAGCAAAAGATCGCAGAGAAGAAGTAGAAGAAAAGAAAAAGTAGAAGATGTTCCAGGAAAAGACCGCGAATAAGAAGAAGAAGAGGGAGAAGGAGAAGAAGAAGTTGAAGAAGAAGTAGAAGAAAAAGAAAAAGACTAATATAAAGAAGCATAAGAAGAAGAACCAGAAAAAGACAGCAACGAAGAAGAAAAAGAAGAGGTAGTAGAAGAAGAAGAAGACACAAGAAGTAGAACCAGCAAAAGACTGCGAAATTGAAGAAGAAGAAGACACAAGAAGTAGAACCAGCAAAAGACTGCGAAATTGAAGAAGAAGAAGCAGCAAAAGACCATGATGAAGAACATGAGGAAGAAAAAGAAGCAGATAAAGAAGAAGAAGAGGAGAAAAAGGAGGACAAGCAAATGATTGCGAAGAAGAAGAAACGAAGAAGAGAAGAAGAAAAAGAAGAAGAACCAACAAAAGACCGCGAAGAAGAAGAACAATAAGAAGTAGAAGAAGAAGAGGAAGAAGACGTAGAAGAAGTAGAAGAACCATCAAAAGACGGCGAAGAAGAAGAACAACCAGCAAAAGACCACGAAGAAGAAAAAGAAGGAGAAGAAGAAGAAGAAGGAGAAGAAGAAGAAGAAGGAGAAGAAGTAGAAGAAGGATCAGCAAAAGGCCGCGGCAAAGATGAAGATAAAGAAAAAGAAGAAGAAGAAGAAAAAGCAAAAGACCACGAAGAAGAAGGGGAAGAAGAAGAAGAAGAAGAAGTCGAAGAACCAGCTTAAGACCGCAAAGAAGAAGAGAAGAAGAAAAAGAAGTAGAAGAAGATAAAGAAGAAAAACAAGAAGAAGAAAAACCAGCTCAAGACCAAGAAGAAGAAGAAGAAGAATAAGAAGAGAAAGAAGAAAAAGAAGAAGAAGAAGAAGACGATAGCCAATAATAATAAGAAGAAGACAACAAGGAAGATGAAGATGAGGAAGAAGAAACAGAGGAAGAAGAAGCAGAAGAAGTAGAAGTAGATGATGAAAAAGAACAGGAAGAGGAGGAAGAAGAACAAGAAGAAGAAGTAGACAACAACCAAGAAGAAGTAGAAAAAGTCGACAAGGAAGAAGAGGAGGAAGAAGAAACAGAGGAAGAAGAAGTATAAGAACTAGAAGAATAAGATGATGAAGAAGAACAGGAAGAGCAAGAAGAAGAACAACAATAACAAGAAAAAAACCCGACAACAAATAAGAAGAAAACGATGAAGAAGAGGGAGAACAGGAAAAAGAAGAGGAAAAAGAAGAAGAAGACAAGGATGATGAAGAAGGAGAAGAAGAAACAGTAAAAGACCATGATGAAGAACAAGAGGAAGCAAAGGAAACAGATAAAGAAGAAGAGGAGGAAGAAGAAGAAGATCATGATGAAGAAGAAAAGGAGGAGGAAGAAGGACAAGTAGAAAAAGAAGACAAATAAGAGGAAGAAGAAGAAGAAGGAGAGGAGGAAGTAGAAGAGGAAGACGACAGACAAGAAGAAGACGACAAGGAAGAAGAAGAGGAAGAAGAAACAGAGGAAGAAGAAGCAGAGGTAGAAGATGATGAAAAAGAACAGAAAGAGGAGGAAGAAGAAGAACAAGAACTAGAAGAAAAAGATGACAACAAAGAGGAAGATAAAGAAGAAGAAGAAGATGAAGAGGAGGAAGAGGAAGAACCAGCAAAAGACCACGAAGAAGAAGAAGACACAGAAAAAGACCACGAAGAAGAAAAAGAAGAATCAGATGAAGAGGAAGATAAAAAGAAGGAGAAGAAGAAGGAGATGATGAAGAAGAACAGGTGGAAGACGAAGATGAACAAGAAGAAGAAGTAGACGACAACCATAAGAAGAAGAAGAAGACAAGGAAGAAGAGGAGGAAGAAGAAACAGAGGAAGAAGCAGCAGAAGAACTAGAAGAATAAGATGATGAAGAAGAACAGGATGAGCAAGAACAACAATAACAAGAAGAAAAAAACGACGACAAATAGGAAGAAAACGAAGAAGAAGAGGGTGAAGAGGAAGAAGAAGAGGAAGAAGGAGTAGACGAAGATGATGAAGAAGAATGAGAAGAAAAAGAAGAAGAAGAAGAACCAGCAAAAGACAACGAAGAAGAGGCAAAAGGTGAAGGAGAAGCAGAAGAAGAAGTAGATGTAGCACCAAAAGAAAAAGAAGAAGAAGAAGAAGTAGAAGACGACACAGCAAAAGACCACGATAAAGCAGAAGCCGAAGAAGCAGTTGAAATAGAAGACGAAGAAGAAGAAGATGTAGAAGATGAAGTAGTCGAAGAACCAGCAAATGACCGTGCAGAAGAATAAGAAAAAGAAGAGAAGAAGAAGAAAAGAAGAAAAAGAAGAAGAAGAGAAGAAGAAGTAGAAGAAGAACTAGCAAAAGACCACGAAGAAGAGTCAGAAGAAGCAGAAGCAGAAGAAGAGGAAAAATCAAAAGAAGAGGGGGAAGAAGAAGAAGTAGAAGAAGAGAAACCAGCAAAAGTCCACCACGAAGAAGTGGAAAAAGAAGAAGTAGAAGAAGGAAAAGAAGAAGAAGAACCAGCAAAAGACCAGGAAGAAGAAGAAGAAGAAGAAGAAGAAGAAGAAGAGAAATAAGAAAAAGAAAAATCAGCAAAAGACCACGATGAAGAAGCAGAAGAAGAGTGAGAAGAAGAAAAATAGAGAATGAGAACCAGCAAAAGACCACCATGAAGAAGAAGAAGTAGAAAAAGAAAAAGAAGAAGAAGAAGATAAAGAAGAACCAGCAAAAGACCACGAAGCAGAAGAATCAGAAGAGGAAGAAGAAAATACAGCAAAAATACCACAAAGAAGCAGAAGATGCAGAAGTTGAAAAAGAAGAACAAGAAGAACCAGCAATCAACCTCTCAGAAGAAGAAGCAGAAGCAGAGGAATAGGAAGAAGATAAAGAAGTAGAAGAAGAAAAATGAAGAAGAGCCAGCAAAGGACTGTGACGAATAAGAAAAATAGAATTAGAAGAAGAAAAAGCAGCAAAATACCGCGAAGAAGGAGAAGAAAAAGAACAAAAAGTGGAAGAATAAGAATATGTAGAAGTAGAAGAGGAACCAGCACAGACCGCAAAGAAGAAGAAGAAGTAATAGAAGTAGCTGAAGCAAAAGCAGAAGAAGAATTAGCAGAAGAAGAAGAACCAGGAAAAGACTGCACAGAAGTGAAAAAGAAGTTTAAGAACCAGCAAAAGACCGCGAAAAAGAAGAAGAAGAAGAAGAAGGCCACGATGAAGAAGCAAAATCAGAATAAGATTAAGAGGAAGAATAAAAAGAAGATGAAGCAGAAAAGGACCAAGAAGAAGAATACAAGACGAAAAAGAAGAACCAGCAAATGACCGCGAAAAAGAAGAAGAAGAAGTAGAAAAAGAAGAAGTAAAAGAAGAAGGACAAGCAAAAGACCGTGAAGAAGTAGAAAATTAAGACCGCGAAGAGGAAGAGGAAAAGGAAGACGTAGAAGTAAGTAATAATAAGAAGAAGAACCAACAAAAGACCGCCTCGATAAGAAGAAGAAGAAGAAGAGAAGGAAGAAGAAGAGAAAGAAGAAGATAAAGAAGAAGGAGAAAGACCAGGAAAGAAGAAGATGATAAAAAAGAATTAGAAGAAGTATAAGAAGAAGAACCAGCAATAGACCACGAAGAAAAAGAGAAGAAAAAAAGAAGAACCAGCAAAAGACTTCGAAGTAGAAGTAGAAGAGGAAGAAAAAGAAGAAGAAGAAGAAGTAGAAAAACCAGCAAAATGGGTGAAGAAGAATAAGAAAAATCAGCAAAAGAATGTGGAGAAGAAGAAGAAGAAGTAGAAGAAGAAGAAGAAGAAGAAGAATCAGCAAAAGACAACAAAGAAGAAGAACTAGTAAAAACTGCGAAAGAGAACCATTAGAAGAAGTAGAAGTAAAAGAACTAGCAAAAGACCACAGAGAAGTAGAAAATGAAGAACTGAAGAAGAAAAATAAAGAACATGAGCCAGTAAAGGACCGAGAAGAAAAAGAGAAAAAGAAGAAGTAGAAGAAGAAGGACAAGCAAAAGACCGCGAAGAAGTAGAAAATTCAGATGTGTAGAAGAGAAAAGAAGAAGACCCAGCAAAAGACCGCAAAGAAAAAGATAAAAAAGAAGAAGTAGAAGAAGAAGGACCAGCAAAAGTCCGCGAAGAAGAAGAGGAAGAAGATGAAGAAGAAGAGTAAGAAGAAGCAGGAGAAGAAGGAGAAGAAGAAGAAGAGGAAGAAGATTATGGAGCAGCAAAATACCGCCATGAAGAAGAAGAGTAAGAAGAGAAAGGAAGAAGAACCAGCAAAAGACCACGATGAAGAAGAAGTAAAATTAAAGAATGCTGTAGAGGAAGAAGAAGAAAAAGATGAACCAGCAAAAGACCGTGAAGAAGAAAAAGAAATAGAAGACGAAGAAGAAGAACTAGCAAAAGACCGCGAAGAAGCAGAAGAAAGAGAAGAAGAAAAAGAAGAAGAAGAACCAGAAGAAGAAGAAGAAGTAGAAGAAGAATAAGAACCAGCAAAATACAAAGAAGAAAAAGAACAATTAGAAGTAGAGGAAGAAGTAGAAAAAGAAAGCAGCAAAAGACTGTCAGGGAAGACAGCAGGCCTGCCGGCGGCCTAGCTCTCTTCACCCAAGACATAGGCCCTAACAATATTCTTTTGTTCCCATGAGAAAGGAAAAGTTACTCACGCAGAGAGGATCACAATAATCACATTCTCAAAACGCAGCGGCCTTGCTGATAGGTGTACAGGCTACCCTAAACCAAGAAGCAGTTATGGGAAGGTATTTGGGAGTAATGGAACATGTTAGGAACCAGCCATAACAAGAGGGTCAAAACAGCATGTGTGCGGATACTTTTAGGTCAACTAAGGATGTTTAGCTATAAGACAGGTTTATCAGAACTCGTTATAATTACTAACCAATCAATATGGTGTAAACATATATGTAAACAATTAGCAGTTTTTTAGCTTGCCATCCTGGTAGTAAAAAAGGTATAAAATCTGTGTAATTTCACCTAATAAATGGCTTCACCTTCAATTCATATTGAATTACGTTTTGCTCTCTGCCGCTCGCCACAAAAGACCACGATGAAGAAGAAACAAAATCAGAGGAAGATGTAGAGGAAGAAGAAGAACCAGAAAAAGGGCGCGAATAAAAAGAAGAAGTAGAAGACGAAGAACCAGCAAAAGACCACGAAGTAGCAGAAGAAGCAGAAGATGAAGAAAAAGAACAAGAACCAGAACAAGGAACAAGAACAAGAACCAGCTATTTGAGCCCGCTGCATAATAAGTGCTAACCACTTGCTTCACATGGCATTAGTGGCATGGTGCATGGAAGGGGCCTTCCATTTGAACATCCAGCCCAGCACAGGCAATCAGGGTACCAGGAGGAGTTCGATTTCAGTTCCAACCACTTCTAAAGTAGCTTGAACCGTTTAATATGCTGCCAGGTTTTTTTCTTTTCTGTTGGAGTGTAACAGGCCTCAGATACTCTGTAGCCCTGACTCCAAAACCCCTGCGGATGGCCTCAAGTCTCCCCTGGTATTTTCTTCCAGAGACTCCAGGAAGGGCCATTCTACCCAGGTGCAGTGTAGAGAACATTCTTTATATCTGGCCCTGTTCAGAGAAGGGCTACTGCATGGACGACTTCCTTTTTGATCTGTTCAAAGGCTTGTTGCTGCTCAGGGCCCCATTGGAAATCATTGTTCTTCCAGGTTACATGGTAGAGAGGGCTCACAATGAGACTGTCGTTTGGGATATGCATTCGCCAGAAACCCACAGTGCCTAAGAAATCTTGTGTCTCCTTTTTGTTGATTGGAGGGGACATAGCTGCTATTTTATTGATAATGTCCATTCGGATCTGACGATGCCCATCTTGCCGTTTTTTTCCTAAAAACTGGATTTCCTGAGCAGGTCCCTTGACTTTACTTTGTTTGGTAGCTTTTAGCAGATTTTGGATTCTTTTCTTCCCTTTCTCACAATCAATATACTGCAGATGCTCTGGGGCTTAACCTTGTTCTAATGCAGTCTGGATCAGTCCATGGCAGATGATAGGACTGTGTTTCCACCCCTGGTGATTCAGAGGATAAATAGTTAAACGCTGTTAGTGAAATCTAGTGTAGCTCAGCAAATGTCAGGATCTGGAACAGCCTAAGATAATAAAGAAGCCTTGTGCTGTTGGCACAATGTATAAGATAACAGGAACAGTCTGCACGTAAGAAAGGAACTCTGTACATAAGGAAGGGACTCGATCATCTTTGTGAAGTAACCATCTAGTTAGGAGCAGTTCTGCGGATTGGAGACCAGACAACTCAGCATTCCATACCAACGGTGAAGAGTACACCTTGAGGAAGACTACGAGCCTTCCTCCAGAAGACCCCCAAAGACCACCACCAGATGGCAGTTTGCCTGAGCAAGGACGAGGGGACTTATGCTAATGGTTTCCAAGAAATAATTATAATAATCATGCCTATCCCCAAACTGATTGTAATAACCCAACCCCCTTAGTGAATATGCATGCTTGTGCATTGTAAAAGGACGCTTGCTTTGTCTCTTAGGTGTGCAGCTTTGGAGGAGCGATCTTGGATGTGGTTTGTCCTCTTGGCTGCCAGGGCACACTGCTTACTCCTATTGACCCTGCTGTTGACCAGCATCCCCAGATCCCTTTCTGCAGGGCTGCTCTCCAGTCACTCCTCTCCCAATTTATACTTGTGTCCGGTGTTACTCCGTCCTAGATGCAAAATCCAACATTTGGACTTGTTAAATTTCATGCCATTGATGATTGTCCAATGATTCAATCTATCCAGGTCCCTCAGCAACGCCTTTCATCCCTCAAGAGAGTCAACAGCACCTCCCAGTTTGGTATCATCAGCACACTGATGCATTCAACCCCTGCATCCAGAATTGGCCCTAGAATTGAGCCTAGAGGAACATCACTGGTGACTGATCACCAGTCGGATGTAGCCCCATTCTCTACAACCCTTTGAGCTTCGCCCTTCAGCCAGTTCTTCATCCAGCACACTGTGAACACACACATCTAACATTTGGACAACTTTTACAGAAGGATGCTGTGAGGGACATATCAAAAGCCTTACTAAAATCCAGAAAAAGTACATCCAACACCTCCCTTTATCCACTAGATGGATGACCTTATCATAGATCAAGTTATTTACACAGGACTTTCCCTAAAATCTTTTTTGATTGACCTTAGCCTTCTTTTTGTGATGTCATTAGTATCCATGTGAATGAGCAGGAGTAGGTAATAGTCTGAAGGCTGTACTAAGCTTATCAGTCATCTAGTTACATCCCTGATTTGGACCCCAGGGAGGCAGCAAACTTCCCTGAAAAAGAAGATCCAGTCTGCAAACGGGTGCCTCCCACTCAGGAGAGAGTCACCAATGACCATAAGTCACTGTTGTTTCTTCTCAGCACTGGTCTTAATGCAGGTCTTGATGTGAAGGGTTGGTTCATCTGACCTTGGTGAGAGTACTTGCACAGATTTCTCCCATTTCATCATGTCCTTCATTTACCATACCCAGAGCTTCATACCTATTCTGTAAAGGTAGCTGAGAGGGTAAGGAGAGGTTCCTCTTACAGCTCTCTGCAAGCTCATTGCTTGTAACATGAAAAGCTGCATCCTTCTTCAGGAGCTCTTTGAGCTTCTGATATGCCAGGAGTACTTGTTCCAGTCAGTGTTGAGCTTGAGATATGTATTGTATACATCTTTGGTAATCTGTTTCAATTTTATACTAGCTTATTTTTGATCATATATTTTAAATGTGGGGTTTTTTAAAATGAAATACTGACCACAAATGTACAGCTTTTCTTATTTAGGAGACATACCATTTCTCCAGAGAAATGGGGAAAAAATTATCTTACCACAAACTCTTAATGTTTCTATAAAGTAGCCCTAAAATTGGATATATGGTCTGTTTTTTGGTTTTGCTCTCATTAGAGCTTTCAATACACAGATTTTGGTGTTAGCACTGGTAAACAGGGATTTTCTTGGCTCAGGCTCTATCAGTGTGAAACTCTGTAGTATGAGGGTCTGGACTAGGTTCCATTTTATCTAGATCTTGATATTCAGTAGGAAAAAATAGGACATTTTGGGTCAGTTAATAGGAAATAAAGCTAAAATATGTCTGGAACTATTAGGATGGCGATTTGGGGGGATGATAAACTAGTCCTCTCCAAACTTGTCCATATCTTCTTGTTGTTTCACTGCTGTGCATCAACAGGCTTAGACTACTGTTATATAACAAAGTATTAATGTTCCCAAAGAAGAGACTATATTGGAAATGTCTCCATCCTGATCTGAAGCCATGGAGATGGGTAATGAATTCTCCCCCCTTCAATGTCAGGCTTACTGTTGCTGACTTCCACTGCAGAAAAATAGCATCTTGACTTTGCCACCTCTTCTTGTTGAGCTTCATGCAGGGTCTCCCAGTTGATTGCTTCTGAAATTCTTCCACCTTTTGCTCATTGACTATAGACAACTTGCTGATACCTTACGCCCAGAATAGACTGTCTAATTTGCTTTTGCTGCTGTAACCAAATGAAGGTTTCTTCAGTAGAGCTAGAAAAATATATGCCTCCCCTTAGGAGGAGAAAAGGGGGCATATTTTCACAAAAACACTTCACAGAAAAATCCTGTACTAATATTTTTATTGTTCTGTTCTGGGTTTTTCTTGTTTGGTTTTAGTTTTTCCTGAAATAGCCTTTATCTTATAAGTTACTATCTTGTTATTCTGGATAGGGTATAATTTAATTGATAGTAATTTTTCCCTTATGAGTTTTCTGTGGCTTACATTCTGTGTGATAAAATTGGTCACATATCTTTCTTCCTCAGATTAGATACTGCCTTGTTATATAAGCAGACCTGTTGGTTATAAAGAACCAGCATGAGAAGGATAGTTGAGCCCGGCCTGGTCTTTTTAAAAATTTGGTTTTGTTACTAGTTTTTTGGATAGGAATACCTAAATGATTTAATATTTTATTTCCTTTATTTTGTCTGTCTTTTGATCAGTCTGGATCGCCATATGCAGACTCATCATGGACACCATAAGCCATTCCGTTGCAAGCTCTGTCCATTCGAGTCCTCTTACAATAGCCACTTGAAAACCCATATACTCAAAGCTCATGCTGGTAAGTCTATCAGTTCCTTGTTTGCCCTCTCCCTTGTCCTCTCTAAATCTCTCTCTTGCTGTCAGGCACACATACTTGCTCTTGTATTCTCCTTCTAGCTCAAGCTCACGCAGTCACTCTCTCCCCCTTGTGGGCAGTCACATGTGCTCTCCACTCTTGCGTGGACACAAGCTCTTGTGCAATTGTGCACTCTCCCTCTCTTACATATGATCATGTGCTCTCTCACTTTTGTGTGTCCCCTCTCAATCAAACTTGTACATGGTTGCACTCACTCTCCTGCTTTCCCTCTCTCCCTTACATGCAGTCACGCTTGTTCTCCTTCTCTATTAGGTTGTGATCTCCCTTTCTCATGTGTGGTTTCCATCTCTCCATCTGTCATCTGTTATACTTCTCTCTTGCTTGCTCACTCTCTCATTATTGTACTTATTCTCCCTCTTCATGTGCAGCTGGGTTCTCATAAGCTGCTTCTTGTTTCCTTGCTCTCACTCTCACAGTCACATGTTCCCTTTTGCACAACCTTGTGTGTGGTCATGCTCACTCTCACTATCTAGGTTGTGCATGCTATTCCTCTCTTGGGTGTGATGGCATATCTTCTCCCTCACTCAGTCACAAATTCTTTATGTCTCTGTGTCTCTCTCTCACAGACCATTGCATGCTCTCCCTCGCACACAGTCATGTTTGCTCTCCCTCTCTGTGTCACATTCACCCTGAATCATAGAATTATAGAATGATTTGGGTTGGACGGAACCGCTGGAGATCACAGAATCACAAGGTTGGAAAAGACCTTTAAGATCATCAAGTCCAACCATTCCTGTCCTATGCTAAACCATATCCCCTAAGTACCTGATCTACCCTTTTTTTAAACACACCCAGGGAAGGTGACTCAACCACCTCCCTGGGCAGCCTGTTCCAGGCCCCGACAACTCTTTCAGTAAAAAACTTTTTCCTAACATCTAATCTGAACCTGCCCTGGTGCAGCTTAGTGCCATTTCCCCTTGTCCTATCTCCTGTCACCTGGCTGAAGAGACCATTGCCCACCTCTCTTCAACCTCCCTTCAGGTAGTTGTAGGTGGCGATAAGGTCTCCCCTCAGCCTCCTCTTCCCCAGGCTAAACATCCCCAACTCCCTCAGCTGCTCCTCATAGGATTTGCCCTCCAGCCCCTTCACCAGCCTCGTTGCCCTTCTCTGTACTCACTCGAGGACCTCAATGTCCTTCTTATGTTGAGGAGCCCAGAACTGCACACAGTACTCAAGGTGCAGTCTCACCAATGCCGAGTACAGGGGCACAATCACCTCCTTAGACTTACTGGCCACACTATTTTTGATACAAGCCAGGATGCCATTGGCCTTCCTGGCCACCTGGGCACACTGCTGACTCATATTCAGTTGGCAGTCAACCAACACCCCCAGGTCCTGCCTGACAGCCGTCTAGCCAGTCTCCCCCAAGCCTATATCACTGCATGGGGTTGTTATGTCCCAGGTGCAGGACTCTGCACTTGGCATTGTTAAACCTCATCCCATTGGTCTCAGCCCATCAGTCCAGTCTGTTTAGATCCCTCTGAAAAGCCTCCCTACCCTCAAGCAGATCAACACTTCCTCCCAGCTTAGTGTTATCCGCAAACTTACTGAGGGAACATTCAATCCCTTCATCGAGGTCGTTGATAAAGATGTTGAACAAAACTGGACCCAGAACTGAGCCCTGGGGGATGCCACTCGTGACTGGCATCCAGCTGGATTTTGTTCCATTTACCACCACTCTTTGGGCTCAGCCAGCCAGCCAGTTTTTAATCCAGCTGAGGGTCTACCTGTCCAGGCCAGTGGCAGCCAGATTCTCAAGCAGAATGGTGTGAGAAACCATGTCAAAGGCTTTACTGAAGTCCAAGTAGACTACATCCACAGCCTTCCCCTTGTCCATGAAGCAGGTCACCTAGTCATAGAAGGCGATCAGGTTAGTTTGACAGGATCTACCTTTTGTAAACCCATATTGACTAGACCTGATCCCCTGTCCATCATGCATGTGCTGTATGATAGCGCCCAAGATGACCCTCTTCCATGATCTTCCCCGGGACTGAGGTCAGACTGACAGGCCTGTAGTATGGGTGTAACATCTGCCAGCCTCCAGTAAAGTGGAACTTCCCCAGTCCGTAAGGATTGCTGGTAGAGCATGGAAAGGGGTTTGGCGAGTACATCTGCCAGCTCCCTCAATACCCTGTGGTGGATCCCATCTGACCCCATTGACTTGTGACTGTCTAACTGGCCAGGTAGGTCACTAATCATTTCCTCCTGGATCATGGGAGCTTTGTTCTGCTCTCCCTCCCTGTCAGCTAGCTCATGAGGCTGAATACCCAGGGAACATCCTACTTTACTATTAAAGACTGAGGTAAAGAAGGATTTAAGTACCTCAGCCTTGTCCTCGTCCCTTGTCACTAATGTTCCCCCTGCAGCCAAGAAGGGCTGGAGATTCTCCTTGACCGTCCTTTTACTGTTGATGTATCTATAGAAAGATTTTTATTATCTTTCACAGAACTGGCCAGTCTAAGTTCCAGCTCGGCTTTAGCCCTTCTGACTTTCTCTCTACATGATCTTACTACATCCCTATAGTCATTCCAAGACACCCGCCCCTTCTTCCAAAGCTCATATTTTTACCTGGTTTTGCTTATATCCTCCCAGATCTCTCTACTCAGCCAAGCTGGCTTCCTGCCTCACCGACTTGTCTTCCAACACACTGGGACAGCCTGTTCTTGTGCCATGAGAATTTCCTTCTTGAGGAGCATCCAACCCTCTTGGGCTCCTTTGCCCTCAAGGGCTGTCTCCCATGGAATCTTACCAAGCAGCTTTCTGAACAGTCCAAAGTCAGCCCTACGGAAGTCTAAGGTGGTTGTTCTGCTGTCCCCCTTCCTTACTTCTCCTAGTAAGGATAGTCCAAGCCCCCTGCCAGAGCAGGATCACCTAGAGCAGGCTGCACAGGACAGCATCCAGGCGGGTTTTGAATGTCTCCAGAGAAGAAGACTCTACAACCTCTCTGGACAGACTGTTCCACTGCTCTGCCACCTTCACAGTTAAAAAGGTTCCTGTGCATGTTTAGGTGGAACTTCCCATATTCAAGTTTGAGCCCATTGCCTCTTATCCTGTCACTGGGCACCACTGAAAAAAGACTGACCCCCATCCCCCTGACACCCACCCCTCAAGTATACTCTGAAATGCTCCTGGTCTCCAGGTTTGCCTTTGTAATAACCCAACCCCCTTAGTGAATATGCATGCTTGTGTATTGTAAAAGGACGCTTGCTTTGTCTCTTAGGTGTGCAACTTTGGAGGAGCGATCTTCTTTGCACCTAGTGCTGCAGTAAATATACCTGCTTTATAACCTTTTACAGGTTGTGAAGTGTGTTTCCGCACTGGGGCAGTCGATTCCAGGTGTACTGTATGCTCCTCCAAGTGAAAGCAAACTGTGGCCTGCACTCTGACACCAGAGGAATTGAGAAAAGCATTTGCAATGTCAATTGTGGCCTACCACTTGGCTGCTTTTGACTCCAGTTCATACTGGAGTTCTAGCATGCCTGGCACTGCATCACTCATAGGTGGAGCGACTTCATTCAGGCCACGATAGTCCACTGTCAGCCTCCAATCTTCATTGGACTTCTGCACAGGCCTTTTGCAGGCAGATCTGCCCCCATCCCTGCCCCAGAAGAAAGGTCTTGGCATTTTCTGCAGTCTGAGGTCTGTATTGCAGCCACATGTTCTCTCTGAGGTGTACGCTCACTCTGTCTCTTGGTACATTCTTGGCTGTGCATTCTCTCTGCATTATGCACTCCTTTAGGCCCTGCTCCCTTTGGGCATGGAATCTGCCTCCTGAGGCTGTGCACACTCTTGCATGATCTCTGGGTTATGTACTTGTTCTGTGGGCCATGTGAGTTCTCTGGGATCACAGAATCACAGAATGTTAGGGATTGAAAGGGACCTCAAAAGATCATCTAGTCCAACCCCCCTGCCAGAGCAGGATCACCTAGATTAGGTCACACAAGAACACGTCCAGGTGGATTTTGAATGTCTCCAGAGAAGGAGACTCCACAACCCCTCTGGGCAGCCTGTTCCAGTGCCCTGTCACCCTCACAGTGAAAAAGTTTTTCCTCACGTTCACATGGAACCTCCTATGCTCCAGCTTGCACTCATTTCCCTTTGTCCTATCTCCGGCCATCACTGAGAAGAGCCTGGCTCCATCCTCCTGACACTCACCCTTTACATATTTATAGACATTAATGAGGCCACCCCTCAGTCTCCTCCAAGCTAGAGAGACACAGCTCCCTCAGCCTTTCCTCATAAGGAAGATGTTCCACTCCCGTAATGGTCTTTGTGGCCCTAAGTGCACATACACTTGCTTTTGGTTGTGCATGTGCATTCTTACTCTGGGTCACATGTGTTGTCTCTCTCCACTGGTCACACGCACACGCTCTTCCACGCTTTCGGCGTAGGCTGTGATCTCTCTCTTGTTCTGGGTTGTGCACACTCATACTTGCTGTCTCTGGGTGTTGAGTGCCTGATTGGTCTAGCTGGATCATGTGTGCACCCACACATTTTGTCATGCATGCTTTTCTCAGGGTCACACTCTGGGGCTCATGTCCTCTTTTGCTCTCTGGGGCATGCATTCTATCTTTCTCTGGATCACACAGAATCATAGAATATATTGGGTTACGAGGGACGTTTAAAGGTCATCTAGTCCAACTGCCCTGCAACGAGCAGGGACATCTTCAACATCTTCAACTAGTTCAGGTTTTTCACAGCCCCATACAACCTGACCTTGAATGTTTGCCGGGCTGTGGTAGCTGCAGTGCCTGTTGTGGGGGTTATGGTAGCCACAGCACACGTTGCTGGGACTGCAGTAGCTGCGGTGCCTATTGGGGGGGTTGCACTAGCTGCAGTGCCTGTGGGTCTGTTTTCCTTCCCTTCCCCCTGATAACGCTGCATACTATCAAGCAACATTTGGTAGATAGTGCACAATGCAGTAAGTTGTGCTTCCTTGGAATAGCTACAGCATTTTCCTTTCAGACATTCTGTCACTTTACAGGGTCCTGTAGCTGTTCAGGAGTGAAGTTCCAAACCATTGGGGGTGAGAAGGTCTCTAGAGGCTTGCACATACTCTCCCACATGCTATGCCATCTCTGACTATTCATCCTCGAGGAAAATCTAAGAGTGGTATTCTTAAACAGCTGTTTACTATTAAACAGAACCTGAGCCACATTCAGAAGCCTTAGCAATAGAAGCACGCTGGTCTGAACATCCCAGGGATATTCAAAATTCTCAAGAGCTGTTATAAGAGTTGTTGCATTTAGCCCAAAGGAGAAGAAGGTGGTGCAGGTATTTCCCCTCTGTGTCCCCCATAGACTCTGAGCCATTATTAATCTCTATCTGTCCAAGGTATGGCCCGGACAGCAAAACCTCATAGAAATACCAGATTAATTTTGTGATCTTTGATGTTGATCTATGTGTGATCATAGGTTGATATCACACAATGCAGCAAAATCAGAAACCAGAACCCACTCCCAGAGGTGGTAAACATCACCGCAGGGAGTACATACAGCAAGTACCAGTCTAAGTACCATAGCCACGTGATCAAACACAACATCATTTTGACCAGCAACTGTTTCAATAATTCAATGAATGCTTATCACGGTTTTGTTTTTAATGTGATTAGGTCAGATCTACTGTTATCTCAACCCTTTGTGCCCCACATTGGATGACAAAAAGGGCTGTTGTGATTTTGCCCCAGCCAGCAGCTGAGCACCATGCAGCCTGTGGTTGTTCGCTTCTCCCTCACAGTAGGGTAGGGTGGGGGGAAAGGGAGGGTAAGCCAAGACAACGGCAAACCTCATGGGTAGGGGTAAGGACAGTTTACTGGGACAGCAAAGGGAGGCAGAAATAACATTAACAGGACTTATGGCAAAATAAAAAAACCTGGTGATACACAATCATAGAATCATAGAATCATAGAATCATAGAATGGCAAGGGTTGGAAGGGACCCCAAGGATCATAAAGCTCCAACCCCCCTGCCACAGGCAGGGCCACCAACCTCAGGCCTGGATCTACACAAGGTTGCCCAGGGCCCCATCCAACCAGGCCTTGAACACTTCCAGGGATGGGGCATCCACCACCTCTCTGGGCAGCCTATTCCAGGACCTCACCAGTCTTTCCGTAAAAAACTTCCCCCTAATACTCAATCTAAAACATCCCTCCTTCAGCTTTAAACCATTCCCCCTTGTCCTGCCATTATCTGCCCTTTTAAAAAGTTGATTCCCCTCCTGTTTGTATGCTCCCTTCAGGTACTGGAAGGCTGCAATGAGGTCCCCCCGCAGCCTTCTCTTCTCTAGGCTGAACAAGCCCAGCTCCCTCAGCCTCTCCTTGTAAGGCCGGTGCTCCAGCCCTCTAATCATCCTTGTGGCCCTCCTCTGAACCCTCTCCAACAGTTCGACATCCTTCTTGTATTGGGGGCCCCAGATCTGGACACAGTACTCCAGGTGGGGCCTCATGAGGGCAGAGTAGAGAGGGACAATCACCTCCCTGTCCCTGCTGGCCACCCCTCTTCTGATGGAGCCCAGGATACCATTGGCCTTGCGAGCTGCAAGAGCACACTGCTGGCTCATGTTAAGTTTCTCATCCACGGTGACACCCAGGTCCTTCTCAGCAGGGCTACTCTCAAGGAGCTCTTCTCCCAGTCTGTATCTATGTCTGGGATTCTTCCGGCCCAAGTGCAAGACCTTACACTTGGCAGTGTTGAACCTCATTAGGTTCACCCGGACCCATTTTTCCAGCCTGTCAAGATCCCTCTGGATGGCTTCCTTTCCTTCTAGGGTGTCGACCACACCACTCAGCTTGGTGTCATCCGCAAACTTGCTGAGGGTGCACTCAATCCCATCATCGATGTCATTGATAAAGATGTTAAAGAGAACCGGTCCCAAGACAGACCCCTGGGGGACCTCGCTTGTCACCAGCCTCCACCTGGACATAGACCCATTGACCACCACCCTTTGGTTACAGTCTGTTAACCAGTTTCTTATCCACTGGATGGTCCACCCATCAAATCCACATCTCTCCAGTTTAGAGATAAGGATGTGGTGGGGGACTGTGTCAAAGGCCTTGCACAAGTCCAGGTAGATGACATCGGTTGCCTTCCCTTTATCTACTGATGCTGTTAGTCCATCATAGAAAGTCACCAGATTGGTGAGGCACGACCTTCCCTTGGTGAAGCCGTGCTGGCTGTCCCGGATCACGTGCTCTTCCCTCATGTGCCCCAGCATGTCTCACCGAACCATACCAGTCAGATGTACAGCTCAGACCCGTTCCGAAGCCAGACCATCCCCAAGTCACGTGTCCTGGAGCCACATGCCCCATCCCCACTAGCCCCCCTTTACGCTGAGCTTGATGTAATGGCATGGAATACCCCCTTTGGATAGTTTGGGTCACCTGTCCTGGCCATGTCCCCTCCCAGCTTCCTGGCTTCCTGTCCCCTCCCCACCTTCTCTGTAGCAAGCCAGTATGAAAAGTTGAAAAGTCCTTGACTGCTTGGCAACAACTAAAAACATCAGTGTGTTATCAACATCACTCTCATCCTAACTCCCAAACACAGCACTATACCAGCTACTAGAAACAAAAGTAACTCTATCCTCGCCCAACCTAGGACACAAATCTGCAATGTGTCTGTGCAAGCTGTTCCAGTTTTTCACCACCCTCATTGTAAAAATTTCGTCTTTATATCTAGTCTCAATCTATCCTTTTAGTTTAAAACCATTACCTCTTGTCATATTGTAGTTGGCCCTTCTAAAAAGTCTATCCCCATCTTTCTTATAAGCCCCCTTTAAGTTCTGAAAGGCTGCAATAAAGTCTCCCTGAATCCTTCTGTTCTTCAGGCTGAACAAGCCCAAATGTCTCAGCCTGTCTTCATAGGAGAGGTGCTCCAGCCCTCTGATCATCGTTGTGGCCCTTCTCTGGATTCAGTCTAACAAGTCCATGCCTGTTTTACTGGGGATCCCAGTGCTGGATGCAGTACACCAGGTGGGGTCTTACAAGAGTGGAGTAGAGAGGGACAATCACCTCCCTTGGCCTGCTGGCCATGCTTCTTTTGATGCAGCCCAGGATATGGTTTGCTTTCTGGGCTGGAAGTGCACATTGCTGGTTTATGTCTAGTTTTTCATCCACCAGTACCCCCAGGTCCTTCTTCGCAGGGCTGCTCTCAATCCCTTCACCCTCCAGCCTGTATTTATTCTGGGGGTTGTCCCAACTCATGTGCAGGACCTTTCACTTGGCCTTGTTGAACCTCATGAGGTTCCCATGGGACTACTTCTTGAGCTCTTCCAGGTCCCTCTGGATGGCATCCCATCCCTCTGTAGTGTTGACTGCACCATTCAGCTTGGTGTCATCTGCAAACTTGCTGAGGGTGCACTTGGTCCCACTGTCTACATCACTGATGAATATATTAAACAGCACTGGTCCCACTACGGATCCTTGAGGGACACCACTCATCACTCCTTTCCATCTGGTCATCGAGATGTTGACTGCTACTCTCTGGACGCAACCAACCTGCCAATTCCTTATCCACCAGACAGTCCACGTATTTCTTCAATTTAGAGAGAAGGATGTTGTGAGGGACCATGTCAGAGGCTTTGAGGAAGTCTAGATAGGTGACATCCATTGCCCTTCCCTTGTCCACTGATGTAGTCACTCCATTGTAGAAGGCCACTCAGTCGGTCAGGCAAGAATTGCACTTGGTGAAGCCAGGCAATTCCCTGTCCTCTGTGTGCTTTAGCATGGCTTCTAGGTCGATCTGTTCCATGATCTTCCCAGGCACAGAGATCAGACTGACAGGTCAGTAGTTCCCAGGGTCCTCCTTCCTACCCTTTTTAAAATGGGTGTAATATTTCTCTTTTTCCAGCCACCGGGGACTTCACCTGACTGACATGACTTTTCAAATATCACGGAGAGTGGCTTGGCAACCGCATCAGCCGATTCCTTCAGGACTCTGGGCTGCATCTTGTCAGGTCCCATAGACTTATGCATTTTTCAAGTTCCTCAGGTGGTCTCAAACCTGATCTTTTTGTTCAGTGGGAAAGACTTTGCGCCCCCAGTACCTGTCTTGGGATCATCCACTCGAGAGTGTGGGAAGAGAGGTTGTCAGTGATGACTGAGGCAAAAAGTGTTGTTGAGTACCTCAGCCTTTTCCTTGTCCGTTATTGCCAGTTTGTCAGTCCTTTTCATCAATGGGGTACACTTTCTTTGGCCTTCTTTTTCTGGCTGACATACCTGTAGAACCTATTATTATTATTTACATCCCTTGTCAAATTCAGCTCCAGTTATACCTTGGCCTTCCTGACCCCATCCCTACACAACTGGGCAGCGTCCCTATACTCTTCTCAGGATACCTGTCCCTGCTTCCACTGCCTGTGCATTTCCGTCTTGCCTTTAGTTTGACCAGCAGGTCTTGACTCAGCCATGCCGGTCTCTTGCCTTCCTTTCCTGATTTTTTACACCTGGGAATCAAGAGCTCTTGTACTCTATAGAAAGTGTCCTTAAAGATCTGCCCACTCTGGTCTGCTCCCTTGTCTCTGAGGACAGTTTCCCAGGAGGTCCTATTGACTAACTCCTTGAGCAGCTGGAAGTTTGCTTTCTTAAAATTCAGGGTCCTGACTTTACTCTTTGCCTGACCCATATCTCTCAGGGCTGCAAACTCCAGTGCATGTTTACTGCAGCCCAAGCTACCTCCAGTCTTGATGTCACTGATTAGCTCACTTAAGTTGATGACCACTAGGTCCAGTATCGCATTCCCTGTGGTAGGGATGTCTATTACCTGGCTTAAGAAGTTATCCTCAAGGATATCCAGCACAGCTCACTGTGCTACTTTTCCAGCAGATGTTAGGGAGGTTGAAGTTCCCCAGCAGGATGAGAGCCTGCAAATGCAATGCCTCCTGTAGCTGGAGTAAGACGGTTTCATCAATAGGCTCCCCTTGATTTGGCAGCCTGTAGTAAACACCAACCACAAGGTTCCCTTTGTTCCATAAGTTTTCAACCTGCTCATGGCTATTCTTCAGACAGCTCTTCACAATTTATCAATTTCTTTATGTAGAGGGCAACGCCTACGCCCTTCCTTCCTCGCCTGTCCCTTCTGAACAGCCTATAGTTATTGATAGCCGCACTCTAGTCATGGGATCTGTCCCACCCAGTTACAGTAATGGTAACTAGGTTATAGCTTTCTAGCAGTACAATGGCTCTCAACTCATCCTCTTTGTTGCCCATGCTGTGTACATTGGTGTAGAGGAACGTCAGCTGGGCTGCCATGTCACCTTTTTAGAGGTGCACAGCTTAATTCCTTTGAGGTATTTCCCTGGTGTTTCTCTGTTGGCTATTACCTCAGGAGCACCTGGCTCATCTCTGTAAGACTTCAAGTGTGCTCCAGTGTACCCAGCATATCTCAGAGCAACAGGCTGAGAGCCCTTGCTAGCACCCAATCCCTCTGATTTTGGTGTGTCATCCCACACTTGTCATGGTCAAGCCTGATATTATATATATATACACATTTTCAAGCTCTCCTTCAAGAGAGAGTGCACTATTGCTCTCTGGGCCAAATGCTCTCACTCTGGGTCATAAGCTTTGGGTTGCATACACACACTCTCACTCTTCTCTTTGGGTCATGTGCACTCTGTCTCTGGGTCACATGTGCGCTCTCTCCATCTCTGAGTTATGTTCTCTTTCTCTGGGTTATGCCCTCTCCCTATGGGTTTCTGTCTCACTCCCTCCCCCAGAGTTGCCCTCCCACCTCTCTCTCCTCTCTCTCTCTCTCCATCCTCTCTTCTGGTCATTCTCTCTCTCAGGGTGACATGGTCTCATTTTCTTTTTCTGGGTTATACCCACACCTCCCAGTCACCCTATTGCTCTTTCTGGGTCTTTTTCCCCTTCTGGGTCAAATCTTCTTCTTCTCCCCCCCCCCCATTGGGGTCACACTCTCTCTTTTTCTGGGTCAGATGACCTGTCTGTTTTTCTCCTTGGGTCAACTTTTATCTGTATTTCTCTTTGTTGCTCCCTCGTCCCCATTTCTATCAGGGTATATATGTATATCTCTCCTTCCCCCCATTGGGTAATCTTATCTTTCTCTGAAATTCTTGGTCAGTCTCTCTCTCCCCCTTCTTCTCCCAATTTTGGCACTCTCCCTCTCTCCTCTCCCCCTGCTCTGCCTCTCTTTCCTTTTCTGGGTTGCACTCGTTCATTTTCTCTCTAACTCACCCTCTGTGTGTTTCTACCACCTCCTTTGGGTTGTCCACTCACTGTCTTTTTCTCATGACCAACCTCTCTTGCTTTCTCTGGGCTGGCCTCTCCCCTCCCATCTGTTGGTCATGCTCTCTCCGCCTTTGGTCATACTATCTTTCTCTGCATCTCTCTCTCTTTCCCTCCCTCCCTCTCTCTCACCAGTTGTGGCGACCGGCAGAGAGCAACACGCAATTCAATATGAATTTTAGGTGAAGCCATTTTATTGGGTGAAATCACACAGATTATATGCCTTTATTACTGCAAATGTGGCAAGCTAAAAACCTGCTTATTGGTGTTCTGATAAACATATCTTATAGCTAAATATCGTTAGTTTACCTCTGATGCCTGAAAGTATCCGCACACCTGCTGTTTTGACCCTCTTGTTATGGTTGGTTCCTAACATGTTCCGTTACTCCCAAGTACCTTCCCATAACTGCTTCTTGGTTTAGGGTAGCCTGTACCCCTATCAACAAGGCCGCTGTGTTTTGAGAATGTGATTATTAGAATCCTCTCTTGTGGGAACAGAAGAATATTGTCAGGGCCTAAATCTTGGGAGAAGAGAACTAGGCTGCTAGCAGGCCTGCTGTCCTCTCCGACAACCAGTTATATGCACTCTCTCTCTTTCTCTAGGTCACATGTGCCATTTCTCCCACTCCCCATCTCTTTTTCCTCCTTGGCTCAACCTTTATCTGTATTTCCCTCTTGGTCTCCCTCTTCATCTCTCTTTTTTATTCTTGGCCAACCTCTCTGTCCTACAAGCTACCTTGCTCTGGTTCTCTCCCCCTCTCTTTGTGAGTCACACTCTCTCTTTTTCTGGGTTGTGCATACTCATTCTCTCACTGAGTTGACCCTATGTATGGTGGTTGCCTGCTCTGGGCAGCAGTCTTTTTCTTTCTTGCTCTGGATGACTTTCTCTGGGCTATGCTTGTTCCTCCACTGGGTCATCTTTGCCATCTTTCTCTCTGGGTCAAGCTCTCTTTCTCTCTGAGTCGTGTGCATTCTCCCTCTCTGGTTCACACACTCACTCTCACTCTCTCTCTGTGGGTCACGCTCTCTCTTGGTCACACTCTGAGTCACATCTCTCATACCTATCCTCCCCCCACACACACTCCCTGACTCACACACTTTTTCTCTATGGGTCATTCTCTTTCTGTTGGTCACACACACACTCTCTCTCTCTGGGTCATGCCCCACCCCTTCCCTTGCTGGGTCATGCTGTCTCCTGCCCTCCCTCTAGGTCATGCTTCCACATGTTCTCTCTGTCTCAGTCTCTGTGGGCAATGCTCTTGGTCACATTCTTTGTCTCTGCATCACTTCCTCTATGAGTCACAGACTCTCTGAGTCTTTCTGGGTCACACAGTCTCTTGTCTCTTTTGGTTGCACTCTCTCTATGCGGGTCTCTCTCTGTCTCAGACTATCTCTGTGTCTCTGTCTCATGCTTGCTTTATATCTTCCTTTGGGTTACGCTCTATCTGGTTCATGCTGTCTCTCTGGGTCATGCTTACATTCTCTCTGGGCCACACTTGCTCTCTGTCTCTCTTGGTCACACTCACTTCCTCTGTGTCATGTTCTCTCTCAGGGTGTCATGCACTCTCTCTGGGTCACACGCTTTCCCTGCCTCTGGATCACGTGCTCTTTCTTTTTCCCTTTCTGGGTGTCTCTCTGGCTTGTGCATGCTTTCTTTCTCCGAGTCTTGTGTAGTCTCTCTCTCTCTGGTTAGGTCATATGGGCTTTTGCGGTTTCTTTGTCCTCCACACTCTTTCATGTGCTCTCTGTGTCACACGTACATTCTGCATTGAGTTCATACCGTGTCTTGATCAGATGCTTGCTTGCTCGCTCTCTGAGTTCAGAACGCTCTCTTTCTCTGGGTCTCTCTTTTTCCCGTTTTGTTTACAGTAAGTTCTTTAGCAATATATTAGTTCTTTAGCTTAATGCAGGGGGGTTGGACTAGATGACCTTTAAAGGTCCCTTCCAAACTAACACATTCTATGATTCTATGATATCCTATTGAATAATAACCTTGTGGATCTTTTTCACCAGTCTTCCAGTAATACAGTGTCTCTATGACTTTTGTTTACTAAAAGTTGTTTTTTTCTCTCTATCTCATAGATATTCTGTTATTTTATTTATTCTTAGAGATTTGTTTGAAGTGCCTTGGTGGTTGTAAAAATCTAGGTGTCTTTCACTCGGTCTCCTCATGTCCATTATCTTTTCGGGAGTGGTTAAACTCCATTTATTATAAAATGTGTTCTGCATAAGTGCTAGAATTGTTAAGGAATGTTAGAAGCAGCGGTGTCCTCCAGCTGTTCCAGCCCAGAACGTCTTCCTTCCTGGCCACTAGGACCTGTGGCTAGTCTAACTTGGAAGTTTGCTAGAAAATGCATACACACACCCAATGCACATTCAGTTTGGGGAATCCTGGCATCAGGCACATGGGCTGTGACCCATGGTCCTGCTCCAGTTACTGGCACAGAGACCTTCATTCACCAATCTCTCCCAGTATATGACACAACAGGCCAGGAGCACCTACACTCCCAGTCTTGACTCCAGTAGCTGGCACCAGATTCTACTCACACAGGTCTCACCAGTAGCTGGCACTTAGTCTTTCTAGCACACTTGCACACAGAATAGAGTAAGAGTACACAGAGATAGTTAAGAAAAGATTTAATAAAAAGATAGAAGAAGACAGGTATCATGGTTCAGCCTCAGGCAGCAGCTGAGCACCACCAGACGCTCTCTCACCTGTGGGAGGAGAAACAGACAAAGCACCTGCTGGTTGGCATAAGGACAGTTTACTGATATAGCTCATCGAGAGGGGAACAACAACAGAGCTCATGACAGAATACACAAGTGGTGATAATACAGAGCACTTTACCAACCCGATGAAGTGATATCACAGAGTACTTTACCAACCTGACTTCCAATCACACTCAAACTGTCTTGGAGCCATGTGGACCCGCCCCTCCCTGCCCAGCCCCTGTGAATTGGGAGAATGATGTCACCTGGTATGGAAAACAACCTTGGCCAGCTCACCTCACCTGTTCTGGCTCCTTGGGAAAGTTAATTCTGTCCTAGCCGGAAGCGGGACATTATCCACCCCTTTTTCCATACCATCTATATCATGCCCAGATCTTACAGTTAATTTAGGTGATTCATAACATAATACCATTTATATATTATACAGCCAGCACGGCTTCACCAAGGGAAGGTCGTGCCTCACCAATCTGGTGACTTTCTATGATGGACTAACAGCATCAGTAGATAAAGGGAAGGCGACCGATGTCATCTACCTGGACTTGTGCAAGGCCTTTGACACAGTCCCCCACCACATCCTTATCTCCAAACAGGAGAGATGTGGATTTGATGGGTGGACCATCCAGTGGATAAGAAACTGGTTAACAGACTGTAACCAAAGGGTGGTGGTCAATGGGTCTATGTCCAGGTGGAGGCTGGTGACAAGCGGGGTCCCCCAGGGGTCTGTCTTGGGACCGGTTCTCTTTAACATCTTTATCAATGACATCGATGATGGGATTGAGTGCACCCTCAGCAACTTTGCGAATGACACCGAGCTGAGTGGTGTGGTTGACACACTAGAAGGAAAGGAAGCCATCCAGAGGGATCTTGACAGGCTGGAAAAATGGGCCCAGGTGAACCTTATGAGGTTCAACACTGCCAAGTGTAAGGTCTTGCACTTGGGCCGGAAGAATCCCAGACATAGATACAGACTGGGAGAAGAGCTCCTTGAGAGTAGCCCTGCTGAGAAGGACCTGGGTGTCACCGTGGATGAGAAACTTAACATGAGCCAGCAGTGTGCTCTTGCAGCTCGCAAGGCCAATGGTATCCTGGGCTCCATCAGAACAGGGGTGGCCAGCAGGGACAGGGAGGTGATTGTCCCTCTTTACTCTGCCCTCATGAGGCCCCATCTGGAGTACTGTGTCCAGGTCTGGGGCCCCCAATACAAGAAGGATGTAGAACTGTTGGAGAGGGTTCAGAGGAGGGCCACAAGGATGATTAGAGGGCTGGAGCACCGACCTTACAAGGAGAGGCTGAGGGAGCTGGGCTTGTTCAGCCTAGAGAAGAGAAGGCTGCGGGGGGACCTCATTGCAGCCTTCCAGTACCTGAAGGGAGCATACAAACAGGAGGGGAATCAACTTTTTAAAAGGGCAGATAATGGCAGGACAAGGGGGAATGGTTTAAAGCTGAAGGAGGGAAGGTTTAGATTGAATATTAGGGGGAAGTTTTTTACGGAAAGACTGGTGAGGTCCTGGAATAGGCTGCCCAGAGAGGTGGTGGATGCCCCATCCCTGGAAGTGTTCAAGGCCAGGTTGGATGGGGCCCTTGGCAACCTTGTGTAGATCCAGGCCTGAGGTTGGTGGCCCTGCCTGTGGCAGGGGGGTTGGAGCTTTATGATCCTTGGGGTCCCTTCCAACCCTTGCCATTCTATGATTCTATACAGCAACAATTTAACTTATCGTCTGTCATCACCCAAAATCAATCCCTTTGGGGTCCACACTGGACTTCCCCATCATTTTGAAACACCCACCAAGTGCACCCAGGTCCCTGAGCAAAAGCAATCCCACAAATGGGTTTGCCTTTGCCTGAAGCAGGAATAACCCCGACTGTCTTCCCCAACAGGTTTTTCATGCGCACTACATGGACTTTATCCCCTTCTACAGAAAATCACTGTTGCAATACAAAAGAAAGCATCTCTGAAGTCCAAGACAGTAAAATAAACATTTGTTTAACTTATTGAGGCTAGTAAAGTGTAAGGATTTGGTTTAGTAGGATGTGTGTCCATGGTTATTTGATTTCATAGAATCATAGAATTGTTTTGGTTGGAAAATACCTTTAAGATCGTAGAGTCTAACCACAAACCTAACACTGCCAAGTTCAACCACTAAACCATGTCCCTAAGCACCACATCTATGTGTTTAAATACTTCCATGGATAGTGAGTCAACCACTTCCCTCGGCAGCCTGTTCCAATGATTGACAGCCCTTTCAGTGAAGAAATTTTTTCTAATATCCTATCTAAACCACCCCGGTGCAACTTGAGGCCATTTCCTATTGTCCTATTGCTTTCTACTTGAGAGAACAGACCAACACCCACCTTGCTACAACCTCTTTTCAGGTAGTTGCAGAGAGCAGTAAGGTCTCCCTTGATCCTCCTTTTCTTCAGACTAAACTACCCCAGTTCCCTCACACACTCCTCATAAGACCTGTTCTTTAGACCCTTCACCAACTTTGTTGCCCTTATCTACCAATAAGCAGATTTGAGCCTTCCATGCTGTTTTTTTGAGGGATGTGCAGCTGTACGGCGATATCAGAGAAGGTTACTGGAGCATTTAATTTGCATTGTAAATCTTGTCCTAACAGCAGAAGGGGACATTCTGACATATATAGAAATTCACGAGTCAATTTAGTACCTCAAATCGTGCATTCAGTAGTGTGGTGGTTTAGCCCTGGCTGGAGGCCAGACACCCACCAAAGCCAGTCTATTACTCCCCTTCTAAGTTGGAGAGGGGAGGAAATATATATTAAGAGGCTCAGGAGTCAAGATAAGGACAAGGAGAGATCATTTTATCAGCAACGATATGGGCGAAACAGACTCAACACAGTGAAGGAACGAACTATTCTAATTTATTACACTACACTAAAAAGAACAGTGAGAACCGGAGTCAGGAGCGCGACCATATCTTAAAAAATCAGCTGCTCCGCCTGGATCCCTGCTATGGTGGGCAGCAATAAATTACAATGTCTCTCAGTCCCAGTACTCCACAGGGTCACCAGCCTCCCCCCAGCAAACTTGTTCCGGAATAATTCTCTCTCTCGCTCATCTCTGTAGGTTGCAAGTGCTGGCAGGGGCTTGCTTCAACGTAAGGGTCACAGTGTCTTCTCAATGTCTCCACGTGCTCCATCCAGCATGGAGCCCCTCTACGGGCTACAGGTGGGGTCTCGGCCTTTTCCATGGGGTCTCTCCACGGGCTGCAGGGGCATCTTTCTCTCCGGCACCTGGGGTGTCTCCTCCCCCTCCCCAGGCTTGGTGTCTGCACAGCTCGTTACATCTTCTCACTCCCTTCTCCGGTGGCAAAATGCAGCTGCTTCCGGGTTGTTTCCTCCTATATGTGATTCTCAGAGGCGCTATGACTATCTCTCATTGGCTTGGCCCTGGTCAACATTGATTCTGACCTTGGATTGTTTACATTTTGGAGCTCCAGAGAATTCCAGCAGCTCCTCACAGCAGCCATTTTCTGCACCCCCTGTTCTTTTCCAGCACCCAACCCCCAAAACTGCGACAAGTAGGTTTATAAGAATGGCCACAAATTTCCTGTCAGCTCAACAACTTTTATTGTGGTTTTACTTAGAGGTCCCTTACAGCTAGCCACTACTGAGTGGGTAGCTCCACTATCTATCAAAAAAATCTGTATCATTCCCAAGCTTCACTGGAACCAGGGGATCTTCAGGGGGCGCTTCTTCATTTGGTTTCTGAATCTTCCAGCATCATAACATGAATTTTGCCTTTCTTTCTTTTCCTGTCAGAACACTCATTTCTCCAATGTCCTTGTCTATAAATGGCACATTGATTTAGGCCCAGAGCAGGGCTCCTTTGAGTTCCTGTATCTCTACCTCATCCTCCACAACCACCCCTTCCTCTACAATCTCCTCTGTCCTCTTGGTCCACCTTTTATATTGCTATTCGTTTTCTTCCTTCTTTTTTCCTTTTTCTCAATGCATGGCATTAATGTATCTCCTTCTAATCCACATTTCTTCTGAGTATCTATACAATCTATACTATCTGAGTATCTATACAAAATCAACATAAGGCACTTCATCCTATTTCCCCATTCGATGACAAAACAATATTAATTACAATATAGTATTAAATTGTAACAACACATTTTATGTCCACCATTTACCATCATCTAGTTTTTAATTTGGTCACTATCGATTACAATATCTTTTAATTTTATCTTTAGTCATTGGATCACCCACAATTTTATCCCAGCATTTCAGCATGCATCCCAGAGGGCTACAGGGAGGGATCATAGATTGACTCATTCCCATAAGTTACTTATTTACTTCTTGAGTACACTCGGCTCTGACCTTATACCCTCAATTTGTCAACAAAGTTAACCTTTTTCCCTGTTACCAAGCATCTACATGTGACTTTATTCCACAGAAGTAGTTGAATATAATACTCACCAATCCAGGAATTCATAGAATCATAGAATGGCAAGGGTTGGAAGGGACCCCAAGGATCATAAAGCTCCAACCCCCCTGCCACAGGCAGGGCCACCAACCTCAGGCCTGGATCTACACAAGGTTGCCCAGGGCCCCATCCAACCTGGCCTTGAACATTTCCAGGGATGGGGCATCCACCAGCACTCTGGGCAGCCTGTTCCAGGACCTCACCAGTCTTTCCGTAAAAAACTTCCCCCTAATACTCAATCTAAAACATCCCTCCTTCAGCTTTAAACCATTCCCCCTTGTCCTGCCATTATCTGCCCTTTTAAAAAGTTGATTCCCCTCCTGTTTGTATGCTCCCTTCAGGTACTGGAAGGCTGCAATGAGGTCCCCCCACAGCCTTCTCTTCTCCAGGCTGAACAAGCCCAGCTCTCTCAGCCTCTCCTTGTAAGGCCGGTGCTCCAGCCCTCTAATCATCCTTGTGGCCCTCCTCTGAACCCTCTCCAACAGTTCGACATCCTTCTTGTATTGGGGGCCCCAGACCTGGACACAGTACTCCAGGTGGGGCCTCACGAGGGCAGAGTAGAGAGGGACAATCACCTCCCTGTCCCTGCTGGCCACCCCTGTTCTGATGGAGCCCAGGATACCATTGGCCTTGCGAGCTGCAAGAGCACACTGCTGGCTCATGTTAAGTTTCTCATCCACGGTGACACCCAGGTCCTTCTCAGCAGGGCTACTCTCAAGGAGCTCTTCTCCCAGTCTGTATCTATGTCTGGGATTCTTCCGGCCCAAGTGCAAGACCTTACACTTGGCAGAGTTGAACCTCATAAGGTTCACCTGGGCCCATTTTTCCAGCCTGTCAAGATTCTCCCCTCTTTCACACTTGCACGAATATCTCTCTTGGGTGTTGCACCTTTGAGTCACTCACCATCCTGGCCACTGGAGGAGTCCCCAGTCAAATTGGTCTATGCACACTGGAGTCCGGTCCGATCCTTTCTCCGCAAGACCAGGCAAACCCATCCTGGCAAGGTCTTATGGCCATCCCATCTGGGTCACCTAAAGCGTTGTCCCAAAATCTGGGTTCTTCACTCAGTGTGCAAAGCGTCAATCAACACACTGAGTCAAGAAATTTGCCTTTATTTCTAGTCTGCACTGTAGGGTGCCAGGCATCTAACAGCAGCCAGCGCACTGAATGCATCAAGTGTGCCTTTTTTTATAGTAACAAATTGCAGCATATCCACCTTTCACCCGCCTTCACCATGCATATGCATTTTAATTTATATTTCAAACATTTGGGGAGGGCCTCTAATTAGCATGCTCATTATTCACAAAGGGATGTTCATTTTAGTATTAAAATCAATACAGATTAGCTGAGGATACACTATTTCTTGATATTATTTCAAGGTCCTATTATTCTAAACACATAGTCCATCGAGTGATCCTATTCTGGTTACTATGGTTTCAGAACATACTGTCAAGGATACTTGAGGGGGGATATATTTTGCACAGTCTTAACTCTTATCTTTCCTACATCAATGATACTAATTTTTCAGTCCTACCCACCAAATATTCAAAGGTCTTTTGGAAGTTTGGCTAGTAACATTCCATCTTCCCTGATGTCAATTGGTTGTTCTTTCAAACTAATCAGAAGGTGTTGGATTTTTATATTTTTAACAAATGGATTAAAAAACCATTCTAACTTTCCCATGTTGAAGATTTTTAAAAAGGTTATAAAATTCCATTTCCAAGTAATTTAAGTGTACAGATATGATACAGTTTTTATAGGTGACACTCGTTGTTTTTGGCATCAAAGTCACATAACATTCCCAAACAGCCTTTTTCAAAATGCTCTCTGCATAGCACAAGTTTCCTTTTGAAAGCAGTTGCTTTTTGTCTCATTGTAATTATGGTGGTGGTTTGTTGTGGGGTTTTTTTGTCGTGGTTTACACCCAGCTGGTAACTAAGCATCATGCAGCCACTTGCTGTGTGTCCACAATATCAGGTATAGATTTTTGGGAAAAAGAAGAAGACTTTCTAGGCTTGTTAAAAGGATAATGGTCCCATATTTTTATTAGCAGGTTAGCAAAAAGAAATCCATTGGATTACAATATTACCTTGTTTTTTGAAAAATAGTGATAAGAGAATGTCACAATTGTTTGGGTTTGTTTTTTTTTTCATTTTTGGTAACTTTTACAAACACTCAATCCAGGTATGAAACTTTGTAAAGACATTTGAAATGAGGCCAATTAAAAAACTAGCACAAGCACAAAATCTATACCTTTCCCTCCAGTGTGTTTTCTACATGATGCTCCCTCCTTCCTCCAAAAAAGCAACCTCTCCCAAAACAAAACCATAAATCTTGCAAACCCACAACTGATGAATCTTTAAAAGCAAAACACCATGCTTTTCAAATAACACTAATTCAACAAATGTGATTTTTCACATCAATTTTATTTGAAGCCGTCTAGGGTAACATTTCCTCAGCAGCTTCTTTAAACGCCCCCCTCCCCGCCCCCCCCCCCCCCCCAAAAGCCAGAGACACTAGGTTTTAGTCAAATATTTCCTACTTTTTTTGGAAATAAATTTTTTTGTTCAAAATCAGAACATACCATGGGTACCAGATCCTGTATTTGTTATTCAAGCAAAATTGCTGTTGAGTCAAGTAGGACTCAAATAGTGCAGAATCATCCACAAGGTATGTAGATTCCTATTCATTCTGTACTGCTCCCTCATGCTAAAAGCTAAGGAGTAGGGGAAAAATTAGCATCTCTCATCTTGGATCAAGTAGCTCTCCAGACTCAATGTAGTACGCAACTATTTCACTTCTACTTGCAAAAAGATACAAGAACTGACATAATTCTCTCCCACTATAACAAAACAGTAAAAGCACACACCTACACACACTCACACACACACACCCCACAGACTGGGAGGGAAAGATGATGCCACCAATCTTGACAGACATTACTGGTGCAAGACAAATAGATGTTTATTTGAAAATTGATAGAATAATTATCAAGACAGCTGTGTTTGACCCATAACCTGCATAGTTGTGCTGTTAGTTTGGTTCTTTAGGTAAAACAAAATTTATTGTTTTTAAATTCTTATCACAGAAATAAGTTTTATATTCACCGGAACTCTTTTTCCCTGCCCCCTTCCCCTTTAGAGAAAATTACACCACCAATCATTTTGCATGAGAAAGTTAATTATATCATTTTTGCAGCAGTTCAAGCTAATAGGCAATAAGCATATGGCAAAAAAACCCACACAATATGTCACATGAAATCTATCAAATACTAAAATTATAGTTGAATACTAACAGATAGCTTACCTGGAATAAAGGATGACAATTCACAAACCTGTATCTAGAAATTAAAGACTCTTTCTCAGTTTTTAATTTTTTTCTTTTATTTACTAAAATATTTTTTTAAAATCACAGTATTTTAAGAAATAAAATCCACAGTGGGATTTTAAGCACAATTTGTTTTCCTTTCTTTAAAACTTTGTTTCCTCCTCCTTTCACCACCTTGCCCAGCAGTCTCTCTACTTTATTCATAATGACAACAAGCAGTACTCACAAATGCAGAGATGTCCCTTTGTTAATTTTGAGGTATTAGGAAGCAGGTGGCTGTTTTAAATGAAGCAGTTTCTGTCTTGTATTTGTTTTCTTTTCTAAAGCAGTTCCATTCAGACGGGAAAGTCATAATATATTTAAATTAAAAAACCACACCAAAATTTGCATGTTGAAAAGTTACATCACCCCCCCCAAACATGCTTATTATGCTTCTGTTTGCAAGCAATACAAGTATGCACTGCAAAGCACATTGTGTAATGTATAGACACAGGGAGTTGTTTCATTAGTCCAATATGAATATAACTTCCCATTGTCAAGATCCAGAAGGAAAGATGCAATGATATAATGTAATCACTTATTCCATCATTTAAATAATTTTAATATAGACACACATAGGTACCAGTGCTTTGAAAACAGATCATTCATTCCTAAAAGCAGCTTTGTTTCTTTCTTCTGCCCACCCCACCTGCCCATCCCTTCCCATTCACCACTGTTCAAGTAAGTTGAGTAAAAATCACACCAAATTTTTATTCATTTTTTGCCTCTGAGGTCTTTTGGAGAGGTTTGTCAGCAGCTACAACACTGACTGTAGTTTCACTGTTGTGGGACAAGCCCATCACCATTTTCTCAGTGCTTTTCTTTTTTTCTGCTGTCAGTGTATTATCAGTCTTTTCTGTGTTTTCCTTCAGTTTTCTGTCCTCTCTGGTCCCTTGCTTACTTTCATTCAGAGCCCTGAAAATCCAAGCATCAGAAAATGGAAACCTTTAGAACCCAAACATGCTTTCGATACAAGGAGAGGAGAATACTTATCCCAAACAGTTAACAAACCAATAAATCTTATTAAAGCTTGCAATGTTTCAAGTACTCTTATTTAAGCAGACAAGAAATAATACTTTCTCTTACCCTTTATCCCTCCACAGCCTAGATACAATATTACATTCAAATGTCTTCCACATGCCAGTAATCCTGGATGGGATCTCTTTGAAGGAACTCTAGGCAGCAGACATCTGTTCTATTGAACAGATCTTGGTCAAGAGAAGGAAAATTAATGTTCCAGAAATGCCTGTTAGTTCACAGCACAGACTGATATTTATGAACAAGATCTCTGTTATTAAGTTCACTGGGTGCTTTTTGAGGAGAGAGCACACTTATTGAGATTTCCTTCACTTAAAGCCCTTAACATTTCTCTGTACATAATTCTTTGCACTGGAACTCCAATTTTAGTTGCAAGCATGCTAAAGAGAAATAATAAGGAATAGAAAAAGACAAAAGAAACCCAGATTCCATATAATTTACTGCCATTTCCATAATGCTCTACTGGCAAGCAAACACCAACAATAGACTCAAGTAATGTTAATTTTGGACCAACAAACTGGTATTCACCTTGAGTTTAAGCTTTAGAATCATATTAATGAACACTTATGTGCTACATTTGGATTTGCTAACACTACATTTTAACTCCCAAACATAGGGAATTTCTCTACTGATCAGTATTCTGGAAACCCCTGGCCATCTGTAGATAAAAGTTTCTTTCAATCTGAGGTCTGATCTAGATCTGAAACTGGAAGAGTGTTTGGATATATGGAGATATTCAAGTACAGGTTTAAAAACAGAAGTTATCTTGGAATTCTGGGTTCCTGGGTCAAACAGGATGGACAGAAGCATCTAGTTGAGTAAATGCATATGATAATTGCATCCAATTATGTTTCTGTTAGAATTCTTCTCTTGTTAGAATAGTCTGTCATATCCCTGTGTTTGCTTTCATTACAGGCTTTTTGGGGGGAAGGGAGTAATGAGTTGGCGAGATGAACAAAGATCAACTGTTACATTTGGCTGTTATGCAAAGGAGTCTGCAAGACAACTTACATGCCATGCCTTAGCACATGTTGTTCCCACTCAGAGCCCTCTGTAAATGATCGGCCACAGAACTCACATGGAAAGCGCTTCTCTGGAGCTCCACTGTCAGGATACATAATGAACTCTGGGAGAGAATAAAATTATCTGCACATTCATGAGCATTAGATCAAGAAAGGAGCTTTATGATTATATGCTGATCTTCCCTGATGCCCTTCAGGGAGGAAAAAATATCCAGAAGCAGAAAAATATTTTCCTTTAAAAAAGTAGGTATTTCTGAAATTGTCCTCCTTATCTTAAAAATTCAAGGTGTGAAAAAATCTATAACCCTCACCTTTTCACTATGGGAAAAGGTCAATTAAATACAATATGGAAATGGAGGGGAGGAAATGCTTCCCACTTAAGACACCTACATAAACAGCCAAGGTTTTGTATTAATACCTAAATGTGAACTAAGGTTCTCTGAAGTGACCAGGTTTTCAAGAAGCTACAGAGTCATCCTGAAAAATACCAACACACACTGCAGCTGAAAAATCCCATCCTCCACCTTAAATGTTATATCTATTTGCAAAGATATTTTATTGCTCTCTGTATTTGAACAAGTGAAGAGATTGTGTTTTACATCAAAACCAACACTGAGTTTAGTGTGGAAATAGTTTGAAAGCAAAACCAAAAGAGAATCCTTGAGTCAATTTGCTCACTTGGTTTATTAACTCTTCATTTACTCCATTAGCAATCAACCTATAAACTCAGAATCACCTGTGTGCTCACTTTTCTTCTCCAAATATTAAATTTTGCAAAGGTATTTTTGCTACATGTTGTGGTTTAACCTGACAGGCAGCTCAAACAACCACACAACTGTTTGCTCACTCCTCCTTCCCCAGTGGGAAAAAACACAACAACTGGTGGGCTGAAATAAAAACAGTTTAATAGAGCAGAAAGGGAAGATGATGATGATGATAATAGAATATTGTTGTGGTTTAAACCTCAGCTGGGAGCTGGGTCCCACAAAAAAGTTACCTGTCCCTTTAAGAGACGGGGGAGGCGCGAACGGAGAAGCCGCGAGGAAGGAAAAAAAAACCAAACCCCCGCGGGTTGGGATAAGGATAGTTTACTAAAACAACAGGAAAAGATACAAAAAAACAACTAACTACAGTGCTAACACTACTTTAGAAAACAGAGCACACGGACCGGGTGATACAAAATGCAACCTCTCACCACACTACGCAATTTGAGCCGTTCCCGACCCGCTGCCGACTCGGGGCCGCGCCGCTCCCGAGCCCCGGCGCCGCACCCTCCGGACCCGCGCCACGCCGCTCTCGAAAAAAAAACCCGGAACCCGCACTGCGCCTGCCCGAACCGGAACTCCTCCTGCCGGACCCGGAACTTCCTGCCGGGACCCGGAACCGCTCCTGCCGGACTCGCGCTTTCGGCTCGCTTTTTCTCCTTTATATCGAACATGATTATGACGCAATTGGTATGGAATACTCTCATCGGCCAACATGGCTGAACCCAGGACAAATATACAAAACAAGTGATGCACAGCACAATTTCTCACCACCTGATGATGATGCTCAGTTAGTTCCTGAGCCATGGCCCTCCCTGGTCAACTCCCCCCCAGCTTATAATACTGAGCATGATGTCATGGGGTATAGAATGAATATCCCTTTGACCAATTTGGGTCAGCGATCCTGGCTGTGCCCCCTCACAGTTTCTTGTGCACCTCCCATGGAAGGCTCATGCCTCCTCCCTGGCAGGGCCTATAAATGTGAAAAGTCCTTGACATAATTATAAACACTGCTTAGTAACAATTAAACATAATTGGTTAATCAACATTATTTTCATACTGTGAGAAACTATGGACTAGGGTATTGTTTATTAAGATTTAAAATCGTAGTTTGTACTATTTTCTTTCTCCCTCTTTTCCTCTTTCTATTTCTGTTTTCTCTGCTGCCACCACAATATGTTGTCAGTCAGAGCCACGGGGTGGAATGTAAGGGTTTTGTGCTGGGAAGCGCAACTACAGAAAATAGCAACAAGGAAATTCCTTGGTACCAGACACAAAGTTTCGAAAACTGTAAATCCTTCTATAGATGCCTGTCTCTGACTGATGGTGGGATGAGCATCCATAAATAATAGGATGCTTTGCAGACATGGGTTTAAGGAGTTACATTTCAAGGTCTGGACAAAGAATAGACCTTAGTCTTAATCAATAGAAGCCTTGTGCAAGGAATTTAAGGAGGAAACACTTCCAAGGACTAAATCAACTTTAATGCCAATTACGAAGGACCATTTGGCACTTGGAGGTTGTTAGAGGAGATAACCTCTGATAGCGACAGTGTCCAGCTGGGATACTGGTGACTACGCATGCGTCAGGAGGAAGAGGTGAAAAGTTTAGCCTGATGAAGACTACAGGCCTTCATCCTGAAGAGCCCCTTAGGACCACAGGGAGGCAGAAAACAACCCCCTAACAACAACTGAAGCATGCGCAGAGTACCTCCACTACTTTATTGAACACGGAAGTAAAGGTGTATAAAAAGGGACTGTTTGAACTGCTCAGCACGGCAGTTGGCGGAGCGCAGACTCCCCTGCCGTCCAGCGCTGTATTTGCTCATATTCTACTTGCTATAATTAATAAAATTTTAATTGGATTATGATACTTTGTGGTCTCAATTTATAACAATTCCTGGTGCCGTGACTCGGATAAGGAACGGTGAGCTTCTGTCCTCCGGGGAGGCGCCCCGCGGCAATCTGTGGCCCCGCGACCGACAGCCTACCTCAACCTTACCGACGAACCTAAATTCTAGAATAATGAGCAAAGGAGAAACCGGTAAAATCCCATAAAAATTCTGTGCACGGGAGTCCGGACGAAGACGCAGGACGCGTAAGTATATTGCGAATTTGTTCGCAGGTTAGCCGTTCGGGTGGGATTGGGTATCCTGGACTGAGAGGTTTGATATACTGAACCAAGCGAGTGTGGACTCTTAAGTACTGCGTTTCCCATCTCCCGCGAGGGACTGGGCCAGGAACAAGGGGAGCGAGTGAGTGTGTGTTCGTGGATATTCCAGAAGATGGGGGCGAAGGGCAGCAAGCCTTCGACTCCCATGGGAAAGGTACGCACTGTACCTAAGAATACCCCTCTGGCGTATATCTTAGACAATTGGATAGAATATTGTACTAAGATATGGGGAGGGAAGAAAATTTCTAAAAATGTCTTTTGGCCAGTCTGCGGGTCAGAAGAAGATTGGGTAAAACAGCAATTAAACCTCTGGGTTAATAAAAAAAAAAAAAAAAAAAAAAAAATCCCTTAACCCGGAGGAGAGTCAGTATGCGGAAGTGTAGTTAAAAAAAAAACAACCAACCAAACAAACAAAAAAAAAACAACCAAAAAAACCACGGGAGCTAGATTTTACCTACTGAAAGCATTTAATGAAATGCAAAAGAAAGATGAGAGCCCTACTGAGTGGCTGGAACGACTGAGGAAAGCCCTTCAGCTGTGCTCTGGGATAAATCCAGATGACCCTTTAGGGCAAGCGCTCCTCAAAACTCAGTGTGTGGCAAAATCATGGGAAGATATCAGAAAGAAGATTGAAAAGTTAGAAGACTGGCAGAGTAGAGGGTTGGATGAATTATTGAGGGAGGCTCAGAAAGTCTACGTAAGGCGGGAAGAAGAGAGCAGCAAGCGACAAGTAAAAATTATGGTAGCAGCAGTTAGAGAGGATCGCAAAGGGCAGACTGGTAAACACAGATCTGCTGGAACGAAACAAGGGAATGTAGTAGTAAAGAAGGAACAGAGATGTTGTTTTTACTGTGGAAAGAAGGGACATATAAAGAAGGATTGCAGAGAAAGAATCAGGGATGAAGAAATATTGAAAAACGGAATAGGAGAGTCAGGGGCTCTATATCTTAGGGGACCGGAGTCATCATGAGCCCTTGATAAAATTAAAAAAAAATATATAGGTCCCCATAAACAAGAGTTCACCTTTTTAGTAGACACTGGGGCTGAGAAATCGACTATTAGGCAAATACCTGAGGGATGTAAAATTTCCCCTGAAAAAGTACAAGTAATTGGGGCAAAAGGAGAACCCTTTAAAGTAAGCAAAATCAAAAATATGGTATTTGAAACTGAAAATAAATTTGGAATGGGTGAACTCTTGCTCGTCCCTGAAGCAGAATTTAATCTGTTAGGACGGGATTTAATTGTTGTATTGCAATTAATAATTAAAGTAAAAAATCAAGAGCTAACAGTGTCTGCTTATCCTTTGACTGTGGATGATCAAAACCAAATTAACCCCGATGTCTGGTACTCTCCGGACACAATAAGTAAACTGGAAATCCCACCGATTAAAATTCAAATTTCCGAACCCCATATACCTGTGAGGGTAAGGCAATATCCCATATCCCTAGAAGGACGGAGAGGATTAAAACCAGAAATTGATCGATTGTTAGCACAAGGAATCTTAGAGCCTTGAATGTCACCCTTTAACACCCCCATTTTGCACAATTTGTGGAGGAAAAAGTGAAATGAGTTTTGAACCAGGTATTGTTTTTTGGTGCTCTGTATACGGATTTAAGGATTTGTGTGTGTGTGTGTTTGTAAACCGCGGTTTGTGTTCTGTATGTAAGCAGGAGGTTGTGGTGCAGTTTGAAAGCAATTTTTTTGTGTGTTGGATGAGAGGAAGATCAGTCTGATTAGGATGACTTTTTTGGGTTTAGGACAGTTTGAGCGAATGGTTTGTGGAGATTTGAAATGTGGAATTACTTGGTGGTGTATGGGAGGACTGTGTGAGAGCTTTCGAGTCTCTGGGTCAGGAGCAGGAACGGGTCTTGCCCGTTTTGTGAACAGTGTGGTTTCTGTATGATGTTGCCCTTTGAGTTTTGTAACGTAACCTGTAATTACGATGTGACCTCCTGAGAGTGAATAGGGGAAATTTGGATACTAAGCTGTGGCCCTCTCAGGATGTATTGCCCCTGTAAAATCTGTAGGTAAACTGAGTAATTATAGGATGGCCGCCCCTAAGGCAGCCAATATATATAGTAATGTCTCTTCGCTGGCCGAGGGGATAAATGAGCAATATGATATTCTTGATGCATTGATGTCGTCTCTCAACCCAGGGACAGGATTAGGTGAAAAACTGCTGGTTCCACTAAATTATCTGAAGCTGGCCGAATCAGTGCAAAAAAGGCTGTGTGTATTTAAACATGTATCAGTGTTAGAGGCAGGGCATTCCCCTTGCCGCTCCGGGAGATCCGGTCCACCTTAAACCACTGATTTGGCATCTCCTTGAACACCTTAGAAATCTTTGTGCAAAGCCTAAAGTAAATTATTCTGCAAACAATTGATCATAATATTTGCTGCCCCAACCATCAACAACAGCCTATTTTAACGGGGGGGGGGGGGGGGGGGGGGGGCGACTATTACAAGAAATTGTTACTTATGGCACAAAGATGGGCTGTTTAGAGCAATGTTTAAATTTGCAGCTCTGGGTTTGCCAGGCATGGGACTTGGATTTTTTTTGTTTTCTTTCTTTAGAGAAGGATGCCCACCCCACCCACCCCCCGCCTTGACAAATCAGTTCTCAGTGAAACGATCTGTGGAGAAGGGCATTAGCACTAAGTTCACCTCGCTCAGCCCTAAATGGGCAATACACAGATTATTCATGCATTGGTAAAATTGGTGTAACAGCCAATTAACAAGTTTATAGAATTTTCTAATATCAGCAAAACACAGGAGGGGAAAGTCTTCTGTGCCTGCCAGTCAGTCTTTGCTCAGACTTGAGGAAGGACCTGATGGATTTAAACTAGAAAATGTGGGGGAATTTCAGGCCAATCCATTCGCGTAATATCCACCTTAAAATAGCCTGACCAGCACACTAACCCAGTGTGGTCCCAGGCACAGACCTATAAATTTCACAATTGGTATGGAAACTCAAGTAAGTGTTATCAGCCAAAAAAAAAAAAAAAAAAAAAAAAAAAAATTAGGACTGACTGCTACCCAGGAAAGAAAATTAACGTAATCGGATTAACTGGAGTCCCTGAAAAAGATCAATTAGTACTGTGTGTTTGGTCTCCAGGGGAAAACCAAAAGTCTAAAATAAAGGTTGTCATTGGTCCATACTGAAATAATATACTAGGGTTTGATGCCCTAGCAAAGTCTGGAAACTACCTAATAGACAGTGTGGAGCTTTGAATCCCTGCTGTGTGAGGTTCCAGAACTTATGGAAGCTGTTCAGGTCACCTCCTTCCAGAATAACAAACGTTAATCAATATCCTTTACCATCTGCTGCTAAGGAGGGGATCACAGAGGTGATCAAAGATTTGCAAACCTGTGATACTGCAGCCAGAGCACCCTGTTAAGGGTACAGTGTGGTCAGTAGGCACAATAGATGGGAGGGGACTGCTGACAGTAGCAGCAGTCCGCAGGGTATCAAAACAATGACGCGGTGCCACTCAGACGCTGGTGCTGGCACTGCTGAACCGGTCGGCCCAATGCAAGCTAAATATGATGATTCCTCTTCTAGAGGAGGGTAAACATCAATCTGTGTTCACTTAGGAGGAAGTACAATATACCTTCAACCACCTTCCCCAAGGATGTAAACACTTGCCTGCCATTGCCCATAGTGCACTGGCAAGAATATTGAAGAAAAATATCCTAAAAGAAACAACTGTCTGGACTACTGAGTGTGGATGGACTCATGCCAGTCGCATTAAAGGCCCAGTGACGAGACCCCACTGGAAAGTAATCAGTACTCCAGGTGACACCAAGATAACCCTGAAAAGATAACGTAATGATAAAGACTTTATTTGATTATTTTGCCGCATTACCTTTTGGTATAAAGTGTATATTGCTGTTTATATTTGCTATGATTACTTCTTTTTTTATCTATTATATATGGAAACGTACAAAGTGTGTTGAAGGAAATTGCTAAACTTAAGCAACCACACAATATTGAATATAGAAGATACGCTAATGTAAACAATATAAGCACTCTAGATGTACGAATTAGGTGTAATAATTTGAACTGCAATTGTTATCCATTTGCTTGTTTCAGGTGTAAGGTATGCCAGGATAAATGGTGGACACACTGTGAATGTGGATACCCTCCGATAGGAGTTTGCACACAGTGTTGGAAAATCCAAAGAACTCTCACTGAGCGGAAACTAAAACAATTAGAGTCTAAACAAGAAATTATTCAAGAATCCCATGAGTGGTGGGAAATTTTTGCCAAAGGAATAAACCCTCAATATTATTGTTACCATTCCAACGAACCAGTCCCCTCTGTAGCTGAAATCTTGGCTATAAAGTGCAGAAGGGAAGTACTAACTGCGTCTTGCTTTGTCCCATTAGTTAAAGCTGCAAAGTGGGAAGCCTATATAAACAGGCAGAAAGCCCAAAACAGCTGTTCTCCTGAAGAATTCCCTTGCTGCCGAGAAGATGGTACACCCCGTGGCTCGAAGCAACCGAGTCGACGGGCAAGGCAGAGGAGGAACAAACCGTGGAGAAAAGAACCAGAACAATGGGACACAAAAGCAGCAATGGCCGAACTTCCACAGGACTGGTAAAAATATACTTAAATTGGAAAAATTGACAGACACCCTTTTTTTCTGGTATACCGTTAGTTTTGTTATTGATAATAACCCAAGCAAATGGAAACCCTCATGAACCTATGGCTTGAAAATTATATAATTTACCAGAGTCAAAATTAATTCAAACTCAGATTGGTCCAGGGAAGTGGAATTTCTCTGTGCATCTATATTCCCTGATACCTATAGAACAGAACTCCCCTGCTTTTACCCCAGATCTAACAAAGCTTCAGGCCCAATGTAAGGCATTTTATATATGTCCAGCAAGTATCGTAATGCAGGCAGGTCATGGTATGAAAATTGGTTTAATGTTTCACCTTGGTTAACCACTTTGTTGTCTGCTTTAACAGGACCGTTTATTATGTTGATTTTGGGACTTATATATTAAGCTATATTTTACGCTTTTATTAGAGAAATTTATGACATAGCTAAACTGCTTATTTTAACTACAGAATCTAGAACAGGATATAAGAGTGTACCTAGTAATGAGGATGAAGACTATTGTGAATGCAATATGCCACGCGAAAACTATAACTATTGTAAGTATGATGTACTACATTGCGAATGCTATGATAAATGTTGGGGTAATGGGAAAAGATTTGCTTGCAGCACCGAGAATGAAAGCAGCGTTTAATAAACAATAATAGGATAAAAAGAAAAAGGGGGGATTGTGAGAAACTATGGACTAGGGTATTGTTTATTAAGATTTAAAATCGTAGTTTGTACTATTTTCTTTCTCCCTCTTTTCCTCTTTCTATTTCTGTTTTCTCTGCTGCCACCACAATATGTTGTCAGTCAGAGCCACGGGGTGGAATGTAAGGGTTTTGTGCTGGGAAGCGCAACTACAGAAAATAGCAACAAGGAAATTCCTTGGTACCAGACACAAAGTTTCGAAAACTGTAAATCCTTCTATAGATGCCTGTCTCTGACTGATGGTGGGATGAGCATCCATAAATAATAGGATGCTTTGCAGACATGGGTTTAAGGAGTTACATTTCAAGGTCTGGACAAAGAATAGACCTTAGTCTTAATCAATAGAAGCCTTGTGCAAGGAATTTAAGGAGGAAACACTTCCAAGGACTAAATCAACTTTAATGCCAATTACGAAGGACCATTTGGCACTTGGAGGTTGTTAGAGGAGATAACCTCTGATAGCGACAGTGTCCAGCTGGGATACTGGTGACTACGCATGCGTCAGGAGGAAGAGGTGAAAAGTTTAGCCTGATGAAGACTACAGGCCTTCATCCTGAAGACCCCCTTAGGACCACAGGGAGGCAGAAAACGACCCCCTAACAACAACTGAAGCATGCGCAGAGTACCTCCACTACTTCATTGAACACGGAAGTAAAGGTGTATAAAAAGGGACTGTTTGAACTGCTCAGCACGGCAGTTGGCAGAGCGCAGACTCCCCTGCCGTCCAGCGCTGTATTTGCTCATATTCTACTTGCTTTAATTAATAAAATTTTAATTGGATTATGATACTTTGTGGTCTCAATTTATAACAATACTAAATCTAAACCAGCACTATATCAGCTGCTGAGAAGAAAATTAAATCTATACCAGCTGGAACCAGGACACTACATGTTTCCCACTGGTTGCCCTTTAATAAAGTTCTAGATGGAATAGTGCTTTACAGTTTTTGGGTTTGGTTTTCTTTAATCACTACCATCTAGATGAAAAGCACTTATTTCATATTTCTTATTATCAGTGATTTACTATGTGGTTAAACAACAACAAAATAAGTTTCCCTCCTGACAATGGAAAGTAGGTCAGTACCATGGATTCAATTTACATCTGGGTCTGACTCCAACATTTAATACCGTATACATGGTTGTCCTGTCCAAATTTATAAATACCACTGAATTGTCCCTGTAGCATATGAGGAAAAACTTCCTTGTTTGAAAGTGACAGAGCACTGGAACAGGCTGCCCAGAGAGACTGTGGAGTCTCCTTCTCTGGAAACATTCAAAACCTGCCTGGATGCAATCCTGTGCAACCTGCTCTAGGTGATTCTGCTTTAGTGGGGGGGTGAACTAGATGATCAATCTCCACAGGTCCTTTCCAACCCCTACCATTCTGTGATTCTGTGATGACTAATCCAACATCTGTGGAGGGCAGAAGTTTTGGAGGACACAGCTGCTCTTCTGTACAAGAATAAATCCAGAGTACAGTAGATAATAGGGAATTTATTCTAGGACTGTACAGACATAATAAAGCCTATTTTGCTCAAATGAATAGAGAGAATGTAGAATCACAGAATCGCAGAATTTTAGGGATTAGAAGGGACCTTGAAAGATCAACTAGTCCAATCCCTCCCACCAGAGCAGGATCACCTAATTACTCTAATAATTCTGCTGTCCCTTCTGAATACATTATATGTTCCTACTTACTTTCCCATGAGTCCCTGATTAGTTTTGTTTCTTGGACTGTGAATTCAGACCACCTCCCAGAAAGAGTAATCAGACTGCAGACTTACCTGGGGTCTACAAAAGAGTGGTAACATATTGCACAGACACCTGACTTGCATTTGATTTTTCTGCATTATACACACGCTTATTTTTATCTACTGAAGAAAAAAAATCAGGCTTCTTTTAAAAGTAAGATATAAAGATCAGTAGAGACAGACAGTCCCTCTGGGATGCAAATTTTAGAAAGAACCAGTACTCTTACCTTGCAGTATCTCAGATGAATAACTTTATCCTTTTCCACACACAACTTTTTCCTTCTAGGTCCACAAAAAATTGGGTGGGGACACAGCTAGGACATCTGACCCCAACTGACCAAAGAGGTATTTCATACCATGTGACATAATGCTCAGCAATAAAAGCTTTGGGAAGAAGAAGGAATGGGGGATGTTTGCAGTGATGGTGCTTGTCTTCCCAAGTAACCATTATGCATGATGAATCCCTGCTTTCCTGGAGATGTCTGAACATCTGCTGATGGGAAGTAGTAAATGAATTCCTTATTTTCCTTTGCTTGCACATGCAGCTTTTCTTTACCTATTAAACTGTCTTTATCTCAACCCACAAGTTTTCTCACTTTTCCCCTTGGGATTCTCCCCCATCTCATGGGAAGGGGAGTGAGCGAGTGGCTGTGTGGGACTGAACTGCCTACTGAAGTTAACCCACAACACCTTCCCATCAGACACAGCAGTTCAGCTCTGCTAAGATGGAATGCCCAACTCTTCCCTCTTCAAGGAGGAAGGATTCTTTGGTTCAGCATCCCTGTTGTGGTTTAAACCTCAGCTGAAAAGCTGGGGCCACAAAGGTCAGAAAAAGAAGTCCCCTGCCTCTTTAAGAGGTGGGGGATGGGCGAACGGAGGGAGCTGAGGAGCCGCGAGGAAGGAAAAAAAACCCAAAGGCCCGCAGGTTGGGATAAGGATAGTTTACTAAACAACAGGAAAAGATATGAAAACAACTAGCTACAGTGCTATTATATACAGTACAAACCTCTCACCCCACTATGTAATTTGAGCCGTGCCCGAACCGCTGCTGCTTCAGAGCCCCCGAACGCGGCACTCCCAACCGGCAGTTCCAAACCCCCCCTCACCGCCGCCTGCCGCGCCGATCCCAAAAGAGCGAGAGAGAAGCTGGAACTGGCACTGCGCCTGCCCAGACTGGAACTTCCCGTGCCCGGGTCCGGAGCAGTTTCTGATGGGTCCGGAGTCACCCCCGGAACTGGCACTACGCCTGCCCAGACCTGAACCTCCCGTGCCTGGGTCCGGAGTCGCCCCTGCGGGGGGGGGGGAACCGCCTGATCATGATGCAATTGATATGGAATACTCTCAGGGCTAACATAGCCTGTTGCTGGGCTGAACACAGGACAATCCCATCAAGCCATTCTTTGCAACAATGTACCTAAGTGTAGCATACATCAGTCTTGAGCTGTCAATCTAGGTCACAACTTGTCTCACAGGAAGAAATCCTGTCTCTGCTGAAGGCATGGATTTCAGAGGGTTGAGCCAGCATCTCCTCTCAGATACTTAATGACTGAATACACACTAGGCAAATCTCACCTCCTGGTAACACCATGAAGACTAAAATCAGAAAAAGCATCCAAGTGGTATATGACACTACAGTTTGGTGCAGTTTGAAGTCTGTGAAAACATTAGACACCGATACAGGCAATATTTACGAGAACAGGTATAGTGCTATCCTAATAGGGGGAAATTTTTCTTGAATTGGAAGTAGTTTCTGAATATCAACTAGAAGATGATGTTAACATATGACACTGCACCCAAGCCACATAGTCAAGTCAAAGAATCATAGAATGGTTTGGGTTGGAATGGACCTTAAAGTCATCTAGTTCCAACACCCCTGCCAGGGGCAGGGACACCCTCCACTAGACCAGGTTGCTCAAAGCCCCATTCAACCTGGCCTTGAACGCTTACAGGGAGGGGGTACCCCATCCAGAACCTCTCTGGGCAACCTGTTCCAGTGCATCACCACTGTCACAATAAAGAATTTCTTTCTAATCTCTAATCTAAATCTACCTTCAGCTTAAGGCCATTACCCCTTGTCTTATCACTACATGCTCTTATAAACAGTCCCTTTGCAACTTTTTTTCTAGGCCCCCTTCAGGTACTGAAAGTCCCCCTGGAGCTTTCTCTTCTCTGGGCTGCTCCAGTCTTCAGAACCTGTGTCAATTGGACACTTAAAGGCCACCATTATACGGTGTAAGATACTATTTTGCAAAAGATAAAGTCAATACAACTTGGACTTTTATAAAAGTAGATGGCATAAAGACTTCCCATATTTTTATCCACTCTAATTTTTTAAAAAAGTAAATATCTGAAAAGGGGAAAATTTAATAACTGTCATTTCTAAAGGGAAGAACAGCAGTGAAACACAATTTGGGAAATAAGCATGATGTCTAGATCATTCATTTGAACAAATACAGATTTTTCAGCCAATCACAGATATTAGACAACTGCTAGTGAAAAAAAAATATAAATGAAATCGCTAAAACATGATACCTAGCTTAAATACTGATTAAACAAAGCACAGTTATGTCTGTTTTGCCCTGCAAATTAAAATCTCCTATGTGGAATGTGGTATCTTACATTTTCAGAATAAGTATCAAAAATCTCAAGTATCCTGAAGCCAATTTAAATTATGAGTATCAAAGTCTGCTAATAAGAGAGGAGTGGGGGGAGGTGCTTTAAGATCTGGTCACACTTCTCAGTATCCGACTCTGGTGTCACAGGGTGTGAAGTGTAGTGTAATAAATTAGAGAGTTTTCTTTCCTTTATTCTGTGTTGAGTCTGTTTTGCCCATGACGCTGATTGTGGAATGATCTCTCCCTGTCCTTATCTTGACTCCTAAGCCTCTCAATATATATTTTCTCCCCTGTTGAGGTGAAAAGGGCAGTGATAGAGCGACTTTGGTGTGTGTCTGGCCTCCAGCCAGGGTCAAACCACCACAATGATCTTATTTTTTTTTCCTTGATAGAGTTTATATATAGGGTTTTATTCATTTCAGCACCTGTGCTCATGTGTAGTGCTGATGTAATCCTTCCTCATAAAGACAGCATGACTCTCTTTCCCTTTCTAGCTGTTGGTCTACACAAAACATCAATGTCTACTGCAGCTGCAATTTAGGGGAAGGAGGTCCTTTAGTCAAAGATTTTGACTCATTTTTCCTCTCTGAAGCTCTTAGGCTTGCATCCCCTACCGAACAGACACTTAACAACCTTCCCCATGAGGGTGCAGAGTTAATAATGTCAGACTTTGGAACATGTATGGAACAAACATCCCTCTCACTCCATCCTTATTTCTTTCAGGGTTGTTAGTGGAGATGATTTTCAATAAAAGTTTCCTATCTAACTTGCTCTTTTCCTCATTAAATAGATTTATCACCAGTTATACTCAAAGATAAGTGCTAATGGCCCCTTCATGTTCTGTAAACTGTTTCTGAATATAACATTCTCAACTTTTACAGGCTTGAAAAATTTCAGAAGGAAAAAGGTAAATATGGCAGCATGCTTTTAGTTATAAATACATAGAAACATGGCAATCTGCACTCGGCATCAGGTTGGATGACCCCTGAAACCTGATGTTTAGACATGACAAAGCTCACTACAGTTATTAGTTCAAATCAAGATCCTTTCTTGTTGAACATATTGCATTCAGTTGATGAAATAATGCACTATAGAGCAGATTGTGAGAATACATGGGCTACTCCAATCAGGACCAGATATTTTCACTAAAATGATTTTAATATTAAAGGAAAAAAATCCCCAAACACAAAAACACATACCCCCCCCCAGTCCAATTCACCAAGAACTACCTTTCTTTATACATACTCAGCTAACCGTATGAAGACAATAGCCCCAAAATAAGCTTGGCCACTGAACTATATCCCTCACTGGTATAATGTGGAGCAGCAATCTGAACATGGGTTACCAACACAGAATAATCTGACAGCCCACTAAAATACTCCACTTATGTAATTTTTAAGCCGTCACAGATGTTATCTGCACAGTCGTTACCAGCATTTTCTCATAACTTTTTTGAGGGGAGCATGATTTGGTTTTCTTAACTAGAAATCTTGTCATAACCAGTAGAAACACAAAATTTCTCCAGGAAGTGTCTGGACAAAAGCTCCATTTTGCTCATACTGACAAGCTGCCTCAACTTAAGGAATCTGCTGTAGATTCAACAGTTGATCTTGCTTGATGGAACTGACAGGGTCTTTTATTGTATCCAGCATAAAAGATAAAGAAACTACACTGACCTGTCTCTTCAGTCTTGTGGCTTAACTCTTTTTCTTCCTCATCACTGCTGAAGCTCTCTGTTTTTCCCTTCATTTGTTCCAGCTGATCCAAGTTGACCCATCCAACCAGCTCAAAATTACGACTCACCTTAAAATAAATGGTTTTGTCAACAATAAACACCATCATCAAATCATCAAATATTGAAAAAAAACCAACCACCAACAAAGCTATAATCTGAAATGGAAAATTTATCAGGCACCTAGTCCAATTAATAATCCTTTCCCTTCAAACACAATTACATTCACTGTTAATAATTCTTCTTTCCTTTTTTTATACTAAATTTCTCCATTCTGCTTCTCAAAATGATCTTGTTATTTGAGAAGCTTCCCTCATTTTGAGGTACTGAAAGTAAAGAATCCAATCAATGCTAAGCACTCTGTTGTATCCCTCCTTTCATGGGAGTGTAAAACTGATAGGATCAAACATCACTATTACACACCATCACTGCAGAAAAATACTTTGTTAATGCTTTATTCAGCTTCATTTGTGAAAAAGATGGGACCGAAGTGACCACTTTGACAGACAGAGCCCAAGTCACCGACTGTTGTTATGAACATTTGGAGGTGGGGGGCATGGAATGGGGGAATAGCTGCCCTAGTGTGGTTTCTCCATAAACTGGAGTCCCTTCAAGAGTATCTGCTCTTCCCTCCTCTCAGTTTCCTCATTCTCTCTGCATTCCTATCTACTCTCTCTGTCATTCTGCCCTTTTCAAAATATGTTTTCAGAGGTGCAACCACCTTCACTCATGAACTCAGCTTTAGCCAGTAGTGAATCCATTACTGAGCTGGCTGTAAACATCTCTCTCTGGCACAGGGCAGTCCCTGAACTTCCTCCACAGGGGCTGTACCTGCATCCCTGCCATCTTTTCCATCTACAAAAAACTTGGCACATCCATCCAATACAAGCATATGACTTAAGATAGTACATATTATGAGAAGAGATCAGGAGCTGCACTGTGCCAGAGCAAATTCTAGCCGGCTCTGAAACAGACCCACAGCTGGCTAAAGCTGAGCCAATCAGCAAAGCCAGTGGTGCCTCTATGATAACATATTTAAGAAAGAGTAAAACACTGCATGGTTTTACCATGTGGGGGGAGGAATGAGAGAGTGGCTGCATAGTGTTTAGCTGCTGGCTGAGGCAAAACCACGACATAGTGTGAGAAAAAGAAAGTGTGAGAAAAAAGCCTGCACACACCAAGGCCAGAGAATAAGGACTGGAAGGAGGTGTTCTAGGCACCAGATTCCCCTGCAGCTCATTGAGAGGACCACACCAAAACAGGTGGATATCCCCTGAAGGAGGTGCAGCCCATGGAAAGCTAATGCAGAAGCAGGTTCTCCTGACAGGAACTTCAACCTGTGGAGAGGAACGATGATGGAGCAATCTGTGGAGGACTGTGTGCCCTGTGAGAGGGACTGTATGCTGGAGCTGATGAAAAGTGTGAGGAGGAAGGAGCATCAGAGAGAAATTTGTTATGAAATGGCTGCAATCCCCATTCCCCATATCTCTTTGTCCTGGATTTCACTAGGATAGAGATAATTTTTTTTTCTAGTAGCTAGTTGTCCTGGGTTCAGCCCAGCAGCAGGCTATGTTAGCCCTGAGAGTATTCCATGCCAATTGCATCATGATCCGACAGGCTGCCCCCCCCCCCCCTTTTGCAGGGGCGACTTCGGACCCAGGCACGGGAAGTCCCGGTCTGGGCAGCCGCAGTGCCAGTTCCGGGGGAGACTCCAGACCTATCAGAAACTGCTGGGCTCGGGAAGTGCTGGTCTGAGCAGGCGTGTGGGAGTTCCGGTTGCTTGCTCTCTCTCTCTCTTTCGGGGATCGGCGTGGCAGGAGGTGGTGAGGGGGGTGCTCGGGGGTGCTGGGCTCGGGGAGTGCTGCGTTTGGGAATCTGAATCGGTTCGGGCACGGTTCAAATGACATAGTGTGGGGAGAGGTTTGGACTGTATAATAATAGCACTGTAGTTAGTTGTTTTCATACTTTTCCCTGTTGTTTAGTAAACTATCCTTATCCTAACCTTGCAAGCCTGTGGTTTTTTTTTCCTCTGGCTCTGCAGCCCCTTTCTTAGCTCCGTTCGCCCATCCTCCACCTCTTAAAGTGGTAGGGGGGCTTTTTGGTCTGACCTTTGTGGCCTCAGCTTTCCGTTGAGGTATAAACCACAACACTAGTGTAGTGCTGTTTGGGAGTTGGGATGAGAGCAGTGCTGATAACACCCTGATGTTTTTAGTTGTTGCCAAGCAGTCAAGGACTTTTAGACTTCTAATACTGGCCAGCTAACAAAGAAGGCGGGGAAGCACACAAGAAGCTGAGAGAGGACACAGCCAGGACAAGTGACCCAAACTAACCAAAGAGGGTAATCCATGCTATGACGTCAAGCACAGTGTAAAGGGGGCCTAGTGGGGGAAGAGCACATGGCTCCAGGACACACAACTCAGAGATGGGACGGCTCTAAAGCTGTACGGTCTGAGTTGTATGGTTCGGTGAGAATCTGCATTGTGTAGCACCAATTTTGTATATTTTGCTCTGAAGTCCTATTATTGTTGCTTCTGTCCCTTTGCTGTCCCAGTAAACTCTCCTTATCCCAACCCCCAAGGTTTGCCTTAGGTTTTCTTTTACCTCCCTGTGGTGGTTTAGTCCTGGCTGGAGGCCAGACGCCCACCAAAGTCAGTCTATCACTCCCCTTTGTAGTTGGACAGGGGAGAAAATATATATTGAGAGGCTTAGGAGTCGAGATAAGGATGAGGAGAGATCATTCTACAATCAGCGTCATGGGCAAAACAGACTCAACACAGAATAAAGGAAAGAAAATTCTCTAATTTTTTACACTACACTACACACCCAGTGAAACCAGAGTTGGATAATGAGAAGTGTGACCAGATATTAAAGCACCTCTCCCACCCCTCCCTTCTTAGCAGACTTCACTTTAGTCATGACTTCACTCCCTTCTTCCCCCCATTGTGGCACGGGGAAGGGACATTCATTCCACACACCCTTCCCCTGCTGCACTTTGGGGTCCACGGGAGACAGTCCTTCACAAACTTCTCCAACATGAGTCCTTTCCCACAGCTCTTCACTAGCTGCCCCAGTGAGGGCCACTGCTATGGGGTGCAGTCATAAATCATGATGTCTCTCAGTCTCTCAGGCCCAGTCCTCCATGGGGTCACACGCCTCCCCCCAGTATACCTGTTCCGTCACAAATCTCTCCCTTGTTCATCTTAGTCGCTGAGGAGTAGGGCTCTGGAACGGGAGACTCCGGCGTTGGACCCTTCCTTAAAATGGCAACCCCCAGCACTGATCCGCGAGGGCAAATAAAAATGAAATACAAAAGAGAGATCGCGCGACGCACCCGGTAGCAGCCATTGCTTCTTGCTGAGACTGCACGATGGCGTGACTCATCAGGGGCGGAGCTAAGGGCAGCAGGAATAATCCCTCTCCATAGAGTACACAGGGCGAGCCAAGGGTTCCCTGTCTTCTGTGTGCCCAAACACTTAGACCATGGAGTCCACCAGGCAGAGACCTTCCCCCTACAAAGCTGGGGCAACCCCGATGGAGAACCTCCCTAGGGATGCTTCGGTTCAGGTCACTGGCTGCAGGGAATGTCAGAGTCTGATATTGCCAGGGGAAAGAGGCAAAGACCTCACCTGTGTAAGGTGTGAGCAGGTGAATGATCTGCTTTGCTTGGTAGCTAATAAAAAAAATGATCTCGAAAGACTGAGGGCCATCAGGGAATGTGAGTGAGAAGAACTTGAAAGACTGAGGGCCATCAGGGAATGCGTGCGAGAGATTGACTGGTGGAGTAGCTCCCTGGTGTTCAAGAGGGAAGAGTGCCAGAAAGGCACCACACAACTGAAGGCGGTCCCCCTGGTCCTGTCTTAAGCCAGGTAAATGGGAGTGACCCGAACCCTGAGGAGGGCTGGAAGACAGTCCCAACTCGCCGCCGTAGACACTCCCCCCGCCTACCTACCACACTCCCCCAGGTTTCCCTAAGCAAAAGGTTTGGGGTCCTGGAAGTTGAGAAGGAAGTATGTGAGGAGATGAAGGCAGCCCCTCTGCCTCAGAGGAAGCGGAAGCCCAGAGTGAGGCGATAATCTGCATGCCTTGAGACGGCCCCAGTTAAAAAAGAAAGAAGGGTAGTTGTGGTAGGGGATTCCCTCCTCAGGGGGACGGAGGGCCCCATATGTAGACTAGACCCTACACGCAGGGAGGTGTGCTGCCTCCCTGGAGCCCGGGTCAGGGATATTACCAGAAGGCTCCCAGGGCTGGTAAGTTCCTCTGACTATTATCCATTATTGATAGTTCAAGCAGGCAGGGATGCAATCACAAAGTGTAGCCTGCGCGCTATCAAAAAGGAATTCCGTGATCTAGGGCGCTTTGTTGAGGAGGGGGGTGCCCAAATAATATTTTCGTCTATCCCCACTTGTGGGAGGAGGGATTCAGAGCAGGACAGGAGAACTCATGAGTTGAACGAGTGACTGAAAGGCTGGTGTCTCCATGAGAACTTTGGGTTTTTTGACCAGGGGATGGTGTACTCTGCTCCTGGCATGAGTACTGCTGATGGAGCTCACCTGTCCCATAGAGGAAAGCGGATCCTTGCCCAGGAGATGGCAGGGCTCATTGATAGGGCTTTAAACTAGATAGGAAGGGGGAAGGGGATATCACGAAGGCTGCTGGGGTCAGGCAAGAACTTTGGGATACACAACATGAGTTGATGGTAGAAAACGGTAAAGGCCAACAGTACAGTGGCAGACTTGGGAATGTTGCTCCACGTGAGAGTAGGGAAAACTCTGTGGTTTACCCTGAGGACTCCTCAGTGAAGCCACTTTTGCCCATCCCCTATCGGAAATCTCAGTGTGGTCTGATGAGGATACCTGCATCTGCTGCCCCACTAAAATGCCTTTATACAAATGCACGGAGCATGGGGAACAAACAAGAAGAATTAGAGATCTTTGTGTGGTCACATGGCCACGATCTCATTGCAATCACAGAGACGTGGTGGGACAGCCTGGACGACTGGCACGCTACCATGGATGGCTATGAGCTTTTCAGGAAAGATAGGCTAGGGAGACGCGGTGGAGGAGTTGCTCTTTATGTTAGAGAGCACCTAGAATGTATTAACCTCCACCCGGGGAAGGATGAACCCTCCGTTGAGAGCTTGTGGGTAAGAATTAAGGGGCAGGCTAGTATGTGTGACTTGTTGTGGGAGTGTGCTATAGGGCCCCTGATCAAGAGGAGCGGGTTGATAATGCATTCCATTGGCAGCTGGAAGTAGCCTCGAGATCGCAGGCACTGGTCCTCATAGGGGACTTCAATTACCCAGATATTTGCTGGGCAAGCAATACGGCCAGTCGTATGCAGTCCAGACAATTTCTGCGGTATATTGAAGACAATTTCCTGCTACAGATGGTGCAGGAACCTATGAGGGGAGGGCGGGTGCTGGACCTTGTTTTTACTAACAAGGACAGGCTCGTTAGGGAAGTGAAGGTCGGGGACAGCTTAGGATAAAGTGACGATGAATTGGTCGAGTTCAAGATCCAGAGTGGAAGAAGCAAGCCAAAAAGTAGGATAGCTACCCTGAATTTTGGAAGAGCTAACTTTGATCTCCTCCGAAACCTAATAGGGGCTATCCCATGGGCTATGCTGTTTGAAGGAATGGGAGCCTGTGAGAGCTGACTAGAATTCAAACAGCGCTTCTTCCAAGTACAGGAACGATGCATCCCTTTGAGTAAAAAATCAGGAAAGAGAGGTAAAAGACCTGCGTGGATGAGCAGGGAGCTAATGAATATACTCAAAGGGAAGCAGAAGGTCTATGAACTGTAGAAAAAGGGTCTGTGCACCTGGGAAGAATACAGGAATGTGGTCAGGGCCTGTAGGGACGCAACTAGGAAGGCTAAAGCACACTTGGAAGTGAAGTTGGCATGGGACATAAAGGATAATAAAAAGGGTTTTTTTAGATATGTGAATAGTAAGAGGATGACGAGGGATAATGTAGGCCCCTTGCTGAACGAGGCGGGTGTCCTGGTAATGGGGGATGACGAGAAGGTGGAGATGCTGAATGTCTTCTTCGCTTCGGTCTTCACTTCAAATGCCCCCTGGGACCCACAGATCCTGGATGAAAGTAGTCATGTTTGGGAAATGAAGAGCTTCCCTCTGGTTGAGGTGGGGGTGGTCCAGGAGCATCTCAAAGGGATTAATGTACACAAATCCATGGGCCCGGATGGGATGCGCCCACGTGCGCTGAGGGAGCTGGCGGAAGTGATTGCTGAGCCGCTCTCTATCATCTTTGATAAGTCTTGGAGAACAGGAGAAGTGCCCAAGGACTGGAGGATAGCCGGTCTTTAAAAAGGGCAAGAAGGAGGATCCTAGCAACTATAGGCCAGTCAGCCTCACTTCTGTCACTGGAAAGCTGATGGAACAGCTTGTTCTGGATGCCATCTCCAAACAACTGGAAGAGAAGAAGGTCATGAGGAGTAGTCAGCATGGATTCACCAAGGGGAGATTGTGCTTGACCAATCTCATAGCCTTCTATGATGTAATCACCAGCTAGGTAGATGGAGGGAGAGCAGTGGATGTCATCTACTTGACTTCAGCAAGGCTTTCGATACTGTCTCCCACAACATCCTGATAGAGAAGCTGAGAGAGCATGGGCTAGATGAGTGGACAGTGAGGTGGGTTGAGAACTGGCTGTTGGACCGAGCCCAGAGGGTTGTGATCGGTGGAGCAGAGTCGGACTGGAGGCCTGTGACTAGCGGTGTTCCCCAGGGCTCGGTGTTGGGTCCTGTTTGAAGGAATGGGAGCCTGTGAGAGCTGGCTAGAATTCAAACAGCGCCTTGCCCCCCCGCCCTTCACCAGCCTTGGTGTCTGCACAGTTTCTTACATCTTCTCACTCCCTTCTCTGGTGGCAAAATGCAGCTGCTTGCTTTTTTTTTTTTCACAGAATCATAGAATTGTAGGGGTTGGAAGGGACCTTGAGAGATCATCGGGTCCAACCCCCCTGCCAAAGCAGGCTCCCTATCTCATATTATGTAGATAGGCGTCCAGACGAGACTTGAATATCACCAGAGAAGGAGACTCCACCACCTCCCTGGGCAGCCTATTCCACTGCTCCATCACCCTCACTGTGAAAAAGTTCTTCCGCATGTTGATGCGGAACTTCTTGTGCACCAGCTTACAGCCATTGCCCCTAGTCCTCTCCCCACAGACCACTGAAAAGGGGCTGGCCAGTTCCCCCTGCAACCCATGCCTAAGATATTTATAAACACTAATTAGGTCCCCCCTAAGTCTTCTTTTTTCCAGACTGAACAGACCCAGCTCACTCAGCCTTTCCTCATAGGGGAGATGTTCCAGACCCCTAATCAACTTTGTCGCCCTTCTCTGGACTCTCTCCAGAAGGTCCCTGTCTTTTTTATACCAGGGAGCCCAGAACTGTACACAGTATTCCAGGTGGGGCCTGACCAACGCAGAGTAGAGGGGGAGGATCACTTCCTTTGACCTGCTGGACACACTCTTCCTGATGCATTCCAGGATCCCATTGGCTCTCTTGGCCACCAGGGCACACTGCTGGCTCATAGCCAACCTGTCATCCACCAGGACCCACAGGTCCTTCTCCACTGAGCTCTTCTCCAGCAGGTCATCCCCCAGCCTGTACTGATACCGTCGGTTATTCCTCCCCAGGTGCAAGACTTTACACTTGCACTTGTTGAATTTCATTAGATTTCTCCCAGCCCAGCTCTCCAGCCTGTCGAGGTCTCGCTGAATGGCAGCGCAGTGTTCCTGCATGTCAGCCACTCCTCCCAGCTTTGTATCATCGGCGTACTTGCTGAGGGTGGATGCTATTCCCTCATCAAGGTCGTCAATGAAGATATTAAACAGGACCGGACCCAACACTGAGCCCTGGGGAACACCACTAGTCACAGGCCTCCAGTCAGATTCTACTCCACTGATCACGATCCTCTGAGCCCGGTCTGACAGCCAGTTCTCAACCCACCTCCATGTCCACTCATCTATCCCTTGTTCCCTCAGCTTCTCTATCAGGATGTTGTGGGAGACTGTATCAAATGCTTTGCTAAAGTCAAGGTAGATGACATCCACTGCTCTCCCTCCATCCACCCAGTTGGTAATGACATCATAGAAGGCTATGAGATTGGTCGAGCATGATCTCCCCTTGGTGAATCCATGCTGACTACTCCTCATGACCTTCTTCTCTTCCAGTTGTTTGGAGATGGCATCCAGAACAAGCTGTTCCATCAGCTTTCCAGTGACAGAAGTGAGGCTGACTGGCCTATAGTTACTGGGATCCTCCTTCTTGCCTTTTTTAAAGACTGGAGTGACATTGGCTATCCTCCAATCTTCAGGCACTTCTCGTGTAGTCCAGGATCTATCAAAGATGATAGAGAGCGGCTCTGCAATCACCTCCACCAGCTCTCTCAGCACACGTGGGTGTATCCCATCTGGGCCCATGGATTTGTGTGCATCCATTCCTTTGAGTCGCTCCTGGACCACCCCTACATCTACTAGAGGGGGGCCATTCGTTCCCCAACCACTCCTACTTACATCTGGGATCTGTGAGTCCCGAGAAGCCTTCGGAGTAAAGACCGAGGCAAAGAAACCATTAAGTATCTCCACCTTCTCATCATCTCCCATTACCAGGACACCCGCCTCATTCAACAAGGGACCTACATTATCCCTCGTCATCCTTTTACTGTTCACATAGCTGAAAAAGCTCTTTTTATTGTCCTTTATGTCCCTTGCCAGCTTAATTTCTAAGCAGGCCTTAGCCCTCCTAGTTGCATCCCTACAGGCCCTGGCCACATCCTTATATTCATCCCATGATCTCAGACCCTGTTTCCACAGTTTATAGGTCTTCTGCTTCCCTTTGAGTTTACTCATAAGTTCCCTGCTTATCCACTCTGGTCTTCTGCCTCTCTTTCCCGATTTCTTACTCAAAGGGATGCACCTATTCTGTGCTTGGAAGAAGTGCTGTTTGAATGTTAGCCAGCACTCGCAGGCTCCCATTCCTTCAAACAGAGCAGCTCATGGGATAGCCCCTATTTGATTTCAGAGGAGATCAAAGTTAGCTCTTCCAAAATTCAGGGTAGCTATCCTAATTTTTGGCTTGCCTCTTCCACTCAGGATCTTGAACTCGACCATTTCATGGTCGCTTTATCCTAAGCTGCCCCCGACCTTCACTTCACTAACGAGCCTGTCCTTGTCAGTAAAAACAAGGTCAAGCACCCGCCCTCCCCTTGTAGGTTCCTGCACTATCTGTATCAGGAAGTTGTCTTCCATATACCGCAGAAATTGTCTGGACTGCATACGACTGGCCGTATTGCTTGCCCAGCAAATATCTGGGTAATTGAAGTCCCCCATAAGGACCAGCGCCTGCGATCTTGAGGCTACTTCCAATTGCTTATAAAATGCATTATCAACCCGCTCCTCTTGATCAGGGGGCCTGTAGTACACGCCCACGACTATGTCACCCAAACTGGCCTGCCTTTTAATTCTTACCCACAAGCTCTCGACAAACGGTTCATCCCTACCCAGGTGGAGCTCAATACATTCTAGGTGCTCTCTCACATAAAGTGCAACTCCTCCACCTCGCCTCCCTAGACTGTCTTTCCTAAAAAGCACATAGCCATCCATGGTAGCGTGCCAGTCATCTATGCTGTCCCACCACGTCTCAGTGATGGCAATGAGATCGTGGCCCTGTGACCGCACAAAGATCTCTAATTCTTCTTGTTTGTTCCCCATGCTATGTGCATTTGTATAAAGGCATTTTAGTGGGGCAGCAGATCCAGATATCCCCAACAGCTCACTGCAAGATTTTTGATAGGGGGTGGGCAAAAGTGGCTCCACTGAGGAGTTCACGTGGTAATCCACAGAGTTATCCCTACTCTCGTGTGGAGCAACATCCCCAAGTCTGCCATTGTGCTGTTGGCATTTATCTATTTTCCCCAGCAACTCGTGCTGTGACTCCCAAAGCACCTGCCTTACCCCAGCAGCCTTTGTAATATCCCCTTCCCCCTTCCTAACAAGTTTAAAGCCCTATCAATGAGCCCTGCCATCTCCTGAGCAAGGATCCGCTTTCCTCTATGGGACAGGTAAGCCCCATTAGCAGTACTCATGTCCGGAGCAGAGTACACCATCCCTTGGTCAAAAACCTCAAATTTCTTGTGCAGGCACCAGCCTTTCAACCACTGATTCAATTCGTGGGTTCTCCTGTCCTGCTCTGAACCCCACCTCCCACAAGTGGGAATAGAAGAAAATATTATTTGGGTACCCGCCCCCCCCAACGAAGCGACCTAGGTCACGAAATTCACTCTTGATAGTGTGCAGGCTACACTTCGTGATTGCATCTTTACCTGCTTGAACTATCAATAGTGGGTAATAATCAGAGGGACTTACCAGCCCCGGGAGCCTTCTGGTAATATCCCTGATCCTGGCTCCAGGAAGGCAGCACACCTCCCTACGTGTAGGGTCTGGTCTACATATGGGGCCCTCCGTCCCACTGAGGAGGGAATCCCCTACCACAACTACTCTTCGTTCTCGCTTTGCTGAGGCCGTCTCAAGGCGTGCAGATACTCTCCTCGCTCTGGGCTTTCGCTTCCTCTGAGGTAGAGGGACTGTATTCATCTCCTCACATACCTCCCCTTCAACTTCCAGGGTCCCAAATCTGTTGCTTATGGGGACCTGAGGGGGTGGGGTAGGGAGGCGGGGGGAGTGTCTACGGATACGAGTAGGGACCGCCTTCCAGACCTCCTCAGGGTTTGGGTCGCTCCCATTTACCTGGCTAGGGCAGGGCAGGGGGACTGCCTTCAGTTGTGTGGAATCTTCCTGGCACCCTCTTGGATGCCAGGGAGCTACTCCACCAGTCAATCTCCATCTCACATTCCCGAATGGCTTTCAGCCTTTCAAGCTCTTCTCGCTCCCTTTCCCGGGTGGCTTTCAGCCTCGCAAGCTCATCCTCTAGACTAGCAACTAAGCAGAGGAGGTCATCCACCTGCTCACACCTCACACAGGTGAGGCCCTTGCCTCTTTCCCTTGGCAGCAGTAGACTCAGACATTCCCTGCAGCCAGTGACCTGGACCGAGGTGTCCTTAGGCACGTCCCTCATTGGGGTTGCCACAGATTTGTAGGGGGAAGGTCATCGCCTGGTGGACACCATGGTCCAAATGTCTGGACACACAAGAAACAGGGAACCCTTGGCTCAACCTGTGTACTCTGAGCTGGTGTGCTCAATTTCCCCTCTGAGCTGGGAGGGAAGGCTCACCCTGCCTGCTCGCCCTGCTTGCGTGAACTGCCGCGCAAACTGCCGCGCCACGCCCTTCTGATGCGCCACGCCCTGTTTGCCTGTCCTGTTCGCAGCGCTCCTGGTCACGCTCCCAGCGACCCCTCTTGTGTGGAGTCGGATTTCCGCTGTCGCGCTAAGCTCCGCCCCCAATGAGTCACGCCGACGTGCAGTCTCAGCGAGAGGCAATGGCTGCCGCCGGGTGCAGCGCGAGGTCTCTCCTTTCATTCTTTTATTTGCCCTCGAGGATCAATGCTTGGGGGTTGCCGCTTTCAGAAGGCTCCAACACCAGGTCTCCCTTGCCTGAGCTCTCTTCCTCCTGCTATATGCGATTCACAGAGGTGCTATGACTATCGCTGATTGGCTCAGCATTGGTCAGCAATGACTCTGGTCTTGAATTGACTGATGTTTACTCTCAGGGGCCTGCAGAGATCTTCTGGCTGTTTCTTGCAGGAGACATCTCTGCAGCCCCCCCCCCCCTTCTTCACTAGTACCCAGCTACGCAAAACTGTGACACTCCCCCTCCCCCACACCCCACAGAGAGAGACTGTGTGGTGTTCAGCTCCCAGCCGTGGCGAGAACACAACAGTCCTTTTTGACACCCAACGTGGGGCTGAAAGGGTTGGGATAATGGTAAACCTGACCTGATTGCATTAAAAATATGATTGCAATAAATATTCACCAGACCCGCTTCAGAGGAAAGTCTGCTGCCTCCCTGGGGCCTGGATAAAGGACATCTTAAGGAAACTTCCCATCTGGTGAGGCCTTCAGACTATTATCCACTTTTGGTTTTTCAAATGGGTAGTGATGAAATGACAACAAGGAGCTATAAAATGATTAAGAGATATTTCAGGTCCTTGAGGCAACTGGTTAAGGGATCAGGAGTGCAATCTGTATTCTCCTCCATTCCTCCAGTGGTGCCGATGGATGAGAGAATCTATAGGAAGAGCCAACAGGTAAATTCGTGGTTCTGGGACTGGTGTCATCAACAGGGGTTTAGTTTCTTCAGTCATGGGTCGCTATACAAGACACAAGATCTGCAAATCAACAAATGGGATACACCTGTCCCAGAGAGGTAAAAGGATCCTGGGGCAGGAGTTAGCAGGACTCACTGAGAGCTTTAAAGTAGATTTGAAGGGGGAAGGGGGTAAAATTGGGCCTGCTAGGAATAAGCCTGGGGGATGCATACCAAGGTTTGTAGGATGGAGTGCTAGCAAAGACTCTCACAAGTTGAGGTGGAGGCTAGAGATATAATGGGAAACAAAGTAGCAAGGGTTACTGATGGCTTAGGAACCATGGAAACACCTGAGAAAGGTCAAGTAGGAATTAGGGCCCATGCCCACAAAAAGGTGTTGGGATCATTAGCCCATCTGAAGTGCATCTATACCAATGCACGCAGCATGGGCAACAAACAAGGGGAGCCAGAAGCCATGATGCTACAGGAAAACTATGATGTAGTGGCTATCACAGAAACATGGTGGGATGCCTCACATGACTGGAGTTCCACAATTGAGGGCTACAAGCTCTTCAGGAGCCCTGTATATTAAAAATTGCTATGAATGTCTAGAATCACAGAATGTTAGCAGTTGGAAGAGACCTCAAAAGCTAATCTAGTTCAAACCCCCGCCAGAGCAGGATCACCTAGATTAAGAACTTGAGTATATTTGGTGAGGGAGATGAGTATGTTTGGATCAGGATTAGGGGCAAAGCCAACAAGACTGATATCGCTATGAGAGTCTGCTGTAAACCTCCCAACCAGGATAGTGAGGTGAATGAAATCACAGAATCACAAGGTTGGAAAAGACCTTTAAGATCAAGTCCAACCATTCCCATACTATGCTAAACCATATCCCTAAGTAACTCATCTACCCTTTTTTTGAACACATCCAGGGAAGGTGACTCAACCACCTCCCTGGGCAGCCTGTTCCAGGCCCCGACAACTCTTTCAGTAAAAAATTTTTTCCTAACATCTAATATGAACCTGCCCTGGCGCAACTTTGTGCCATTTCCCCTTGTCCTATCTCCTGTCACCTGGCTGAAGAGACCATTGCCCGCCTCTCTACAACCTCCTTTAGGGCAATTGTAGGTGGTGATAAGGTCTCCCCTCAGCCTCCTCTTCTCCAGGCTAAACATCCCCAACTCCCTCAGCTGCTCCTCATAGGATTTGCCCTCCAGCCCCTTCACCAGCCTCGTTGCCCTTCTCTGGACTTGCTTGAGGACTTCAATGTCCTTCTTATGGTGAGTTCTATGTTCTATAAACACCTGGGTGAAATCTCATGGTTGTTTTCCCTTGTTCTTGTGGGGGACTTTAACTTCCCTACTATCTATCTGCTGGAATTACAACACAGCAGACAGAACAGTCCCAGAGATTCCTAGAACGTGTTGAAGATAACTTCCTGACACAGCTGGTGAGTGAACCAACCAGGGAAGGCACCCTGCTGGACCTGCTCTTTGTGAACCGGCTGGTAGGAGATGTGATGGTTGGAGGTCATCTTGCGGACACCAACCATGAAATGATAGTTCTCTATTCTTAGAGATACTGGGGGAGGGGGGACCAGGGAGCAACACTGCCGCCCTAGATTTCTGAATGGCAAACTTTAACTTGTTTAGTAGTCTGATTGCTAGAATCCCTTCGGAATCCATTCGGAAGGGTAGAGGAGTACAGGAAGGCTGGATGCTCTTCAAGAAGAAAGTTTTGAAGGTGAAAGAGCAGGCCATCCCCATGTGCTGTAAGAGAAGCCGGCAGCAAAGAAGACCAGCCTGATTGAACAGGGAGCTTTGGCTGGCACTCAGAGAGAAAAAGAGTGTTTATGACCATTGGGGGAAGGGGCAGGCCGCTCACAATCATAGAATGGTTAGGGCTGGAAGGGACCTCAAAGATCATCAAGTTCCAACCCCCCTGCCATGGGCAAGGGCACATCTCACTAGACCAGGCTGCTCAAGGCCCCATACAACCTGGCCTTGAACACTTCCAGGGAGGGAGCAGCCACCACTTCCCTGGGCAACCTGTTCCAGTGCCTCACCACCCTCATAGTTAAGAATTTCTTCCTAAAATGCAATCTAAATCTACCCTCTTCCTCTACCATTCCCCCTCACCCTATCACTATATGCCATTCTAAAAAGGCCCCATTCAGGTACTGGAAGGCCACTATAAGATCTCCCTGGACCCTCCTCTTCTCCAGCCTGAACAATCCCAACTCTCTTAGCCTGTCTGCATAGGAGAGGAGCTCCAGCCTTCCAATCATCTTTGTGGCCCTCCTCTGGACCCGTTACAACAGATCAATGTTGGGGATTCCAGACTGGACACAGTACTCCAGGTGGGGTCTCATGAAAGCGGAGTAGAGGGGCAGAATCACCTCCCTCGACCTGCTGGCCATGCTCCTTTTGATGCAGCCCAGGATATGGTTGGCTTTCTGGGCTGCAAGCGCACACTGTTGACTCATGTTTTGCTTCTCGTCTACCAGCATCCCCAAGTCCTTCTCTGCAGGGCTGCTCTCTATCACTTCACCTCCCAGTCTGTACTGATTATGAGGATTGCTCTCACCCAGGTGCAGGATCTTGCACTTGTCCTTGTTGAACCTCATGAGGTTCACATGGGCTCACTTCTCCAGGTCCCTCTGGATGACATCCTGTCCTTCCAGCATGTCAACTGCACCGCTCAGCTTGGTGTCATCTGCAAACCTCCTGAGGGTGCATTCAATCTCATCGTCAATGTCATTGATGAAGATATTAAATAATACCAGTCCCAGTATAGACCCCTGAGGGACACCACTTGTCAGAAATCTCCATCTGGACTTCGAGCCATTGACAACTACTCTCTGGGTGCAACCATTCAACCAATTGCTTATCCACTGAACAGTCTACTCATCAAATTCATCACTCTCTGACTTAGAGAAAAGGATGTTGTGGGGGACTGTGTCAAAGACTTTACAGAAGTCCAGATAGATTACATCCATTGCTTTTCCTCTGTCTACTGATGCTGTTATCCCATCATAGAAAGCCACTAGGTTGGTCAGGTAGGATTTACTCTTGGTGAAGCCATGCTGACTGTCACGAATCACCTCCCTGTCTTCCATGTGCCTTGGCATAGCTTCTAGGAGGATCTGTTCCATGATTTTCCCAGGCACAGAGGTGAGGCTGACAGGTCAGTAGTTCCCCAGGTCATCCTTTTTACCCTTTTTAAAAATGGGCACAACATTGCCCTTCTTCCAGTCACCCGGGACTTCCCCTGACCGCCATGACTTTTCATATATGATGGAGAGTGGCTTGGCAACTGCATCAGCCAATTCCTTGAGGACTCTGGGATGCATCTCATTGGGTCCCATAGACTTATGTTCAGGTTCTTCTGGTGGTCACGGACCTGATCTCCCCCTACAGTGGGAGAGGCTTTACCCCCTTGTGCCCCATCTTGCTGCCCACTGACCCAGGAGGGGCGAGGAGAGCTGTTTCTAGTGAAGACTAAGGCAAAGACATTGTTGAGCACCTCAGCCTTCTCATCTGTCAATCAAAGGTCTCCATTTTCATTCATCAGGTCAGGCACACTTTCTTTCACCTTCCTCTTCTATTTGACGTACCTGTGGAAGGCTGCCTTGTTACTCTTTACATCCCTTTCCAAGTTCAGCTCCATGTGTGCCTTGGTTTTCCTGACCCCATCTCTACATAACTGGGCAGAATCCCTATATTCTCCCCAGGCTACCTGTCCCTGCTTACACTGCTTGTGCAGTCGCCTCTTGCTTTTTAGTTTTATCACTAGGTCTCGACTCAACCACGCTGGTCTCTTCCCTTCCTTGCCCTATTTCCTACATCTGGGAATTGAGAGCTCTTATGCTCTATGGAAAAAATCCCTAAAGATCCGCCAGCTCTGTTCTGCTCCCTCATCCCTAAGGACCGTTCTAAAATTGTGTCCTACTACACTCCTCACCTGCCCCATGCCCCTCCAGACCTTGAACTCTACCAATGCATGATCGCTGCATCCCAGGCTTCCTCCAATCTTGATGTCACCCACAAGGTCACATGCATTGGTGACTACCAGGTCTAGTATTGTGTCCCCTCAAGTAGGGGTGTCTATCACCTGGGTTAAGAAGTTATCTTCAATGCACTCTAGGAGTCTCCTGGATTCCCTACAGCTTGCTGTGCTACTTTCCCAACAGCTGGCCGGGTGGTTACAATGATTACAAAAATTTGTGAGACTATGCAGGGAGAGAATTAGAATGTCCAAAGCCCAGCTAGAAATTAATCTGGCCTCCATGGTAAAGTGCAACAATAAAAGTTTCTATAAATATACTGACAACAAAAGAAAGACATGGCAGACCTTCCATCTCCTATTAGATGTAAGAGAAAATATAGTGACAAAGGATGAGGAAAAGGATGAGGTGCTTAATGACTTCATTGCCTCAGTCCTCAGTGATAGGACCAGTTGTATAGAGGGAATCCAACTCCCTAAGCCAGGAGACAGGGACCAGGAGCAGAATGACACCCCTACAGCCCAGGAGGAGATGGTCAGTGACCTGTTGAACCATAGAGATGTGCACAAATCTATGGGGCTGGATGGGATGCACCCAAGGGTGCTGGAAAAGCTGGCAAGGGTGCTCACCAGGCCACTTTCTATCATTTATCGTCAGTCCTGGTTTAGTGGAGAGGTACCAGCAGATTGAAAATCAGCCAATATAGCCCCCACATATAAAAAGGGAAGGACAGATGTTCTGGGAAATTAAAGGCCTGTTTGATTGATTTCAGTCCTAAGGAAGCTGATGGAGCAGATCATCCTGAGTACTATTACGCAATACGAACAGCTGAGGTGATCAGGCAAAGACAGCATGGGTTCATGAAGGGCAGGTCCTCTTTCACAGAATCACACAGAATTTTAGGGGTTGGAAGGGACCTTGAGAGATCATCGGGTCCAACCCCCCTGCCAAAGCAGGCTCCGTAGGACATATTGCACAGGTAGGCATCCAGGCGGGTCTTGAATATCTCCAGAGAAGGAGACTCCACAACCCCCCTGGGCAGCCTATTCCAGTGTTCTGTCACCTTCACTGTGAAAAAGTTCTTCCGCATGTTGGTGTGGAACTTCCTATGCTCTAACTTGCAGCCATTGCCCCTTGTCCTGTCTCCACAGACCACTGAAAAGGGGCTGGCCATTTCTCCCTGTGCTCCACACTTGAGATATTTATAAACATTAATAAGACCCCCTCTCAGGCTTCTTTTCTCAAGGCTGAACAGCCCCAGCTCATTCAGCTTCTCCTCATAGGGGAGATGCTCCAGACCCTTAATCATCTTCGTAGCCCTTCTTTGGACTCTCTCCAGGAGATGCCTGTCCCTCTTACACCAGGAGCCTTCCGCTGCACTTTTTGCAGGAGATCCCTGTCTTTTTTATACCACGAGCCCAGAACTGGATACAATACTTCAGATGGGGCCTGACCAGGGCAGAGTAGAGGGGGAGGATCACCTCCTTTGACCTGCTGGCCACACTCCTCCTGATGAACCCCGGGATCCCATTGGCCCTCTTAGCCACCAGGGCATACTGCTGCCTCATGGCCAAGCTGTCCTCCACCAGGACTCCCAGATCCTTCTCTGCAGAGCTGCACTCCCGCAGGTCATCCCCCAGCCTGTACTGATACATGTGGTTATTCCTTCCCAGGTGCAAGACTCTACACTTGCTTTTGTTGAAGGTCATTAGGTTTCTCCCTGCCCAGCTTTCCAGCCTGTCCAGGTCTCACTGAATGGCAGTGCAGTATTCCTGCGTCAGCCACTCCTCACGATCCTTGGGAACACCGTTAGTCACAGGTCTCCAGCTGGACTCTGCTCCACTGATCACCACCCTCTGAGCTTGGCCCGACAGCCAGTTGTCAACCCACCTCCATGTCCACTCATCTATCCCATACCTTCTCAGCTTTGCTATCAGGATGTTATGGGAGACAGTATTGAAAGCCTTGCTGAAGTCAAGTAGATGACATCCACTGCTCTCCCTCCATCTACCCAAATGGTGATGACATCATAGAAGGCTACGAGATTGGTCGAGCTTGATCTCCCCTTGGTGAATCCATGCTGACTACTCCTCATGACCTTCTTCTCTTCCAATTTCTTTGAGATGGCATCCAGAACAAGCTGTTCCATCACCTTTCCAGGGACAGAGGTGATACTGACTGGCCTGTAGTTACTTAGATCCTCCTTCTTGCCCTCCCAGAGTGACATTGGCTATGGATGTTGCCAACCTTGACTTTAGCAAGGCCTTTGACGAAGATTCACAGAGCATTCTCCTAGAGAAGCTGGCTGCTTATGGCTTGAATGTACATACACTTTGCTTGCAAAAAAATGGTTGGATGGCCAGGTCCAAAGAGTTGTGTTAAATGGAGATGAATCCAGTTAGCAGCCTGAATGAGTGGTGTTCACCAGGTCTCAGTGCTGGGGCCACTCCTATTTAACATCTTTATTAATGATCTAGATGTGGGGATAGAGTGGTAGTTCAGCCAGAAACAGTCGCTGAGCACCTCAAGCTGCTCGCTCACTCCCAGAGGAGAAAGAGACAGAGCCTCTAACAGTTGGGATAAGGACAGTTTACTCACAAAATTAGACTGACCTGGAGGCACCCAGGAGCACTGCTCCCCAACCAGTCCCTTTTATGGGGGAGTAATGTCAGGTGGTGTGGAGGTGGTCAGAGGCTTTTACCTCTGTGTAGGAGTTTTGTGTGGCTGGGCTCTGGTGGATAAGTGGGGACTGCACAGTTGGCTTCAGCAAGAAGCAGCTAGAAGCTCTCTACAGGCCCCAGAGAGTAAACACCAGCTGATTCAAGGCCAGAGTCATTGCTGACCAAGGCCAAGACAATCAGTGATAGTCAGAGCACCTCTGCGAATCACATTTAAGAGAAAAAAAAAATGCAAGCAGACGCTTTTTTCCACCAGAGAAGGTAGTGAGAAGATGTAAGAAACTGTGCAGACACCAAGGCCAGGGAAGAAGGAGGAGGGAGGTGGCACCCTAAGTGCTGGAGAGAAAGATGCCCCTGCAGCCCATGGAGAAACCCATGGTGGAGCGGGTGTCCCCTCACAGCCCATGGAAAAGGTCAAGAACCCACCTGCAGCCTGTGGAGAGGCCCCACACTGGAGAAGGTAGAGACATACAGGAGATGCTTTGACTTGCATTGAAGCAAGCCTCTGCCAGTACTTGAAGCCCATGGAGAGAGACAGAGATGCAGAGATGAGTGAAAGAGTGCCATGTCAGAGCAGGATTGCTGAGAAGGGAGGCTTGTGACCCCATGGGGGACCAGGCTGAAGTTGTTTGGGCTTGAGAGACTGAGAGACATTCTATGATTTATGACTGCACCCCTTTATTCCTTGTTGAGTCTGTTTTACCCATGACACTAATTGCAGAATGATCTCTCCCTATCCTTATATTGACTCCTAAGCCTCTCAATATATATTTTCTCCCCTGTCTAGCTGAAAAGGGGAGTGATAGAGTGACTTTGGTGGGTGTCTGGCCTCCAGTCAGGGCTAAGCCACCACACTCTGCAAACTGGCTGGATTCACTTTCTCCTTCAGCAGCTTTTGGAACTTGTCATATAGGGCTCCATACAGCTGCCTTCCACCTCTGATGTTTACCATCAATGCGACAGGACTCATTAGTGAATAGGGAATATTTTTTCTCATTTTCTGGCAGTTCACTATACAGACAGGCCTCTTCAGCACGTCACCTCCTCCTCTGACGATATACCAAATTCCTTGCTTTCTAGCTAGTATGTGATTACTTCCAGGACTCCTGGACGATTATGGTGTTGGTGGCATGATGTGTAGAAGATGCCTTCCCTTTTAACATCCAGTCCAGCACCGGCAGTCGAGGTGCCAGTAGGAGCTGGGCTTCAGTTCCAATAATTTCTGAAGTGGCTCGAACCCCTTCATAGGCTGCCAGTATTTTCTTTTCTGTTGGACTGTAACAGGCCTCAGAACCTCTGTAGCCCCAACTCCAAAGCCCCAGCAGTTGGCCTCGAGTCTCCCCGGTGCTTTCTGCCAGAGACTCCAGGTAGGGCCATTCTCCCCAGCTGCAGTGTAGAGCACATTTTTTACATCTGTCTCTGTCCAGACTAGGGCTATTGCATGGACTCAAAACTGATTTCCTGAGCAGGTCCCTTCACCTTACTTTGTTTGATAGCAAAACCAGCTTTTAGCAGAATTTGGTTATTTTCTCTCCTTTCACAAAAACTACTTCTGAGTTGTGCCATACAATTATGTCGTTAGTATACTGCATGTGTTCAGGGGGTTCACCCTTTTCTAATGCAGTCTGGATGAGTCCATGGCAGATGGTGGGGCTGTGTTTCCACCCCTGGGGCAGTTGATTCCAGGTGTACTGTATTCCCTTCCAAGTGAAAGCAAACTGTAGCCTGCACTCTGCTGCCAAAGGAATCGAGGATAAAGTATTTGCAATATCAGTTGTGGGGTACCACTTGGCTGCTTTTGACTGAAGGGTGAGCGGGTTCAACCAATCACTCCCTGACTCTCCAGTTGATTAATCAGTTTCTGAATAGGAATCGGGGATTCTCATAATCTGTGTGCTGTCATGGTAGCAATTGGTACCTGCTGTTCTTCAACCTTTAGCAGCCCCACAACAGAAGGGTCTTCTGACAGTCCTGGCAGAAAAGGCAGTGATTCAGTTTCCTTGATGTCTAAGGCAGCTATTTCAAAAGCCCACCAGTACCCTTTTGGACCTCTTCAGAGGCAGTCTACATGCAGGATACATGGAGCCTCTGGGCCAGTCACGATGGGCTGTTTTTCTCAGTCATTCCCAGTTAGACTCACTTCAGCTTCTAGTAGAGTCAACTGCTGGGATCCCCCAGTCACTCCGGAAATATAGATAGGCTCAGATCCTTCATAGTTTGATGGTATTAGGGTACACTGGGCACTGGTGTCTACTAATGCTTGGTACTCTTGTGGATCTGATGTGCCAGGCCATCGGATCCACACAGTCCAATAGATCTGATTATCCTTTTTACTCCATCTGGCTGGAGGCAGGACCCCTCTAATCTTGCTCATCATATTTGCTGTTTACTTCTTGCAAAAAAAGATTTAGAGATCTCTTCAAGAGGATCACAGGTACAATGAAAATTACACAGTCTGGTGGGCGCTCTACTGGAAACTGGCACAGCATTCTTCCTGAAGGAATCACTTTTATAACTGTTTTGCCTTGCAGCTCGTTCACTCAGGCTTGGAGGGCTGAGATGGTTTTCCCATCCCACCTCCTCATGTCTTTGTCATGGTCGCGCATATAGAACCGCAGGATTCCTAGTGGTGTATACCTTTTATTAGCTCTTTCTGGAACAGGTGAATGTCTACTTCTGATATAGCTGAAATTGTGGTCTGCACAGGTGGGCAGTAGGACATGTCCTCGTTGAGTTGCCAGACCTCTCAAGACAACTTCTCCTCAGCGGAGACGAGGGAGGAAGAAAGACCTTTTACAAATAGGCAGTGTCAGTCAGCCACCTCATCCACTGTTGGTGCCTCTTCCTTTCCCCAGTCTATTATGGCTATTGAGTTGGCATATGATGCTGGTACACTCCGCATAAAGTTACGCCACATGGGTTGGGTATATTTGACTTCATCAGGATCAGTGGGTAGCTGCAAATAGTCAGGGTTGTCGTAAACCACCTCTCACATGGCTGACTCCTTTAGATACTGAATACCTTGCTCCATGGTCATCCACTTGCCTGGCTGACACACATCTTCAATGAATGGGTACCTTTCCCTTACACTTGATAGGAGTCGCCTCCAGAGGCTGAGGGCTTGGGACTTCTTTCCAATCGCCTTGTCAATGCCTCCTTCTCTGGACAGGGATCCTAGCAGCAACTTGGCCTCCCCGCCTTCTAATTCCAGGCTGCTGGCCCCATTGTCCCAGCATCGGAGCAGCCAGGTGATGATGTGCTCACCTGGAAGGTGGCTGAAATCTTTTCTCACGTCTCTCAGTTCACTCAAGGACAAAGATTGGGTTATAACCTCCAGTACTGCCTCTTCTTCAGGTTCTCATGATGGTCCTGCTTCATCATCGTCTTACATTATGCAGACTGTTTTCTTCATGTCTTTCTTCTTCTGTATAGGGGCGACTGATATTGATGCTGGTTGGCTGCCTGGCTCAGATATAGGGTCAGCCTCTGAGGTTTGAGTATCCATGGTCAGAGGAGCTGCAGTCTCAGAAGTCTGAGTAGCTGCAGTGCCTGTTGTAGGGATTCTTTCTGGATCAGCTACAGATGGGAGGGACCTAGATAGGCTTGATTAATGGGCCAAAGATGATTGTATGAGTTTCAACAAGGTCAAGTGCTGGGTCCTGCACTTTGGGCATAACAGCCTTTGCCAGCGCTACAGGCTTGAGGAAGAGTGGCTGGAGAGCCGCCCAGCAGAGATGGACCTGGGGGTGTTGATTGACAATCAGTTGAACATGGCCTAGCAGTGTGCCCAGGTGGCTAAGGCGGCCAACAGCATCCTGGCCTATATCAGGAATAGTGTGACCAGCAGGGCCAAGGAGGTGATCTTATCCCTCTACTCAGCCTTGGTGAGGCCACACCTCAAGTACTGTGTGCAGATTTGGGGGCCATAGTATAGGAAGAATGTTGAGGTGCTGGAGAGGGTGTAGAGAAGGACACCTAGGTTGCTTAGGGGTCTGAAGAACAGGTCTTATGAGGAGAAGCTAAGGGAGCTGGAGAAGAGGAGGCTGAAGGGAGCCTTTATCGCTCTCTACAGCTACCTGAAAGGAGGTGATAGTGAGGTGGGGGTTGGCCTCTTCTCCCTAATAACTAGTGACAGGATGAGAGGGAATGGGTGCACGTTGCACCACGGGAGGTTCAGATTTGATATTAGGAAAAAAATATTCACCAAAAGAGTGGTGAAGCATTGAAGCAGGCTGCGCAGTGAGGTAATGGAATTGCTGTCCCCAGAACTGTTTGAAAACTGGGTAGATGTGTCGCTTTGGGAGATGGTTTAGAGGTTACTGTGGTGTAGCGTTTCAATAAACAAGCTCAGCATTTGATCACATTGATCCGAGTTGAGTCTGCAAAGCATCGGCTCCAGCATAGCGCTGATGGTTGAACTTGATGGTCTTGAAGGTCTTTTCCAACCATGATAATTCTATGATTGTATTCATCGTATCATTGAAACAGTCACTGGTTATAATGTTTTCTTTGATCACATGGCTGTGATACTTTAATCTGTACTGTATGTACTCCTTGCAGTGATGTTTATTACCTCTGGGACTGGGCTCCAGTTCCTCATTTTACTGTACTGTGTTATATCAGCCTATGATATGATAACATCAACAATCACGAGCTTAATCTGGTATTTGTATGAGATAATGTCACAGGTAGGTAGTTAGTAACAGCACCCAGTCTATGGGGGGGAAAAAGAGGGGAATAATTATACCATCACCTTATTCTCCTTTGGGTCAAATACAACTACTCTTATAACAGTTTTTGAGAATTTTGAATATCCCTGGGACATTCAGACCAGCGTTTTGCTATTTTTAAGTACTCTGCATGTGGTTGAGTGTCTGCATAAGATTAATCAACTGCTTAAGAATATCAGTCTGACATTTTCCCTGATGAGTTTATTGTCAATAAACTAACTTAATTTTCCAAAGTCAAATCTGTTTTGTCCATGAAAGTAATTGATAAGTGTGGTTGTTTGAGCCTGTCTGGAGGCCAGAAGCCCACCAAAGTCACTCTATCACTCCCCTTTTCAGCTGGACAGGGGTGAAAATATATATTGAGAGGCTTAGGAGTCAAGATAAGGACAGGGAGAGATCATTCCGCAATTAGTGTCATGGGCAAAACAGACTCAACACAGAATAAACGAAAGAAAACTCTAATTTATTATACTACACTACACACCCAGTGACCCCAGAGTCGGGTAAGGAGAAGTACAGCCAAATCTTAAAACACCTCCCCCCACCCCTCCCTTCTTCGTGGACTTAACTTTATTCATGATTTCTCTCCCTTCTCCCCGCCCCAGGTGTTATGGGGGGAGACGAGGATGGGGATTTCACAGAATCACTAGGTTGGAAAAGACCTTTGAGATCATGGATTCCAACCATACCTGTCCTCTACTAAACCATATCCCTAAGTACCTTGTTCCTCACAAGTTGTTTTCCTTCTTAGCCGAGGGGACATTCCTCACACTCTTCCCCTGATCCAGAGTGGGGTCCCACCCACAGGACACAGTCCTCCATGAACTTCTCCAACATGAGTTCTTTTTCATGGGGCTTCAGTTCTTCACCAACTGCCCCAGTGTGGGTCCCTTCTATGGGGTGCAGTCTCTCAGACCCAGACTGCTCCAGCCTGGTCCCCCATGGAGTCACAAGTCCCCCAGCAAACCTGCTTCAGTATGGGCCCCTCTCTCCATGGGCTGTAGCTCCTGCCAAGAGCTTTCTCTAATGCAGGTCACAGCGTCTCCACCTGCTCCAGTATGGGGTCTCTCCATGGGCTGCAGGTGGGATCTCTTCTCCCCATCATCTTACATGGGCTGTAGGGAGACAACCTGTTCCACCATGGTCTTTTCCATGGGCTGCAGGAGAATCTTTCTCTGTCCCCTGGAGTGCCTCCTCCCCACTTCTTCACTGACCTTGGTGTTTGCAAAGTTTCATGTATCTTCTCACTTCCTTCTCTGGCCACAAAAAGCAGCCACTTGCATTTTCTTTTCCTCTTACATTTGTTATCAGAGGTGCTATGACTGTCGCTGATTGGCTTGGCCTAGGTCAGCAACGGGTCTGGCCTTGAGCTGGCTAGTATGTACTTTGTGGGGTCTAGGGGAAGCTTCTAGTATGTCCTTGCAGAAGCCACCCCTGAAGCCCCCCCTCCCCCTCCTCCACAAGAACCTTTCTATGCAAAACTGCAACAATAAGTTATCTCTGTGTCTTTGTCTTGACTCATGAGCTTTTTCATCCCTGTACTAGTTTTGGCTGGGATGGAGTTAATTTTCTTCATAGTAGCTTGTATGGGGCTATGTTTTTTTATTTGTGACCAAAATAGTGTTGATAAAACAAGGATGTTTTCATTATTTCTGAGCACTGCTTTCACAGAGGTAAGGCCTTTTCTGCTCCTCACACTACCCCACCAGTAAGTAAGCTGGGGTACACAATAAGTTGGGAGGGGAAACATCTAGGACAGCTGGCCCCAACTGACCAAAGGGATATTCCAGACCATATAACATCATGCTCAGCAATAAAAGCTTTTGGAAGAAGAAAGAAGGGGGGATGTTTGGAGTGACAGCATTTGTCTTCCCAAGTAACTGTTATATATGATGGAGCCCTGCTTTCCTGAAGATGGCTGAACACCTGCCTGCCCGCCCATTAAAGTGAAGAAGGCCACATGCACAGAAACTCTTTAAGATGCAGTAAACCAATCATGCACCTGAGCCCAGAAAGTGGGCATAAATTAGCCAACTATCATTTAGAAATGAGTAAAGATACTGGGAGTAATCACTTCAGGTTCTTATTGGAGAGAAGGGAGACCTAAGTAGAGGGAAAATCTTCCCAGCCTGATACACTCACTCAGAGGGGAGGGGAATAATGTTTCCTGGATTTCCTAGGACCCTTGCTGTGGTCACTGGGAGATGTGCAACATCTCAAATACCAATTAAACTGTAGAAAGATTCTCAAATAGCAATAAGGAGAAATAAAGGGAAACATCATACCAAGCCAACATAAGTTCACAGTGTTCATTTTTAAAAGGGAGTCAGTTTTGCTGATACGTTTGGTACACATTTTGTAAAATTTGGGGGGGGGGGGGCAAAATATTGTTCAGTCAACAAAGTGTGAATGAGTTTTTAGTGAGAATCAGACAGCTCAGATCCTGACAGTTATATTCAATGAGTTTCCTACCCATAAACTGACAAAAAAGCCCAACTCTGTAAACATGTATGAGTTCTAGAATTTTGCTACACTCACAGCAACACAGCTGAGAACTACAGAAATCCAAAGCACACGGAAGTCTGTGGAAAGCTTTCTAGTGACTTCAAGTATGGATCAAGTCTGCACTCAGAAGGTTCCACACAAACACCAAAACAGCCTCAACTTAAGCAGTACACATAACAAGCTTCTATCTTTCCCTTGTTAAATGTAAACTGGAATGTTCTGCCTTGTGTCATTAAAATATGTATGGCATGTCACTTTGCCCAAGTTGCCAGAGCAATCTTATACTTTGGAAGCTCCTGTGTCTTACAGTGTCTAAATCACACAGCCTTAATGTTGTTTCATAACTTAAAAAAAATAATCTCACAATATATACAAATGAAAAAATACAGAACTTAAGAGAAATTGAAGTCCAGCAGAGGAGTAATCTTGACATTTTAGAGAAAAAAAAAGAGAGGGTTGTCCTTTCAGAGCGGACTTGCAAATAAGCTAAATATAGTATTTGCAAGAAGTAGATTGTTACATACTAAATGCCTTTGGATGTTACCTTGTGCTCATCTCGAAGATGAGTGTCCAGCTCCTCTGTTTGTTTGGTCTCATAGTAGCAGAGTTGACACTTGTAAGGTTTAAGTTCATTGTGCTTCTCTATGTGTTGTTGCAAACTTTCATCACTGGAGCAGGTAAAGGTACACTTATCACAGCGGAAAACAACTCCCTGCAAGTATTTTGACAGTTTGGAACGGCAAACTTCAATGGGAACAACCCGCTCTTCTGTGGAGAGAGGGGAATCTTTATTAAGTTTTAAGAAATAAAAGCCATCAGGTAATGTGTCAACAGCTTGTAACATACCACCCAAGCAAGAAACAGGATCTGCTATTTGTGTATTCAATACATCTACTGAGCTAAAATTGGACCAACAAAGAAATAAAAGAAAATTCCCTTTCTGTACAGACAGGGTTAATCCTACATGACTACAAATGCAAGTGTCCTTGCAAATGTAACCACTCATTAGGTGAACAGGAAGGGAAGAAGAGATTTGGGGCAAATAAGAATGTTGGGGCAGATTTGTGAGACAGAGTAACAAGGTCTAGGAATATAAAAGCAGACAAAAATCAGTCAGACCAAGCTCCATTTTGGTTCAATACATGACACAAGCCAGTAAAAGGTGCTAAACTATAATAAACAGGGAGCATGTAAGATGATTCCCAAGGCATCAACCTCCCAGCTTCTGATGATCAGAGTTGGCATTCTCACCATCACATTTAATGCTACTCAGTGGGGGAGTGAGAGGTTGTGTGTAGCAGTATCTTCTCCTGAAGGTGGTTGTGCAGAGATAAGATGGGGCAGAAACTTTCAGTATACTTTCAGCTTTTTAATAGTCAAGATTCAAAATCACTTCATGCTTCCCACAATTCTGATTATTCTACAAGCATGTATTGAAAATGCTGTCACTGAGTGTGTGAAAAACACACACTTTTAATAGAGCAACACAATTAATTTCAGTCTTTCTATAGAGACAGACTCCCAAAGTGTGCAACATTCATCCACTGTAGTTTTCTGATCTGTACATGTAGACAAAATCCAAAATTTGACCTTTCAGCAGAGGGTCACCAGATCTTCACTACAGCTTTTGTTACTCAACGGTCCTTTTGAACTAGAACACTGAACTGTAGTATTATTATTCCTTATGGACTGCAGATTAAAGGAAGAATTTTATCTCCCTCATGAAGATCATCATTAATGATATCTTTAAACAAACAAAAATAATCCCAGGCCTGATTCTTAGAGGGTAGAGGACTTGTGTGTACTAACACATCTCTATGTCAGCCCACAAAGGATGAATTGTGCTTGACCAACCTGACTGCTTTCTATGGTGTAATAACCTGCTTAGTGGAGAACTGTAGACGTCATGTACATTGATTTTTAGCATGGTCTTTGACATAGTCTCCAACAACACCCTTGTTAATGAACTGGCAAGATTTGGACTGGAAAGATGGACCTCAAGATGTGTAAAAAACTGGCTAAGATGAGCCATGACCTACTGCCTTTTGAGGTAAGAAAAGTCAGACTGACAGCTAGTCACAAGTGGAATTCCTCAGAGGTTGATTCTGGGTCTGGTACTATCGAATATCTTTATAAATTATCTGTATGACAGTATTGAACACACCCTTGCTAAGCTTGCATATGGCATCTGAGGGGAAAGGTAGATACACCAGAAAGAATAGCAACCTTACAGAGACCTCATCTGGCAGAAAGACTAGGCCAACAAGAATTGATTGAGGTTTAACAAAGATAAATGTCAAGTTCTGAACCTGGAACAGAATAATCCCAAGCAGCAGTACAGTCTGGGGTCTAACTGGATGAGGTGGAACTCTGCTGTAAAGTACTTGGGGATCCTGGTGGGCAGTAATCTGAATATGAAACAGCAGTGTGCCCTGGTAACAATGAAGGCAAACCAGTCTCTAAAAGGTAGTTACAGAAAGATGGAGGTACTCCCTTCTTAAGGATATGTGGGGACAGGACAAGAGGAAATGGGCACAAGTTGCTTCAGGGGCACTTCCATCTGGATATAAGAAAATTCTTCACCATGAAAACAATTAAAAATTGGCATAGCTTATCCAGAGAAGTGGAATGTCTCTTGCTGGAAATATTAAAGACTTGGCTTGATAGGGCCCTGGATAATGTAATCTAAGGTCCTGCTTCCAACAGACAGTTGGACCAGATGATCTCTTGAAGTCCATTCCAATGTAAACTTTTCTATGATTCTATGAATAAAAATTAAATCACTTGGAGGAACTGATTGGGCATAGTAGATGACACATGACAGAAGACTTTTGCTGGAAGTTTGCCTAACTAGGCCCAGCAAGGTCTCTCTCTCTCTGATTATTTGCATTTGAACTGTCAGACCTTCTCCACTTGATCTTGGGTACAACCACATACCTGAAAACACTGTCTCACAAGATGAGTATAAGCCAGTATTTGAAGGCCTAGAGTTTGCGTTTCTGAGATGGAGTCAATTTTCTTCATAGTAGCTTGTACGGGGCTATTTTTTAGATCTGTGATGAAAACAGTGTTGATAACACAGGGATGTTTTAGTCATTTCTGAGCGGCGCGTACACAGCATCAATGCCTTTTCTACTCCTCAGACTGCACTGTCAGCAAGTACGCTGGGGTGCACAATAAGTTGGGAGGGGAAACAGCTGGAACAGTTGACCCCAACTGAATAAAGGAATATTTCATACCATCACAACCAGCAATAAAAACCTTGGGAAGAAGTTTGAAGGGGGAATGATTGGAACTATGGTGGTGTCTTCCCAAGTGTCCATTGCATAAGATGAAGTCCTGCTTTCCTGGAAATGTTGATGGGAAATAGTGAATGAATACCTTATTTTGGAGGGGGAGTGAGCGAGTGGCTGTGTGGGACTGAGCTGCCTACCAGGGTTAACCCACAAGAGCAGAAAATGTGCTGGGGAAGAACTGTTCCCAAGGGCACGTGGCAATAGGATGAGGGGCAGTGGTTTACAACTACAAAATGGTAGGTTTAGTTTGGATATTAGGAAAAAGTTCTTCAATATGAGGATGGTAGATCACTGGAACAGGTTACCCAGAGAGGTAGTGGAGGCCCCATCCCTGGCCATATACAAGGTCAGGCTTGATGGGGCTCTGAGAAACCTGATCTAGTAAAGATGTCCCTGCATACTGCAGGGGGGTTGGACTAGATGACCTTTAAAGCTCCCTTCCAGCCCAATACATTCTACGATTCTATGAAATCTCAACCCAGAGCACCACAAAAGATGACTCTTCTGAGCTTCCCTGGAATGACTCAATGAAATGTAATAATACTGAGTAGATTGATATATATGTAGCTTAAGAGAAAATTAACTAATATAGCTTTAATATAAGAAAAAAATTGTGTGTTTTGAGAATAGAAAGTATTTGTGTGTTTTAAGAATAGAAAGTAGCTGCATGTTTTAAGAATATATTTGTTTTGGATTTTAGTAGAATATGGCTGTAACCGTGTCAGCTGTTTCGTGAGAGAAATTTAACCATAACAGTGGAACAGCCTTGAAGATAAAGTGAAGATAGGGGAGTCATAAATAATGAGACCAATTAAGAGACAGAGTATATCTCACTTTCAGCTAAAAAGGGTTCATAACTAATTTGTGCAGGAATGTGTTTTTGAGAGCAGTAATGTGTATTAGAAACTATGGAGAAAACCATAAAGAGCATGCGCTGAGAGAGAGGAAGATGTCCAGCCTTCATCCCTGAAGACCACCGGAAGACCCCCCTGAATGTCACTGAGCATGCTCTGACTGGGAGGAGTTAATGTAAATTACTTCCGGGAGATAATTTGCATAACCCTGCCTTTTTTAGAAATTATAACGAATATGTAGAGATAATATGCATAGATATGAGAAATTTTACTTTAAACTGCGCACACATTAGAAGCTATCCCCTGTGTGCCCAGCGCTGCAATAAAAGATACCTGCTTAATAGTCACCAAGACTAGTGAGTTTTGATTCCAGCATTTCAAGGCTTCAGTAGTTAACAGTTAAATCATGCTCCTAGCTGGATTAAAAGGGAAAAAAAAAGGAGGGGGTGGAATAAAAAAAAAAGCCTGTATTTTTTGTCTTGCCCCTAAGAAGGGATGAGGAAGATATTATGAAGAGAGAAATTTCAAGAAGTCAAGGGATATTTTTAAGCCTCTAGTTAATTGATACATCCTACAACAGTGTTTATGATAGCAAGCACTTTAGAAACACACACATAGGAAACAACCTTGGCCTAGAATCATACAATCATAGAATCATAGAATGGCAAGGGTTGGAAGGGACCCCAAGGTTCATAGAGCTCCAACCCCCCTGCCACAGGCAGGGCCACCAACCTCAGGCCTGGATCTACATAAGGTTGCCAAGGGCCCCATCCAACCTGGCCTTGAACACTTCCAGGGACAGGGCATCCACCACCACTCTGGGCAGCCTATTCCAGCACCTCACCACTCTTTCTGTAAAAAATATCTAATCTAAACCTTCCTTCCTTTAGTTTTAATCCACTCCACCTTGTCCTGCCATTGTCTACTCTTTTAAAAAGTTGAATCCCCTCCTGTTTGTATGCTCCCTTCAGGTACTGGAAGGCTGCAATGAGGTCCCCCCGCAGCCTTCACTTCTCCAGGCTGAACAAGCCCAGCTCCCTCAGCCTCTCTTCATAGGGTAGGTGCTCCAGCCCTCTAATCATCTTTATGGCCCTCCTCTGAACCCTCTCCAACAGTTCGACATCCTTCTTGTATTGGGGGCCCCAGATCTGGACACAGCGCTCCAGGTGGGGCCTTACGAGGGCAGAGTAGAGAGGGACGATCACCTCCCTGTCCCTGCTGGCCACCCCTGTTCTGATGGAGCCCAGGATACCATTGGCCTTGCGAGCTGCAAGAGCACACTGCTGGCTCATGTTAAGTTTCTCATCCACTGTGACACCCAGGTCCTTCTCAGCAGGGCTACTCTCAAGGAGCTCTTCTCCCAGTCTGTATCTATGTCTGGGATTCTTCCAGCCCAAGTGAAACACCTTACACGTCGCAGTGTTGAACCTCATTAGGTTCACCTGGGCCCATTTTTCCAGCCTGTCAAGATCCCTCTGGATGGCTTCCTTTCCTTCTATTGTGTTGACCACAGCACTCAGCTTGGTGTCATCCAAAAACTTGCTGAGGGTGCACTCAATTCCATCATAGATGTCACTGATAATGATGTTAAAGAGAACCGGTCCCAAGACAGACCCCTGGGGGACCTCGCTTGTCACCGGCCTCCACCTGGACATAGACCCATTGACCACCACCCTTTGGTTACAGTCTGTTAACCAGTTTCTTATCCACTGGATGGTCCACCCATCAAATTCACATCTCTCCAATTTAGAGATAAGGATGTGGTGGGGGACTGTGTCAAAAGCCTTGCACAAGTCCAGGTAGATGACATCGGTTGCCTTCCCTTTATCTACCAATGCTGTTAGTCCATCATAGAAAGTCACCAGATTGGTGAGGTACGACCTTCCCTTGGTGAAGCCGTGCTGGCTGTTCTGGATCACGCGGTCATCCCTCATGTGTTCCAACATGTCATCCAGGAGGATCTGTTCCATGATCTTTCCAGGCACAGAGGTGAGGCTCACCGGCCTGTAATTCCCTGGGTCTTCCTTGCTCCTTTTCTTATAAATGGGAGTGACGTGACCTTTTTTCCAGTCCCCGGGGACCTCTCCTGACAGCCACGACTTTTCAAATCTGATGGAGAGCGGCTCAGCAACCACATCAGTCAGCTCCATCAGGACCCTGGGATGCATGCCATTCGGCCCCACAGACTTGGAGACATTCAGTCTCATGAGGCAGTCTTGGACTTGCTCTGCCCTTACAGTGGGGGGGATTTACTCCCCCAGTTCCCACTTATAGGTCCAGGGATGCAAGGTCCTGGGACTTGAGAATTATGAGAATCCTGGCTGCCAGAGAAGACTGAGGCAAAGAACTCATTCAGTTCCTCAGCCTTCTCCTCATCAGTTGCAGACAATTCTCCTCTCTCATTTACCAAGGGTCCTAGTTGTTCTCATTTACTAGGGCCTAGTTGTAAATTAGTATAACTCTAGCTAAATAGGTACTTGATGACTGTTGACCTCTCTAGAGGAAAAGCTTAAAAAGAATTTTAAATCTGCTGCTCTTCTACATTTGTAAACTTTATATTGCACAGAAATGATGTAAGATGTACTTAGGCCTGATCTAGTCAGCATATCTGAGCTCATATAACAGAGAGAAAACTTAATGGATCAATCTGAAAGAGTGGTGTTCTGTTCAGCATTCTCTTTGTCATTATAGATATATACAGGGACATCTTTACCTCTGTGCAGAACTATATGATCAATCATGTTATGTTTGTATTTGGTGTGATATAGGCAAAGAGGACAACGAAGGTCTTTGGGTCCTTCCTCAGGAACTGCTGAATGCCCAGCTTCCACGTGCATAGTAAAAGCAGATCTGTGAAATGGGAGGGAGACATGGAAGCAGTCAGAAGGGGTGTGTATGGAATGCTGAAGTGTCACAACTCTATTACAGAAGTGTTATATAAAATGGTTCAGATACCACTTAGCCTCTCTCTTCATTAAGCCACATGGCTACTCACATGGATATCACATGAGCATAGATATTTACAGACTCATATCCCTAAGTAACTGAACACACATTCTGCCCAAGATACTATTTTGCAGTGACTGCTCTGTAGTCACATTGGTATGGTTAAGACAGCAAAAATATGTCAAAATTTTGTGCTTGTTATCTTGATAATGATCTTGATTAGACATAGATATCTAATATTGATAGAATGCTGGGCAACCACAATTGTATGAAATTTAACAAGGAAAAATGCTGGATTCTGCACCTGGGATGGCATAATCCTGCATCTATATATAGACTGAGGGAACAAGAGGATGGAGTACAGTCGTACAGAAAGACCCTGGGAGTTTTGGTTGATGGTAAACTCAATATGAGTCAACAATGTGCCCTGGAGGCCAAAAGGATCAACTGCATTCTGGGATGCATTAAGCACAGTATAGCTAACCAGTTGAAAGGAGCGATTGTTCCACTCCTGCATTGGTGCAGCCTCACCTCAGGTACTGTGTGCAGTTTTGGGGTTCACAATATAATAGTATAAAAATATTAGAATGTGTCCAAAGGAGGGCAACAAAGATGGTGAAGGACTAGATGGCGTGACACAAGGAGAGGCTGAGGATACTAGGTTTGTTCAGCTTAGAGAAGAGGAGACTGAGGGGTGACCTCATTGCTATCTACACCTTCCTCATGAGAGGGAGTGGAGAGGGAGGTGCTGATCTTTTCTTCCTGGTGTCCAGTGACAGGACACAAAGGAATAGCTGAAAGCTGAGTCAGGGGAAGTTCAAATTGGATATTAGGAAAAAGTTCTTTCTATGTTTTTTTTAGGTTGTCCTGTGTGGAGTCAGGAGTTGGACTCAATGATTCTCATGGGTCCCTTTCAACTCAGGATATTCTATAATTCTAATAGTAAAGGTTGATCATAATTCTTCAACAAAACCTCTCTTTTTAACACGATCACACTATCTATTTTCACACATCTCCTAAGGACATAATAGCTTTGAGACCTTGAATGTCAGCTAAGGGGGCTATGACTGAGGGTTCAAAATATCATAAGGAAACTAAGAAACAGCACAACTACATAAACCTTTCGTTCCTTAGGGAACATGGCTAAACACACACATACCCCTGAAATAAACCCACTCCTAGTACTATTTACTGTAGTGAGTACAGCCTACTGCATATGTTTCTTATGCTTTTCTCTTCAGCAGATGGTAGAGGCTGTTGTAGGAATGAAGAAAAAGAATTACATGGATGCTGCTGCAAACTGGTATGGCATTTCCCTGGTCACCATTGGTCATGTTGCTCTTAGAAACGACCAATTCTCACAAAGATTTTAGAAGTCTTCTAAAGTGCTAAAAAAAATATCCCATTAGAAGTTCAGTTTATTTGTTTTGCACAATACTTACTTGAAGCCTGTATAAAAGGAACAATCTTTGCACTTGAAGAGTTTCTTCCCTCCATGCTTGTCACGGTAATGACGTCGAATACTCTGTATGTAACCCGAGGAGAATTCACAAAATTCACAGTTAAGGATAGCTTCTGATTTTTCCACTCCTGCAGCACTTCCAGAAAGTGGGATTCGTCTGATGTTATTGTTCCTGGCCAGAGCTGCAGACTGGTAGTGGTTCAACTGTTGCTGAACATCAGGAGGTTCCGAGTATGAAGAGTCTGTAAAGAGAGAAAGAATTTGCCATTCCAAGTGAGTCAATGAAATTTAAAAAGATTCCAGGTTTGCTCCAGCAGGAAGCCTTGTGAATAATTTCTTCATCTAACCTCATTTGTATTCTACAATGTAAAAGGTGGTCAGTTAAAATTAGGCTTTTTTAATCTTATCTGGGGAGGGATACAGATATGAGAGTAACCTCTTAAAGTCAGGAAGAAAAAGGAAATGGATACAATATTTCCCTCCCCCTTATGCAACCCAACAGAAGGCTGTCACAGCATTTTAATGACATTTCAAAAATACAGACTAGATATGTTTCAGATCACAAACTGAAAACTAGAATACTTTATTTAAAAAAAAAAAAAAAGAGGGGAGTCTTGGAAGTTTCCTAATACATTGATTTGAATGTGGAAGCTAGGAATTCAGCTACTTTATCCTATATAATCCACAACTGCCCATGAATGGTACAAGTGAAAGCAGAGAAAGCACAGATAAATTTCAGTGTGACATTCCTGAAAAGATAACAAATGACTCTTCTTAAGTTTTTAGAAAAGGAAAACAAAAAATTATTTAAAAAAAATCAGAATACAAAGTATACCAGCCATCTCCTGTTTTGATGGGTGTTTCATTTCCAAGGTATAATTCCCTAAGGCTGCATATATATATATGAATTCTCTAAAACACATACTTGTTGGAAATCAATACCATCCATTCTAACCAATTAATGAAGAGAAACAAAATGCAAACAGGCCTGTACAGCACTCAGTGTGTGGACTTCATCTGTCTTCAAGAGAGTAAAATGGTTGCTTCCTTTCCTCACTATTGCGGAGATTGTTATATATGCTTTAGAAATGAAAAACTACATAACAGCAACAACAAAAAGTAACAAACAAAACCAATACATAGGGAGGAAAATGTCTCTAGGCTCTCCATCTTCATCATCATGTGTACAGCAGAGACATGAAAACTTCTGGTACAATGATTCAGGTTTTTTTGGTTGATTGTTTGTTCTGAGTCGCATGAGCAGAGACTGGATCACAATATGTTTATTCTCTTTGTTCTCATTATTCTACAGCAGTTTTGGTCACCACAGACAGCTCACAATGAGTTCTAACTGTTCAAATCTTAAGGCCCTATGTTACTCAGCTGCTTCCAGCCTGCCATGAAGCAAATGAAAGCAACTGTGGGAAAGAAAAACACCACTTCACACCAAAATTTTCCTGGCGGACTGGGGACATTCCACTCTTCTGCAGGCTGGAAGATGTTACACCCATATTAAAAGAAAGGTTGGAGGGATTATCCGGGGAACTACAGGCCTGTCAGTCTGACTTCAGTCCCAAGGAAAATCATGGAGAGGGTCATCTTGGGCGCTATCACGCAGCACATGCGTGATGGATGGGAGATCTGGCCTAGTCAACATGGGTTTACAAAAGGTAGATCCTGTCAAACTAACCTGATTGCCTTCTATGATAAGGTGACCCAGTTAATGGATGAGGGGAAGGCTGTGGATGTAGTCTACTTGGACTTCAGTAAAGCCTTTGACATCATTTCTCACAGCATTCTGATTGAAAAACTGGCTGCCACTGGCCTGGACAGGTGGACCCTCAGCTGGGTTAAAAACTGGCTGGATGGCCGGGCCCAAAGTGTCCTCCAGAGCTCAGTTCTGGGTCCAGTTTTGTTCAACATCTTTATCAATGGCCTGGATGAAGGGACTGAATGTTCCCTCAGTAAGTTTGCAGATGACACTAAGCTGGGAGGAACTGTTGATCTGCTTGAGGGTAGGGAGGCTTTTCAGAGGGATATGAACAGACTGGACTGATGGGCTGAGACCAATGGGATGAGGCTTAACAACCCCATGCAGTGATATAGGCTTGGGGGAGACTGGCTAGACGGCTGTCAGGCAGAGAAGGACCTAGGGGTGTTGGTTGACTGCCAACTGAATATGAGCCATCAGTGTGCTCAGGTGGCCAAGAAGGCCAATGGCATCCTGGCTTGTATCAAAAATAGTGTGGCCAGTAGGTCTAGGGAGGTGATTGTGCCCCTGTACTCAGCATTGGTGAGGCCGCACCTCGAGTACTGTGTGCAGTCCTGGGCTCCTCACCATAAAAAGGACATTGAGGTCCTTGAGCAAGTCCAGAGAAGGGCAACGAGGCTGGTGAAGGGGCTGGAGGGCAAATCCTATGAGGAGCAGCTAAGGGAGTTGGGGATGTTTAGCCTGGAGAAGAGAAGGCTGAGGGGAGACCTTATCACCACCTACAATTACCCTAAAGGAGGTTGTAGAGAGGTGGGCAACGGTCTCTTCAGCCAGGTGACAGGAGATAGGATAAGGGGAAATGGCACAAAGTTGCACCAGGGCAGGTGCATATTAGATGTTAGGAAAATGTTTTTTACTGAAAGAGTTGTCAGGGCCTGGAACAGGCTGCCCAGGGAGGTGGTTGAGTCACCTTCCCTGGGTGTGTGTAAAAAAAGTGTAGATCAAGTACTTAGAGATATGGTTTAGCATAGGACAGGTATGGTTGGACTTGGTGATCTTAAAGGTTTTTTCCAACCTTGTGATTCTGTGATTCTGTTTTTTATTGTATCCAATAAAAAAAAATACATGACAATCGTGCTCAAAGATATTTAAGAGATGCACAGGCAGCCAGTGGTTGCCAGATAAGCACTTTGTGTGTGTGGGTGTTACATACACCTCTGAAGGGAATGCAGCCTGCGGGCAATCTATGATGAAGCAAGCACACAGGGCAGAAATAATTGCACATATCACCTCAACCTTCTACACCACCCAATACCTTATTAGAGGAATTTTGACAGACTGAGTTTAACTTGTGAAAATAAACAAGATGAGACTGGGGAGGGGAAAGGAGTTTATGTGTTTGTCTAATTGTCTTCTTTTTTCTCAATGTCCAAATCAGTGTTGGGAGGTTTATGCTGGTTAGCAATAAATTAACACAAACAAAATTCCCCAACTTTAAACTGTTTTGCCTATGACAAAGAATGTGGACAACACCAAGAACTATCATGGGATGGATCTGGAATAACTGTAATGATTTCGAGTCTCCAGAAGGAGCTTTGATTATGCTGTTGGGAATTTGTCGTTTTGTACTGTGGTGTGAGTGGTGGGCCTGTTATATGCTTGAGGGTGAGCATGAACACTGAATAGTTGGGAAAAGAAGGGTCCAAAAACACACAAGAAAATCACAGAACCACAGAATTGTCGGGGTTGGAAGGGATCTCAAGAGATCATCGGGTGCAACCCCCCTGCCAAAGCAGGCTCCTTAGCTCATATTGCACAGATAGGCGTCCAGACGGGTCTTGAATATCTCCAGGAAAGGAGACTCCACCACCTCCCTGGGCAGCCTATTCCAGTGCTCTGTCACCCTTACTGTGAAAAAGCTTTTCCGCATGTTGGTGGCTAATTCCCCCTGCAATCCATGCTTAAGATAATTTTAAACACCAATTAGGTCTCCCCTTAGTCCAGGCCCCTAATCATCTTCAGAGCCCTTCTTTGGACTCTCTCCAGGAGATGCCTGTCGTTTTTACACCAGGGAGCCCAGAACTGGACACAGTATTCCAGGTGGGGCCTGACCAACGCAGAGTAGAGGGGGAGGATCACCTCCTTCGACCTGCTGGCCACACTCCTCCTGATGCACAACAGGATGCCATTGGCTCTCTTAGCCACCAGGGCACACTGCTGCCTCATGGCCAACCTGTCATCCACCAGGACCCACTGGTCCTTCTCCACTGAGCTCTTCTCCAGCAGGACATCCCCCAGACTGTACCTGTTCCTCCCCAGGTGCAAGGCTTTACACTTGCACTTGTTGAATTTCATCCGGTTTCTAACTGCCCAGCTCTCCAGCCTGTCCAGGTCTTGCTGGATGGCAGCGCAGTGTTCCTGCGTGTCAGCCACTCCTCCCAGCTTTGTATCATCGGCGTACTTGCTGAGGGTGGACGCTATTCCCTCATGAAGGTCGTTGTCCTGGTTTCAGCCAGGGGCTTCAGCCAGGAAGGGGCTAACCTGCTGGGCTCGGGACAAGTAACTCAAATTGACCAATAGGATCATTCCATGCCAGTTACATCATGCCGAGTATAAGAAGCAGGGGGTGTTGCAGTGTTGGCGCGCGAACAGCAGGGACCGGGCGGAAGTGTGCTCGGGGCTCGGGGCTTTTGTTTACTCGCGGCGGGAGCTCGGGTCCTGTGTGTTGCGGCTGGGGTTTGCGCGGGCTGCGGCGCGGTGTCCGTTACGGGGAGTGCGCGATCTGAACTGCTCATCTCAGCAAAAGGTTGTATTGTTCATTGTTATTTGTTCTTCCCCTGTTATTTCCAGTAAAAATACCCTTATCCCAACCTGCGGGCTGTTTTGGTTTTCCCCCCCCCCCCCCCCCGCTCCGGGGAAATCTGAATGCGTGGTCCCCGGCTCCGGCGGAACCACAACATATTTTGGCGCCTGAACGTGGGGCAATAAAGGTTGGGATAACGGTAGATCTGACTCTGACCCGGTTGCAATTACGGTAAAAGTTGTAAGGATGCTGTTTAAGATGCTGTGGGTATTATTTATAAAGGTGTGGTCCTGGCTGTGGAAAAAAAAACCTCAGCAGGCTGTTTGCAGTCCTGGCAGGATGTTGTATCATCTCGGGGCTGCAGCTTCCCTGCTTGTTCCCATACTTTGCTCTAGTGTGCTTTATGACAATGTTTTATGATGCAGTTATATTAGTGACTATGAGTTTAATCTGGAAAGTGTATGAGGTTTTGCGGTCCTGTCTAGTCCCTGGGCTGAGAGGGGCTGGTGGTGGTGGCCATTTTGGTGAGAGCACAGAGGGAGAGAACTACACTGGTTTTTTCCTTTCTGGGCTAAACATAACAGCTCTTATGAGAGTTTTTGAAAACTTTCACCATCACCTTGACATGGAAACTATGGCCACAGTGCTAGAAGTTCTTCTGCACTTGATCCTGCTTTCATCATATATTAAGAGCAGGTTTATGAATACTGCTCAAGAGGTTTCCCAAAGGCAGGATAACCACGAGGGGCAGGACAACCACGAGGGGCAGAACATAGGCCATTACCTAAGTACGGCTCAAACACTGCTTGATAGCAGACAGCGCTGTCTGCATTGTCCGTACTGTCAGGGGGGAGGGGAAGAAAACAGATTGTCAGATACTGCAGCAACCCCTGTAACTGGCACTGCAGCTACTGCAATCCCCACAGCAGACACCACTGATGAACAAAAGAAACAATCCCCACCAGTGTCTGTCGCCCCGGTACAAAAGAGCCGCCAACCTAGTGAGCCCATTGTCACCTGGTTGCTTCGGTGCTGGGATCATGGGGCTAATAGCTTGGAGTTAGATGGCAGGGAGGCCAAGCAGTTGGGATCCCTTGCCAGAGAAGGAGGCATTGATAAAGCCATTGGAAAAAGGTCAGGAATCCTCAGCCTCTGGAAACGGTTACTGTTAAGTGTGAAGGAAAGGTACCCCATAAAAGAATACATTACATGCCGTATGCCCAAGTGCGACAATATGGAAAGAGTTGTCCAGTACCTTAGAGAATTAGCTGTACGGGAGATAATTAGTTATGACTTGAACAATTCACAACTCCCTGCCGATCCTGATGAAGTCCCGTGCACCCCAGGCATGTGGCGAAAGGTTGTACAAAGTGTACCATCAGGGCACGTCAATTCACTGGCAGCAATAGACTGGAGTGATACGGATCTACCAACTGTAGCCGATGTGTCTTATAGGCTCCGCAAATACCAAGACAATATTTCCCTCTCTGTCATCGCAGCAGTAGAGAAACTGGTCCAGCGCCTTGACAACAATGTGTACAGCTCCCGACCCTTGCAGAGCAGTGTGGCAGCTTTTGGAAGAAGGCGTCCATCATCCCGAGAGGGAGAAAACCGAGGGTACTCACCACGAGGTAAACTGTGGTTTTACCTGGTTGACCAAGGGGAGGACATGAGGAAGTGGGATATGCAGCCCACTTCAGCCCTTCGAGCACGAGTGAATGAGCTGCAAGGTAAAACAATCGCACGTCGAGATTTCACCAGGAGGAACGCTGCACCAGTTACCACCGAACAGAACCCTCGACCAAGCAGAAGGCCTATCTACACTCCTGATATGTCTGATCCTCTTGAGGGAACCTCCAAGTCCTTCATGCACTCAATGAACGGCAAGTATGATCAGCAGCAATAGAGGGGCCCTGCCTTCAGCCAGGTGGAGGAGAGGGATAACAGAGTTTACTGGACGGTGTGGATTCGATGGCCTGGCACGTCAGACCCACAAGAGTACAAGGCTCTAGTGGATACTGGTGCCCAGTGTACTTTAATGCCGTCAAATTATAAAGGCACAGAACCTGTTTGCATTTCTGGAGTCACAGGGGGGTCCCAACAATTGACTGTACTAGAGGCTGAGGTAAGCCTGACTGGAAAGGACTGGGAGAAACACCCCATTGTGACTGGCCCAGAAGCTCCATGCATTCTAGGTATAGACTACCTCCGTAGAGGGTATTTCAAAGACCCAAAAGGGTACCGGTGGGCTTTTGGAATAGCTGCTGTGGAGACAGACGAAATTGAACAGTTGTGTAACTTGCCTGGACTCTCAGAGGATCCTTCTGTTGTGGGGTTGTTGAAAGTTGAAGAACAGCAAGTGCCAATTGCTACAACAACAGTACACAGACGACAGTACCGAACCAACCGAGATTCTCTGATCCCCATCCACAACCTGATTCGTCAACTGGAGAGTCAAGGAGTGATCAGCCGGACTCGCTCACCCTTTAACAGTCCCATATGGCCAGTGCGGAAGTCCAATGGACAGTGGAGGCTGACAGTAGATTATCGTGGCCTAAATGAAGTCACTCCAGGTATGAGTGCTGCTGTGCCGGACATGCTGGAACTCCAATATGAATTGGAATCGAAAGCAGCCAAGTGGTATGCCACGATTGACATTGCCAATGCATTCTTCTCAATCCCACTGGCGCCAGAGTGCAGGCCACAATTCGCTTTCACCTGGAGAGGTACACAATATACGTGGAATCGTCTGCCCCAGGGGTGGAAACACAGTCCCACCATCTGCCATGGACTAGTCCAGACCACTTTGGAAAAGGGTGAAGCACCAGAGCATTTACAGTACATTGACGACATCATTGTATGGGGCGACACAGCAGAAGAAGTGTTTAAGAAAGGAGAAAAGATAATTCAAATCCTCTTAAAGGCTGGCCTTGCCATAAAACAAAGTAAAGTCAAGGGTCCTGCACAAGAGATCCAGTTTTTAGGAATAAAATGGCAGGATGGACGTCGTCAGATCCCCATGGACATTATCAATAAAATAGCAGCCATGTCTCCACCAAACAATAAAAAGGAAACACAGGCTTTCTTGGGCGTTATAGGTTTTTGGCGAATGCATGTGCCAAACTACAGTTTTATTGTGAGCCCACTCTACCATGTGACTCGAAAGAAGAATGACTTCCAATGGGGCCCTGAGCAGCAGCAAGCCTTTGAGCAGATTAAACGTGAGATAGTCCACGCAGTAGCCCTTGGACCTGTCCGGACAGGGACAGATATTAAAAACGTGCTCTACACTGCAGCGGGGGAGAATGGCCCTACTTGGAGTCTCTGGCAGAAAGCACAAGGGGAGACTCGGGGTCGACCGCTGGGTTTTTGGAGTCGGGGCTACAAAGGATCAGAGGCCAATTACACTCCAACAGAAAAAGAAATATTGGCCGCCTATGAAGGAGTTCGAGCTGCTTCAGAGGTGATTGGAACTGAAGCCCAGCTCCTCCTGGCACCCCGACTGCCAGTGCTGGGCTGGATGTTCAAAGGGAAGGTCCCTTCTACGCATCATGCCACTGATGCTACATGGAGCAAGTGGGTTGCATTAATTACACAGCGAGCTCGAATAGGAAATCCCAATCGCCCCGGAATTGTGGAAGTAATCACAGACTGGCCAGAAGGCAAGGATTTTGGAATGTCACCAGAGGATGAGGAGGTAACACGTGCTGAAGAAGCCCCACCTTACAACACACTGCCAGAAAATGAGAAGCAATATGCTCTCTTCACCGATGGTTCCTGTCGCCTTGTGGGAAAGAATCGCATGTGGAAAGCTGCTGTATGGAGTCCAACAAGACGAGTAGCAGAAGCTACTGAAGGAAAAGGTGAATCAAGCCAGTTCGCTGAGGTTAAGGCTATTCAGTTAGCCCTGGACATTGCTGAAAGAGAGAAGTGGCCAATGCTCTATCTCTACACTGATTCATGGATGGTGGCCAATGCCCTGTGGGGGTGGCTGCAGCAATGGAAGAAGAACAACTGGCAGCGGAGAGGCAAACCCATATGGGCTGCTGATCTATGGCAAGACATTGCTGCTCGGGTAGAGAAGCTTGTCATAAAGGTACGTCATGTTGATGCCCATGTACCTAAGAGTCGGGCCACAGAAGAACATCAAAACAACCATCAGGTGGATAAGGCCGCTAGGATTGGAGCAGCTCAGGTAGATCTAGACTGGCAACGTAAGGGTGAGCTATTCATAGCTCGATGGGCTCATGATACTTCAGGTCATCAGGGGAGAGATGCGACATATAGATGGGCACGCGATCGAGGGGTGGATTTGACCATGGATGCTATTGCACAAGTCATCCATGAATGTGAGACATGTGCTGTAATTAAACAAGCCAAGCGGTTAAAGCCCCTTTGGTATGGAGGGCGGTGGATGAAATATAAATATGGGGAGGCCTGGCAGATTGATTACATCACTCTCCCACAAACCCGCCAGGGAAAGCATTATGTACTTACAATGGTGGAGGCAACAACTGGCTGGCTAGAGACATACCCTGTGCCCCATGCTACTGCCCGGAATACAATCCTGGGCCTTGAAAGGCAAATCCTGTGGCGACATGGTACTCCTGAAAGAATTGAATCTGACAACGGGACTCACTTCCGGAACACCCTAATAGACACCTGGGCCAAAGAGCATGGCATTGAGTGGGTGTACCATATTCCGTACCATGCACCAGCTTCTGGGAAAATTGAGCGATATAATGGACTTTTAAAAGCTACATTGAAAGCAATGGGGGGTGGAACATTCAAGCATTGGGACACACACCTAGCCGAAGCCACCTGGTTAGTCAACTCCAGAGGATCTACCAATCGGGATGGCCCTGTCCAAACAAAGTTTCCACATACTGTAGAAGGAAATAGAGTCCCAGTAGTGCATCTGAAGAGCATACTGGGAAAGACAGTTTGGGTCATCCCTGCTTCGGGCAAAAGCAAGCCCATATCTGGAGTTGTTTTTGCACAAGGACCTGGTTGTACCTGGTGGGTAATGCAGAGAGATGGAGAAGTGCGATGTGTACCTCAACGGGATTTGATTTTGGGGGAGAATAACCAATATAATTACTAAGTAGAAATTGTAGTATAATGACTGTAAAATAACTTGTTGTTGTATATTCATTACTGCCATAATTATAATTGTTATATGTTGTATAAAAGATTTTGTTGGTTTTGGTTATGACGTAAATGGCATGGAATGAGGGGTGGATGATGTCCTGGTTTCAGCCAGGGGCTTCAGCCAGGAAGGGGCTAACCTGCTGGGCTCGGGACAAGTAACTCAAATTGACCAATAGGATCATTCCATGCCAGTTACATCATGCCGAGTATAAGAAGCAGGGGGTGTTGCAGTGTTGGCGCGCGAACAGCAGGGACCGGGCGGAAGTGTGCTCGGGGCTCGGGGCTTTTGTTTACTCGCGGCGGGAGCTCGGGTCCTGTGTGTTGCGGCTGGGGTTTGCGCGGGCTGCGGCGCGGTGTCCGTTACGGGGAGTGCGCGATCCGAACTGCTCATCTCAGCAAAAGGTTGTATTGTTCATTGTTATTTGTTCTTCCCCTGTTATTTCCAGTAAAAATACCCTTATCCCAACCTGCGGGCTGTTTTGGTTTTTCCCCCCCCCCGCTCCGGGGAAATCTGAATACGTGGTCCCCGGCTCCGGCGGAACCACAACAGTCGTCAATGAAGATCTTAAACAGGACTGGACCCAACACCGAGCCCTGGGGAACACCGCTAGTCACAGGCCTCCAGTCCGACTCTGCTCCTCGAATCACAAACCTCTGGGCTCGGTCTGACAGCCAATTCTCAACCCACTTCACTGTCCACTCATCTATCCAATGCTTTCTCAGCTTTGCTATCAGGGTGTCACGGGAGACAGTATCAAAGGCCCTGCTGAAGTCAAGGTAGATGACATCCACTGCTCTCCCTCCATCTACCCAGCCTGTTATGAGATTGTAGAAGGCTATGAGGTTGGTCAAGCACGATTTCCCCTTGGTGAATCCATGCTGACTACTCCTCATGACCTTCTTCTCTTCCAATTGCTTGGAGATGGCATCCAGAACAAGCTGTTCCATTACCTTTCCCAGGACAGAGGTGAGGCTGACTGGCCTATAGTTACTAGGTTCCTCTTTCTTGCCCTTTTTAAAGACTGGAGTGACATTGGCTATCCTCCAGTCTTCAGGCACTTCACCTGTCCTCCAAGACCTGTCGAAGATGATAGAGAGCGGCTCAGCAATCACCTCCGCCAGCTCCCTCAGCACACGTGGATGTAACCCATCTGGGCCCATGGATTTGTGTCCATTAAACGCTTTGAGCCACTCCTGGATCTCCCCTACCTCAACCAGAGGGAAATTCTTCGTTTCCCAAACACTTTCATCCAGGATCTCTGGGTCCCAGGGGGCATTTGAAGTGAAGACCGAAGCAAAGGCAGTATTCAGTATCTCCACCTTCTCAGCATCCCCCGTTACCAGGACACCCTCCTCATTCAGCAAGGGACCTACATTATCTCTGGTCATCCTCTTACTATTCACATACCTAAAAAAACCCTTTTTATTATCCTTTATGTCCCATGCCAACTTCATTTCCAAGAGGGCTTTAGCCTTCCTAGTTGCATCCCTACAGGCCCTGACCACATTCCTGTATTCTCCCCTGGTGCTCAGACCCTTTTTCCACAATTCATAGATCTTCTGCTTCTCTTTCAGTTTACTCAATAGCTCTGTGTTCATCCACGCAGGTCTTCTGCCTCTCTTTCCTGATTTTTTACTCAAAGGGATGCATCATTCCTGTACTTGGAAGAAGCGCTGTTTGAATTCTAGTCAGCTCTCACAGGCTCCCATTCCTTCAAACAGCATAGCCCACGGGATAGCCCCTATTAGGTTTCGGAGGAGCTCAAAGTTAGCTCTTCCAAAATTCAGGGTAGCTATCCTACTTTTTGGCTTGTTTCTTCCACCCAGGATCTTGAACTCAAACATTTCATGGTCGCTTTGTCCTAGGCTGCCCCCGACCTTCACTTCCCTAACGAGCCCGTCCTTGTTAGTGAAAACAAGGTCCAGCACCCGCCCTCCCCTTGTAGGCTCCTGCACCATCTGTAGCAGGAAATTGTCTTCTACACACTGTAGAAATTGTCTGGACTGCATACGACTGGCCATGTTGCTAGCCCAGCAAATATCTGGATAGTTGAATTCCCCCATAAGGATCAGTGCCCGGGATCTTGAGGCTGCTTCTAACTGCTTATAGAATGCACTATCAACCTGCTCCTCTTGATCAGTGGGCCTATAGCACACTCCCACAACAATTGCACACATAGCAGTTTGCCCCTTGATTTTAACCCACAAGGACTCGACAGATGGTTCATCCTTCCCCAGGTGGAGCTCAATACATTCTAGGTGCTCTCTCACATAAAGAGCAACTCCTCTACCTCGCCTCCCTAGCCTGTCTTTCCTAAAAAGCACATAGCCATCCATGACAACATGCCAGTCATCCAGGTTGTCCCACCACGCCTCAGTGATCGCAATGAGATCGTGGCCCTGCGACCGCACAAAGATCTCTAATTCTTCTTGTTTGTTCCCCATGCTACATGCATTCATATGAAGGCATTTTAGTGGGGCAGCAGATGCAGGTATCCTCAACAGGCCACGGTGAGATTTCTGACAGGGGACTGGCAAAAGTGGCTCCACTGAGGAGTACTCAGAGGAAGCTAGAGAATTTTCCCTACTGTTCCTACTCCCCCAAGAAGGGAGCAGGGGGGCGAGGTAGAGGTGTTTTATGAGCTGGAAAAGGAAAACAGCTCATGAAGAAGTAACTGAGAACCCCATTATTTTTTCCTAGTCCCTGCCCCCACCCTGTACGGCGAGTGGGGGGGGGGGGGGGAAGGAAGGAGTAAAATCATGGCTAAAGGGAAGCCTGCTTAGAATGGAGGGGTGGGGGGACGGTGCTACTGAGAACCCCATTTTCCCCAGTCCCTGCCCCCCCGTACTGCGAACGGGAGGGAAGAAGGGAGCAAAATTCTGATTAAAGTCTGCTAAGAAGGGAGTGCTGGTGGGAACGTGTTTTAAGACCTGGTTGCATTTGTTTTAAGATTTGGTTGCGCTCCTGATGCTGGTTTTCACTGTTCTTTTTAGTGTAGTGTAATAAATTAGACTAGTTTTTTCCTTCCCTCTGTGTTGAGTCTGTTTTGCCCATATCATTGCTGATAGAATGATCTCTCCTTGTCCTTATCTTGACTCCTAAGTCTCTCGATATATATTTTCTCCCCTGTCCAACTAAGAAGGGGAGTAATAGACTGGCTTTGGTGGGTGTCTGGCCTCCAGCCAGGGATAAACCACCACAGTTGGTAAAGAATAACCTGGTGAGATTCAACTGCAGGTCAAGTACTAGAACACCACCTTTATTCTTGCTTTTCTTGCAACTTTGGATTTTTCTTAATTGCCTTTTTTTTTTTAAAATTAAAATATGAAGTAGTATTCTAGACGATTAAATTCTTGCTCTGAGGCATCTCTTACCATTAGAGTCCTCCACCTCTTCAGCAGAAGTGTTATTCTTGGAGGTGTGGTAGCCAAGTGAATCTGAGAGGCTGACAACACGGGGTCTTGGCAGTGTCAATGTTTTCCCATGCACTCTCAAGGAATGCTCTTTCAGCTGGCTGATTGTCATGGTAGAAAATGTGCAGGAAGAACATTTGTAGGCATGTTCACCTGGGTGAGCAAAATACAGGCAAGCCATCAGCTCATAAAAGAAACAAAATGGGATCTCCATTCTTTTCCTGCTGAACTCATCAGTAAAATTCCTATGGCCTCTCTCAGTGCAAGACTCATTCCAAAGAGAACAAACTATGTGCATCTCCCTGTTGAAATTATCTTTGTAACCAAAGTTTTGGTTTCTAACAACTCTAGATCCATGTTAAATGACTGATGCCAGAAAACGAAGACCAGACTCTTAGCATGCCCATGTTGCATGGTATAAGAAGAAAACAGAATCTTGTATGAAAATAGAGCCACTTGACTAAAGCATTTCCAAATTTCTTTGGGGAAAAAGCAAGGGTGAAGTCCTCTGTGTTTTTTCATGCAACTCACCCAGAATCATTACCAGAGAAACCAGGAGACTAAATGTTAGGTAAGGTTCTTTAAAAACACCAAGCAAAATAAAAAAAACAAACCCACAAACTATCCACTGCTTCCCCCACACTTAATTCAAGGACGATCCCATTTTCTTTATATAAAACCTGCCTCAAGGCAGGAATGAGCTCCACAGAACTAGTAACCAAGTCAAGGTTGGTTTACTACAAGAAGTGGACATGCCAATATCAAGAGCAGTACATATTTATAGGGCTATGGGAAAGCATATAATGGAAAATACTGAAAGAAGTGAACGATAAGAAATAATGAACAGTAGTGAATTTTGTTCCAAATACATTTCAAGTCACAAAAATACAATAGGAAACAAATTCCCAATAAAAGACTTGTTCTGTATTCAGCATGGGAGCACATGAAAGAAAAAGTTACATGTCCAATGTAAGTGATATGTGTGGCAAGTAATTATTCTGGAAGTGCTGCTTCCAGGTAAAAGAGCTACATGCAAATGACAAAACTAATACAGAAGAGAAATATTCATGAACACTAATGGAAGGATAAGATCTCTGGTTATGAAAGAGGCAAAAAAATGTTTTCTATTTCTCAACAAATTTGAGAAACAAGGTTCTAGAACAGAATGGTTTCAAACATCAGAAATATATGAACAAAAAGAGAACAAGAAGAAAAAAGTATCACAGGTAGTCATAAAAAGCAGATAAAGAGATCAGCAACCATTCTACAGGTAGGTAACCCCTACCCAGGAAGCCGGGAGGGGACACAGCCAGGACAACTGATCTAAACTAACAAAAGGAGCTATACCATAACAATTATGTCATGCTTAGTATAAAAGGGAACTGGTGTGGGAGGGGTGGGTGGTCTCAGGACATTTTGTAGGGATGGTCCAGCTTGAGTATGGCTCTGAGCTGTACGGTCTGAGTTGTGCAGTTCAGTGAGAAACTGCATTGTGTATCACCAGTTTTGTATATTTTGCTATAAAGTCTTGTTGTTATTATTTCTGATTGGCTTTGCTGTTCCAGTAAACTATTCTTTTGCCAACACTCAAGGTTTGCCTTCGTCTTTCTAATTATTTACTTTTTTTCTCTTCCACCCCCCCATTTTTTTTACGTCTCCCTACTATGTGGGTGTGGGTGTGGAAATGAGTGAGCTTCTGCATAGTGCTCAGCTGCCAGCTGGGGCTAAACTACAATACTGGTCAAGGGCCTTCTTCAACACAAAAAAGAATAAGAAAAGGATGACGCTCTAAACAAGAACATTCAGGAACACAAACCTGGTTGAAAAATGTTGAGAGGCAGTGATGAGAATCAAACTTGGTCAATCACACTAATTCATGAGGATGTGTGAAAGAGCATAAGAATGTTTATTCCACCAAGGTTATCTGATCAGAGACCTTGTCAATTGGGAAACCAAGGGAAAAAGAGGGAAACCAGAAACAAAAATATAAACAGATTTGACAGAATAAACATGGAGACAATGACAAGATAATTAGAGGGCTGGAGAATCTCTCCTATGCAGACAGGCTGAGACAGTTGGGATAGTCCAGCCTGGAGAAGAGGAGGGTCCAGGGGGATTTATGACTGCCTGCCATAGCAGTGACCCACGGCGGGGTAGCTGATGAAGAGATAAAGCCCTGGGGGAAGAGACTCATGTTGGAGAAAGTTCATGGAGGACTGTCTCTTGTGGGTGGGATCCCACGGTGCAGCAGAGGGAAGGTGTGTCAATTTTCAAATAAACATCTATTTGTCTTGCACCAGTAATGTCTGTCAAGATTGGTGGCATCATCTTTCCCTCCCAGTCTGTGGAGGGTGTGTGTGTGAGTGTGTGTAGGTGTGTGCTTTTACTGTTTTGTTATAGTGGGAGAGAATTATGTCAGTTCTTGTATCTTTTTGCAAGTAGAAGTGAAATAGTTGCGTACTACATTGAGTCTGGAGAGCTACTTGATCCAAGATGAGAGATGCTAATTTTTCCCCTACTCCTTAGCTTTTAGCATGAGGGAGCAGTACAGAATGAATAGGAATCTACATACCTTGTGGATGATTCTGCACTATTTGAGTCCTACTTGACTCAACAGCAATTTTGCTTGAATAACAAATACAGGATCTGGTACCCATGGTATGTTCTGATTTTGAACAAAAAAATTTATTTCCAAAAAAAGTAGGAAATATTTGACTAAAACCTAGTGTCTCTGGCTTTTGGGGGGGGGGGGGGGGCGGGGAGGGGGGCGTTTAAAGAAGCTGCTGAGGAAATGTTACCCTAGACGGCTTCAAATAAAATTGATGTGAAAAATCACATTTGTTGAATTAGTGTTATTTGAAAAGCATGGTGTTTTGCTTTTAAAGATTCATCAGTTGTGGGTTTGCAAGATTTATGGTTTTGTTTTGGGAGAGGTTGCTTTTTTGGAGGAAGGAGGGAGCATCATGTAGAAAACACACTGGAGGGAAAGGTATAGATTTTGTGCTTGTGCTAGTTTTTTAATTGGCCTCATTTCAAATGTCTTTACAAAGTTTCATACCTGGATTGAGTGTTTGTAAAAGTTACCAAAAATGAAAAAAAAAACAAACCCAAACAATTGTGACATTCTCTTATCACTATTTTTCAAAAAACAAGGTAATATTGTAATCCAATGGATTTCTTTTTGCTAACCTGCTAATAAAAATATGGGACCATTATCCTTTTAACAAGCCTAGAAAGTCTTCTTCTTTTTCCCAAAAATCTATACCTGATATTGTGGACACACAGCAAGTGGCTGCATGATGCTTAGTTACCAGCTGGGTGTAAACCACGACAAAAAAACCCCACAACAAACCACCACCATAATTACAATGAGACAAAAAGCAACTGCTTTCAAAAGGAAACTTGTGCTATGCAGAGAGCATTTTGAAAAAGGCTGTTTGGGAATGTTATGTGACTTTGATGCCAAAAACAACGAGTGTCACCTATAAAAACTGTATCATATCTGTACACTTAAATTACTTGGAAATGGAATTTTATAACCTTTTTAAAAATCTTCAACATGGGAAAGTTAGAATGGTTTTTTAATCCATTTGTTAAAAATATAAAAATCCAACACCTTCTGATTAGTTTGAAAGAACAACCAATTGACATCAGGGAAGATGGAATGTTACTAGCCAAACTTCCAAAAGACCTTTGAATATTTGGTGGGTAGGACTGAAAAATTAGTATCATTGATGTAGGAAAGATAAGAGTTAAGACTGTGCAAAATATATCCCCCCTCAAGTATCCTTGACAGTATGTTCTGAAACCATAGTAACCAGAATAGGATCACTCGATGGACTATGTGTTTAGAATAATAGGACCTTGAAATAATATCAAGAAATAGTGTATCCTCAGCTAATCTGTATTGATTTTAATACTAAAATGAACATCCCTTTGTGAATAATGAGCATGCTAATTAGAGGCCCTCCCCAAATGTTTGAAATATAAATTAAAATGCATATGCATGGTGAAGGCGGGTGAAAGGTGGATATGCTGCAATTTGTTACTATAAAAAAAGGCACACTTGATGCATTCAGTGCGCTGGCTGCTGTTAGATGCCTGGCACCCTACAGTGCAGACTAGAAATAAAGGCAAATTTCTTGACTCAGTGTGTTGATTGACGCTTTGCACACTGAGTGAAGAACCCAGATTTTGGGACAACGCTTTAGGTGACCCAGATGGGATGGCCATAAGACCTTGCCAGGATGGGTTTGCCTGGTCTTGCGGAGAAAGGATCGGACCGGACTCCAGTGTGCATAGACCAATTTGACTGGGGACTCCTCCAGTGGCCAGGATGGTGAGTGACTCAAAGGTGCAACACCCAAGAGAGATATTCGTGCAAGTGTGAAAGAGGGGAGAATCTTGACAGGCTGGAAAAATGGGCCCAGGTGAACCTTATGAGGTTCAACTCTGCCAAGTGTAAGGTCTTGCACTTGGGCCGGAAGAATCCCAGACATAGATACAGACTGGGAAAAGAGCTCCTTGAGAGTAGCCCTGCTGAGAAGGACCTGGGTGTCACCGTGGATGAGAAACTTAACATGAGCCAGCAGTGTGCTCTTGCAGCTCGCAAGGCCAATGGTATCCTGGGCTCCATCAGAAGAGGGGTGGCCAGCAGGGACAGGGAGGTGATTGTCCCTCTCTACTCTGCCCTCGTGAGGCCCCACCTGGAGTACTGTGTCCAGGTCTGGGGCCCCCAATACAAGAAGGATGTCGAACTGTTGGAGAGGGTTCAGAGGAGGGCCACAAGGATGATTAGAGGGCTGGAGCACCGGCCTTACAAGGAGAGGCTGAGAGAGCTGGGCTTGTTCAGCCTGGAGAAGAGAAGGCTGTGGGGGGACCTCATTGCAGCCTTCCAGTACCTGAAGGGAGCATACAAACAGGAGGGGAATCAACTTTTTAAAAGGGCAGATAATGGCAGGACAAGGGGGAATGGTTTAAAGCTGAAGGAGGGATGTTTTAGATTGAGTATTAGGGGGAAGTTTTTTACGGAAAGACTGGTGAGGTCCTGGAACAGGCTGCCCAGAGTGCTGGTGGATGCCCCATCCCTGGAAATGTTCAAGGCCAGGTTGGATGGGGCCCTGGGCAACCTTGTGTAGATCCAGGCCTGAGGTTGGTGGCCCTGCCTGTGGCAGGGGGGTTGGAGCTTTATGATCCTTGGGGTCCCTTCCAACCCTTGCCATTCTATGATTCTATGAATTCCTGGATTGGTGAGTATTATATTCAACTACTTCTGTGGAATAAAGTCACATGTAGATGCTTGGTAACAGGGAAAAAGGTTAACTTTGTTGACAAATTGAGGGTATAAGGTCAGAGCCGAGTGTACTCAAGAAGTAAATAAGTAACTTATGGGAATGAGTCAATCTATGATCCCTCCCTGTAGCCCTCTGGGATGCATGCTGAAATGCTGGGATAAAATTGTGGGTGATCCAATGACTAAAGATAAAATTAAAAGATATTGTAATCGATAGTGACCAAATTAAAAACTAGATGATGGTAAATGGTGGACATAAAATGTGTTGTTACAATTTAATACTATATTGTAATTAATATTGTTTTGTCATCGAATGGGGAAATAGGATGAAGTGCCTTATGTTGATTTTGTATAGATACTCAGATAGTATAGATTGTATAGATACTCAGAAGAAATGTGGATTAGAAGGAGATACATTAATGCCATGCATTGAGAAAAAGGAAAAAAGAAGGAAGAAAACGAATAGCAATATAAAAGGTGGACCAAGAGGACAGAGGAGATTGTAGAGGAAGGGGTGGTTGTGGAGGATGAGGTAGAGATACAGGAACTCAAAGGAGCCCTGCTCTGGGCCTAAATCAATGTGCCATTTATAGACAAGGACATTGGAGAAATGAGTGTTCTGACAGGAAAAGAAAGAAAGGCAAAATTCATGTTATGATGCTGGAAGATTCAGAAACCAAATGAAGAAGCGCCCCCTGAAGATCCCCTGGTTCCAGTGAAGCTTGGGAATGATACAGATTTTTTTGATAGATAGTGGAGCTACCCACTCAGTAGTGGCTAGCTGTAAGGGACCTCTAAGTAAAACCACAATAAAAGTTGTTGAGCTGACAGGAAATTTGTGGCCATTCTTATAAACCTACTTGTCGCAGTTTTGGGGGTTGGGTGCTGGAAAAGAACAGGGGGTGCAGAAAATGGCTGCTGTGAGGAGCTGCTGGAATTCTCTGGAGCTCCAAAATGTAAACAATCCAAGGTCAGAATCAATGTTGACCAGGGCCAAGCCAATGAGAGATAGTCATAGCGCCTCTGAGAATCACATATAGGAGGAAACAACCCGGAAGCAGCTGCATTTTGCCACCGGAGAAGGGAGTGAGAAGATGTAACGAGCTGTGCAGACACCAAGCCTGGGGAGGGGGAGGAGACGCCCCAGGTGCCGGAGAGAAAGATGCCCCTGCAGCCCGTGGAGAGACCCCATGGAAAAGGCCGAGACCCCACCTGTAGCCCGTAGAGGGGCTCCATGCTGGATGGAGCACGTGGAGACATTGAGAAGACACTGTGACCCTTACGTTGAAGCAAGCCCCTGCCAGCACTTGCAACCTACAGAGATGAGCGAGAGAGAGAATTATTCCGGAACAAGTTTGCTGGGGGGAGGCTGGTGACCCTGTGGAGTACTGGGACTGAGAGACATTGTAATTTATTGCTGCCCACCATAGCAGGGATCCAGGCGGAGCAGCTGATTTTTTAAGATATGGTCGCGCTCCTGACTCCGGTTCTCACTGTTCTTTTTAGTGTAGTGTAATAAATTAGAATAGTTCGTTCCTTCACTGTGTTGAGTCTGTTTCGCCCATATCGTTGCTGATAAAATGATCTCTCCTTGTCCTTATCTTGACTCCTGAGCCTCTTAATATATATTTCCTCCCCTCTCCAACTTAGAAGGGGAGTAATAGACTGGCTTTGGTGGGTGTCTGGCCTCCAGCCAGGGCTAAACCACCACACTACTGAATGCACGATTTGAGGTACTAAATTGACTCGTGAATTTCTATATATGTCAGAATGTCCCCTTCTGCTGTTAGGACAAGATTTACAATGCAAATTAAATGCTCCAGTAACCTTCTCTGATATCGCCGTACAGCTGCACATCCCTCAAAAAAACAGCATGGAAGGCTCAAATCTGCTTATTGGTAGATAAGGGCAACAAAGTTGGTGAAGGGTCTAAAGAACAGGTCTTATGAGGAGTGTGTGAGGGAACTGGGGTAGTTTAGTCTGAAGAAAAGGAGGATCAAGGGAGACCTTACTGCTCTCTGCAACTACCTGAAAAGAGGTTGTAGCAAGGTGGGTGTTGGTCTGTTCTCTCAAGTAGAAAGCAATAGGACAATAGGAAATGGCCTCAAGTTGCACCGGGGTGGTTTAGATAGGATATTAGAAAAAATTTCTTCACTGAAAGGGCTGTCAATCATTGGAACAGGCTGCCGAGGGAAGTGGTTGACTCACTATCCATGGAAGTATTTAAACACATAGATGTGGTGCTTAGGGACATGGTTTAGTGGTTGAACTTGGCAGTGTTAGGTTTGTGGTTAGACTCTACGATCTTAAAGGTATTTTCCAACCAAAACAATTCTATGATTCTATGAAATCAAATAACCATGGACACACATCCTACTAAACCAAATCCTTACACTTTACTAGCCTCAATAAGTTAAACAAATGTTTATTTTACTGTCTTGGACTTCAGAGATGCTTTCTTTTGTATTGCAACAGTGATTTTCTGTAGAAGGGGATAAAGTCCATGTAGTGCGCATGAAAAACCTGTTGGGGAAGACAGTCGGGGTTATTCCTGCTTCAGGCAAAGGCAAACCCATTTGTGGGATTGCTTTTGCTCAGGGACCTGGGTGCACTTGGTGGGTGTTTCAAAATGATGGGGAAGTCCAGTGTGGACCCCAAAGGGATTGATTTTGGGTGATGACAGACGATAAGTTAAATTGTTGCTGTATAGAATCATAGAATGGCAAGGGTTGGAAGGGACCCCAAGGATCATAAAGCTCCAACCCCCCTGCCACAGGCAGGGCCACCAACCTCAGGCCTGGATCTACACAAGGTTGCCAAGGGCCCCATCCAACCTGGCCTTGAACACTTCCAGGGATGGGGCATCCACCACCTCTCTGGGCAGCCTATTCCAGGACCTCACCAGTCTTTCCGTAAAAAACTTCCCCCTAATATTCAATCTAAACCTTCCCTCCTTCAGCTTTAAACCATTCCCCCTTGTCCTGCCATTATCTGCCCTTTTAAAAAGTTGATTCCCCTCCTGTTTGTATGCTCCCTTCAGGTACTGGAAGGCTGCAATGAGGTCCCCCCGCAGCCTTCTCTTCTCTAGGCTGAACAAGCCCAGCTCCCTCAGCCTCTCCTTGTAAGGTCGGTGCTCCAGCCCTCTAATCATCCTTGTGGCCCTCCTCTGAACCCTCTCCAACAGTTCTACATCCTTCTTGTATTGGGGGCCCCAGACCTGGACACAGTACTCCAGATGGGGCCTCATGAGGGCAGAGTAGAGAGGGACAATCACCTCCCTGTCCCTGCTGGCCACCCCTGTTCTGATGGAGCCCAGGATACCATTGGCCTTGCGAGCTGCAAGAGCACACTGCTGGCTCATGTTAAGTTTCTCATCCACGGTGACACCCAGGTCCTTCTCAGCAGGGCTACTCTCAAGGAGCTCTTCTCCCAGTCTGTATCTATGTCTGGGATTCTTCCGGCCCAAGTGCAAGACCTTACACTTGGCAGTGTTGAACCTCATAAGGTTCACCTGGGCCCATTTTTCCAGCCTGTCAAGATCCCTCTGGATGGCTTCCTTTCCTTCTAGTGTGTCAACCACACCACTCAGCTCGGTGTCATTCGCAAAGTTGCTGAGGGTGCACTCAATCCCATCATCGATGTCATTGATAAAGATGTTAAAGAGAACCGGTCCCAAGACAGACCCCTGGGGGACCCCGCTTGTCACCAGCCTCCACCTGGACATAGACCCATTGACCACCACCCTTTGGTTACAGTCTGTTAACCAGTTTCTTATCCACTGGATGGTCCACCCATCAAATCCACATCTCTCCTGTTTGGAGATAAGGATGTGGTGGGGGACTGTGTCAAAGGCCTTGCACAAGTCCAGGTAGATGACATCGGTCGCCTTCCCTTTATCTACTGATGCTGTTAGTCCATCATAGAAAGTCACCAGATTGGTGAGGCACGACCTTCCCTTGGTGAAGCCGTGCTGGCTGTATAATATATAAATGGTATTATGTTATGAATCACCTAAATTAACTGTAAGATCTGGGCATGATATAGATGGTATGGAAAAAGGGGTGGATAATGTCCCGCTTCCGGCTAGGACAGAATTAACTTTCCCAAGGAGCCAGAACAGGTGAGGTGAGCTGGCCAAGGTTGTTTTCCATACCAGGTGACATCATTCTCCCAATTCACAGGGGCTGGGCAGGGAGGGGCGGGTCCACATGGCTCCAAGACAGTTTGAGTGTGATTGGAAGTCAGGTTGGTAAAGTACTCTGTGATATCACTTCATCGGGTTGGTAAAGTGCTCTGTATTATCACCACTTGTGTATTCTGTCATGAGCTCTGTTGTTGTTCCCCTCTCGATGAGCTATATCAGTAAACTGTCCTTATGCCAACCAGCAGGTGCTTTGTCTGTTTCTCCTCCCACAGGTGAGAGAGCGTCTGGTGGTGCTCAGCTGCTGCCTGAGGCTGAACCATGATACCTGTCTTCTTCTATCTTTTTATTAAATCTTTTCTTAACTATCTCTGTGTACTCTTACTCTATTCTGTGTGCAAGTGTGCTAGAAAGACTAAGTGCCAGCTACTGGTGAGACCTGTGTGAGTAGAATCTGGTGCCAGCTACTGGAGTCAAGACTGGGAGTGTAGGTGCTCCTGGCCTGTTGTGTCATATACTGGGAGAGATTGGTGAATGAAGGTCTCTGTGCCAGTAACTGGAGCAGGACCATGGGTCACAGCCCATGTGCCTGATGCCAGGATTCCCCAAACTGAATGTGCATTGGGTGTGTGTATGCATTTTCTAGCAAACTTCCAAGTTAGACTAGCCACAGGTCCTAGTGGCCAGGAAGGAAGACGTTCTGGGCTGGAACAGCTGGAGGACACCGCTGCTTCTAACATTCCTTAACAATTCTAGCACTTATGCAGAACACATTTTATAATAAATGGAGTTTAACCACTCCCGAAAAGATAATGGACATGAGGAGACCGAGTGAAAGACACCTAGATTTTTACAACCACCAAGGCACTTCAAACAAATCTCTAAGAATAAATAAAATAACAGAATATCTATGAGATAGAGAGAAAAAAACAACTTTTAGTAAACAAAAGTCATAGAGACACTGTATTACTGGAAGACTGGTGAAAAAGATCCACAAGGTTATTATTCAATAGGATATCATAGAATCATAGAATGTGTTAGTTTGGAAGGGACCTTTAAAGGTCATCTAGTCCAACCCCCCTGCATTAAGCTAAAGAACTAATATATTGCTAAAGAACTTACTGTAAACAAAACGGGAAAAAGAGAGACCCAGAGAAAGAGAGCGTTCTGAACTCAGAGAGCGAGCAAGCAAGCATCTGATCAAGACACGGTATGAACTCAATGCAGAATGTACGTGTGACACAGAGAGCACATGAAAGAGTGTGGAGGACAAAGAAACCGCAAAAGCCCATATGACCTAACCAGAGAGAGAGAGACTACACAAGACTCGGAGAAAGAAAGCATGCACAAGCCAGAGAGACACCCAGAAAGGGAAAAAGAAAGAGCACGTGATCCAGAGGCAGGGAAAGCGTGTGACCCAGAGAGAGTGCATGACACCCTGAGAGAGAACATGACACAGAGGAAGTGAGTGTGACCAAGAGAGACAGAGAGCAAGTGTGGCCCAGAGAGAATGTAAGCATGACCCAGAGAGACAGCATGAACCAGATAGAGCGTAACCCAAAGGAAGATATAAAGCAAGCATGAGACAGAGACACAGAGATAGTCTGAGACAGAGAGAGACCCGCATAGAGAGAGTGCAACCAAAAGAGACAAGAGACTGTGTGACCCAGAAAGACTCAGAGAGTCTGTGACTCATAGAGGAAGTGATGCAGAGACAAAGAATGTGACCAAGAGCATTGCCCACAGAGACTGAGACAGAGAGAACATGTGGAAGCATGACCTAGAGGGAGGGCAGGAGACAGCATGACCCAGCAAGGGAAGGGGTGGGGCATGACCCAGAGAGAGAGAGTGTGTGTGTGACCAACAGAAAGAGAATGACCCATAGAGAAAAAGTGTGTGAGTCAGGGAGTGTGTGTGGGGGGAGGATAGGTATGAGAGATGTGACTCAGAGTGTGACCAAGAGAGAGCGTGACCCACAGAGAGAGAGTGAGAGTGAGTGTGTGAACCAGAGAGGGAGAATGCACACGACTCAGAGAGAAAGAGAGCTTGACCCAGAGAGAAAGATGGCAAAGATGACCCAGTGGAGGAACAAGCATAGCCCAGAGAAAGTCATCCAGAGCAAGAAAGAAAAAGACTGCTGCCCAGAGCAGGCAACCACCATACATAGGGTCAACTCAGTGAGAGAATGAGTATGCACAACCCAGAAAAAGAGAGAGTGTGACTCACAAAGAGAGGGGGAGAGAACCAGAGCAAGGTAGCTTGTAGGACAGAGAGGTTGGCCAAGAATAAAAAAGAGAGATGAAGAGGGAGACCAAGAGGGAAATACAGATAAAGGTTGAGCCAAGGAGGAAAAAGAGATGGGGAGTGGGAGAAATGGCACATGTGACCTAGAGAAAGAGAGAGAGTGCATATAACTGGTTGTCGGAGAGGACAGCAGGCCTGCTAGCAGCCTAGTTCTCTTCTCCCAAGATTTAGGCCCTGACAATATTCTTCTGTTCCCACAAGAGAGGATTCTAATAATCACATTCTCAAAACACAGCGGCCTTGTTGATAGGGGTACAGGCTACCCTAAACCAAGAAGCAGTTATGGGAAGGTACTTGGGAGTAACGGAACATGTTAGGAACCAACCATAACAAGAGGGTCAAAACAGCAGGTGTGCGGATACTTTCAGGCATCAGAGGTAAACTAACGATATTTAGCTATAAGATATGTTTATCAGAACACCAATAAGCAGGTTTTTAGCTTGCCACATTTGCAGTAATAAAGGCATATAATCTGTGTGATTTCACCCAATAAAATGGCTTCACCTAAAATTCATATTGAATTGCGTGTTGCTCTCTGCCGGTCGCCACAACTGGTGAGAGAGAGGGAGGGAGGGAAAGAGAGAGAGATGCAGAGAAAGATAGTATGACCAAAGGCGGAGAGAGCATGACCAACAGATGGGAGGGGAGAGGCCAGCCCAGAGAAAGCAAGAGAGGTTGGTCATGAGAAAAAGACAGTGAGTGGACAACCCAAAGGAGGTGGTAGAAACACACAGAGGGTGAGTTAGAGAGAAAATGAACGAGTGCAACCCAGAAAAGGAAAGAGAGGCAGAGCAGGGGGAGAGGAGAGAGGGAGAGTGCCAAAATTGGGAGAAGAAGGGGGAGAGAGAGACTGACCAAGAATTTCAGAGAAAGATAAGATTACCCAATGGGGGGAAGGAGAGATATACATATATACCCTGATAGAAATGGGGACGAGGGAGCAACAAAGAGAAATACAGATAAAAGTTGACCCAAGGAGAAAAACAGACAGGTCATCTGACCCAGAAAAAGAGAGAGTGTGACCCCAATGGGGGGGGGGGAGAAGAAGAAGATTTGACCCAGAAGGGGAAAAAGACCCAGAAAGAGCAATAGGGTGACTGGGAGGTGTGGGTATAACCCAGAAAAAGAAAATGAGACCATGTCACCCTGAGAGAGAGAATGACCAGAAGAGAGGATGGAGAGAGAGAGAGAGGAGAGAGAGGTGGGAGGGCAACTCTGGGGGAGGGAGTGAGACAGAAACCCATAGGGAGAGGGCATAACCCAGAGAAAGAGAACATAACTCAGAGATGGAGAGAGCGCACATGTGACCCAGAGACAGAGTGCACATGACCCAAAGAGAAGAGTGAGAGTGTGTGTATGCAACCCAAAGCTTATGACCCAGAGTGAGAGCATTTGGCCCAGAGAGCAATAGTGCACTCTCTCTTGAAGGAGAGCTTGAAAATGTGTATATATATATAATATCAGGCTTGACCATGACAAGTGTGGGATGACACACCAAAATCAGAGGGATTGGGTGCTAGCAAGGGCTCTCAGCCTGTTGCTCTGAGATATGCTGGGTACACTGGAGCACACTTGAAGTCTTACAGAGATGAGCCAGGTGCTCCTGAGGTAATAGCCAACAGAGAAACACCAGGGAAATACCTCAAAGGAATTAAGCTGTGCACCTCTAAAAAGGTGACATGGCAGCCCAGCTGACGTTCCTCTACACCAATGTACACAGCATGGGCAACAAAGAGGATGAGTTGAGAGCCATTGTACTGCTAGAAAGCTATAACCTAGTTACCATTACTGTAACTGGGTGGGACAGATCCCATGACTAGAGTGCGGCTATCAATAACTATAGGCTGTTCAGAAGGGACAGGCGAGGAAGGAAGGGCGTAGGCGTTGCCCTCTACATAAAGAAATTGATAAATTGTGAAGAGCTGTCTGAAGAATAGCCATGAGCAGGTTGAAAACTTATGGAACAAAGGGAACCTTGTGGTTGGTGTTTACTACAGGCTGCCAAATCAAGGGGAGCCTATTGATGAAACCGTCTTACTCCAGCTACAGGAGGCATTGCATTTGCAGGCTCTCATCCTGCTGGGGAACTTCAACCTCCCTAACATCTGCTGGAAAAGTAGCACAGTGAGCTGTGCTGGATATCCTTGAGGATAACTTCTTAAGCCAGGTAATAGACATCCCTACCACAGGGAATGCGATACTGGACCTAGTGGTCATCAACTTAAGTGAGCTAATCAGTGACATCAAGACTGGAGGTAGCTTGGGCTGCAGTAAACATGCACTGGAGTTTGCAGCCCTGAGAGATATGGGTCAGGCAAAGAGTAAAGTCAGGACCCTGAATTTTAAGAAAGCAAACTTCCAGCTGCTCAAGGAGTTAGTCAATAGGACCTCCTGGGAAACTGTCCTCAGAGACAAGGGAGCAGACCAGAGTGGGCAGATCTTTAAGGACACTTTCTATAGAGTACAAGAGCTCTTGATTCCCAGGTGTAAAAAATCAGGAAAGGAAGGCAAGAGACCGGCATGGCTGAGTCAAGACCTGCTGGTCAAACTAAAGGCAAGACGGAAATGCACAGGCAGTGGAAGCAGGGACAGGTATCCTGAGAAGAGTATAGGGACGCTGCCCAGTTGTGTAGGGATGGGGTCAGGAAGGCCAAGGTATAACTGGAGCTGAATTTGACAAGGGATGTAAATAATAATAATAGGTTCTACAGGTATGTCAGCCAGAAAAAGAAGGCCAAAGAAAGTGTACCCCATTGATGAAAAGGACTGACAAACTGGCAATAACGGACAAGGAAAAGGCTGAGGTACTCAACAACACTTTTTGCCTCAGTCATCACTGACAACCTCTCTTCCCACACTCTCGAGTGGATGATCCCAAGACAGGTACTGGGGGCGCAAAGTCTTTCCCACTGAACAAAAAGATCAGGTTTGAGACCACCTGAGGAACTTGAAAAATGCATAAGTCTATGGGACCTGACAAGATGCAGCCCAGAGTCCTGAAGGAATCGGCTGATGCGGTTGCCAAGCCACTCTCCGTGATATTTGAAAAGTCATGTCAGTCAGGTGAAGTCCCCGGTGGCTGGAAAAAGAGAAATATTACACCCATTTTAAAAAGGGTAGGAAGGAGGACCCTGGGAACTACTGACCTGTCAGTCTGATCTCTGTGCCTGGGAAGATCATGGAACAGATCGACCTAGAAGCCATGCTAAAGCACACAGAGGACAGGGAATTGCCTGGCTTCACCAAGTGCAATTCTTGCCTGACCGACTGAGTGGCCTTCTACAATGGAGTGACTACATCAGTGGACAAGGGAAGGGCAATGGATGTCACCTATCTAGACTTCCTCAAAGCCTCTGACATGGTCCCTCACAACATCCTTCTCTCTAAATTGAAGAAATACGTGGACTGTCTGGTGGATAAGGAATTGGCAGGTTGGTTGCGTCCAGAGAGTAGCAGTCAACATCTCGATGACCAGATGGAAAGGAGTGATGAGTGGTGTCCCTCAAGGATCCGTAGTGGGACCAGTGCTGTTTAATATATTCATCAGTGATGTAGACAGTGGGACCAAGTGCACCCTCAGCAAGTTTGCAGATGACACCAAGCTGAATGGTGCAGTCAACACTACAGAGGGATGGGATGCCATCCAGAGGGACCTGGAAGAGCTCAAGAAGTAGTCCCATGGGAACCTCATGAGGTTCAACAAGGCCAAGTGAAAGGTCCTGCACATGAGTTGGGACAACCCCCAGAATAAATACAGGCTGGAGGGTGAAGGGATTGAGAGCAGCCCTGCGAAGAAGGACCTGGGGGTACTGGTGGATGAAAAACTAGACATAAACCAGCAATGTGCACTTCCAGCCCAGAAAGCAAACCATATCCTGGGCTGCATCAAAAGAAGCATGGCCAGCAGGCCAAGGGAGGTGATTGTCCCTCTCTACTCCACTCTTGTAAGACCCCACCTGGTGTACTGCATCCAGCACTGGGATCCCCAGTAAAACAGGCATGGACTTGTTAGACTGAATCCAGAGAAGGGCCACAACGATGATCAGAGGGCTGGAGCACCTCTCCTATGAAGACAGGCTGAGACATTTGGGCTTGTTCAGCCTGAAGAACAGAAGGATTCAGGGAGACTTTATTGCAGCCTTTCAGAACTTAAAGGGGGCTTATAAGAAAGATGGGGATAGACTTTTTAGAAGGGCCAACTACAATATGACAAGAGGTAATGGTTTTAAACTAAAAGGATAGATTGAGACTAGATATAAAGACGAAATTTTTACAATGAGGGTGGTGAAAAACTGGAACAGCTTGCACAGACACATTGCAGATTTGTGTCCTAGGTTGGGCGAGGATAGAGTTACTTTTGTTTCTAGTAGCTGGTATAGTGCTGTGTTTGGGAGTTAGGATGAGAGTGATGTTGATAACACACTGATGTTTTTAGTTGTTGCCAAGCAGTCAAGGACTTTTCAACTTTTCATACTGGCTTGCTACAGAGAAGGTGGGGAGGGGACAGGAAGCCAGGAAGCTGGGAGGGGACATGGCCAGGACAGGTGACCCAAACTATCCAAAGGGGGTATTCCATGACATTACATCAAGCTCAGCGTAAAGGGGGGCTAGTGGGGATGGGGCATGTGGCTCCAGGACACGTGACTTGGGGATGGTCTGGCTTCGGAACGGGTCTGAGCTGTACATCTGACTGGTATGGTTCGGTGAGACATGCTGGGGCACATGAGGGAAGAGCACGTGATCCGGGACAGCCAGCACGGCTTCACCAAGGGAAGGTCGTGCCTCACCAATCTGGTGACTTTCTATGATGGACTAACAGCATCAGTAGATAAAGGGAAGGCAACCGATGTCATCTACCTGGACTTGTGCAAGGCCTTTGACACAGTCCCCCACCACATCCTTATCTCTAAACTGGAGAGATGTGGATTTGATGGGTGGACCATCCAGTGGATAAGAAACTGGTTAACAGACTGTAACCAAAGGGTGGTGGTCAATGGGTCTATGTCCAGGTGGAGGCTGGTGACAAGCGAGGTCCCCCAGGGGTCTGTCTTGGGACCGGTTCTCTTTAACATCTTTATCAATGACATCGATGATGGGATTGAGTGCACCCTCAGCAAGTTTGCGGATGACACCAAGCTGAGTGGTGTGGTCGACACCCTAGAAGGAAAGGAAGCCATCCAGAGGGATCTTGACAGGCTGGAAAAATGGGTCCGGGTGAACCTAATGAGGTTCAACACTGCCAAGTGTAAGGTCTTGCACTTGGGCCGGAAGAATCCCAGACATAGATACAGACTGGGAGAAGAGCTCCTTGAGAGTAGCCCTGCTGAGAAGGACCTGGGTGTCACCGTGGATGAGAAACTTAACATGAGCCAGCAGTGTGCTCTTGCAGCTCGCAAGGCCAATGGTATCCTGGGCTCCATCAGAAGAGGGGTGGCCAGCAGGGACAGGGAGGTGATTGTCCCTCTCTACTCTGCCCTCATGAGGCCCCACCTGGAGTACTGTGTCCAGATCTGGGGCCCCCAATACAAGAAGGATGTCGAACTGTTGGAGAGGGTTCAGAGGAGGGCCACAAGGATGATTAGAGGGCTGGAGCACCGGCCTTACAAGGAGAGGCTGAGGGAGCTGGGCTTGTTCAGCCTAGAGAAGAGAAGGCTGCGGGGGGACCTCATTGCAGCCTTCCAGTACCTGAAGGGAGCATACAAACAGGAGGGGAATCAACTTTTTAAAAGGGCAGATAATGGCAGGACAAGGGGGAATGGTTTAAAGCTGAAGGAGGGATGTTTTAGATTGAGTATTAGGGGGAAGTTTTTTACGGAAAGACTGGTGAGGTCCTGGAATAGGCTGCCCAGAGAGGTGGTGGATGCCCCATCCCTGGAAGTGTTCAAGGCCTGGTTGGATGGGGCCCTGGGCAACCTTGTGTAGATCCAGGCCTGAGGTTGGTGGCCCTGCCTGTGGCAGGGGGGTTGGAGCTTTATGATCCTTGGGGTCCCTTCCAACCCTTGCCATTCTATGATTCTATGATTCTATGATTCTATGATTGTGTATCACCAGGTTTTTTTATTTTGCCATAAGTCCTGTTAATGTTATTTCTGCCTCCCTTTGCTGTCCCAGTAAACTGTCCTTACCCCTACCCATGAGGTTTGCCGTTGTCTTGGCTTACCCTCCCTTTCCCCCCACCCTACCCTACTGTGAGGGAGAAGCGAACAACCACAGGCTGCATGGTGCTCAGCTGCTGGCTGGGGCAAAATCACAACAGCCCTTTTTGTCATCCAATGTGGGGCACAAAGGGTTGAGATAACAGTAGATCTGACCTAATCACATTAAAAACAAAACCGTGATAAGCATTCATTGAATTATTGAAACAGTTGCTGGTCAAAATGATGTTGTGTTTGATCACGTGGCTATGGTACTTAGACTGGTACTTGCTGTATGTACTCCCTGCGGTGATGTTTACCACCTCTGGGAGTGGGTTCTGGTTTCTGATTTTGCTGCATTGTGTGATATCAACCTATGATCACACATAGATCAACATCAAAGATCACAAAATTAATCTGGTATTTCTATGAGGTTTTGCTGTCCGGGCCATACCTTGGACAGATAGAGATTAATAATGGCTCAGAGTCTATGGGGGACACAGAGGGGAAATACCTGCACCACCTTCTTCTCCTTTGGGCTAAATGCAACAACTCTTATAACAGCTCTTGAGAATTTTGAATATCCCTGGGATGTTCAGACCAGCGTGCTTCTATTGCTAAGGCTTCTGAATGTGGCTCAGGTTCTGTTTAATAGTAAACAGCTGTTTAAGAATACCACTCTTAGATTTTCCTCGAGGATGAATAGTCAGAGATGGCATAGCATGTGGGAGAGTATGTGCAAGCCTCTAGAGACCTTCTCACCCCCAATGGTTTGGAACTTCACTCCTGAACAGCTACAGGACCCTGTAAAGTGACAGAATGTCTGAAAGGAAAATGCTGTAGCTATTCCAAGGAAGCACAACTTACTGCATTGTGCACTATCTACCAAATGTTGCTTGATAGTATGCAGCGTTATCAGGGGGAAGGGAAGGAAAACAGACCCACAGGCACTGCAGCTAGTGCAACCCCCCCAATAGGCACCGCAGCTACTGCAGTCCCAGCAACGTGTGCTGTGGCTACCATAACCCCCACAACAGGCACTGCAGCTACCACAGCCCGGCAAACATTCAAGGTCAGGTTGTATGGGGCTGTGAAAAACCTGAACTAGTTGAAGATGTTGAAGATGTCCCTGCTCGTTGCAGGGCAGTTGGACTAGATGACCTTTAAACGTCCCTCGTAACCCAATATATTCTATGATTCTGTGTGATCCAGAGAAAGATAGAATGCATGCCCCAGAGAGCAAAAGAGGACATGAGCCCCAGAGTGTGACCCTGAGAAAAGCATGCATGACAAAATGTGTGGGTGCACACATGATCCAGCTAGACCAATCAGGCACTCAACACCCAGAGACAGCAAGTATGAGTGTGCACAACCCAGAACAAGAGAGAGATCACAGCCTACGCCGAAAGCGTGGAAGAGCGTGTGCGTGTGACCAGTGGAGAGAGACAACACATGTGACCCAGAGTAAGAATGCACATGCACAACCAAAAGCAAGTGTATGTGCACTTAGGGCCACAAAGACCATTACGGGAGTGGAACATCTTCCTTATGAGGAAAGGCTGAGGGAGCTGTGTCTCTCTAGCTTGGAGGAGACTGAGGGGTGGCCTCATTAATGTCTATAAATATGTAAAGGGTGAGTGTCAGGAGGATGGAGCCAGGCTCTTCTCAGTGATGGCCGGAGATAGGACAAAGGGAAATGAGTGCAAGCTGGAGCATAGGAGGTTCCATGTGAACGTGAGGAAAAACTTTTTCACTGTGAGGGTGACAGGGCACTGGAACAGGCTGCCCAGAGGGGTTGTGGAGTCTCCTTCTCTGGAGACATTCAAAATCCACCTGGACGTGTTCTTGTGTGACCTAATCTAGGTGATCCTGCTCTGGCAGGGGGGTTGGACTAGATGATCTTTTGAGGTCCCTTTCAATCCCTAACATTCTGTGATTCTGTGATCCCAGAGAACTCACATGGCCCACAGAACAAGTACATAACCCAGAGATCATGCAAGAGTGTGCACAGCCTCAGGAGGCAGATTCCATGCCCAAAGGGAGCAGGGCCTAAAGGAGTGCATAATGCAGAGAGAATGCACAGCCAAGAATGTACCAAGAGACAGAGTGAGCGTACACCTCAGAGAGAACATGTGGCTGCAATACAGACCTCAGACTGCAGAAAATGCCAAGACCTTTCTTCTGGGGCAGGGATGGGGGCAGATCTGCCTGCAAAAGGCCTGTGCAGAAGTCCAATGAAGATTGGAGGCTGACAGTGGACTATCGTGGCCTGAATGAAGTCGCTCCACCTATGAGTGATGCAGTGCCAGGCATGCTAGAACTCCAGTATGAACTGGAGTCAAAAGCAGCCAAGTGGTAGGCCACAATTGACATTGCAAATGCTTTTCTCAATTCCTCTGGTGTCAGAGTGCAGGCCACAGTTTGCTTTCACTTGGAGGAGCATACAGTACACCTGGAATCGACTGCCCCAGTGCGGAAACACACTTCACAACCTGTAAAAGGTTATAAAGCAGGTATATTTACTGCAGCACTAGGTGCAAAGAAGATCGCTCCTCCAAAGTTGCACACCTAAGAGACAAAGCAAGCGTCCTTTTACAATACACAAGCATGCATATTCACTAAGGGGGTTGGGTTATTACAAAGGCAAACCTGGAGACCAGGAGCATTTCAGAGTATACTTGAGGGGTGGGTGTCAGGGGGATGGGGGTCAGTCTTTTTTCAGTGGTGCCCAGTGACAGGATAAGAGGCAATGGGCTCAAACTTGAATATGGGAAGTTCCACCTAAACATGCACAGGAACCTTTTTAACTGTGAAGGTGGCAGAGCAGTGGAACAGTCTGTCCAGAGAGGTTGTAGAGTCTTCTTCTCTGGAGACATTCAAAACCCGCCTGGATGCTGTCCTGTGCAGCCTGCTCTAGGTGATCCTGCTCTGGCAGGGGGCTTGGACTATCCTTACTAGGAGAAGTAAGGAAGGGGGACAGCAGAACAACCACCTTAGACTTCCGTAGGGCTGACTTTGGACTGTTCAGAAAGCTGCTTGGTAAGATTCCATGGGAGACAGCCCTTGAGGGCAAAGGAGCCCAAGAGGGTTGGATGCTCCTCAAGAAGGAAATTCTCATGGCACAAGAACAGGCTGTCCCAGTGTGTTGGAAGACAAGTCGGTGAGGCAGGAAGCCAGCTTGGCTGAGTAGAGAGATCTGGGAGGATATAAGCAAAACCAGGTAAAAATATGAGCTTTGGAAGAAGGGGCGGGTGTCTTGGAATGACTATAGGGATGTAGTAAGATCATGTAGAGAGAAAGTCAGAAGGGCTAAAGCCGAGCTGGAACTTAGACTGGCCAGTTCTGTGAAAGATAATAAAAATCTTTCTATAGATACATCAACAGTAAAAGGACGGTCAAGGAGAATCTCCAGCCCTTCTTGGCTGCAGGGGGAACATTAGTGACAAGGGACGAGGACAAGGCTGAGGTACTTAAATCCTTCTTTACCTCAGTCTTTAATAGTAAAGCAGGATGTTCCCTGGGTATTCAGCCTCATGAGCTAGCTGACAGGGAGGGAGAGCAGAACAAAGCTCCCATGATCCAGGAGGAAATGATTAGTGACCTACCTGGCCAGTTAGACAGTCACAAGTCAATGGGGTCAGATGGGATCCACCACAGGGTATTGAGGGAGCTGGCAGATGTACTCGCCAAACCCCTTTCCATGCTCTACCAGCAATCCTTACGGACTGGGGAAGTTCCACTTTACTGGAGGCTGGCAGATGTTACACCCATACTACAGGCCTGTCAGTCTGACCTCAGTCCCGGGGAAGATCATGGAAGAGGGTCATCTTGGGCGCTATCATACAGCACATGCATGATGGACAGGGGATCAGGTCTAGTCAATATGGGTTTACAAAAGGTAGATCCTGTCAAACTAACCTGATCGCCTTCTATGACTAGGTGACCTGCTTCATGGACAAGGGGAAGGCTGTGGATGTAGTCTACTTGGACTTCAGTAAAGCCTTTGACATGGTTTCTCACACCATTCTGCTTGAGAATCTGGCTGCCACTGGCCTGGACAGGTAGACCCTCAGCTGGATTAAAAACTGGCTGGCTGGCTGAGCCCAAAGAGTGGTGGTAAATGGAACAAAATCCAGCTGGATGCCAGTCACGAGTGGCATCCCCCAGGGCTCAGTTCTGGGTCCAGTTTTGTTCAACATCTTTATCAACGACCTCGATGAAGGGATTGAATGTTCCCTCAGTAAGTTTGCGGATAACACTAAGCTGGGAGGAAGTGTTGATCTGCTTGAGGGTAGGGAGGCTTTTCAGAGGGATCTAAACAGACTGGACTGATGGGCTGAGACCAATGGGATGAGGTTTAACAATGCCAAGTGCAGAGTCCTGCACCTGGGACATAACAACCCCATGCAGTGATATAGGCTTGGGGGAGACTGGCTAGACGGCTGTCAGGCAGGACCTGGGGGTGTTGGTTGACTGCCAACTGAATATGAGTCAGCAGTGTGCCCAGGTGGCCAGGAAGGCCAATGGCATCCTGGCTTGTATCAAAAATAGTGTGGCCAGTAAGTCTAAGGAGGTGATTGTGCCCCTGTACTCGGCATTGGTGAGACTGCACCTTGAGTACTGTGTGCAGTTCTGGGCTCCTCAACATAAGAAGGACATTGAGGTCCTCGAGTGAGTACAGAGAAGGGCAACGAGGCTGGTGAAGGGGCTGGAGGGCAAATCCTATGAGGAGCAGCTGAGGGAGTTGGGGATGTTTAGCCTGGGGAAGAGGAGGCTGAGGGGAGACCTTATCGCCACCTACAACTACCTGAAGGGAGGTTGAAGAGAGGTGGGCAATGGTCTCTTCAGCCAGGTGACAGGAGATAGGACAAGGGGAAATGGCACTAAGCTGCACCAGGGCAGGTTCAGATTAGATGTTAGGAAAAAGTTTTTTACTGAAAGAGTTGTCGGGGCCTGGAACAGGCTGCCCAGGGAGGTGGTTGAGTCACCTTCCCTGGGTGTGTTTAAAAAAAGGGTAGATCAGGTACTTAGGGGATATGGTTTAGCATAGGACAGGAATGGTTGGACTTGATGATCTTAAAGGTCTTTTCCAACCTTGTGATTCTGTGATCTCCAGCGGTTCCGTCCAACCCAAATCATTCTATAATTCTATGATTCAGGGTGAATGTGACACAGAGAGGGAGAGCAAACATGACTGTGTGCGAGGGAGAGCATGCAATGGTCTGTGAGAGAGAGACACAGAGACATAAAGAATTTGTGACTGAGTGAGGGAGAAGATATGCCATCACACCCAAGAGAGGAATAGCATGCACAACCTAGATAGTGAGAGTGAGCATGACCACACACAAGGTTGTGCAAAAGGGAACATGTGACTGTGAGAGTGAGAGCAAGGAAACAAGAAGCAGCTTATGAGAACCCAGCTGCACATGAAGAGGGAGAATAAGTACAATAATGAGAGAGTGAGCAAGCAAGAGAGAAGTATAACAGATGACAGATGGAGAGATGGAAACCACACATGAGAAAGGGAGATCACAACCTAATAGAGAAGGAGAACAAGCGTGACTGCATGTAAGGGAGAGAGGGAAAGCAGGAGAGTGAGTGCAACCATGTACAAGTTTGATTGAGAGGGGACACACAAAAGTGAGAGAGCACATGATCATATGTAAGAGAGGGAGAGTGCACAATTGCACAAGAGCTTGTGTCCACGCAAGAGTGGAGAGCACATGTGACTGCCCACAAGGGGGAGAGAGTGACTGCGTGAGCTTGAGCTAGAAGGAGAATACAAGAGCAAGTATGTGTGCCTGACAGCAAGAGAGAGATTTAGAGAGGACAAGGGAGAGGGCAAACAAGGAACTGATAGACTTACCAGCATGAGCTTTGAGTATATGGGTTTTCAAGTGGCTATTGTAAGAGGACTCGAATGGACAGAGCTTGCAACGGAATGGCTTATGGTGTCCATGATGAGTCTGCATATGGCGATCCAGACTGATCAAAAGACAGACAAAATAAAGGAAATAAAATATTAAATCATTTAGGTATTCCTATCCAAAAAACTAGTAACAAAACCAAATTTTTAAAAAGACCAGGCCGGGCTCAACTATCCTTCTCATGCTGGTTCTTTATAACCAACAGGTCTGCTTATATAACAAGGCAGTATCTAATCTGAGGAAGAAAGATATGTGACCAATTTTATCACACAGAATGTAAGCCACAGAAAACTCATAAGGGAAAAATTACTATCAATTAAATTATACCCTATCCAGAATAACAAGACAGTAACTTATAAGATAAAGGCTATTTCAGGAAAAACTAAAACCAAACAAGAAAAACCCAGAACAGAACAATAAAAATATTAGTACAGGATTTTTCTGTGAAGTGTTTTTGTGAAAATATGCCCCCTTTTCTCCTCCTAAGGGGAGGCATATATTTTTCTAGCTCTACTGAAGAAACCTTCATTTGGTTACAGCAGCAAAAGCAAATTAGACAGTCTATTCTGGGCGTAAGGTATCAGCAAGTTGTCTATAGTCAATGAGCAAAAGGTGGAAGAATTTCAGAAGCAATCGACTGGGAGACCCTGCATGAAGCTCAACAAGAAGAGGTGGCAAAGTCAAGATGCTATTTTTCTGCAGTGGAAGTCAGCAACAGTAAGCCTGACATTGAAGGGGGGAGAATTCATTACCCATCTCCATGGCTTCAGATCAGGATGGAGACATTTCCAATACAGTCTCTTCTTTGGGAACATTAATACTTTGTTATATAACAGTAGTCTAAGCCTGTTGATGCACAGCAGTGAAACAACAAGAAGATATGGACAAGTTTGGAGAGGACTAGTTTATCATCCCCCCAAATCGCCATCCTAATAGTTCCAGACATATTTTAGCTTTATTTCCTATTAACTGACCCAAAATGTCCTATTTTTTCCTACTGAATATCAAGATCTAGATAAAATGGAACCTAGTCCAGACCCTCATACTACAGAGTTTCACACTGATAGAGCCTGAGCCAAGAAAATCCCTGTTTACCAGTGCTAACACCAAAATCTGTGTATTGAAAGCTCTAATGAGAGCAAAACCAAAAAACAGACCATATATCCAATTTTAGGGCTACTTTATAGAAACATTAAGAGTTTGTGGTAAGATAATTTTTTCCCCATTTCTCTGGAGAAATGGTATGTCTCCTAAATAAGAAAAGCTGTACATTTGTGGTCAGTATTTCATTTTAAAAAAACCCACATTTAAAATATATGATCAAAAATAAGCTAGTATAAAATTGAAACAGATTACCAAAGATGTATACAATACATATCTCAAGCTCAACACTGACTGGAACAAGTACTCCTGGCATATCAGAAGCTCAAAGAGCTCCTGAAGAAGGATGCAGCTTTTCATGTTACAAGCAATGAGCTTGCAGAGAGCTGTAAGAGGAACCTCTCCTTACCCTCTCAGCTACCTTTACAGAATAGGTATGAAGCTCTGGGTATGGTAAATGAAGGACATGATGAAATGGGAGAAATCTGTGCAAGTACTCTCACCAAGGTCAGATGAACCAACCCTTCACATCAAGACCTGCATTAAGACCAGTGCTGAGAAGAAACAACAGTGACTTATGGTCATTGGTGACTCTCTCCTGAGTGGGAGGCACCCGTTTGCAGACTGGATCTTCTTTTTCAGGGAAGTTTGCTGCCTCCCTGGGGTCCAAATCAGGGATGTAACTAGATGACTGATAAGCTTAGTACAGCCTTCAGACTATTACCTACTCCTGCTCATTCACATGGATACTAATGACATCACAAAAAGAAGGCTAAGGTCAATCAAAAAAGATTTTAGGGAAAGTCCTGTGTAAATAACTTGATCTATGATAAGGTCATCCATCTAGTGGATAAAGGGAGGTGTTGGATGTACTTTTTCTGGATTTTAGTAAGGCTTTTGATATGTCCCTCACAGCATCCTTCTGTAAAAGTTGTCCAAATGTTAGATGTGTGTGTTCACAGTGTGCTGGATGAAGAACTGGCTGAAGGGCGAAGCTCAAAGGGTTGTAGAGAATGGGGCTACATCCGACTGGTGATCAGTCACCAGTGATGTTCCTCTAGGCTCAATTCTAGGGCCAATTCTGGATGCAGGGGTTGAATGCATCAGTGTGCTGATGATACCAAACTGGGAGGTGCTGTTGACTCTCTTGAGGGATGAAAGGCGTTGCTGAGGGACCTGGATAGATTGAATCATTGGACAATCATCAATGGCATGAAATTTAACAAGTCCAAATGTTGGATTTTGCATCTAGGACGGAGTAACACCGGACGCAAGTATAAATTGGGAGAGGAGTGACTGGAGAGCAGCCCTGCAGAAAGGGATCTGGGGATGCTGGTCAACAGCAGGGTCAATAGGAGTAAGCAGTGTGCCCTGGCAGCCAAGAGGACAAACCACATCCAAGATCGCTCCTCCAAAGCTGCACACCTAAGAGACAAAGCAAGCGTCCTTTTACAATGCACAAGCATGCATATTCACTAAGGGGGTTGGGTTATTACAATCAGTTTGGGGATAGGCATGATTATTATAATTATTTCTTGGAAACCATTAGCATAAGTCCCCTCGTCCTTGCTCAGGCAAACTGCCATCTGGTGGTGGTCTTTGGGGGTCTTCTGGAGGAAGGCTCGTAGTCTTCCTCAAGGTGTACTCTTCACCGTTGGTATGGAATGCTGAGTTGTCTGGTCTCCAATCCGCAGAACTGCTCCTAACTAGATGGTTACTTCACAAAGATGATCGAGTCCCTTCCTTATGTACAGAGTTCCTTTCTTACGTGCAGACTGTTCCTGTTATCTTATACATTGTGCCAACAGCACAAGGCTTCTTTATTATCTTAGGCTGTTCCAGATCCTGACATTTGCTGAGCTACACTAGATTTCACTAACAGCGTTTAACTATTTATCCTCTGAATCACCAGGGGTGGAAACACAGTCCTATCATCTGCCATGGACTGATCCAGACTGCATTAGAACAAGGTTAAGCCCCAGAGCATCTGCAGTATATTGATTGTGAGAAAGGGAAGAAAAGAATCCAAAATCTGCTAAAAGCTACCAAACAAAGTAAAGTCAAGGGACCTGCTCAGGAAATCCAGTTTTTAGGAAAAAAACGGCAAGATGGGCATCGTCAGATCCGAATGGACATTATCAATAAAATAGCAGCTATGTCCCCTCCAATCAACAAAAAGGAGACACAAGATTTCTTAGGCACTGTGGGTTTCTGGCGAATGCATATCCCAAACGACAGTCTCATTGTGAGCCCTCTCTACCATGTAACCTGGAAGAACAATGATTTCCAATGGGGCCCTGAGCAGCAACAAGCCTTTGAACAGATCAAAAAGGAAGTCGTCCATGCAGTAGCCCTTCTCTGAACAGGGCCAGATATAAAGAATGTTCTCTACACTGCACCTGGGTAGAATGGCCCTTCCTGGAGTCTCTGGAAGAAAATACTAGGGGAGACTTGAGGCCAACTGGGAGGTGCTGTTGACTCTCTTGAGGGATGAAAGGCGTTGATGAGGGACCTGGACAGATTGAATCATTGGACAATCATCAATGGCATGAAATTTAACAAGTCCAAATGTTGGATTTTGCATCTAGGACGGAGTAACACCGGACGCAAGTATAAAGACAAGAGCCCAAACTCCCAGTTGTACTGAAGGAGGGGCAGACAGTGTCTATGTTTATCAGTTTGGGAAATGGAGGCTAACAAGATGGTAAAGACTGTAAGCTTGTGACTTCTGGAACTGTGAGGATGTGGCTCCTGCTTCACCAGCAGCTCTGCAACTACAGAATAGGTTCTATAGTTCTGCAAAGCCTCTGGAGTGGGTGGCCATGTCGGGGAACCCTTCCTGAAAGCAAGTGTAGTGGTTTAGGCCTGGATGGAGGCCAGACGCCCACCAAAGTCAGTCAATCACTCCCCTTTTCAGTTGGACAGGGGAGAAAATATATATTGAGAAGCTTAGGAGTCAAGATAAGGACAGGGAAAGATCATCCTGTAATCAACGACATGGGCAAAACAGATTCAACACAGAGTGAAGGAAAGAAAACTATCTAATTTAGTACACTACACACACAGTGAAACCAGAGTCGGATAATGAGAAGCGTGACCAGATCTTAAAGCACTTTTCCCCACCCCTCCCTTCTTAGCAGACTTCCCTTTAGTCATGATTTCACTCCCTTCTTCCCCCCCCCCCCCCCCCATTGTGGCACAGGGAGGGGCAGGGACTGGGAAAATGGGGGCTTCAGTCAGTTCCTTGCAAGTTGGTTTCCTTCTTGGCTGGGGGGGTGGGCATTCATTCCACACACCCTTCCCCTGCTGCACCGTGGGGTCCCACCCATGGGAGACAGTCCTTCATGATCTTCTCCAATGTGAGTCCTTTCCCACAGGACTCTAGCTGCCTGGTGTGGGTCACTGCTATGGCAGGCAGTAATAAATCACAGTGTCTCTCAGTCTCAGTACTCCACAGGGTCACCAGCCTCTCCTCAGCAAACCTGTTCCAGAGCAAATCTCTCTTGGTCATCTATGTGACTCTGTCTCTCTCGGTGGACTGCAAGTGCTGGCAGGGGCTTGCTCCAACGCAAGTCACAGCATCTCCTGTATGTCTCCACCTCCATCCAGCGTGGAGCCTCTTCATGGACTACAGGTGGGTTCTTGGCCTTTTCCATGGGCTGTGGGGGGACACCCACTCCACCATGGGTTTCTCCACAGGCTGCTGGGGCATCATTCTCTCCAGCACCTGGGGCGTCTCCTCCCTCCCCTCCCTGGCCTTTGTGTCTGCACAGCTCGTTACATCTTCTCACTCCCTTCTCCTGTGGTAAAATGCATCTGCTTGCGGTTTTTTTTTCTCCTATATGTGATTCACAGAGGCGCTGTAACCATTGCCGATTGGCTCGGCCTTGGTCAGCAGCAACTCTGGCCTTGAAAGAGACAATGTTTACTCTTCAGGGCCTGCAGAGAGCTTCTAGTTGCTTCTTACAGCAGCCATTTTCTGCAGCAACCATTCTCTCCCAATACCCATCTACGCAAAACTGCAACAATGAGCGACCCGGAGCGTGGCACAGCAGTTCGCAGTCTCCCTCATGGTTCAGAAGGTAAGTTGAGTTGATGAACTTCTGATGAACTTCTTTGTTCGCAGGGCGAACAAAGGGTGTTGCTGCCTGCTGGGCACCAGGAGGGTTAACCATGGTCTCCACCAGACACAGAGCTTGCCTCAAAAAAACTGTGGCATCCCAGATAGAGGGCCTGCCTCAGTCTGGGATGTCACTGTCCAGTTCTATGGATGCAGGGAGTGCCTGAGCCTGCTGCTGTCAGGGAAGAGTGGCAAGAATTCCACCTGCATGAGGTGCGAGCAGGTGGATGATCTGCTCAGCATGGGGGCAGAGCTGAAAGAGGAGGTTGAAGGACTGAGGGCCATCGGGGACTGTGAGAGGGAAATTAACTGGTGGAGTACCTCCCTGGTGTCCCAGAGGGGAGGGTGCCAGGAAGATACCCCACAATTGGTGGCGGACCCCTTGCCCTGTCCCTGTCAGGCAGAGGAGGAGGACCTGAGCGATGGGAAGGGTTGGAAGAGAGTCCTGGCTCAGCGTCATAGGTGCACTCCCTGCCTGCCTACTCCACTCACCCAGGTTTCAGAGGGTCATGAAGATGATTAAGGGCCTGGAGCATCTCCCATACGAGGAAAGGCTGAATCAACTAGGGCTGTCCTGCCTTGAGAAAAGAAGACTGAGAGGGGATGTGATTAATGTTTATATATATCTGAAGTGTGAGGGACAGTGGGAAATGGCCAGACTCGTTTCAGTGGTCTGTGGAGACAGGGCAAGGGGCAATAGCTTCAAACTGGAGCATAGGAAGTTCTGCACCAATATGTGGAAGAATTTTTTCACATTAAGGGTGACAGAGCACTTGGACAGGCTTCCCAGGGGGGTTGTGGAGTCTCCTTCTCTGGAGATATTCAACACCTGTCTGGATGCCTACCTATGCAACCTGTCCTAGGAACCTGCTTTGGCAGGGGGGTTAGACTTGAAGATTTCTGGAGGTCCCTTCCAACTCCTAAAATTCTGTGAATCTGTTTGCAGATGGAGGGGGGCTGGGAGCTCTTTTCAATGAAGCATCGGAGCTGGCTGGACTTGAACCATGCAACAGCACCAGGGGGAAGTGGTGAGATAGTAGTGGGAGACCCCCTTTTGCAGGGGAGATGCCAACCTGACATGGAGGTTTGCTGCTTGCCAGGAGCTCAGATCCAGGTTGTTAATGAGAGACTGTCAAGTCCTGCCCAGCCCTTGGACTATTATCCCCTGCTACTCATCCACATAGGAACCATGCTGCGATACTGGTGGAAATGCTGCTTTCCTAACACAAGGGTTTATAAATATTTCTTATATCATGCTTTATTTCCTACATGCTGTTAATTATAGAACAGTGACAACTTCATCCAATTTAAGGGTGTTGTTGACAGTGTTGTCAATGCCTATGTTAAATGAGCACCTGGAGTTCTCTTCTTTGGGGGAAAGGGGATTAGACACTGGATGGGGGGCACAGGACAGTTCTTCCCCTAGAAGCTACAGAAAACATGCACATGCATTTGTCAGTCTGGAATGACAGTAAAAAAAAAAAATCCTCTATCTCATTTCTTTGTGGCAAGCCATGAATAAATATGATTGAAAGAATTCTAAAGCTTCCTAGCTGTAGGGAAAAAAAAAAGTAATGAGGAACTTGATTATTATGACCACGAATTTTTCATGGGTCACATCAGATAAGGGGTGATCTCATCAACCCATTTCAAGTATACCACACTGATATGAAGACAAGGTTCATAGACTGAAATTGCATAACACAGATAAGAAAAAAACCCCAAACCCTAACTTTAGGATAGGTTTGTGAAAACTGTTTAACACTAGAAATGAAATCGCAATCAAATAAGAGCCACAGTACTATTTAAAAATAAGGTAGCTTACATGAAGGGCTAGTAAAAATGCTTTTTTCCTCTTTATGGATTTTTTTAATTAAATGCATTTGATAGGACTGCATAAGTGGTGGGCATCTTTTGCTTTCTGTGCATTTCCCCTGCACACAACAAAGAGATAATTTGAATTAAAGAAGATATAAAAATGGCACCTTTTATAGTCACAGGTAATGACAAAATAATTTGGGGGAATAGAAAAATACCTAAATCCTGAGAAAGAGAAAAATGCGTCTTGAAATCAAATAGTGTTCTCCTTCAGTCTCAACCAACATAAAAACCAGTCATGCTAGGCTGTACTTCTATTGAAAACAAACCATAACTTACTTGTGCCTGAAAGCAGAGACAAAGGAGCAATATTGGCAGCTGTACTTGTCTTCCTGGGTAAACATGGCCAGAGCCAAGTGACTCCTCTCGTGAGATCGCAGACCCTGCATAGACATCAAAGCCCAGTCACACTGGCTGCACTGGTAGCCCCCAGGCCTGGTTTTATCTTCCAAGGATGCTCCAGAATCAGCTTCTGTAAATTCCACAGTGCCAGGGTCTTTGGCTCCCTCAAAACCCTCCAAAGTTGTGCTTGAAGAATCTTCAGCTTCCTGATAAAAAACACATACCCCCCCGCAAGCCATCAATTCTCTCACCCTTTTGCTCTTCAGTCTCTCCTATGTATTAATTCTAATATGTAGGTTTCCCACTGCATTCACTTTCTAAGGGTATCCCTACCATATTACACTAATGACATTCTATGTAAAGACATCCTAGTCTTTATATATATGTATATACATTAAGAAACAACCTATATCTTGGTCCCTTTGTTAAGTGTTAATTAGCACAACACACATTTTGCAGCAACATAAAACCTAAAAAGCATATTTATATCATGTTTTTGGGAGTCTTGGATTTTAGTTTTTGTTCCCTTCTGTTAACTATCCACTTGCTCAAAAGATGGTATTGACACAATAATTGAGAAGCAGGGAAAGAGCAGGAACCATTTGATAGTAGGGAAGCATCCCATTCTGTCAGTAGTATTGGATAAGATAAAGTAAGGTCAGTGGAAGGACAATGAAAGCTTAGGTAGAACAATTTAGACTCTGAAGGGCTCAGCTACTTTACACAGTACACAGTTGATGTCACGAAATAGGCATGCTTTAGGTCACATTCTGAGTACTGCAGAATTAGATTTTGCTGAGTACTCACTACAGCAAAAAAAGGGAGAACTGCATAACCAGTTCCTGCAGCCTTAACACACCTGAACTCCCTGTGCTGATATTCTGCAAAGTTGGCAGTGCAGCACAGCCTCAGAGATGTTCAAGGTGGTCTCTATCTGCATAGGGTGGAAACAGCAGCACATTTACAATTAAACACCTGAATGAGCCAGCAGTGTGCCCTCATGGCCAAGAAGGCCAAAGGTATCCTAGGGTGCTGTACTGGTTTTGGCTAGAATAGAGTTAATTTTCACAAGGAGCCAGCACAGGTGAGCTAAGCTGGCCAAGGGTGTTTCCCATGCCATGTGACATGCTCCCCATAAAAGGGGGGCTAGTCTAGGCAGGTAGTTCCTTAAGGTGGGCTGAGTGTCTAGTTGGTCCTCAGGTTGGTAAAGTATCTTGTATTATCACTGTTTGTGCATATTCTGTTTTAAGTCCTGTTGTTGTTTCCCTATCCCTGTGCTGTCACAGTAAACTATCCTTATCCCAACTCCCAAGGTTTGCCTTTGTCCACTATCCTGAAGGGGGAGGGATGAGTGAGCTGCATGTAGTGCTCAGTTGCTGCCCGGGGCTGAACCATGAAAGTCCTTTTTGGAGCCCAACATGAGGCATAAAGAGTTGGAATAAAAGTAGATCTGATTTGAGTGTGTTAAAAAGAAAATTGTGTTATATATTTATTTAAACCGTTTCTGATCACAATGATGTTTTGTTTGGTCATTATTCTGTGGTATGTAAACCCATGCTTGCTCTATATAATCTCTGCATTGTTGTTTATCACCTTGGGGAGAGGGGTCTGGGTTCTCATTTTGTTGTATTGTATAATATCAACTTATGATAACATCAGTGGTCATGAGACTAAGCCAGTATTTGTATTTGGTATTTCTGTCCTGCCTGTATGTTTAATAATTGCACAAAATTTATGGAGAAGACAGGGGGCATTCTTTTTCCTCCCCTTTTCCTTTTTGGCTGGTTACAGCAGCTTTTGAGAATTTTGAATACCCTTGGGATGCTCAAGCCAGCATGTTCCCATTACTAGATCTCCTGAATGTATTTCAAGTCCTGTTTAGGGTTACAAAAATAGGTTACAAAGTTTGTTTTAAGAATTCCAGCTAGAGAACTTCCCTGGGGCTGAATTATCAGGGGTTACATGGCACCTGGGAGAGTATGGGCAGGTCTCTAAAGACTTTCTCATCCCTAATGGTTTGGAGTGTCACTCCTGAAGAGCTACAGGACCCTGATAAAGTGATAGAATATTTGAAAGGAAAATGCTGTAGCTATTCCAAGGAAACAAAACTCACTGCATTATGCTGGGCCCTGGCCACTATTTAGCGAACACTGCTCAATAGTAGGTAACACCATAGCGGGAAGAGTGATAAGAGACCCACAGGCACTGCAGCTACCCTAACCCCAACAGGCACTGTGGCTATTCAAACCCTAGTGATAGGCACTGTAGCTGAGACAGAAAATCAACCCATACCAATATCAGTCACCCCTATACATAAGAATAAATACACAAAGAAATCAGTTCACTTGGTGAAGGATGATGATGAACAGGGACCATTGAGAGAACAGGAGGAAGATGCGGAACCAGAGAAATCACCTGATCCTTGACCCTGAGTGAGCTGTGAGATATGCAAAAATATTTCAGCTATCATTCAGGCAAACACATCGTTACCTGGCTGCTCTAATGCTGAGATAATAAAGCCAGTAGCGTGAAATAAGAGGGTTAGAAGATGAAGCAGCTGGAATCCCTGTCTAGGGAAGGAGGTATTGACAATGCAATTGGGAAAAAGTCATAAGCCCTCAGCCTCTAGAGGTGTCTTCAGTCAAGTGTGAGGGAAATGTACCCATTTAGTGAAGATGTATGTCAACTAGGGAAGCAGATCACCATGGAGACTAGTATCCAGTACTTGAGGGAATTAGCCATGAGACATGTTTTAATATGACCCAGAAAATGTGCAGTTACACAAAGGTCCTGATCAAGGACCAGACATGTTTGTACAGAGTGCACAATCAATGCCAACTCAATGGCAGTAATAAATTGGAAAAGTGAAGAAGCACCAACAATGGAAGAACTGGCTGGCCAACTCAATATGAATAAAGTCTCTCTTCCTAACTCATATTGGATGTGAAGAAACTGTCCCGGGAGGTCTAGCAACTTGAAGAGAATTTGTACTACTCCCCACCTGTACAGACCAGTATCTCAGATGGCAGCAGATGCAGGTCAAAGTTTGCTTTCACATGGAGGGGTTTCCAGTATATCTGGGATTGCCCCTGGGTGAAAACATAGCCCTGCCATTTGCCATGGACTGATCTAGACTGCATTAGAAAAAGGTTAAGCTCAAGAGCACCTACAGTACATTGATGACAACACAGCAGAGCAAGTTACAGAGAAAGGGAAGAACATAGTCCAAATCCTTCTGAAAGCTGGTTTTGCCGAGCTTTTTGATGAGCACTGTCAGATCCCTAAGGATGTGATCAACAAAATAACAGCTATGCCTCCACCAAACAAAAAAAATTAAACACAAGCTTTCTTAGATGCTGTGGGCTTTTGGAGTATGCATATTCCAAATTACAGCCTCATTGTAAGCCCTTTCTATCACGTAGCTCAGAAGAAGAATGATTTCTAATCAGGACCTGAGCAGCAACAAGCTTTTGAACAAATCAAAGAGGAAATTGTCCATGCAGTAGCCCTTGGGCCAGTCCAGGCAAGACCAGATGTAAATAATGTGTTCTGCACTGCAGCTGGGGAGAATGGCCCTACCTGGAGTCTCTGGCATAAAGCACCAGGGGAGACTTGAGGTTGACCCCTGGGGTTTTGGAGGCAGGGATACAGAGTCCAAGGCCCGTTACACTTCAACAGAAAAGGAAATACTGGCAGCATATGAAAGGGTTTGAGCTGCTTTGGAAGTTATTAGTACTGTTCCTCCTGGCACCCCGACTGCCAATGCTGGGCTGGATGTTCAAAGGCAGGGTCCCTTCTATGCATCTACACAACAGATGCTATGTGGAGTAACTGGATTGCACTGATCACGCAGTGGGCTCAACTGGGAAACCCCAATCGCCCAGGAATTCTAGAAGTGCTAGAGGAGCACTGTTAGAGGAGGAAGTAACACATACCGAAGAAGCCCCACCATACAATAAACTACCAGAGAATGAGAAGCAGTATGCCCCATTCACTGATGAATCCTGTCACATTGTGGGAAAGCATAGGAAGTAGAAGACTGCTGTATGGAGTCCTACATGATGAGTCATAGAAGCTGCTGAAGGAGAAGGTAAATCAAGAGAGTTTGCAGAGGGGAGTCGGCGGCTCCACATGGCTCCAGGATGGTCTGAGCGTGGGCTGGCCTGAGTGAGGGCTGAGCATCCAGTTTGTCATCAAGTCAGTAGATTTTTGTATATTCTGTTATAAGTCCTGTTGTTATTTCCCTCTACCTTTGCTGTCCCTGTAAACTGCCCCTATCTCTGTTCTCCTCCCCATACTGATGGGGCAGGGGTGACCAAGTGGTCACAGGTCACTGATGACAGGTGTGTTAAGAGTATGGCCAGCAGGTTATCCTCCTGCTTTATTCTGCCCTGGCAGGGCCACATCTGGAATATTGTGTCCAGTTCTCGGCTCTCCAGTTCAAGAAATATAGGGTACTACTGCAGAGAGTCTAGCTGAGAGATGGAAAGTTTAGGGGACTGGAGCCTCTCTTATGAGGAAGGCTGAGAGAGCTGGGTCTGTTTAGTCTGGAGAAGACTAAGAGGGAATCTCATTGATACTTATAAATATCTAAAGAGTAGATGTCAAGAGGATGGGGCCAGACTCTTTTTCAGTGGTACCCAATGACATGACAAGGGGCAATGGGCACAGAACTGAAACACAGGAAGTTCCATCTCAACATGAGAAAAATGTCTTCCCTTTGAGGGTGACAGAGCACTGAAACAGGCTGCCCAGAGAGGTTGTGGAGTCTCCTTCTCTGGAAATATTCAAAACCCACCTGGATGCAATCCTGTGCAACCTGCTCTAGGTGATCCTGCTTTAGCGGTGGGGTTGGATTAGATAATCTCCAGAGGTCACTTCCAACCACTAATGTTCTGTCAATTGGCTCAGCTAGCTATGTTTTTGCAGCACTATAATTTCACTTTTACATATGGGATGGAGAAAAAAGAAAAGGAAAAAAAAGCCCCACACTTTAAGGGTCTAAGAAAGCAGAAAGGTAGCCCAGTATAGCTGAGGGAGAAGTGGCTGCTCATAAATCAAGACTTTCAGTTATCTGTGATGTCAATTCCTTTGTGTCAAATAAGAAATGGAAATTAAATGTTTTTGTGCCCCAGATGAAGAGCAGAAGAAAATCAAAATATCTTAAGTTAACAAAATGTGCTGCAGAAACCTGAAGAATTAGATAAGAATGTCATGCTGAACTGTTCAGGATATCCAGTTCAAAAAACATTTGATTCCATGGGAGCATTCTACAGGCTTTCATTTAGGCCTTAATATCAAACAAAAAAATGCTGTCACTTCACAGAATTCTCACCTTTGCTGTAGTTGACACAGAAGAAACATTCCCATACTGGACATGCTTACGGAGATGATTACAGATGGCTCGAAGTGTTGGATGAACTTCCACACAAAATTTACATTTATAGCCCACTACTTTCCTCTCCTTAAGATTTGAAGCATCTTCCAAGTGTCCAGAAGCCTATAGAAGCACATGAGCATTAATCAGTTATACTAATGTAATACTGAAAAATACTTCTGATATCTCACTTTTAGGAATATACCCAGATCACATTTTGCACCTTAAGGAAAATTGTATTTATTGTACATGTGTATTTGGTCTGTCTGGGATAGAGGTCATTTTCCCTATAACAGCCCTCATAGTGCTGTACTTTGTATTGGTAGTTAGCAAGGTGTATTGGGTTTGCATGGCAAGGTTTTGGTAGTGGGGTGAGGGGCTACAGAAGAGGCTTCTGCAAGAAGCTGCTAGAAGCTTCCTCTATATCTGATAGTCCATGCCAGCTAGCTTCAAGATGGACCCTCTGCTGACCAAGGCAGAGACAATCAATGACAGCAGTAGTGCCTCTGTAATAACATATTTAAGAAGGGAAAAAAGCTCACAAAAACAAAACACCAAGAGCAATTGTGGACAGAGAAAGGAGTGAGAATATGTGTGATAAACAGCCCTGCAGATACCAAGGTCAATGAAGGAGGGGGAAGAGATGCTCCAGGCACCAAAGCAGAGATTTCTCTGCAGCCTGTGACAAAGACCTTGGTGAGGCAATTTGTCCCCCTACAGCACATGGAGGTTGATGGTGGAGCAGATATCTAACTGCAGCCTGTGGAGGACCCAACGCCAGAGCAGATGGATGCCTGAAGGAGGCTGTGACCGCATTGGGAAGCCCATGCTAGAGCAGGCTCTTGGCAGAACCTGCAGCCCATGGAGAGAGGAGCCCATGTTGGAGCAGGTTTGCTGGCAGGACAAGGGACCCATGCTGGAGCAGTTTGTGAAGAACTGCAGCCTCTGGGAAGAACTCACGTTGAAGCTTGTAAAGGACTGTCTCCAATGAGAGGGACCTCACACGGGAGCAGGGGAAGAGTGTGAGGAGTCCTCCCACTGAGGAGGAAGGAGGGCCAGAGATAACATGTGATGATCTGACTGCAGTCCCCATTCCCCTTCCCCCTTTGCTGCTTGTGGGGAGGAGGGAGAGAAAGTCAGGTGTAAAGTAAAGCCTAGGGAAAAAAGGAAAGATGGGAGGATGGTGCTTTAAGATTTGTTTTTATTTCTCATTACTTGAGTCTGATTAATTTGATAACTAAATTAATTTTCCCGAGTTGAGACTGTTTTCCCCATGACCGTAATTGCTGAATGACCTCTCCCTGTCTTTAGCTTGACCCATGAGCCTTTTGTTATATTTTCTTTCCTCTGTCCAGCTGAGGAGGGGACCAACAGAGCGACTTTGGTGGGCACCTGGCATCCAGCCAGAGTCAACCCATGACACAAAGCATTGATAACACACAGGTGTTTTGGCTACTAATGAACAGTAGTCGGCTGTCTCTCCAGTGTTTCTCCCCCTCCTCACCAGTAGGATGGGGGTGGGAAATATCTTGGGAGGGGACATAGCCCAAACTGACTAAAGGGATATTCCATACCATATGATGCTTCCTTAGGAATAAGAAGCTGAGAGAAAGGGGGAGGTGGCATTTGTTATTTATGACATTTGTAGTCTTGAGCAATTGCTACACTACTGAAGCCCTGCTTCCCAGGAAGTGGCCAGATATCACAACCTGGAAGTAGAGACTAGATCTTTTGTTTTATTTTGCTTCCAGATAGAATCATAGAATGATCTGGGTTGGAAGGGACCCCAAGGATCATAGAGTTCCAACCCCCCTGCCACATGTAGGGCCACCAACCTCCAGGCATGGATCTATACAAGGTTGCCCAGGGACAGGGCATCCACCACCTCTCTGGGCAGCCTGTTCCAGTGCCTCACTACTCTCTCTGTAAAAAACTTCCCCCTAATATCTAATCTAAACCTTCTCTCCTTTAGCTTTAGTCCATTCCCCTTGTCCTGCCATTGTCTACCCTTTTAACAAGTTGATTCCCCTCCTGTTTGTATGCTCCCTTCAGGGACTGGAAGGTTGCAATGAGGACCCCCCGCAGCATTCTCTTCTCTAGGCTGAACAAGCCCAGCTCCTTCGGCCTCTCTTCGTTGGGGAGGTGCTCCAGCCCTCTAATCATCTTTGTGGCTCTCCTCTGAACCCTCTCCAACAGTTCTACATCTTTCTTGTATTGCAGGCCGTAGATCTGGACACAGTACTCTAGATGGGGCCTCACGAGGGCAGAGCAGAGAGGGACAATCACCTCCCTGTCCCTGCTGGCCACCTCTATTCTGTTGGAGCCCAGGATAGCATTGGCCTTCCGAGCTGCAAGACCTTTTGCTTTATTAAACTAGCTTTATCTTGACCCATGAGTTCATTTCCATCTTATTTTCTTCCCCCACTGTCCTGCTGATAAGAGGGAGTGATAGAGAAGCCTGGTAGGCACTTGGTGTCTAGCACAAGCTATTGTGCAAAACTTCAACCTCACTGACTTCTATTAAAACCCTCAAAATAGGTGCACAGGGCACGCACAGGAAAAAATTGGAGTTTCTGCATAATAGTAGTTCCTTATAGGACTGTTCAGTTTTAACTTAGAAGACCAAGCCATGATCATTTGCACCCCACCTTATTGTATGCTTTCCCACAGCAACTAGAGTTATTCCAGATGGGGAGAAGGGTACAGAAAAGAGTATCAGAATTTGGTCTTCTATTCACAGGAACACTTACCCAAAGCTTGAAGTTATTGGTTAGATGCACACAAACATCAAGTTCTTTATCAGAAAATGTAGATAATCTTGAGAAGGAAATTTGTGTGTTATTTCAGTGTATATTGATGAACAGTATAAAACCATAGAATCATAGAATGTTTTAGGTTGGAAGGGACCTTTAAAAGTCATCTAGTCCAACCTCCCTGCAGTAAGCAGGGACATCTTTACTAGATCAGGTTGCTCAGAGCCCCATCAAGCCTGACCTTTATCTCCAGGGAAGGGGCCTCCACTACCTCTCTGGGCAACCAGTGATCTACACCCTCATATTGAAGAGCTTAAACAGTAGAATAGGACATTTGTAAGGAGAAAGGAAACGGCATCTTTGCAATAGAAGAATAAATGTCAGATACTGATAGCCATCCATAAGGGTGGGAGGAAGGTAGAAAGATAGGGAAAATCCTGAAGGAAACAGCTGGAAGGATCAGAGTTTTCCATGCAGCCTAGGAATAGGTAAAGAATGAAGGAGATTAAAGCAGAATATGTAACTAGCTTATAGACCCTATTGACATGCTGAGTCATTAACTTGCATTTATTTTGCTGTCAAAGAGAACATGCATGTGGGTATTAGTAATAAGGAGCCTCTTGGGCTATAGAAGAAATTTTGAGTTGATTTTCTCCCTGGGGAGAGGAAGCAGAGAAGGAGACCAGACATGCAGATCCTTACCCTCTCTTGTTTGAAATCTGTAAAAGTACCATCTGCATATTTCTGCTTGCTCAAAAGCTGTTTTCTCTCTTGACGTTTGGCACGCTTCTGGAATTTCTCATTGTGGGTATTCAAGTGTGATATCAGCTCTGCTGTGCTATGCAATTTAGTATCACAGTGCTTGCACTGATAGGCAGCATTATGAGAACGGGTGCCACTTGCCAGTATGGTAAAGTCTCTCTTCAAATCATTGATGTGGTAGTCAGTGTAATGCATGCACAGCAGCTCTGCTGTGCTGAAGGATAGCTTGAAGCATTTTATGCATCTAAAGGGAAGCCACTCAGTTTCCTGAGCCTCAGTCTCCACCTCAGGTTTTTCAAAGTCATTCCTTTCCTCAGCTGGAATTGACTTTTCATGTTCATCAGCATACACAGCAGTGAAGTAACACCCCAACTTGCTTGCATGCTGCTTCTTAGGGAAAACACCAGGGTGACGTTTCATGTAGTGGGACACAATACCTTTTTTGTTAAAAGATTGAAAGGAACAAAGTGAGCATTTCTTCTTTTCCACAGCCTTCCTCAGCTCCTCACTTAACTGAGGAGTGTCATCTTTGGGAGGAGATGGAATGATCACTTTATTGGGTTTGTCACTTACTGTCCTGGAGGCTGCTAAACAATGAGTGTAATAAGCATCAATGTCATGTCTTTTCTGGTAGTGTGCCGCAAGCCCTTTGCGGATAGGATTGGTGTAGGAACACAAAGCACACTTGAAGAGGTTGCTCTTGCCTTCTGGTTGTGCCCGAATGTTATTATGTTTGATGCGGTAGTGCCTGGCTATCCCCTTCCGGGTAGAACAGAAATATTTGCAGAGCTGACACCGGAACACTGTGTGAGACACTAAGTGAGAATTGGAGAAATGAGATGCTGAGATAGAGACTTCTCCAACACCATCAGCAACAATTTCTGGGGAGGCCTTGATTTCAGTTACCATGTCTGGCTTCACTGAGGCAGACACCTTTGATGGTGACTGAGCAAAACCATCAAATTCAGGCTGATTATGGCATTTTTCATAGTGAATTTTGAGCTTCTCCAGTGTGCCATGGGTGTAAGGGCATAGTTTGCACTGGTATGCACCATAGCCTTGCTTGAAAATCCTACTGCTCTCCTCTATGTCATTCTGGGCAATGTCATTTGACTGTTCCACATCATGCACGAAATCTTCAGCAGTGACCTTTACCAATGGGTGCCGTTTCTGATAATGTGTGAGGACACCGTGAATGCGTGTATTAATGTAAGGGCAATGTCTGCACTTGTACACAGCCCCTGGGTTAGTGTCTATGTTCTGTGCAAAGTCAGCAGCTTTCACTTTCATGCCAGGATGCTTTTTGCCATAATGTGTCAGGAGTCCATGCAAGTTATTGTACTCAGACTGGCAAATTGTACACTGATATGGTGTGGAGGAGATGGCAGGATTTGTAGAAGACAGCTGAAGAGTTTTTTCCTGGGAAAGGCTGGGGTCCTTGTCCATCTGTGATGTTACTTGGTTTTCAGAATTAATCCTGGCCCCAACTTTATCAAGTTGTATGCCAATTTTCTCGGCAGCATCTTTCTCCTTAATGATATCTAACAATACAGATTCATCCCCATTCATAGCACAAGGGTGAGAAGCCTGGTAGTGTTTAGTAATATCCCAAATGGAAGATGCTTCAAAAATGCAGTCTCTGCATTTATAGGTCTTTGCATCTGTTTGCATCACTAGGGTAGGAGGGGAAGGATCCAGACCTGCCCAGAGTTTAGTTGCCATGTATGTATAGTCAACATAATGTTCAGGGTGTCTCCTTTGGTAATGCACAAGCAAACCACTTGGTTCCATATGTGAATAAATGCACCATTCACAGTGATAACCAGGTTCTATCAAGCCATCCAAAAATGCCCATCTCAGAATGGATGTGACCGTGGCCTTCAGATTTGGGTGATCTTTCTTAATATGCTTCCTCAATGCATAGAAGTAAGGTGATGTGTAGCTGCACTGTCTGCATTTGAGGGCTCTCAGCTGTATCTTGTCCTGTTCAATGCTGGAGATGTGAGCAGGCATGCTGCTGGATGATTTCTTCTGGTTATGATCACAAAGGCTTCTAATGGTGGCTGTATGCTGCCTAATCACATCTGCATTGGCTTTGAAATCACGATGCTTCTTTTGATAATGAATGAGCACACCTTTCACAGTCCGGTTTCCATAATCACAGTGCTGGCAGAAGAACATTTCATTCACAAGGGGATTCACAGAGCTCTCGGAACTGCCCCGGCTCAACTTCTGCACCGACACTGGCAGTTTCTGAATTCCGGGTGGCAGCTCACCAGCCTTCATTATTGCCGCAGCAGGAGGTGCCTGCCTGATGTACTTGGCAGTGACCTTTATTTCTGGATGCCTTTTCTGGTAGTGGACAAGCACTCCCACAACTGAACGATTGCTGTATGAACAATGTTTGCAGTAATAAAGTTCAGAAGCAAGGTCTGGGGGCAGTGGTGGTGGAGATTGAGAAGCCAAATTGGATGGTTTTGAGGAGACAGACACCCCTATCTGAAAAGATGTTTGAGCCAGGGCAGAGCCCCTGTCAACAGAAGCTATATGCATGGTCTTCTGAATTCTGAAATATGATGCTTTTTCTTCAGGATGTTTTTTCTGGTAATGCACCAGAACTGAATGCATGTTAGGGCTTGCAAATGAGCACATGTCACAGTCATAAACAACCACAGAATTGACCGAAGGTGTTTTCTGATTTTTACATTCAGGATTAAAGCTCTTTGTGGCTTTTTTGTTAAAACTTGCTGGCTCAATAGTCCCAGGAGCCACAGGGGTGGAGATTGCCATAGTTTTTGGAGTAGAATTCAAGATCTCTCTCAGTGTCTGAGACTCTGTGTTTAGCCCCTCTTGCTGCTCAACAATATAGCTTGAAAATATCATTGCATTGTTGATTTTCACTGTTGGATGCATTCTTTGGTAATGTGGCATCAGGCTTCTGACATTTGGACTAGTGTAAGAACAGAAATTGCAGTGGTAGATCAGGTCAGAGTGATCGAAGTTCAGTACATTCATAGCTTCAGGATGATGTTTGCCATAGTGTTGCTGCAGGTCTTCAAAGTTTGTATAGTCAATATAACACTCAAGGCATCTGTATACTGCACTGTGATCATTGGGATCCAAGATATACCTAAAGCTGAATTTTATGTAGGGGTGCATCCGTTGGTAGTGGGTGCTAACACTCCTAGCAGATTTGTTGCTAAAATCACAGTGTTTACAATAGTAAAGCCTGCCAGAGTCATTAATCTCCACATTTTCATTGTTCTGATCAGGGACATACATATTTGGCTGGCTTCCCAGAACAGAAGCATTAGGACTCTGTTGGTCTTTCATGGAAGAAAAATAATCATCCTCATCGTCAGTTAAAGTGAGCTCAATCTCTGCGCCATTGGTGGAATTACAATCATCATGAATGTTTCTGAAGTTTGCATCCTTCTGGGAATCATCAGTCTCTCCCCCCCAAACCTGCTGGAATGCATAAGAACTAGAAACCTCTACTACTGGGTCTGATTGTTCTTCTTCTCTGTCTAATTCCACTTCTATCTCCACCTCGTTGCTTTCCTTCTCTTCCTCATCATCCTCTACATTAATCACAACATCTTCTTGCTGTTTGTTTTGGTTTATTTTGCTCTGCAGGTTGCTTGCTATTTCATCAATTCTAGTTCTTTTCTTCACTGGTGAGAGATCAAAAGGGAAATCATTTGACACCTTTCGAGCGACCTTAGCAACGACATTATTTTTAGATGAGAGACCAAGAATTGAGGTCTGGCTTTTCTTCACTGTACTGACAGAGGTGAGAACATCTGCCTCACTCTCTTGTGGCATGTTGGATGGCAGTCCATCATATTTTAGTAAGTTGTCACAAAATGAGTGCTTGTGCTGCTGATGAACTCTGAGGCCTTTCAAACTAGTGGTAGAATAGTTACACATTGTGCACCTATAAGGATGCTGTGAATGGGGTTGAGGCAACTGCTGCTGTTGCTGCTGCACTGTTTCCGTCATCCCAGCTGTCTTCCTTCTGTTTGTATTGCCACTTTCACAAGAAACCATGTTGTCATTCAAAGAGGAAACAATGTTTTCACTCTGAGAATTCACAGTGTCCCAGTCTGATGCATGACATTGCCTATGAGCTCCAAGTTTTAATGAACTCTTACAGGTGAAAGGACATTCATCACATTTGTATACAGCTGTCTTCCCAGACAGGTGGATATTCTCAATGTGACGGGAGATGCTTCGGCGGTGTATTGTGAGGAAAGGACAAAAAGGACATTGGAATCTGTTCATGTATCTTCTAAAGGGAATCCCTTTTGTTTCCAACAGCTTGTTGCTCTCAGATCCCATCTGTTGCTCTGCAGATATTCCTGAAGTCTGGTGGTCCACAGAGTTCAAGCCATTCCTGCTGCCCACTCCATTGTCCACTTCATCTGAGCTGGAGTCATTTAGCATACTGTTTGTTTCCAAGTCAGCAGAAGAATCTGTTATGTCAGCAACTTCATAGCCGGATCTGTTAGACAAATTAACTATGCCTGAGTTGTGAGGTAATTTAGACTTCACTTGAGGACAAGACACAGAAGAAAACTTAGAGGATAGAGAAGAGTTGGGCCTGATAAGGGAATTGCCAGTAGAGTTTCTGAACTTTGAGACATCAGTATTTAACATATCATATCCTGTCATATTCATAGATATATAATTAGAGTTTGAGGAGGCATTCTGGGCACTCTTACTCTGGACATCAGGCGCACTAGTTCTGTCTTGTTCCTGCCTCAAACTTGACAGTATTTTTACCATGCTGCGGTGCTGCTTCATCATATGGTCACACCAGCGCTCCCTTCGAGGTGTCTGGTAACTGCACCATTCACAGCAAAAGTTACCTCTGGACTTTGTTAGAGGCTTGACCATGGACTCCAAAATGCTATATTCTACCACCTCTGCAGGCAATTCTTTGCAGGGTTCCTGCACTGACGCAGAGGCAGATGTCAGTTCAGATACAGCAGAGGCAGTAGTAGGAGTTAAACTCTCCTTTGGATTATTTTTGTGATACATTTTCTGGTGCTTAATAATCCTTGTGTGCTTTGGTGATTTGTAGGTGCAAAACTGGCAAGAGAAAACTTTGCCAAATCCCTCACGCATCATGATGTTGTAATGTAAGGATCCAGTGGTGTGTGACCCTACTGAGCTCTCCCCAACTTGTGCTCCATGAACCTTGCGAGTGTGGTCTATGAGGAGGTTTTTAGATCGGAAGTAACGCACACAGAATTTGCATTGGAAAAACTTGTTGGATGGTTTAGGATTTGGAACCATATGTTCACCATAAAAAATCTGGCTCTGGCTATAATAACTTCCAGTTCCCATCTGAGTTGTTGTATTTTCCCCTAAAATAAGAATTTAAAAGTAAATATGTAAATAAGTAAAATTAGACAGTTTCCCCCCATCTACCCTGTATGCATATGAATAAACATACATCCTGAACATGTTAATCACAACAGGATTCCCTCACTTATTTATGATTAGACCTGTCTATACAAGAATGGTGAGAAAACTAACAAATAGTACATAATTTGTGATAGACAATTTCCAAAATAAGCTTCTTGAAATAAAAAGGTACACTAATAAAGTTCAAAACTCTTCCAGAGCTAAGGGTGGTGTCCTGGTTTTGGCTAGGGTAGAGTTAATATCTCTCTAGCAGCCAGTGGAATGCTGTGTTTGGGAGTTAGGATGGGAGCAGTGCTGATAACACCCTGATGTTTTTAGTTGTTGCCAAGCAATTCAGGCTTTTCAGTTGTTCATATTTCCCCCCTAACGAGAAGTGAGGGGACACAGCCAGGACAGGTGACCCAAACTGGTCAAAGGGGGTATTCCACGCCAATTATGTCACACTCAGCATAAAAGGGGGGCTGGTGGGGGAAGGAGCAGGCAGCTCCAGGATGCGCGGTTTTGGAGACGGTCCAGTTTTGGGACGGCTCTGAGCTGTATGGCCTGAGTTGTGCGGTTCAGTGAAAAACTGCATTGTGTAGCACCAGTCTCGTATAGTTTGCTATAAAGTCCTGTTTGTTATTATATATATCTTTTTGCTATCCCAGTAAACTATCCTTACCCCAACTGGCGAGGTTTTGGTTTCTTGGGTTTTCTTCTCCCTCCCTTTTCCCCCTCCCTCAATCCCCCTCCCCCGCACCCATTCTTAAAGAATAAGTGGCTGCATGGTGCCAGACTCTGGGCTGGGGCAAAACCACAACAGGTGATATAAAGTACATAAAAGAAGCAATATGAAGCATCATGTGAAAAATAGCAAGACAACAAATCCACACATTTGCATTTACAGAAAATAATATGGCTGTAACTAAACATCATACACTTCACTACCATAATGATAAAGATAACATTTTTTTAAAATCACATTGAAACATATCCATTAAAATGCACTGAAATAAATCACATGTGAGACAGGGACTTAAAGTTGAGGTTTACCTGCTATCTCGCCTGCAACTGTAAATTCATCCTTTACAGAAGAAAATTCAGTCTCAGTCTGGTTGCTAGCATTCATGGATCCAGACCGTGGATGGCTAGAGTTTTCCTCAGATACATCTGCTGGTTGCAGAAAAGCAGTATGAACATCCTGAATGTGAGCTTTTAGGTCTTCATTAGATGGAGCTTGGAAATCACAGCCATCACACTGCAGCACCTCCATGGTTCAGGAATAATCTTTTGCATTAGAAAATTCTGCAAGAAAAACATGGAAAGGAAAAGGAAAGAGACATTGGTTTGTTTTTTCTTTGTTTGGTTTTGGGAGGGGTTTTGTTTAGTTGTTACAGAAATGCCATTCAGTGAATTCTAACAATATATTAACACCAAGCTGCCTATCACATGACAGTGATTTCCAGAAATTCCATAATTACTGCAGCCTAAAAATCAACATTTGAGGCATTAATGCAATTTTTATTCAAAGAAAACCCTGTCTAGGTAACTTGCAGGTTGCTGTTATCAGTGCTACAGTAAACCTTCTGACAAACGACTACTGTTTCAATGGACTTTTTCCTCTAGGCTTTTCCATCACTGAAGAATCCCAGACATAGATACAGACTGGGAGAAGAGCTTCTTGAGAGTAGCCCTGCTGAGAAGGGCCTGGGTGTCACCGTGGATGAGAAACTTAACATGAGCCAGCAGTGTGCTCTTGCAGCTCGCAAGGCCAATGGGATCCTGGGCTCCATCAGAAGAGGGGTGGCCAGCAGGGACAGGGAGGTGATTGTCCCTCTCTACTCTGCCCTCGTGAGGCCCCACCTGGAGTACTGTGTCCAGGTCTGGGGCCCCCAACACAAGAAGGATGTAGAACTGTTGGAGAGGGTTCAGAGGAGGGCCACAAGGATGATTAGAGGGCTGGAGCACCTGCCCTACAAGGAGAGGCTGAGGGAGCTGGGCTTGTTCAGCCTAGAGAAGAGAAGGCTGCGGGGGGACCTCATTGCAGCCTTCCAGTACCTGAAGGGAGCATACAAACAGGAGGGGAATCAACTTTTTAAAAGGGCAGATAATGGCAGGACAAGGGGGAATGGTTTAAAGCTGAAGGAGGGAAGGTTTAGATTGAATATTAGGGGGAAGTTTTTTACGGAAAGACTGGTGAGGTCCTGGAATAGGCTGCCCAGAGAGGTGGTGGATGCCCCATCCCTGGAAGTGTTCAAGGCCAGATTGGATGGGGCCCTGGGCAACCTTGTGTAGATCCAGGCCTGAGGTTGGTGGCCCTGCCTGTGGCAGGGGGGTTGGAGCTTTATGATCCTTGGGGTCCCTTCCAACCCTTGCCATTCTATGATTCTATGAAGAGCAAGTTAAGTTTGTCTCTTTCAGAAACTAGCAGCTATATGCTAGAAGAACAATTATTCCCAAAATTCATATACTTTATAATATATTACATATTATAATTCAATTAATAATATAAATATAAACACAATTCATACATAAATATAATTACATCTAAATATAAATGGAATATGAATATGATATTGATAAAATTATACATCCATTTATAATGGTTGTGGCTTTATGTAGCAAGGTTCTGCTGCAGGGGTGGTTTCTGCAAGACACAGCTAGAAGCTTCCCCTAGGCCTGACAGAGTACATACCAGCCAGGCTCAAGTACAGACCTGCTGCTGACCAAGGCCAAGCCAATCAGTGATGGTCACAGTGCCTCTGTGAATTAGATTTAAGATTTAAAAAAAAAAAAAAGCAAGCAGCCACATTTTTCCTGTCAGAGAAGGGAGTGAGAAGATGTAAGAAACTCTGCAAACACGAAGGTCAGTGAAGGGGGGGAGGCGCTTGAGGCACTGGAGAGGGAGATTCCTCTGCAGCCTGTGAAGAAGACCATGGTGAAGCAAGTTGTCCCCCTGCAGCCCATGGAAGAAGATGGGGAGCAGAGATCCCATACTGGAGTGGGTGGAGACATATGGAAGACGCTGTGACCCATGTTGGAGCAAGCTCCTGGGAGGACCTGCAGCCCATGGAGAAAGAGAGAGAGAGAAAGTCTCATACTGGAGCAGGCTTTCTGGGAGACTTGTGACTCTGTGGGGAAACAGGCTGGTGCAGCCTTGGCCTGAGAGATTGTACCCCCTAGAACAGACACACACTGGGGCAATTGGTGAAGAGCTGGAGCCCTGTGGGAAAGGACTCACGTTGGAGAAGTTTGTGGAGGACTGTCTCCCATAGGTGGGACCCCCCAGTGCAGCAGGGGAAAGGTGTGAGGAATCCCCCCACACACACACCACTAAGAAGGAAAACAACTCATGAGGAACTAACAGAAACCCCTATCCGCACCCATTCCCCATGCCACCCTGGGAAGGGAGCAGAGCGAGTAATCATGATCCTGGGAAGAAGGGAGGGGTGGGGTTAGGTATCATCAAGGTCGTCAATGAAGATCTTAAGCAGGACTGGACCCAACACCGAGCCCTGGGGAACACCGCTAGTCACAGGCCTCCAGTCAGATTCTGCTCCTCAAATCACAACCCTCTGGGCTCGGTCCGACAGCCAATTCTCAACCCACCTTGGTGTCTGCACAGTTTCTTGCATCTTCTCACTCCCTTCTCTGGTGGCAAAATGCAGCTGCTTGCGGGGTTTTTTCTCCTAAATGTGATTCACAGAGGCGCTATAACCATCACCGATTGGCTCGGCCTTGGTCAGCAACTACTCTGGCCTTGAATCAGCTGATGTTTACTCTCTGGGGCCTGCAGAGAGCCTCTCACTGCTTCTTGCAGAAGCCACCCCTGCAGCCCCCCCATTCTCCACCAGAACCCAGCCACGCAAAACTACCACATCAGGAAACGAAGGCAAGTGCCCGGCGTGGCTGAGTCAAGACCTGCTGGTCAAACTAAAAGGCAAGATGGAACTACACAGCAGTGGAAGCGGGGACAGGTATCCTGGGGAAAGTACAGGGATGTTGCCCGGTTGTGCAGGGATGGGGTCGGGAAGGCCAAGGTGCGGTTGGAGCTAAACTTGGCAAGGGATGCCAAGAAAAACAAGAAGGGCTTCTACAGGTACATGAACCAGAAAAGGAAGGTTAAAGAAAGTGTACCCCTCTGATGAGCGACAATGGAGAACTGATGACAACAGATGAGGAAAAGGCTGAGGTTCTCAACAACTTTTTTTGCCTCCGTCTTCACTGGCGACCCCCCTCCGCACTGCTCTCGAGTTGAGGGCCCGCAAGATGGGGACTGGGGAGACAGAGTCCCTCCCACTATAAGTGAAGATAAGGCTCGTGACCATCTGAGGAACCTGAACATACACAAGTCCACGGGACCTGATGAGATGCATCCCAGAGTCCTGAGGGAATTGGCTGATACGGTTCCCAAGCCACTCTCCATGATATTTGAAAAGTCATGGCGGTCAGGTGTAGTCCATAAGTGACTGGAAGAGAGGAAACATCACAGCCGCTTTTAAAAAGGGTAGGAAGGAGGACCCTGGGAACTACTGACCTGTCAGACTCAACTCTGTGCCTGGGAAGATCATGCAACAGATCCTCCTAGAAGCTATGCTGAGGCGCATGGAGGACAGGGAGGTGATTCAAGACAGCCAGCACAGCTTCACCAAGGGCAAGTCCTGCCTGATCAACCTAGTGGCTTTCTACAACTGGGTGACTGCATCAGTGGACAAGGGAAGAGCTACAGATGTCATCTATCTGGATTTCTGCAAGGCCTTTGACACGGTTCCCCACAACATCCTGCTCTCTAAGTCGGAGAGATATGGATTTGATGGGTGGACTGTTCAGTGGATAAGGAATTGGCTGGATGGCTGCATACAGAGGGTGGTGGTCAATGGCTCCCAGTCCAGATGGAAGATGATGACAAGCGAAGTTCCTCAAGGGTCTGTCCTGGGACCAGTGTTGTTTAATATCTTTATTAATGATATTGACAGTGGGACTGAGTGCACCCTCGGTGCAGGGTGGTGAAGTTAATGTGCTAGAGAGACGGGATGCCATCCAGAGGGACCTGGACAGGCTGGAGAAGTGGTCCCAGGTGAACCTCATGAAGTTCAACAAAGCCAAGTGCAGGGTCCTGCACCTGGGTCAGGACAATCCCCATTATCCATACAGGTTAGGAGATGATGTGCTTGAAAACAGCCCTGAGGAAAAGGACTTGGGAGTACTCATAGATGAGAAGCTGGACATAAGCCAGCAACCCCCCATAAAAGGGGCTTGTCGGAGAGAGGCGACTTGGCACAGCTCCGGGACCACAACAGTCCTCTTTTCGGTGCCCAACCCAGGGCTCAAACTCACAACCCTAGCATTAATTGTCCCATGCTCTACCACTACCCCTACACTTCGAGCTTTATGGGGGAGTGATGTCAGGTGGTGTGGAAAACAGCCCAGGCTAGCTCAGCTCACCTGTGCTGACTGCTTGGGGAGGTTAACTCTGGCCTGGCCAGAACCAGGACAATGAAGCAGACCGATTTCTTCATCTATTTCTTCTTCTGTATAGGGGTGACTGATATCGGTACTGGTTGGCTTTCTGGCTCAGATACAGTGTTGGTCTCTCAGGTTTAGGTAGCCATGGTGCCTGTTGCGGGGGCTGAAAGAGCTGCAGTGCCTGTGGATCTGTTTTCCTTCTCTAGATATTTGCCCATACTGTCCCACATGGCGTGCCACCCCTGACCATTCAGCCCCAGGGAAGATCTCTTGGCGATATTCTTGAAACAATTTTTTGTAGCACATAAGACTTGAAAAACATTCAGGAGAATGAGCAACAGGAGCATACTGGCCTGAATATCCCAGGGGGGTTCAAAATTCTCAAAGGCTGTTGTCACAAGCCTGAAGGGAAAAGGGGAAGCGAAAGTGCCCCTCCCCCATCTTCCCCATAAATTGAGTGCAATTATTAAACAGTGCTGAGATGCCCAATATATGGACATGACAGAAATGCCATATATAAATACCAGCTGAGGCTCACGAACACAGATGATATCATGTCATAGGTTGATATCACACAGTACAATCAAGTGAGAATCCTGACTCTCCAAGGAGAAAAAACAACAGGGCGGGGATTACATAAGCAAGTGTGGGTTTACATGCCACAGCCAGGTGACCAAACAAAACATCGTTGTTACCAGCACCTGCTTAAATAACATAGAATCATAGCATCATAGAATCGTCTGAGTTGGAAGGGACCCCAAGGATCATAGAGTTCCAGCCCCCCTGCCACAGGCAGGGCCACCAACCTCCAGGCATGGATCTACACATGGATGCCCCATCCAACCTGGCCTTGAACACCTACAGGGACGGGGCATCCACCACTTCTCTGGGCAGCCTGTTCCAGCACCTCACCACTCTCTCTGTAAAAATCTTCCCCCTAATATCTAATCTAAACCTTCTCTCCTTTAGCTTTAGTCCATTTAGTAAAAACATTTAGTCCTTGTTAGTAAAAACAAGGTCAAGCATCCGCCCTCCCCTAGTGCAGGAACCTACTAGGGGAGGGCGGATGCTTGACCTTGTTTTTACTAACAAGGACGGGCTCGTCAGTGAAGTGAAGGTCGGGGGCAGCTTAGGACAAAGCGACCATGAAATGGTCGAGTTCAAGATCCTGAGTGGAAGAGGCAAGCCAAAAAGTAGGATAGCTACCCTGAATTTTGGAAGAGCTAACTTTGATCTCCTCCGAAATCAAATAGGGGCTATCCCATGGGCTGCTCTGTTTGAAGGAATGGGAGCCTGCGAGTGCTGGCTAACATTCAAACAGCACTTCTTCCAAGCGCAGAATAGGTGCATCCCTTTGAGTAAGAAATCGGGAAAGAGAGGTAGAAGACCTGCGTGGATAAGCAGGGAACTTATGAGTAAACTCAAAGGGAAGCAGAAAACCTATAAACTGTGGAAACAGGGTCTGAGATCATGGGATGAATATAAGGATGTGGCCAGGGCCTGTAGGGATGCAACTAGGAGGGCTAAGGCCTGCTTAGAAATTAAGCTGGCAAGGGACATAAAGGACAACAAAAAGAGCTTTTTCAGGTATGTAAATAGTAAAAGGATGACCAGGGATAATGTAGGTCCCTTGTTGAATGAGGCGGGTGTCTTGGTGACGGGAGATGATGAGAAGGTGGAGATACTTAATGCCTTCTTTGCCTCGGTCTTTACTCCGAAGGCTTCTCAGGACTCACATATCCCAGATGTAAGTAGGAGTGGTTGGGGAACGAGTGGTTGGGGAACGAATGGCTCCCCTCTAGTAGAGGTAGGGGTGGTCCAGGAGCGACTCAAAGGAATGGATGCACACAAATCCATGGGCCCGGATGGGATACACCCACGTGTGCTGAGAGAGCTGGCGGAGGTGATTGCGGAGCCGCTCTCTATCATCTTTGACAGATCCTGGACTACAGGAGAAGTGCCTGAAGATTGGAGGATAGCCAATGTCACTCCAGTCTTTAAAAAAGGCAAGAAGGAGGATCCCAGTAACTATAGGCCAGTCAGCCTCACCTCTGTCCCTGGAAAGGTGATGGAACAGCTTGTTTTGGATGCCATCTCCAAACAACTGGAAGAGAAGAAGGTCATGAGGAATAGTCAGCATGGATTCACCAAGGGGAGATCGTGCTCGACCAATCTCATAGCCTTCTATGATGTTATTACCAACTGGGTGGATGGAGGGAGAGCAGAGGATGTCATCTACCTCGACTTTAGCAAGGCTTTCGATACTGTCTCCCACAACATCCTGATAGAGAAGCTGAGGAAACAAGGGATAGACGAGTGGACAGTGAGGTGGGTTGAGAACTGGCTGTCAGACCGGGCTCAGAGGGTCGTGATCAGTGGAGTAGAATCTGAATGGAGGCCTGTGACTAGCGGTGTCCCCCAGGGCTCAGTGTTGGGTCCAGTCCTGTTTAATATCTTCATTGACGACCTTGATGAGGGAATAGCATCCACCCTCAGCAAGTATGCCGATGATACAAAACTGGGAGGAGTGGCTGACACGCAGGAACACTGCGCTGCCATCCAGCGAGACCTGGACAGGCTGGAGAGCTGGGCAGGGAGAAATCTAATGAAATTCAACAAAAGCAAGTGTAAAGTCTTGCACCTGGGGAGGAATAACCGACTGTATCAGTACAGGCTGGGGGATGACCTGTTGGAGAAGAGCTCTATGGAGAAGGACCTAGGGGTCCTGGTTGATGACAGGTTGGCTATGAGCCAGCAGTGTGCCCTGGTGGCCAAGAGAGCCAATGGGATCCTGGGATGCATCAGGAAGAGTGTGTCCAGCAGGTCGAAGGAGGTGATCCTCCCCCTCTACTCTGCATTGGTCAGGCCCCACCTGGAATACTGTGTCCAGTTCTGGGCTCCCTGGTATAGAAAAGACAGGGACCTTCTGGAGAGAGTCCAGAGAAGGGCGACAAAGATGATTAGGGGTCTGGAACATCTCCCCTATGAGGAAAGGTTGAGTGAGCTGGGTCTGTTCAGCCTGGAAAAAAGAAGACTTAGGGGGGACCTAATTAGTGTTTACAAGTATCTTAGACATGGGTGGCAGGGGGAATTGGCCAGCCCCTTTTCAGTGGTCAGTGGGGACAGGACTAGGGGCAATGGCTGTAAGCTGGAGCACAGGAAGTTCCGCACCAACATGCGGAAGAACTTTTTCACAGTGAGGGTGACAGAGCAGTGGAATAGGCTGCCCAGGGAGGTGGTGGAGTCTCCTTCTCTGGAGATATTCAAGTCTCATCTGGACGCCTATCTATGTAATATGAGATAGGGAGCCTGCTTTGGCAGGGGGGTTGGACCCGAAGATCTCTTGAGGTCCCTTCCAACCCCTAAGATTCTGTGATTCTGTGATTCTGTGATTCTCCCTTGTCCTGCCATTGTCTACCCTTTTAACAAGTTGATTCCCCTCCTGTTTGTATGCTCCCTTCAGGGACTGGAAGGCTGCAATGAGGTCCCCCCGCAGCCTTGCCTTGCCTTGTCTGAACAAGCCCAGCTCCCTCAGGCTCTCTTCATAGGGGAGGTGCTCCAGCCCTCTAATCATCTTCGTGGCCCTCCTCTGAACCCTCTCCAACAGTTAACATGATAAACACTTATCACAGCTTTTTAATGTGATCGGGTCAGATCTACCATTATCCCAACCCTTTGGGCCCCTTTGGAGCGTGATGTCACGTGGTGTGGAAAACAGCCTGAGCCAGCTCCACTCACCTGTACCAGCTCCTTGGGAAAGGTAACTCTGTCCTTGCCGGAACCAGGACAACTAGATAGCTGCAAGAGAAGAAACAAGCCACCTGGATTAATCTACACTACATATGCTTCAAGGAAAAGATCACGGAAGAGGACATTTCCAAAGAGCCACTAGGGCCCACCAAAGGACCACCGAAGACCCTCACAGAAGACCCTCAGAGACATAAAGGGCATGGTGAATTATATTAGATAAGGTTGGTCATGTTGCACGTGCCCACAAACACAGGTGTGCGGCCACCAACGACCACCAGGGACCCTCAAGGACCACCGACTCAAGTCACTGATCATGCATGATGGGGAGGAGAATATGCAGACAACTTCCAAGAAGCCATTATCATAAGACACCCTTTTCCAAGAAATATAATGAATACGTATCTCTTTATATAACCTGTATGCTTTTGATTGTGCATCATGCATGTTAGGGGGAGCTATGCCCTGTGCATCCAGCTCTGCAAGAAAGAATGCCTGCCTTTTAACACTACATTGGTGTTATGAGGTTTATTCCTGGTTTTCGGTGACGGTTTCTGGTGACCTAGATGGGACCCTGCTTGTGAAGCCCAACAGATCCATGGGATCACAGGACCTCCAGCCATGGCACCGAGGGATTTTCGAGGAGAACCTCTGATCCCCAGACCAAAGGATTCCAAGTTCCCTGGAATTGAATAGCAAGGCATTATTTTCTTTAAGTAAGAGATCTCTGGAACCTGGGTTAGACTCCCAACAGTGGGCTAGAGTCCCACTGAAGCCTGCTCTTAAGGCACTGAGAAAGCTATGAGTTGGGCTAAAGAGACATCTCAGGTGGTACGTCTCTGCTAGGCAAAAGCCTGTGGAGTGGGGCACAAAAGGGGGAGTCTTCAACAGGGGGTTGAAGTCTCCAAGGTTGGGATTTCTGGCAGGGGGGCAGAAACCTTAGACAGCAGAGAAAAATGGCCAGAAAAGGGACATTGCGATATAACACCATTTTGCAAGTAATGCTATTTTGCAATAAAGGTGGTGAATGAAATGAAATTATATATGTAGATTTGTTTTTCACACTACGAAACCATCTGGAGTGGCAAAAGCAGTGTGGGATATCTCCACATAATTCTATGGTAATGGTCTTGAAAGGGCAGAAATCTGATAAAAACCTGGAAAATTAAGTTCAGCTTTTGATATTGGTGAAAAGTTATTTAAATGTGAGTTTGAAGAAGATGATGTTGAATTATTGGTTGGACCTCATAGAAGGCTAAGAAATGATCAAGGGGATCAAAACTGTTGCAGTTTTGTGTAGCTGTGCTGCTTCGGAGGCTTTTGTAAGCTGCAGTTACAGCTTTCTTCAAGCCCCGTATTTTGAGGACATGATCAACTCAAGGCCAAATTCAAGACTGGACCTATCAGAGCTGGTCATAGCGCCTCTGTGAATCACATATAGGAGAAAACAAAAGTGCTGGCAGGCGCACTTTGCCACCGGAGCGGGAGAGAGAAGATGTAACAAGCTGCACAGACACCAAGGCCAGGCCTGCAGGAGGCGAGGGGGGTGTGGGGTGTGAAGAATGCAAAAAAAGAGAGTTTCCCCGTTAGCTCGTGGTGAGACCATGGTGAAACGGGTGTCCCCCCGAAGCCCATGGATGAGGACACGGAGCAGAGACACCTATACCCTGTGAAGATTGATCCACGCCTCAGCAGGTTTGCCGGGGGACTTGTGACTTTGCGGGGGACCAGGCCGGGGGGTCTGGACCCGAATGTCAGTACCCCATGGAGAGGAGCCCTGCTGAGAGGCCTGTGGTGAGGAGATGGCTCCCTGATAGAGAGGACTCACGCTGCAGAAGTTGTGGATACGACTCTTGCGTGGGTGGGACCCCACGGCACCGCCAGGGAAGTATGCGTGTGTGTGGAATGCCCCCCCTCCCCAGCTGAGATGGAAGACAACTCGGGAAGAATGGACTGAAACCCCCACTCCCCATTCCCTGCCCCTCCCTGGGCTGCGAGGGGAGGGATGAAGGGAGCAGATCTATGATTAAAGTCAAGAGTGAGAAGAGGCAAGGGGTGGGGGAAGTAGAAGTGTTAAGATCTTGGGAGGAAAAGCAGCTTGTGAGGAATCGCCAGAACCCCGCTGCCCATTCCCTGCCCCTCCCTGCGCCATGTTGGCGGGGGAAGAAGGGAGTAATATCGTGATGAGTTTTAAGTGTGCTAAGAAGGGAGGGGTGGGGGGAAGGTGCTTTAAGACCTGGCTGCTTCTTATCTCGTTCCGGTTCACCGGGTGTATTAGTTGTAGTAGTAATAAATCACTTTCCTTTATTCTGTGCTGAGTCTGTTTTGCCCATTGCACTAATTGGAGAGCGATCCCTCTGTCCTTGTCTCAGTTCCTAAGCCTCCTAATATCTATTTTCTCCCCTCTTCAGCTGAAGAGGGGAGTGAGCGAGCGGCTTGGTGGGTATTTGGCCTCTGGCTAGGGCCAAACGACCACAAAAACTTAGAGGCTGATAATGCTTCTGCCCCTCCCATGGAATGAGAGGCAGAAGGATTCAGCTGATTGCAAGGAGGACAAGGGGAAGAGGGGGAGGGACCCCCTGGCTGGAGGCCAGATGCCCACCAAAGTGGTCTATCACTCCCCTTTTCAGCTGGAAAGGGGAGAAAATATATGTTGAGAGGCTTAGGAGTCGAGATAAGGACAGGGAGAGATCATTCCGCAATCAGCGTCACGGGCAAAACAGACTCAACACAGAATAAAAAAAAAAGAAAACCATCTAATTTATTACACTACACACACAGAAACCAGACTAGGATACTGAGAAGCGAAACCAAATCTTAAAACATCTCCCCTCAACCCCTCCCTTCTTCCCAGACGCAACGTAAACCCAAAACAGAGGGTATTTCAAAGACCCAGAAGTGTACTGGTGGGCTTCTGGAATAGCTACTCTAGAGACAATTGAACAATTGTCTATTTTTCCACCCCTGCAACCCCCCCTCCTCCACCACACAAACCCACAACACACAACAGATGACGCTGAAAAGAAAATGGTTTTCAATGCTGCTAGGAAACAAGTGGAAGGAGCACAAGCTAATTGGGATTCTTCATGGAAAGACTAAAGGTGACTGCTAGAAAATACATTGATTTGGACCCAGAAAAAAACAGAAGCAGCAATACAATTGGACTCTATATTTATTGGACAATTGGCCCCAGATAATAGGAAAAAAAATACCCAACACCCCACCCTCACCCCAAACCTTCAGACGTTTGAAGGAGCTGTGTCCAGGGATTTAGGTAAAATGCTTGAAGTAGCCTGGACTGTATACAATAACAGAGAAAAGGAAAAAAAAGAAATTAGAGAAACACAAAGGATGGAAAATTACTGTCAGTCTTAACAGAAAATAATAGAAGAGGCAGAGGGGGACGACGAGGGATTAATATTGGTAACAGAGGATTAGGAGGGTGACAGGTGATCCCTAAACGGGCAGAAAATCAATGTGCTATTTCTAAGGAGACCGAAGGAGTCAACCCTAGCTGAACCTCTGGTTACATTAAGGCTAGGGAATGAAGAAATAGAATTTCCAGTAGGTATAGGGGCTACATATTGGGTATTGAACACATGAAAAGGGAAACTTAGTCATAAATCAGTAGATGTTCTTGGTGCGATGGGGCAAAGAGAAAACTGGCCTATCTTGAAACGGTTAAAATTTAAATTGGGAAAACAGTGGGTAACTCACCAGTTTCTGTATATGCCAATATGTCCATTGTCTTTGCTAGGATGAGATTTATTAAGCAAATTAGATGCACAGATAACTTTTAAAGATGGAGAAATTAAATTACTAATACCAGAATCAAAAGCCATAGAGGTGAGAGTGTTTGTGTTACAGGATTCCTCCAAGGAGGAACAGAGTCCAGAAGAAGTGGAAAATGCAGTAATCCCTTTGGTATATGGGCGAGCGGTGTTCTGGGATGATCTGAATTGGCAAAGCTGGTAAAAGTGACTTTGAAACCTGGAGCCAAGCCCGTAAGGCTGAAACAATATCCTGTTAAGTGGGGGAGACTCGAAAGGGTTTAGAAGGATTAATTATAAAATTTCTAGAATACGGACTAGTAGTAGAATGTGAATCAGAATATAATACTCCTAATATTGCCAGTAGAGTAATCAGGAGGTAAGGAATATTGATTAGTCCAGGATTTAAGGGCTATAATCATAGTTCAAGATATACACCCAATAGTGGCTAATCCATACACCTTACTGACTTCTTTAAAATTGGAGCATAAATGGTTTACCGTGCTACATTTAAAGGATGCCTTCTTTTGCATACCTCTGGATATAGAAAGTCAAAGCATATTTGCTTTTGAATGGGAAAGCTCTGCCACAGGACAAAAGACGCAACTAATATGGACTGTACTTCCACAATGATTTAAAAATAGCCCTATGTTATTTGGAAATCAATTGGCAAAAGAATTAGAAATATGGAAAAGACAGAACCAAGGAAAAGGTTTATTGTTGCAATATGTGGATGATATCCTGATAGCAGCAGAAAGTAAAGAAAAATGTTTTGAAATGACTATCAGTTTATTGAATTTTCTGGGCCAAGAAGGATACAGAGTTTCCAGAAACAATGCCCAGAAAGGAAAAGCAGCAGTGATTTATTTGAGATACCTCAATGACAGAGACAATTAGGAAATGAAAGGAAAGAAGCCATCTGTCAAATTCCTGAACCTAATAGCACAAAGGAATTAAGAGCCTTTCTGGGTATGATTGAATGGTGTCGACTCTGGATTCTGAACTATGGACTGTATGTGAAACCACTATATGAGGCTCTACAAGAATCCAAAGACCGGTATTTGACATGGACAACTGAATGTCAGAGATCATTGAAAGAACTTAAAAAGGCATTACTGGTGGCCCCTGCGTTAGGTTTACCTGATCTAACCAAACCTTTTGAGCTGTTTGTACATAAAAGCCAACATCTGGCCCTGGCACAACAGCTGGGATCCTGGAAGCAGCTGGTGGAGTACTTCCCCAAACAACTTGACAACGTGAGTAAAGGATGGCTGAGATGTTTGCATGCTGTGGCAGTAATGGTATTGCTGATTCAAGAAGCTCAAAAATTGACTATGGGCCAAAAGATGGTGGTATATGTACCACATGTGGTAAATAACTGTCTTAGAGCAAAAGGGGCGTCATTGGCTATCCCCAAGCAGAATGCTGAAATACCAGGTTGCCTTACTGGAAACAGATGACATGGAATTAAAGACCACAACATTTGTAAATCCAGCAATGTTCTTCTCAACAGAAAATCCTACAGAAAGTCTAGAACATGATCGCCTGCTAACAATTGAACAAGTCTGTTCCAGCAGACCAGATCTGAAAGATGAACCGTTGCAGGATCCTGATCTGGAATTGTTTATGGATGGAAGCAGTTTCATACAAGAAGGAAAGCGAATGGCCGGATATGCTGTTGTCACCACCACCAAGGTATTGGAGTCAGGGACACTACCTGCAAATACATCAGCGCAGAAGGCAGAATTAGTGGCATTAAAACAAGTTCTACAGATGGCAGAAGGAAAAAGAGTAAATATATGAACTATTTCCAAATATGCATTTGGTGTGATCCATGCTCATGGAGCTATTTGGAAAGAAAGAGGACTGTTATCAGCTCAAGGATCACTGATAAAGCATACGGAGGCAATTCTTCAACTCCTACAGGATGTGCAGAAACCGAAGGAGGTGGACGTAATGCATTGTGAGGCTCATCAATTTGGTCAAAAGACCGTAAATGTAGGTAATCGATTGGCAGATAAAACTGCAAAGGAGGCTGCAGAACGAGGTATCCTTGCACTAGTACCAGTATAACAGATGAAAATTCCAAATGTAAAGGAAGATATAGTAAACTAGACAAAAAATTGACAAAACAATTCAAGGCATCTCAAAATACAGAAGGATGTTGGGTAACACCAGAAAAATCAGATAATAGTGACTCCACAAGTTATGTTAGAACTTGCAAAAGAGAAGCATGAGCAGACACATTGGGGTGTAGATGCTATGGTTTCAAGCTTAAGAACATCTGTAGTGTGTCTAGGAATGACAGGAATAATTAAATCAATAATAGTCAAGTGTCCAATTTATCTTAAAAACAATCCTTTAAACCAAAGGAAAACACCTTTAGAAGTAACAAAACAGGGTAATACCCCTGGAGATTATTGGCAAGTTGATTTTTCTGAGTTACTCAGACAAAATGGATAAAGGTATTTGTTGGTATTGATTGACATGCTTCCTGGATGGACAGAGGCTTTTCCTTGTTGCACTAACACAGCAAGAGAAGTGTTTAAAATATTGTTAAAAGAAATAATACCAAGGTTTGGGGTCCCATTAGGCATGTCTTCTGATAGATGACCCCATTTTGTAGCAAAGATAGTTCAACAAGAAGGTAAAATTCTAAGAATAAATTGGGATTAGCGTACTCTCTGGAGACCACAATCAAGTGGGAAAACTGAAACGATGAACCAAACTCTAAAAGACAAATAAGTAAAATTTGCCAAGCAGTATCTCTGAAATGGCCACAGGCCATTAGCTCTTTTAAGAATTAGAATCCAATGCATGCCCCTTTGTAAACCAGGAAAGCAAGAAGGTTAATTAAATCATTGTGGATTGTATTTTGAAAATTAATTTAGGATGGAAGTATTGGGAAAAAAATCAAAACTTCCAAAGGTGGGAAATGTAACCAAAGCAAGCAAAACTAGCTTGTTTGATGTGTAATTTTGAAACCAAGGGAATCGATGATGTTGGATGAGGTAAAGGGGTGGGGAAGATAACTAAATTGTGACTTCATGGGGGACCACATTGGAGCAGTCTGGGCCTGAGGAACTGCACCCCATAGAAGTGAGCCACGCTGGGGCAGTTGGTGAGGAGCTGAAGCCCTGTGGGAAAGGACTCACATTGTAGAAGTTTGTGGAGGACTGTCTCCCATGGGTGGGACCGCACACTGGATCAGAGGAAAGAGTTCGAGGAATGCCCCCCCACCCCTGCCCCAGCTAAGAAGGAAAACAACTTGTGATGAGACGATCAAAACTCCCATTCCCCATCTTCCCCTGTGCCACCTGACAAGAGGGGGGAGGAAGGGAAAGAAATCATGAATAAAGTTTAGCCCTGGAAGAAGGAAAGAGTGGGGGGAGGTCTTTTAAGATTTAGTTTTACTTCTCATTATCCTACTGTGGTTTCATTTTGTGTGTGTGTGTGTGTGCATGCAATCAAATTAGATCTATTTTTTGTTATTCCATGTTGAGTCTGTTTTTCCCATGACGCTAATTGCTGAATGATCTCTCCCTGTCCTTATCTTGACTCCTAAGCCTCTCAATATATATTTTCATCCCTGTCCAGCTGAGATAGAGTTGATAGAGCGACTTTGTTGGGCATCTGGCCTCTAACCAGGGTTAAACCACCACACACTGCTACAAAGTAAAGTAAATAATTGAGGGCTACTGATTATAAAAAAGAACGTTTCTAATGAGCTCTAGCTTTAATATCACAACAATCTCTCCCACATAAGCAGTGCAGAATCATAGAAGAGATTAATCTTAACGTAGCTAAGAGCAAGTAATATTAGGTACAGCTGAGTAGCCTTCAATTCTGTGTTTTTACCAAGCACCATGTTGAAGACAGGATGAACTATTTTGTAAGGTATTCCACTTCGATACTTACACATTTTTCTGTAACATTCAGATATTGCTCCAAGGAGAAACAAACACAGAAACCTAGTCTGAGTAACACTATCAAAAGAAACAAAACCACTTGTGCCTTTCTCTTCCCCTCCTTTTCCTCTATGTGGCATAACTAGCTGAGAATGGTGTCATATTTTCAGATAAGCTGTTAATCTCTGACCTATCATCTAGAGACATTTGCTGCTTGCTGGGGGATTGGATTAAGGATATTGTGGAGAGACTGCCAAACCTCATCTGGCCCTCTGACTGCCTCCTGTTCTTCCCTGTGGGCACCAATAATACTGATAGGGGCGACATGGAGACTATCAGAAGAGACTACAGAGCTCTGGGGACAGTAGTCAAAGGCATGGGGGCCCTGGTGTTCTCCACAATCCTACTGGTGAGGGGCAAGGGTGTGAGGAGAATGTCACTGATAACCCATGTCAATAAGCTGGCTACAGAACTGGGTTTTGGGTTCTATGTCCATGAGACCCTTTTTGAAGTCCTGTCACAGAATCACAGACTCATAGAACATTAGGAGTCGGAAGGGACCTCGAAAGATCAGCTAGTCCAACCCCCCTGCCAGAGAAGGATCACCTAGACTAAATCACACAGGAACGCCTCCAGGCAGGTTTTGAATGTCTCCAGAGAAGGAGACTCCACCACCTCTCTGGGCAGTCTGTTCCAGTGCTCCGTCACCCTCACAGTGAAAAAGTTTCTCCTTATATTCACATGGAACTTCAAATGCTCCAGCTTGCGCCCGCTGCCCCTTTTCCTATCCCTGGCCATCACTGAGAAGAGCCTGGCTCCGTCCTCCTGACTCTCACCCTTTACATATTTATAGACATTAATGAGGTCACCCCACAGTCTCCCCTTCTCCAAGCTAAAGAGTCCCGTCTCCCTCAGCCTTTCCTCATAAGGAAGATGTTCCACTCCCTTAATCGTCTTGCTGGCCCTGCACTAGACTCTTTCCAGGAGTTCTATGTCCTTCATGAACTTTGAGGCCCAGAACTGGACACAATATTCCAGGTGCGGTCTCACCAGGGCAGAGTAGAGGGGGAGAAGGACCTCTCTTGACCTACTAACCACACCCATTCTAATACACCCCAGGATGCCATTGGCCTTCTTAGTCAGGAGGGCACATTGCTGGCTCACAGTCATCCTGCTGTCCACCAGGACCCCCAGGTCCCTCTCACCTATGCTGCTCTCCAACAGGCCCGTCCCCAACCTATACTGGTACCTGGGGTTGTTCTTCCCTAGATGCAAGACCCTACACTTGCCCTTGTTAAATCTCATTAAACTTCTGCCCGCCCAACTCTCCAGCCCATCTGAGTCTTCCTGAATGGCAGCACAGCCATCTGGTGTGTCAGCAAACTTGCTGACTGTACACTCTATTCCCTCATTGTGGTAGTTTAGCCCTGGCTGGAGGCCAGACACTAAAGTCACTCTATCACTCCCCTTTTCAGCTGGACAGGGGAGAAAATATATATTGAGAGGCTTAGGAGTCAAGATAAGGACAGGGAGAGATCATTCCACAATTAGCCCCAGCCACTATTTGCCAAGCCCCAGCTACTATCTACCAAATGCTGTTCCAAACCAGACAGCACCATCACAGAGGAAAGAAGAGGAGAAATAGAACCGCAGGCACCACAGCTACCACCACCCCCACAGCAGAAACTGCAGCTACTGCAACCCCCCACAGCAGGCACTACGGCTACTCAAACCCCCAAAACAGACAAGGCAGCTACCGCAACCCCCACTATTGTCACTGTGGGTTCTCAAACCCCTGAAACAGGTACTGAGGCTACTCAACCCCCTGCAACAGGTACTGTGGCTACCTCGATTCCTACACTGGCCACCATGGCTACTCAAACCACCATGATAGTCAGTGAAGATGAGCCAAAAGACCAACCCATATCGGTATCAGTCGCCCCTATACAGAAGAGGAAATACACAAAGAAAACAGTTTGCATACTGAAGGATGATAGTGATGAACCAGGACCATCCCGGGAAATGGAGGAAGAGGCAGAACCAGAGGTCATCACCCAATCCCTGGCCCTGAGTGAGCTGTGAGAGGTGCGAAAAGATTACGGTCGCCATCCAAGTGAGCACATTATCACCTGGCTGCTCCGATGCTGGGATAATGGGGCCAATAGCCAGGAATTAGAAGGCAGGGAGGCCAAGCAGCTGGGATCCCTCACTAGGGAAGGAGACATCAACAAGGCGATTGGGAAGAAGTCGGAAACTCTCAGCCTCTGGGGGCGACTACTTTCAAGTGTGAAGGAAAGGCATCCCATAAAGGAATATATCGCATGTCAGACAACCAAGTGGAGCACCATAGAGACAGCTGTCCAGTACCTGAGAGAATTAGCCATACAGGAGGTGATTTATTATGATCTGGACAACGCGCATTGATCCTGATGAAGTCAGATGCACCCCAGCCATGTGGCGTAAGGTTGTACGAAGCACACCGTCAGCGTACGCCAATTCGCTGGCAGTAATGGACTGGGGTGATGCAGATGCACTGACAGTATATGAACTGGCCAGCCGACTCCAACACTATCAAGACAATATCTCCTTTTCCCTCATCTCAGCAGTAAACTGGTCCATCGACTCGAAGACAACACGCCCAACTCCCAACCTGTACAGAGAAGTGTTGCAGCTATTGGGAGAAAGTGTCCCTCTTCTCAAGAGAGAGAATATAGAGGATATACACCACGAGGCACACTGTGGTTCTACCCGCGTGACCATGGAGACGACATGAGAAAGTGGGATGAGCAGCCTACCTCAACCCTATGAGAACGAGTAAATGAACTGCGAGGTAAAACAGTCACACAAAGAGGTCCAGGAAAAATGCTGCACCGGTTTCCACTGGGCAGTTCCCTAGACCAAGTGGAAGGCCTATCTATATGTCTGATATGTCTGATCCTCTTGAAGGGACCTCAAGCAGCAAATATGATGAGCAAGATTAGAGGGGCCCTGCCTCCAGCCAGGTGGAGGAGAGGGACAACTGGGTTTATTGGACTGTGTGGATCTGATGGCCTGGCACGTCAGACCCACAAGAGTACAAGGCTCTAGTGGATACCGGTGCCCAGTGTACCCTAATGCCATTGAATCCTGAAGGGGCAAAACCCATCTGTATTTACAGAGTGACAGGGGGATCCCAGCAGTTGACTCTGCTAGAGGCTGGGGTGAGCCTAACTGGGAAGGAGTGGGAAAAACACCCCATTGTGACTGGCCCAGAGGCTCCATGCAGCCTGGGCATAGACTTCCTCTGGAGAGGGTACTTGAAAGACCCAAAAGGGTACCAGTGGGCTTTCTGAATAGCTGCCCTGGAGACAGAAGAAATTGAACAACTGTCTACTTTGCCTGAACTCTCGGAGGACCCTTCTGTTGTGGGGTTGCTGCACGTCAAAGAACAACAGGTGCCAATTGCCACCACAATGGTGCACAGACGACAACACCGCACCATTCGAGATTCCCTGACCCCCATCCATAAGCTGATTTGTCAACCGGAGAGTCAGGGAGTGATCAGCAGAACCCGCTGTTGTGGTTTAACCTCAGCGGAAAGCTGGGGCCACAAAGGTCAGAAAACAGAAGCCCCCTACCACTTTAAGAGGTGGAGGATGGGCGAACGGAGTTAAGCAAGGAGCTGCAGAGCCAGAGGGAAAAAAAAAACCAAAGGCTTGCAGGGTTGGGATAAGGATAATTTACTAAACAACAGGGAAAAGGTATGAAAACAACTAACTACAGTGCTATTATATACAGTGCAAACCTCTCACCACACTATGTCATTTGAGCCGTGCCCGAACCGATTCAGAGCCCCGAACGCAGCACTCCCAGAGCCCAGCACCCCCGAGCACCCCCCTCACCACCGCCTGCCACGCCGATCCAAGAGAGAGAGCGAGAGAAGCCGGAACTCCCACACGCCTGCTCAGACCGGCGCTTCCCGTGCCCGGAGCAGTTTCTGATAGGTCCGGAGTCTCCCCCGGAACTGGCACTGCGCCTGCCCAGACCGGGACTTCCCGTGCCCAGAGCAGTTTCTGATAGGTCCGGAGTCGCCCCCGGAACTGGCACTGTGCCTGCCCAGACCGGAACCTCCCGCGCCTGGGTCCGGAGTCGCCCCTGCAAAGGGGGGGGGGCAGCCTGTCTGATCATGATGCAATTGGTATGGAATACTCTCAGGGCTAACATAGCCTGCTGCTGGGCTGAACCCAGGACACCCGCTCACCATTTAACAGCCCAATATGGCCAGTGAAGTAGTCCAATGGAGAGTGGAGGCTGACAGTAGACTATCGTGGCCTGAATGAAGTCATGCCGCCTATGAGTGCTGCTGTGACAGACGTGCTAGAACTCCAGTATGAACTAGAGTCAAAAGCAGACAAGTGGTACGGCACGACTGACATCACAAATTATTTTTTCTCAATTCTTTGGCGGCAGAGTGCAGGCCACAGTTTGCTTTCAGTTGGAGAGGCATCCGATACACGTGGAATTGGCTGCCCCAGGGGTGGAGACACAGCCCCGCCATCTGCCATGGGCTGATCCAGACTGCATTAGAACAGGGTGAAGTCCCAGAGCACCTGCAGTTCATTGATGACATCACTGTATGGGGCAACACAGTAGAGGAAGTTTTTGAGAAAGGAGAGAGAATAATCCAAATTCTGCTAAAAGCTGGTTTTGCTATCAAACAAAGTAAGGTCAAGGGACCTGTTCAGGAAATTAGGTTTTTAGGAATAAAATGGCAGGATGGGCATCATCAGATCCCAACGGACGTTATCAATAAAATAGCAGCTATGTCTCCACCAACCAACAAAAAAGGAGACACAAGCTGTCCTAGGCACTGTGTGTTTTTGGCAAATGCATATCCCAAGCTACAGTCTCATTGTGAGCCCCCTCTACCACGTAACCCGGAAGAACAATTTCCAATGGGGCCCTGAGCACCGACAAGCCTTTGAACAGAACAAACATTAAATAGTCCATGCAGTAGCCCTTGGGCCTGTCTGGACAGGGACAGATATAAAAAATGTGCTCTACACCGCAGCTGGGGAGAATGGCCCTACCTGGAGTCTCTGGCAGAAAACACCAGGGGAGACTTGAGGCCGACCGCTGGGGTTTTGGAGTTGGGGCTACAGAGGATCCCTTACAGCCTGCTATACCCCAACTGAAAAGGAGATATTGGCAACATATGAAGGGCTTTGATCTCCTTTGGAAGTGATTGGTACTGAATACCAGCTCCTTCTGGCACCCCGACTGCCGGTGCTGGGGTGAATGTTCAAAGGGAGGGTCCCCTCTACAAATCATGCGACTGATGCTATGTGGAGTAAGTGGATTGCACTGATTACACAGCTCAAATAGGAAACTCCAACAGCCCAGGAATCCTGGAAGTGATCACAGACTGGCCAGAAGGCAAAGATTTTGGGATGTCAATGGAGGAGGAGGTAACACGTGCTGAAGAAGCCCCACCATACAGCAAACTATCGGAGAATGAGAGGCGATGTGCCCTTTTCACTGATGGGTCCTGTCGGATTGTGGGAAAGCATCGGAGATGGAAGGCTGCTGTATGGAGTCCTACAAAATGAGTAGCAGAAGCCACTGAAGGAAAAGGTGAATCGATCCAGTTTGCCGAGGTGAAGGCCATCCAGTTAGCTCTGGACTTTGCCGAAAGAGAAAAGTGGCCCATGCTGTACCTCTATACTGAGTCGTGGATGGTGACAATGCCCTGTGGGGGTGGTTGCAGCAATGGAAACAGAGCAACTGGCAGCATAGAGGCAAACCCATCTGGGCTGCTGACTTATGGCAAGATATTGCTGCTTGGCTGGAGAAGCTCGTAAAAGTACATCATGCAGATTCCCACATACCTAAGAGTCAGGCCACGGAGGAACATCAAAACAACCAGCAGATGGACAAGGCTGCTAAGATTGTTTCGGGTAGATCTAGACTGGCAACATAAGGGTGAATTTTTTTTTTCTTTTTCCCCTTCCTCCCCCCAGAGCAAGCGGCTACATGGTGCTCTGCTCCCGGCTGGGGGCAGAACCATGACATGGTCACATCTAGAGGGTAGTGGTCAATGGCTCAATGTCCAGATAGAGAGGAGTGACAAATGGTGTCCCTCAAGGATCCGTAGTGGAACCAGTTTTGTTTAATATCTTCCTCAACAACTCAGACAGTGGAATTGAGTGCACCCTCAGCAATGACATGCCGGTTCAGCAATGACACCAAGCTGAGTGGTGAGGTCTACACACCAGAGGGATGGAATGCCATCCAGAGGAACCTGGACAAGCTAGAGACATGGGCCCATGCAAACCTTATAGAATCACAGAATTGCCTTGGTGAGAAGGGGCCCTTTAGATCAAGTCCAACCATTACCCTAACCTGCCATCCACTACTAAACCATGTTCCTCAGCACCACATCTAAGAGTCTTTTAAATACCTCCAGGGACAGATTCTTCAACAATTCCCCGGGCAGCCCATTCCAATGCCTAACCACCTTCTCGGTGAAGATGTTTTTCCTAGTATCCAATCTAAAACCTCCCCTGGCGTAACTTGGAAGCCTTTTCCTCTTGTCTTATCCCTTGTCACTAGGGAGAAAAGGTCAGCCCCCACCTCTCCACAACCTCCTTTCAGGTAGTTGTAGAGAACAATTAGATGTCCCCTCAACCTCCTTTTCTCCAGACTAAACAACCCCAGTTCCCTCAGACGCTTCTCATAACATTTATTCTCCAGTCCCCTTCAACAGCTTTCGTCGCCCTCAATGTCTTTTCTGTAGTGAGGGGCCCAAAACTGAACACAGTACTCAAGGTGGGGCCTCACTAGTACTGAGTACAGGGGGACAATCACTTCCCTAGTCCTACTCACCATACTTAGGGGTATTGATGGATGAAAAGTTTAACATCAGCCACCAATGTGCACTTGCAGCCCAGAAGGCCAATTTCATCCTGGATTGCATCAAAAGAAGCATGGCCAGCAGATCAAGAGAGAGTGTTTCTCCCCTTTGTCCTGGGTTCAGCCCAGCAGCAGGCTGTGTTAGCCCTGAGAGTATTCCATACCAATTGCATCATGATCAGACAGGCTGCCCCCCCCCTTTGCAGGGGCGACTTCGGACCCAGGCACGGGAAGTCCCGGTCTGGGCAGCCGCAGTGCCAGTTCCGGGGGAGACTCCAGACCTATCGGAAACTGCTGGACTCGGGAAGTGCTGGTCTGAGCAGGCGTGTGGGAGTTCCGGCTTCTCTCTCTCTCTCTTTCGGGGATCGGCGTGGCAGGAGGTGGTGAGGGGGGTGCTCGGGGGTGCTGGGCTCGGGGAGTGCTGCGTTCGGGAATCTGAATCTGAATCGGTTCAGGCACGGCTCAAATGATATAGTGTGGGGAGAGGTTTGCACTGTATATAATAATAGCACTGTAGTTAGTTGTTTTCATACTTTTCCCTGTTGTTTAGTAAACTATCCTTATCCTAACCTTGCAGGCCTTGGTTTTTTTTTCCTCTGGCTCTGCAGCCCCTTTCTTAGCTCCGTTCGCCCATCCTCCACCTCTTAAAGTGGTAGGGGGCTTTCTTGTCTGACCTTTGTGGCCTCAGCTTTTTGTTGAGGTTAAACCACAACACCCTTCTACTCTGCTCTGGTGAGACTCCACCTGGAATACTGTGTCCAGCTCTGGAGCCCTCAACACAAGGATATGGATTTCTTGGAGCAGGTCCAGAGGAGGGCCACGAGGATGATCAGAGGGCTGGGGCACTTCTCCTAGAAGACAGGCTGAGAGAGTTGGAATTGTTCGGCCTGGAGAAGAGAAGGCTCAGGGGAGACCTTATAGCAGCCTTCCAGCTGCTATAGAAGGGGACCTACAGGAAAGCTGGGGAAGGACTGTTTGTAAGGGCATGTAGCGATAGGACGAGGGGCAATGGTTTTAAAGTAGAGCTGGGTAGGTTTAGATTAGAGATTAGGAAGAAGTTCTTTACTATGGGGGTGGTGAGACACTGGAACAGGTTGCCCAGAGAGGTGGTGGAGGCCCCATCCCTGGAGGCATTCAAGGTCAGGCTTGATGGGGCTCTGAGAACCATGATCTTTTAAAGATGTCCCTGCTTACTGCAGGGGGGTTGGACTTGATGACCTTTAAAGGTCCCTCCAACCTCACACATTCTATGATTCTATCTGCATCCAGAACTTAAGAAATACATAACTGATAGCTCAATATATTTTCAAAGTATGTTACTTATATACAAAACCATTTCTAGCTAGACAAAACAAAAGAAGCATTGGAATTCTAAAGTTCATCACTAACCACTACCATCTTTCTATTCTTGGTGCATGTATGGAAGCATGGTTACTTGAATTCATTCACTAGTCTCTCATACCGTCATTTCTTTCATACATAATCAATATTTCACATTTCCTCTGACGCTCATCTGAGCATTCCAACTGATACTTCCCCCATGGAGTTGCACTTTAAGATGCTCAGACACTAAAGCATTTAATTTGAAATTTTGAGTAACTGTATCTACTATGCAATCAATGGGCAAATTCATGTTAGCAGGGAAAAAAAGCAAGGCCATGTGTGAGGCCACCCTAAACTAATCCAGATGAAAAAGTAGGTTAATAACAACAACCAAAAAACTCACAAAACCCCACCAAAACGCAACCTTCTTGTTCAACTGGGTTTTTTTTCCCAAAAAGCATATTGTAGCACACAAAAAAAAAGAGCAGCAACAAAGTTGCCATTCCCCCCTCCCCATACTGCAAGGAATTATGCATTAGAGTTCAAGATCCTGAGTGGAAGAAGCAAGCCAAAAAGTAGGATAGCTACCCTGAATTTTAGAAGAGCAAATTTTGATCTCTTTCACAACCTAATAGGAACTATCCCGTGGGCTACGCTGTTAGAAGGTAAGGGAGCCTGTGAGAGCTGTGTGGCATTTAAACAGCGCTTCTTCCAAGCCCAGGACCGGTGCATCCCTTTGAGCAAGAAATCAGGAAAGAGAGGCAGAAGACCTGCGTGGATGAGCAGGGAGCTCATGAGCAAGCTCAAAGGGAAGCAGAAGGTCTATGAATTGTGGAAAAAGGGTCTGAGCACCTGGGGAGAATACAGGAATGTGGTCAGGGCCCGTAGGGATGCGATTAGGAAGGCTAAAGCCCACTTGGAATTGAAACTGGCAAGGGACATATAAAGGATAATAAAAAGGGTTTTTTTAGATATGTGAATAGTAAGAGGATGACCAGGGATAATGTGGGTCCCTTGATGAACGAGGCGGGTGTCCTGGTAACGGGGGATGCTGAGAAGGTGGAGATACTGAATGCCGCCTTTGCTTCGGTCTTCACTTCAAAGGCCCCTCGGGACCCACGGACACTGGAAGGAAGTAATAGAGTTAGGGAAATGAAGAGCTCCCCTCTGGTTGAGGTGCGGGTGGTCCAGGAGCGTCTCAAAGGGATTAACGCACACAAATCTATGGGCCCTGATGGGTTACATCCACGTGTGCTGAGGGAGCTGGCAGAGGTGATTGCTGAGCCGCGCTCTATCATCTTCGACAGGTCTTGGAGGACAGGTGAAGTGCCTGAAGACTGGAGGATAGCCAATGTCACTCCGGTCTTTAAAAAGGGCAAGAAAGAGGAACCTAGTAACTATAGGCCAGTCAGCCACACCTCTGTCCCGGGAAAGGAAATGGAACAGCTTGTTCTGGATGCCATCTCCAAGCAATTGGAAGAGAAGAAGGTCATGAGGAGTAGTCAGCATGGATTCACCAAGGGGAAATCGTGCTTGACCAATCTCATAGCCTTCTACGATCTCATAACAGGCTGGGTAGATGGAGGGAGAGCAGTGGATGTCATCTACCTTGACTTCAGCAGGGCCTTTGATACTGTCTCCCGTGACACCCTGATAGCAAAGCTGAGAAAGCATTGGATAGATGAGTAGACAATGAGGTGGGTTGAGAATTGGCTGTCAGACCGAGCCCAGAGGGTTGTGATTCGAGGAGCAGAATCTGACTGGAGGCCTGTGACTAGCGCTGTTCCCCAGGGCTCGGTGTTGGGTCCAGTCCTGTTTAAGATCTTCATTGACGACCTTGATGAGGGAATAGCATCCACCCTCAGCAAGTACGCCGATGATACAAAGCTGGGAGGGGTGGCTGACACGCACGAACACTGCGCTGCCATCCAGCAAGACCTGGACAGGCTGGAAAGCTGGGCAGTTAGAAACCGGATGAAATTCAACAAAAGCAAGTGCAGAGTCTTGCATCTGGGAAGGAATAACCGCTTGTATCAGTACAGGCTGGGGGATGTCCTGCTGGAGAAGAGCTCTGTGGAGAAGGACCTGGGGGTCCTGGTTGATGACAGGTTGGCCATGAGGCAAGCAGTGTGCCCTGGTGGCTAAGAGAGCCAATGGGATCCCGGGGTGCATCAGGAGGAGCGTGGCCAGCAGGTCAAAGGAGGTGATCCTCCCACCTCTACTCTGCCCTGGTCAGGCCCCACCTGGAGTATTGTGTCCAGTTCTGGGCTCCCTGCAATGGCTGCAAGTTAGAGCATAGAAAGATCTGCGCCAACATGGGGAAGAACTTTTTCACAGTGAGGGCGACAGAGCACTGGAATAGGCTGCCCAGGGAGGTGGTGGAGTCTCCTTCTCTGGAGATATTCAAGACCCGTCTGGACGCCTATCTGTGCAAGGAGCCTGCTTTGGCAGGGGGGTTGGACCCGATGATCTCTTGAGGTCCCTTCCAACCCCTATGATTCTATGATTTTATGCTACCAAGAAGCTTCCTGAAAGCTTTCCAGTATTGTAAATATGTAACCTAGCGAGTGAAAGAAAATGTTCCATATTAAAGCATGTCCAGAAAAAAAAGAATGCTTTTGAACATCAGAAAGTAAAATGCCAAAACTCAGGCCACTGTTGCCACGTAGAAACAATGAGATGTCAAGATGTTTTCTGGGAATGAACAGCCTCAGGCTACCTGCACTTGCCTCCAAATATTATATGTATTACACACCTACACATTATTTCTTTAGCTAACAGATTGAACCCTTAAATCCTATTAACTTTAACCAAAGAAAAAAATAAAATAAAAGTTATCTCAACATAAATGCATAAGAGTTAAAAACAACAAAATAAAAGTGTTTCCTCTATGTGAAGGGCAATCCAGGCAATTTCCTCCAGTTCTCTTTTCCTGGTAGTATGAAATCAGAAAGAACACCCATCACAGTCTTGTACATCGAAAACAATACATCGGGGGGGGGGAGAGGGGGAATTTCCAGCAAAGCTTAAAAAAGTTTTAAAAAAAATACAATTTATAAATCCATGATGATGTTAGGAGCACTTCACATCTCAGCTTTGCCTATTTGAAGCTTACTCTCCTCCATTTTCTGTTGGAGCTAGACAACATGACATGGCTTACCTGACTCAGATCAGAGCGACAAATTAGTCACTTCCTGTTATAAATACAAGCAGCTTCATGACATACATACACAGAGTCACACAAAAGCAGCAGCAAAAAGCACTCAAACTCGAGGGTGTTTCTTTTTACAAGCATTAGAAAACGAATGCAAATTCCCCCCCCTCCCGCGGACGGAGGGGGGAAATCTTAATAGATCACACCTATAGGAAACTCCAGGATGATTCGTGTGTAGTGTGTAGGATAGAAACCAACGGGCGGGGGAGTTTACTCCCAAAAGATAAAAAAGACGGTAAACTGCACTGCATGCGTGTATAGGAGAGAAGCTTTGTATTCTGGAGTCTAAACTGAAACCAAAGCAAATAGCTTACAAATGGAGGACAGGGAGATAAAAAAAACGGAGAGACAGAGAGAAAGCTGCTCTGGGTGATGGGGAAAGGCACGGGAAGAAATTACTTTCTTGTCTGACTTAGACAGATATCGAGGAATCGAACAAGTGGGCTTCTTCCTTTCTTCCCTTCTCTTTCTTGAAAAGGGAGCAAAAGCGTGTGTAATGGCTTCTGCCCTCCAACTGAACGCTGTCGTCTTCCTCGAAATAACGTCCTTCAAAGAAACCCACGCCCCACACGCACACCCAAGACAGAGACAGAAGCCCTAAGATTCTAATGTCGGCGGGGCGGGGGGGGGGGGGGGGGGGATAAATATCTGTGCCCAGCTTTGCAAGAAAGGAAGAGATGGGGGGATGGGGACAAAGAGAAAGAAGGTCACACGATTTGCTTGAGTCGTGACAGCATGGAGCTTTTCTTTCCTCTACGGCTCTCCCGTCTCTGATCCAAGTTCACACACACACCACGACCCAGACAGCGCGCACACGAGCGTGCGCAAACACCACACGCCCCCCCAAAAGCTCTGATCGTATTTTTTATCTCTCCATATCACCCTTTAATGTAACAAAAATTAATTAACTGCTTTCCTCCTCCCACTAGCAGCACCTCCTCCTTCATGCATGAGTCCTCTCTCTCAAACAAAAAATGCCGCTTTTTTTTTTTAACCTTCCGCTTTCCTCCCCCGACCGAATGAATGGATTTCACAGAAACATGGCAGAAAAAACGGCATGCACACACGAATGAGAGAACCTCTCTCGTGCCAAACCAGAGATGGGTTTTACTTGCAGGAACTTACAGGAGCGTCCCGACGCCACTGCCACCTCCTTCTTTCTGCCTTGTCCTTCTTGTTATTGCTGTGGAAGTTGCTTTGTGAGTCTCGTACTCCTTGGCAGGCAATGGAGAATCGCCATCTTTTCCTTAATCCCCCTCCCCTTCTTTCACTGGTTTGCTGCGAGTGACCTGAGATATGCGTCTCTCACATTCTATGTTTCTGAATAATGACCTACCAGAGGGAGAGAAAGAAAGAAGACAATCTCCTCTCCTACCACACGAAATGCAAGAGCACCAGGGGGTGCAAGATTCTAACAACAACGTGTAGGGGAAGAGTAGAAAAAAGAAAACCGAAGAAAGAACAAGAATAAAAAGGAAGGAGATGGGAGGGGAGGGAAGAAAGAAAGAAAACAAGGAAGAGATCAATGGGGCAGTACAGAACCTGTGAATAATGAGCATGCTAATTAGAGGGTCTCCCCAAATGTTTGAAATTTAAATGCATATGTATGGTGAAGGTGGGTGAAAGGTGGATAAGGATTTTAAGAACACCAATCAGCTACATCTTGTTTTTATAAAAAAGCACGCTTGATGCTCTTGGTGTATCAGGTTGATGCTCAGCACCTTACTCTGTAGACAAGAAGTAAAGACAAGTATTTAGACTCTGTGTGTTGATTGACTTTTTGCACACTGGGTAAAGAACCCAGGTTCTGGAACAAACAGATGGGCTCCTTTAGGATTCTCTCAGCTTCACCACTCAGATAAAACTTCCTCAGAGCAGAGGAAGGATATTCCCCTTCACTGTGACAGAAGCTTTATGATTTTATTCTCTCTTCCATCCATGGTCTACAGTGCTAGATGTAAAACTGGAAAATAATTTGATGGTGCTGTAAGAAGTGTGTGTATGTGGGAAGATGTGCAAAAGAGGTACCTTGGAACAATGATTAGTATTAATGTAAACAACACTATATAAAAATTCAGAGTATGGCAGCTTTGTCTTTGCTTTTTTACCTCCATCGCAATGTCACCATTTCATTATGAACCTTGATTGTTATTTTCCATGCTTTTAAATGATCAGTCACAAGAGTCAGAAACGTGGTTTTGGAAGGCCTGTTGTTTTAAATAGGATTACTTATTTTATTTTGCAGCCAAAACATTTCACAAATCTAGGAAATATTTTTGAGTGCTTGATGGTATTTTTCTACATGCTTATGAGACAAAAACAATATACAGATGACACTGTCTTAATGGACAAATTTAGTTTCTTTTCTCTACATCAAATGTATGTTGGAAAGGGAATTTGAAACCGGCCAGTCTACCATCTTATCTTACATCTGTACTGCCCCATTGATCTCTTCCTTGTTTTCTTTCTTTCTTCCCTCCCCTCCCATCTCCTTCCTTTTTATTCTTGTTCTTTCTTCGGTTTTCTTTTTTCTACTCTTCCCCTACACGTTGTTGTTAGAATCTTGCACCCCCTGGTGCTCTTGCATTTCGTGTGGTAGGAGAGGAGATTGTCTTCTTTCTTTCTCTCCCTCTGGTAGGTCATTATTCAGAAACATAGAATGTGAGAGACGCATATCTCAGGTCACTCGCAGCAAACCAGTGAAAGAAGGGGAGGGGGATTAAGGAAAAGATGGCGATTCTCCATTGCCTGCCAAGGAGTACGAGACTCACAAAGCAACTTCCACAGCAATAACAAGAAGGACAAGGCAGAAAGAAGGAGGTGGCAGTGGCGTCGGGACGCTCCTGTAAGTTCCTGCAAGTAAAACCCATCTCTGGTTTGGCACGAGAGAGGTTCTCTCATTCGTGTGTGCATGCCGTTTTTTCTGCCATGTTTCTGTGAAATCCATTCATTCGGTCGGGGGAGGAAAGCGGAAGGTTAAAAAAAAAAAGCGGCATTTTTTGTTTGAGAGAGAGGACTCATGCATGAAGGAGGAGGTGCTGCTAGTGGGAGGAGGAAAGCAGTTAATTAATTTTTGTTACATTAAAGGGTGATATGGAGAGATAAAAAATACGATCAGAGCTTTTGGGGGGGGCGTGTGGTGTTTGCGCACGCTCGTGTGCGCGCTGTCTGGGTCGTGGTGTGTGTGTGAACTTGGATCAGAGACGGGAGAGCCGTAGAGGAAAGAAAAGCTCCATGCTGTCACGACTCAAGCAAATCGTGTGACCTTCTTTCTCTTTGTCCCCATCCCCCCATCTCTTCCTTTCTTGCAAAGCTGGGCACAGATATTTATCCCCCCCCCCCCCCCCCCCCCGCCCCGCCGACATTAGAATCTTAGGGCTTCTGTCTCTGTCTTGGGTGTGCGTGTGGGGCGTGGGTTTCTTTGAAGGACGTTATTTCGAGGAAGACGACAGCGTTCAGTTGGAGGGCAGAAGCCATTACACACGCTTTTGCTCCCTTTTCAAGAAAGAGAAGGGAAGAAAGGAAGAAGCCCACTTGTTCGATTCCTCGATATCTGTCTAAGTCAGACAAGAAAGTAATTTCTTCCCGTGCCTTTCCCCATCACCCAGAGCAGCTTTCTCTCTGTCTCTCCGTTTTTTTTATCTCCCTGTCCTCCATTTGTAAGCTATTTGCTTTGGTTTCAGTTTAGACTCCAGAATACAAAGCTTCTCTCCTATACACGCATGCAGTGCAGTTTACCGTCTTTTTTATCTTTTGGGAGTAAACTCCCCCGCCCGTTGGTTTCTATCCTACACACTACACACGAATCATCCTGGAGTTTCCTATAGGTGTGATCTATTAAGATTTCCCCCCTCCGTCCGCGGGAGGGGGGGGAATTTGCATTCGTTTTCTAATGCTTGTAAAAAGAAACACCCTCGAGTTTGAGTGCTTTTTGCTGCTGCTTTTGTGTGACTCTGTGTATGTATGTCATGAAGCTGCTTGTATTTATAACAGGAAGTGACTAATTTGTCGCTCTGATCTGAGTCAGGTAAGCCATGTCATGTTGTCTAGCTCCAACAGAAAATGGAGGAGAGTAAGCTTCAAATAGGCAAAGCTGAGATGTGAAGTGCTCCTAACATCATCATGGATTTATAAATTGTATTTTTTTTAAAACTTTTTTAAGCTTTGCTGGAAATTCCCCCTCTCCCCCCCCCCCGATGTATTGTTTTCGATGTACAAGACTGTGATGGGTGTTCTTTCTGATTTCATACTACCAGGAAAAGAGAACTGGAGGAAATTGCCTGGATTGCCCTTCACATAGAGGAAACACTTTTATTTTGTTGTTTTTAACTCTTATGCATTTATGTTGAGATAACTTTTATTTTATTTTTTTCTTTGGTTAAAGTTAATAGGATTTAAGGGTTCAATCTGTTAGCTAAAGAAATAATGTGTAGGTGTGTAATACATATAATATTTGGAGGCAAGTGCAGGTAGCCTGAGGCTGTTCATTCCCAGAAAACATCTTGACATCTCATTGTTTCTACGTGGCAACAGTGGCCTGAGTTTTGGCATTTTACTTTCTGATGTTCAAAAGCATTCTTTTTTTTCTGGACATGCTTTAATATGGAACATTTTCTTTCACTCGCTAGGTTACATATTTACAATACTGGAAAGCTTTCAGGAAGCTTCTTGGTAGCATAAAATCATAGAATCATAGGGGTTGGAAGGGACCTCAAGAGATCATCGGGTCCAACCCCCCTGCCAAAGCAGGCTCCTTGCACAGATAGGCGTCCAGACGGGTCTTGAATATCTCCAGAGAAGGAGACTCCACCACCTCCCTGGGCAGCCTATTCCAGTGCTCTGTCGCCCTCACTGTGAAAAAGTTCTTCCCCATGTTGGCGCAGATCTTTCTATGCTCTAACTTGCAGCCATTGCAGGGAGCCCAGAACTGGACACAATACTCCAGGTGGGGCCTGACCAGGGCAGAGTAGAGGTGGGAGGATCACCTCCTTTGACCTGCTGGCCACGCTCCTCCTGATGCACCCCGGGATCCCATTGGCTCTCTTAGCCACCAGGGCACACTGCTTGCCTCATGGCCAACCTGTCATCAACCAGGACCCCCAGGTCCTTCTCCACAGAGCTCTTCTCCAGCAGGACATCCCCCAGCCTGTACTGATACAAGCGGTTATTCCTTCCCAGATGCAAGACTCTGCACTTGCTTTTGTTGAATTTCATCCGGTTTCTAACTGCCCAGCTTTCCAGCCTGTCCAGGTCTTGCTGGATGGCAGCGCAGTGTTCGTGCGTGTCAGCCACCCCTCCCAGCTTTGTATCATCGGCGTACTTGCTGAGGGTGGATGCTATTCCCTCATCAAGGTCGTCAATGAAGATCTTAAACAGGACTGGACCCAACACCGAGCCCTGGGGAACACCGCTAGTCACAGGCCTCCAGTCAGATTCTGCTCCTCGAATCACAACCCTCTGGGCTCGGTCTGACAGCCAATTCTCAACCCACCTCATTGTCTACTCATCTATCCAATGCTTTCTCAGCTTTGCTATCAGGGTGTCACGGGAGACAGTATCAAAGGCCCTGCTGAAGTCAAGGTAGATGACATCCACTGCTCTCCCTCCATCTACCCAGCCTGTTATGAGATCGTAGAAGGCTATGAGATTGGTCAAGCACGATTTCCCCTTGGTGAATCCATGCTGACTACTCCTCATGACCTTCTTCTCTTCCAATTGCTTGGAGATGGCATCCAGAACAAGCTGTTCCATTTCCTTTCCCGGGACAGAGGTGTGGCTGACTGGCCTATAGTTACTAGGTTCCTCTTTCTTGCCCTTTTTAAAGACCGGAGTGACATTGGCTATCCTCCAGTCTTCAGGCACTTCACCTGTCCTCCAAGACCTGTCGAAGATGATAGAGCGCGGCTCAGCAATCACCTCTGCCAGCTCCCTCAGCACACGTGGATGTAACCCATCAGGGCCCATAGATTTGTGTGCGTTAATCCCTTTGAGACGCTCCTGGACCACCCGCACCTCAACCAGAGGGGAGCTCTTCATTTCCCTAACTCTATTACTTCCTTCCAGTGTCCGTGGGTCCCGAGGGGCCTTTGAAGTGAAGACCGAAGCAAAGGCGGCATTCAGTATCTCCACCTTCTCAGCATCCCCCGTTACCAGGACACCCGCCTCGTTCATCAAGGGACCCACATTATCCCTGGTCATCCTCTTACTATTCACATATCTAAAAAAACCCTTTTTATTATCCTTTATATGTCCCTTGCCAGTTTCAATTCCAAGTGGGCTTTAGCCTTCCTAATCGCATCCCTACGGGCCCTGACCACATTCCTGTATTCTCCCCAGGTGCTCAGACCCTTTTTCCACAATTCATAGACCTTCTGCTTCCCTTTGAGCTTGCTCATGAGCTCCCTGCTCATCCACGCAGGTCTTCTGCCTCTCTTTCCTGATTTCTTGCTCAAAGGGATGCACCGGTCCTGGGCTTGGAAGAAGCGCTGTTTAAATGCCACACAGCTCTCACAGGCTCCCTTACCTTCTAACAGCGTAGCCCACGGGATAGTTCCTATTAGGTTGTGAAAGAGATCAAAATTTGCTCTTCTAAAATTCAGGGTAGCTATCCTACTTTTTGGCTTGCTTCTTCCACTCAGGATCTTGAACTCTAATGCATAATTCCTTGCAGTATGGGGAGGGGGGAATGGCAACTTTGTTGCTGCTCTTTTTTTTTGTGTGCTACAATATGCTTTTTGGGAAAAAAAACCCAGTTGAACAAGAAGGTTGCGTTTTGGTGGGGTTTTGTGAGTTTTTTGGTTGTTGTTATTAACCTACTTTTTCATCTGGATTAGTTTAGGGTGGCCTCACACATGGCCTTGCTTTTTTTCCCTGCTAACATGAATTTGCCCATTGATTGCATAGTAGATACAGTTACTCAAAATTTCAAATTAAATGCTTTAGTGTCTGAGCATCTTAAAGTGCAACTCCATGGGGGAAGTATCAGTTGGAATGCTCAGATGAGCGTCAGAGGAAATGTGAAATATTGATTATGTATGAAAGAAATGACGGTATGAGAGACTAGTGAATGAATTCAAGTAACCATGCTTCCATACATGCACCAAGAATAGAAAGATGGTAGTGGTTAGTGATGAACTTTAGAATTCCAATGCTTCTTTTGTTTTGTCTAGCTAGAAATGGTTTTGTATATAAGTAACATACTTTGAAAATATATTGAGCTATCAGTTATGTATTTCTTAAGTTCTGGATGCAGATAGAATCATAGAATGTGTGAGGTTGGAGGGACCTTTAAAGGTCATCAAGTCCAACCCCCCTGCAGTAAGCAGGGACATCTTTAAAAGATCATGGTTCTCAGAGCCCCATCAAGCCTGACCTTGAATGCCTCCAGGGATGGGGCCTCCACCACCTCTCTGGGCAACCTGTTCCAGTGTCTCACCACCCCCATAGTAAAGAACTTCTTCCTAATCTCTAATCTAAACCTACCCAGCTCTACTTTAAAACCATTGCCCCTCGTCCTATCGCTACATGCCCTTACAAACAGTCCTTCCCCAGCTTTCCTGTAGGTCCCCTTCTATAGCAGCTGGAAGGCTGCTATAAGGTCTCCCCTGAGCCTTCTCTTCTCCAGGCCGAACAATTCCAACTCTCTCAGCCTGTCTTCTAGGAGAAGTGCCCCAGCCCTCTGATCATCCTCGTGGCCCTCCTCTGGACCTGCTCCAAGAAATCCATATCCTTGTGTTGAGGGCTCCAGAGCTGGACACAGTATTCCAGGTGGAGTCTCACCAGAGCAGAGTAGAAGGGTGTTGTGGTTTAACCTCAACAAAAAGCTGAGGCCACAAAGGTCAGACAAGAAAGCCCCCTACCACTTTAAGAGGTGGAGGATGGGCGAACGGAGCTAAGAAAGGGGCTGCAGAGCCAGAGGAAAAAAAAACCAAGGCCTGCAAGGTTAGGATAAGGATAGTTTACTAAACAACAGGGAAAAGTATGAAAACAACTAACTACAGTGCTATTATTATATACAGTGCAAACCTCTCCCCACACTATATCATTTGAGCCGTGCCTGAACCGATTCAGATTCAGATTCCCGAACGCAGCACTCCCCGAGCCCAGCACCCCCGAGCACCCCCCTCACCACCTCCTGCCACGCCGATCCCCGAAAGAGAGAGAGAGAGAAGCCGGAACTCCCACACGCCTGCTCAGACCAGCACTTCCCGAGTCCAGCAGTTTCCGATAGGTCTGGAGTCTCCCCCGGAACTGGCACTGCGGCTGCCCAGACCGGGACTTCCCGTGCCTGGGTCCGAAGTCGCCCCTGCAAAGGGGGGGGGCAGCCTGTCTGATCATGATGCAATTGGTATGGAATACTCTCAGGGCTAACACAGCCTGCTGCTGGGCTGAACCCAGGACATTATCCACCCCTTATTCCATACCATTTACATCATCAGCAGGACCAGCAACCTTTTTTGGGTACAGGGAGTCTCTCGCATCCATACACATGCATGTACACATGCACACACATGTATGTGCATATAGATTCAGTCTGTGGACGTTTCCTCCGAGTCTGTCGGCTTCATTCAGTCCACGATTCTCAGGCTCACTGGTCCCTCTGTCACAACAGTCTCTCAGGGTATGAAGAGCCGTACGTGCCACTGGATCGTTGAATGCTGTATCTCAGGCTCTCGAACACTGCACCTGGCATGATCCATGCTCATAGTCCGTGGGTCAGAGGTGTTTATTACAAAAGAGAAAAGAAAGAGTTCTTGGGAGGCTGATCTTCACTCCATCATCACGGCACCGATGACCCTAGCTGTAATGTCATTAGTATAACATACAGTATCTATAACAACAATAAAACAGTAGTGAATTATTTAGCATGATATTGGCTATTCTCACCCAAAATCAAGTCCCCTTGAGGTACACATCGAGTTTCTCCATCCTTCTGCATTACCCACCAGGTACAACCAGGTCCTTGAGCAAAAACAATCCCAGATATGGGTTTACCTTTGCCTGTAGCAGGAATGACCCAAACTGTCTTTCCCAAAATACTTTTCATGTGCACTACTGGGACTCTGTCACCTTCTACAGTATGTGAGAATTCTGACTGGGCTGGACCAGCCCGATTGGTAGATCCCCTAGAGTTAACTAACCACGTAGCTTCAGCTAAGTGTGTATCCCAATTTTTAAATGTTCCACCACCCATTGCTTTCAGTGTGGTCTTTAAAAGCCCATTATATCGTTCAATTTTCCCAGAAGCGGGTGCATGATAAGGAATGTGGTACACCCACTCAATGCCATGCTCTTTGGCCCAAGTGTCTATGAGAGTATTTCGGAAATGAGTCCCATTATCTGACTCAATTCTTTCTGGGGTGCCGTGTCGCCATAGGACTTGCCTTTCCAGGCCCAGAATTGTATTCCGGGCAGTGGCATGGGGTACAGGATATGTCTCCAACCAGCCAGTGGTTGCCTCTACCATTGTAAGTACGTACCGTTTACCATGGCGAGTCTGTGGGAGAGTGATGTAATCAACCTGCCAAGCCTCCCCATATTTATATTTCATCCACCGGCCTCTATACCAGAGGGGTTTTAGCCGCTTAGCTTGCTTGATTGCGGCACATGTTTCACATTCATGGATAACTTGTGCAATAGCATCCATGGTTAAGTCCACCCCTCGATCTCGAGCCCATCTATATGTTGCATCTCTTCCTTGATGACCTGAAGTATCATGAGCCCATCGGGCTAGGAACAACTCACCCTTATGTTGCCAGTCCAAATCTACCTGGGCCACTTCAATCTTAGCAGCTTTATCGGCCTGCTGGTTGTTTTCATGTTCCTCCATGGCCCGACTCCTAGGTACATGGGCGTTCACATGACGTACCTTTACGGTAAGCTTCTCTAATCGAGTAGCAATATCTTGCCATAAGTCAGCAGCCCATATGGGTTTGCCTCTACGCTGCCAATTGTTCTTTTTCCACTGCCGCAACCACCCCCATAAGGCATTAGCTACCATCCATGAGTCAGTATAAAGGTATAGCATAGGCCACTTCTCCCTCTCAGCAATGTCCAGGGCTAATTGGATAGCCTTTACCTCGGCAAATTGGCTTGATTCACCTTTTCCTTCAGTGGCTTCTGCTACTTGCCTCATAGGACTCCACACAGCAGCTTTCCATTTCCGATGTTTACCCACAATGCGACAAGACCCATCAGTGAACAAGGCATACTGCTTTTCATTTTCTGGCAATTGGTTATATGGTGGAGCTTCTTCTGCGCGTGTTACCTCCTCATCCTCTGGTGACATCCCAAAGTCTTTGCCTTCTGGCCAGTCTGTAATCACCTCCACAATTCCTGGGCGATTGGGGTTTCCTATTCGAGCTCGTTGCGTAATTAGTGCAACCCACTTGCTCCATGTAGCATCAGTTGCATGGTGTGTGGAAGGGACTTTCCCTTTAAACATCCAGCCCAGCACTGGCAGTCGGGGTGCTAGGAAAAGCTGAGCTTCAGTTCCAATTACCTCTGAAGCAGCTCGAACCCCTTCGTAAGCGGCCAGTATTTCCTTCTCTGTTGGAGTGTAATTGGCCTCAGATCCTTTGTAGGCCCGACTCCAAAACCCTAACGGTCGCCCTCGAGTCTCCCCTTGTGTTTTCTGCCAGAGACTCCAGGTAGGACCATTGTCACCAGCTGCGGTATAGAGCACATTTTTAATGTCTGTACCTGTACGGACAGGTCCAAGGGCTACAGCATGGACTATTTCGCGTTTGATCTGCTCAAAGGCTTGCTGTTGCTCAGGGCCCCATTCAAAATCATTTTTCTTCCGAGTTACATAGTAGAGTGGGCTCACAATGAGACTATAGTTTGGGATATGCATTCTCCAAAATCCTATAACACCTAAGAAAGCTTGTGTTTCCTTTTTGTTACTTGGTGGAGACATCGCTGCAATTTTATTAATAACGTCCATTGGGATCTGGCGACGCCCATCCTGCCATCTTATTCCTAAAAACTGGATTTCTCGCTTAGGCCCCTTGACTTTACTTTGTTTTATAGCAAAACCAGCTTCTAAAAGGATTTGAATTATCCTTTCTCCTTTTTCAAAAACTTCCTTTGCTGTATCGCCCCATACAATGATGTCATCAATATACTGCAAGTGCTCTGGGGCTCCACCCTTTTCTAATGTACTCTGGATTAGTCCATGACAGATGGTGGGACTGTGTTTCCACCCCTGGGGCAGACGATTCCATGTATATTGGACACCTCTCCAGGTGAAAGCAAACTGTGGCCTGCACTCTGGTGCCAGTGGGATTGAGAAGAAAGCATTTGCAATGTCAATTGTGGCATACCACCTGGCTGCCTTTGATTCCAGTTCATACTGGAGCTCTAGCATGTCCGGCACAGCAGCACTCATATTTGGAGTGACTTCATTTAGGCCACGATAATCTACTGTCAGCCTCCACTCTCCATCGGACTTCCGCACTGGCCATATGGGACTGTTAAATGGTGAGTGGGTTCGGCTGATCACTCCCTGACTCTCCAGTTGACGAATCAGTTTATGGATGGGGATCAAAGAATCCCGGTTTGTACGATACTGCCGCCTGTGCACTGTCGTCGTAGCGATTGGCACTCGCTGTTCTTCGACCTTCAACAACCCCACAACAGCTGGATCTTCCGAAAGTCCAGGCAAGGCACACAACTGTTCAGTTTCTTCAGTCTCCACAGCAGCTATTCCAAAAGCCCACCGGTATCCTTTAGGGTCTTTAAAATACCCTCTACGGAGATAGTCCATACCTAAAATGCACGGAGCTTCTGGGCCAGTCACAATGGGGTGTTTCTCCCAGTCCTTCCCAGTTAGGCTCACCTCAGCCTCTAGCACAGTCAACTGTTGGGAGCCCCCTGTGACTCCAGAAATGTAAACAGATTCTGTCCCTTCATAATTTGATGGCATTAGAGTACACTGAGCACCGGTATCCACTAGAGCCTCATACTCTTGTGGGTCTGATGTTCCAGGCCATCGGATCCACACAGTCCAATAAGTCCGATTATCCCTCTCCTCCACCTGGCTGGAGGCAGGGCTCCTCTATTGCTCCTGGATAGAAACTGGTGCAACATTCCTCTTGGCAGAACCTCGTGCACTTGCTCTACCTTGCAACTCCTTTACTCGTGCTTGAAGGGCTGAAGTGGGCTTCTTATCCCACTTTCTCATGTCTTCTCCATGATCATGCAGGTAAAACCACAATTTGGCTCGGGGTGTGGCTCGCCGCGTGGCTCGTGGTGTGGCTCGTGGTGTGTCCCTGCCGTTTTCTCTCTCTTGGGACGATGGATGACTTTTCCGGATAGCTGCAACATCGCTCTGTACAGGTTGGGAGTCGGCCATGTGTTCGTCAAGTTTAAGTTTAACCAGTTGCTCTACTGCTGCAATGACAGAACGTGCAACGTTGTCTTGATAAGTCCGGAGTCGGCGGGTCACTTCATATACGGTTGGTGGAAACATCTCCTCGTATTCCATCACTGCCAGTGAATTTGTGTGCCCTGGTGGTGCACTTCGTATGACCTTACGCCACATGTCCGGGGTGCATCGGACATCATCAGGATCATCAGGGAGCTTTCTGTTGTCCGACTCATAATAAATCAACTCTCGTACAGCTAATTCTCTCAGGTACTGGATAACTGTCTCTATGCTGTCGCTCTTGGGTTTCAGACAGGTAATATACTCTTTCATGGGGTATCTTTCCCGCACACTTGACAGCAATCGCCTCCAAAGGCTGAGGATTTGTGACCCCTCGCCAAGTGCCTTATCAATACCTCCTTCTCTAGCCAGAGATCCCAACTGCCTGGCCTCCCTGCCGTCTAATTCCAGACTATTGGCCCCGCTATCCCAGCATCTGAGCAACCAAGTGATAATGTGCTCACCTGGGCGGCGGCCAAAATCTTTTCGCACCTCACGCAGTTCACTCAGGGTCAGGGATCGGGTAACAATCTCTGGTTGTCCTACATCCTGATCTGCTCGAGATGGCTTTGCCCCATTCTTACTTTTCTGAGATGGCCCTGCCCCATTCTGACTTTTCTGAGATGGCCCTGCTCCATTCTGACTTTTCCATGATGGCCCTGACTTTTCATCCTCATCCTCATCCGGCCATTCTTGAGATAATGGTTTTTCACCATCATCCTCATCCTGACATTCTTGAGATGGCCCCGGTTGTTCACCATCATCATCTGGCACTGCACGAGCTAACTTCCTGGTGTGTTTTCTCTTTTGAATGGGAGCCACAGACTTTGGTGTGGGTTGGCCAAGATCTATTGTAGAGGTTGCAGTATCTACAGTATGTACTAGTCTGTTTCCTTTTCCTCCCTGACAGTGCCGACAGCACTGACAGTGCTGACACCTCTCTTGAATGGAAGCAACAGACATTGGTGTGGGCTGATTCTCTGAATTATGGGCAAGGTCTATTGTAGACGTTACAGCATCTGCAGTATGTACTAGTCTATTTCCCCTTTCTCCCTGACAACACTGACACCCCTTTTGAATGGGAGCAACAGACATTGGTGTGGGTTGACCAAGGTCTATTGTAGAGGTTGCAATATCTGCAGTATATACTAGTCTTTTTCCTTTTTCTTCCTGACAGTGCTGACACCTCTCTTGAATGGGAGCAACAGACATTGGTGTGGGTTGACCAAGGTCTATTGTAGAGGTTGCAGCATCTGCAGTATTCACCGATCCATTTCCTCTTTCCCCCTGACAGTACTGATGCTCTGAATTAGGGGCAAGGTCTATTGTAGACGTTGCAGCATCTACAGTATTCACCAATCCATTTCCTCTTTCCCCCTGACAGTACTGACGGTCTGGATTGGGGACAATGTCTACTGTAGGGGTTGCAGTAGCTGCAGCATTTGCCAATCCATTTCCTTGTTCCCCTTGGCAGTGCTGACAGTACTGACAGTGCTGCTTGCTATCAAGCAGTGTTTGGTAGATGGTAGCCAAGCCCCAGCACAGTGCAGTAGGGCGTATTTTTCTGGGGAGCCCACTACAGTTCTTTTTCAAATATGCAGTCACCTTATTAGGATCCTGTAGCTGTTCAGGAGTGAAGTTCCAAACCACTGGGGGTAAGAAAGTGCCTAGGTACCTGCTCATATTTCGCCATTTGCCCTGCCACTCAAGCTTATCCAGCCTCAGGGAAAACTCTTGGGTGGTATTCATAAACCTGTGCCTAATATATACACCTATATATATCGAAAGCAGAACCATTTGCACCAAAACCAACAGTAGGAAAATGCTAGTTAAAATTTCCCAGGGATATTGGAAATTGTTAAACACTCTTACTAGGCCTGGTTTATCCCTCCATGTACCGAACAGCAAAAGCTGATACCAGTACTCTTTTAAGTTCATGAACTTAAACGTTATCCAATCATAGGCTGTTATCACAACATACACTAAACACACGTACGGGATGGCAACGAATCCTGGCAGGATTAGATGCAGCATGCCAAGAGTTGGCAACCATGGCAGCATCCTTAAGAGTAAATGCCACAACATTGTACATAGAAATTACTTAAATAGCCGTACCTATAACAACTCTATCTTAACTGCAATTGAGTTAAGGTCAAATCTATCGTTACCCCAACCTTTTTGCCCCCCCTTGGGGGTCCCCCGTCGTGCCCCACGTTGGGCGCCAAAAGTTGTTGTGGTTTAACCTCAACAAAAAGCTGAGGCCACAAAGGTCAGACAAGAAAGCCCCCTACCACTTTAAGAGGTGGAGGATGGGCGAACGGAGCTAAGAAAGGGGCTGCAGAGCCAGAGGAAAAAAAAACCAAGGCCTGCAAGGTTAGGATAAGGATAGTTTACTAAACAACAGGGAAAAGTATGAAAACAACTAACTACAGTGCTATTATTATATACAGTGCAAACCTCTCCCCACACTATATCATTTGAGCCGTGCCTGAACCGATTCAGATTCAGATTCCCGAACGCAGCACTCCCCGAGCCCAGCACCCCCGAGCACCCCCCTCACCACCTCCTGCCACGCCGATCCCCGAAAGAGAGAGAGAGAGAAGCCGGAACTCCCACACGCCTGCTCAGACCAGCACTTCCCGAGTCCAGCAGTTTCCGATAGGTCTGGAGTCTCCCCCGGAACTGGCACTGCGGCTGCCCAGACCGGGACTTCCCGTGCCTGGGTCCGAAGTCGCCCCTGCAAAGGGGGGGGGCAGCCTGTCTGATCATGATGCAATTGGTATGGAATACTCTCAGGGCTAACACAGCCTGCTGCTGGGCTGAACCCAGGACAAAGGGGAGAAACACTCTCTCTTGATCTGCTGGCCATGCTTCTTTTGATGCAATCCAGGATGAAATTGGCCTTCTGGGCTGCAAGTGCACATTGGTGGCTGATGTTAAACTTTTCATCCATCAATACCCCTAAGTATGGTGAGTAGGACTAGGGAAGTGATTGTCCCCCTGTACTCAGTACTAGTGAGGCCCCACCTTGAGTACTGTGTTCAGTTTTGGGCCCCTCACTACAGAAAAGACATTGAGGGCGACGAAAGCTGTTGAAGGGGACTGGAGAATAAATGTTATGAGAAGCGTCTGAGGGAACTGGGGTTGTTTAGTCTGGAGAAAAGGAGGTTGAGGGGACATCTAATTGTTCTCTACAACTACCTGAAAGGAGGTTGTGGAGAGGTGGGGGCTGACCTTTTCTCCCTAGTGACAAGGGATAAGACAAGAGGAAAAGGCTTCCAAGTTACGCCAGGGGAGGTTTTAGATTGGATACTAGGAAAAACATCTTCACCGAGAAGGTGGTTAGGCATTGGAATGGGCTGCCCGGGGAATTGTTGAAGAATCTGTCCCTGGAGGTATTTAAAAGACTCTTAGATGTGGTGCTGAGGAACATGGTTTAGTAGTGGATGGCAGGTTAGGGTAATGGTTGGACTTGATCTAAAGGGCCCCTTCTCACCAAGGCAATTCTGTGATTCTATAAGGTTTGCATGGGCCCATGTCTCTAGCTTGTCCAGGTTCCTCTGGATGGCATTCCATCCCTCTGGTGTGTAGACCTCACCACTCAGCTTGGTGTCATTGCTGAACCGGCATGTCATTGCTGAGGGTGCACTCAATTCCACTGTCTGAGTTGTTGAGGAAGATATTAAACAAAACTGGTTCCACTACGGATCCTTGAGGGACACCATTTGTCACTCCTCTCTATCTGGACATTGAGCCATTGACCACTACCCTCTAGATGTGACCATGTCATGGTTCTGCCCCCAGCCGGGAGCAGAGCACCATGTAGCCGCTTGCTCTGGGGGGAGGAAGGGGAAAAAGAAAAAAAAAATTCACCCTTATGTTGCCAGTCTAGATCTACCCGAAACAATCTTAGCAGCCTTGTCCATCTGCTGGTTGTTTTGATGTTCCTCCGTGGCCTGACTCTTAGGTATGTGGGAATCTGCATGATGTACTTTTACGAGCTTCTCCAGCCAAGCAGCAATATCTTGCCATAAGTCAGCAGCCCAGATGGGTTTGCCTCTATGCTGCCAGTTGCTCTGTTTCCATTGCTGCAACCACCCCCACAGGGCATTGTCACCATCCACGACTCAGTATAGAGGTACAGCATGGGCCACTTTTCTCTTTCGGCAAAGTCCAGAGCTAACTGGATGGCCTTCACCTCGGCAAACTGGATCGATTCACCTTTTCCTTCAGTGGCTTCTGCTACTCATTTTGTAGGACTCCATACAGCAGCCTTCCATCTCCGATGCTTTCCCACAATCCGACAGGACCCATCAGTGAAAAGGGCACATCGCCTCTCATTCTCCGATAGTTTGCTGTATGGTGGGGCTTCTTCAGCACGTGTTACCTCCTCCTCCATTGACATCCCAAAATCTTTGCCTTCTGGCCAGTCTGTGATCACTTCCAGGATTCCTGGGCTGTTGGAGTTTCCTATTTGAGCTGTGTAATCAGTGCAATCCACTTACTCCACATAGCATCAGTCGCATGATTTGTAGAGGGGACCCTCCCTTTGAACATTCACCCCAGCACCGGCAGTCGGGGTGCCAGAAGGAGCTGGTATTCAGTACCAATCACTTCCAAAGGAGATCAAAGCCCTTCATATGTTGCCAATATCTCCTTTTCAGTTGGGGTATAGCAGGCTGTAAGGGATCCTCTGTAGCCCCAACTCCAAAACCCCAGCGGTCGGCCTCAAGTCTCCCCTGGTGTTTTCTGCCAGAGACTCCAGGTAGGGCCATTCTCCCCAGCTGCGGTGTAGAGCACATTTTTTATATCTGTCCCTGTCCAGACAGGCCCAAGGGCTACTGCATGGACTATTTAATGTTTGTTCTGTTCAAAGGCTTGTCGGTGCTCAGGGCCCCATTGGAAATTGTTCTTCCGGGTTACGTGGTAGAGGGGGCTCACAATGAGACTGTAGCTTGGGATATGCATTTGCCAAAAACACACAGTGCCTAGGACAGCTTGTGTCTCCTTTTTTGTTGGTTGGTGGAGACATAGCTGCTATTTTATTGATAACGTCCGTTGGGATCTGATGATGCCCATCCTGCCATTTTATTCCTAAAAACCTAATTTCCTGAACAGGTCCCTTGACCTTACTTTGTTTGATAGCAAAACCAGCTTTTAGCAGAATTTGGATTATTCTCTCTCCTTTCTCAAAAACTTCCTCTACTGTGTTGCCCCATACAGTGATGTCATCAATGAACTGCAGGTGCTCTGGGACTTCACCCTGTTCTAATGCAGTCTGGATCAGCCCATGGCAGATGGCGGGGCTGTGTCTCCACCCCTGGGGCAGCCAATTCCACGTGTATCGGATGCCTCTCCAACTGAAAGCAAACTGTGGCCTGCACTCTGCCGCCAAAGAATTGAGAAAAAATAATTTGTGATGTCAGTCGTGCCGTACCACTTGTCTGCTTTTGACTCTAGTTCATACTGGAGTTCTAGCACGTCTGTCACAGCAGCACTCATAGGCGGCATGACTTCATTCAGGCCACGATAGTCTACTGTCAGCCTCCACTCTCCATTGGACTACTTCACTGGCCATATTGGGCTGTTAAATGGTGAGCGGGTGTCCTGGGTTCAGCCCAGCAGCAGGCTATGTTAGCCCTGAGAGTATTCCATACCAATTGCATCATGATCAGACAGGCTGCCCCCCCTCCTTTGCAGGGGCGACTCCGGACCCAGGCACGGGAGGTTCCGGTCTGGGCAGGCACAGTGCCAGTTCCGGGGGCGACTCCGGACCTATCAGAAACTGCTCCGGGCACGGGAAGTCCCGGTCTGGGCAGGCGCAGTGCCAGTTCCGGGGGAGACTCCGGACCTATCAGAAACTGCTCCGGGCACGGGAAGCGCCGGTCTGAGCAGGCGTGTGGGAGTTCCGGCTTCTCTCGCTCTCTCTCTTGGATCGGCGTGGCAGGCGGTGGTGAGGGGGGTGCTCGGGGGTGCTGGGCTCTGGGAGTGCTGCGTTCGGGGCTCTGAATCGGTTCGGGCACGGCTCAAATGACATAGTGTGGTGAGAGGTTTGCACTGTATATAATAGCACTGTAGTTAGTTGTTTTCATACCTTTTCCCTGTTGTTTAGTAAATTATCCTTATCCCAACCCTGCAAGCCTTTGGTTTTTTTTTTCCCTCTGGCTCTGCAGCTCCTTGCTTAACTCCGTTCGCCCATCCTCCACCTCTTAAAGTGGTAGGGGGCTTCTGTTTTCTGACCTTTGTGGCCCCAGCTTTCCGCTGAGGTTAAACCACAACAGCGGGTTCTGCTGATCACTCCCTGACTCTCCGGTTGACAAATCAGCTTATGGATGGGGGTCAGGGAATCTCGAATGGTGCGGTGTTGTCGTCTGTGCACCATTGTGGTGGCAATTGGCACCTGTTGTTCTTTGACGTGCAGCAACCCCACAACAGAAGGGTCCTCCGAGAGTTCAGGCAAAGTAGACAGTTGTTCAATTTCTTCTGTCTCCAGGGCAGCTATTCAGAAAGCCCACTGGTACCCTTTTGGGTCTTTCAAGTACCCTCTCCAGAGGAAGTCTATGCCCAGGCTGCATGGAGCCTCTGGGCCAGTCACAATGGGGTGTTTTTCCCACTCCTTCCCAGTTAGGCTCACCCCAGCCTCTAGCAGAGTCAACTGCTGGGATCCCCCTGTCACTCTGTAAATACAGATGGGTTTTGCCCCTTCAGGATTCAATGGCATTAGGGTACACTGGGCACCGGTATCCACTAGAGCCTTGTACTCTTGTGGGTCTGACGTGCCAGGCCATCAGATCCACACAGTCCAATAAACCCAGTTGTCCCTCTCCTCCACCTGGCTGGAGGCAGGGCCCCTCTAATCTTGCTCATCATATTTGCTGCTTGAGGTCCCTTCAAGAGGATCAGACATATCAGACATATAGATAGGCCTTCCACTTGGTCTAGGGAACTGCCCAGTGGAAACCGGTGCAGCATTTTTCCTGGACCTCTTTGTGTGACTGTTTTACCTCGCAGTTCATTTACTCGTTCTCATAGGGTTGAGGTAGGCTGCTCATCCCACTTTCTCATGTCGTCTCCATGGTCACGCGGGTAGAACCACAGTGTGCCTCGTGGTGTATATCCTCTATATTCTCTCTCTTGAGAAGAGGGACACTTTCTCCCAATAGCTGCAACACTTCTCTGTACAGGTTGGGAGTTGGGCGTGTTGTCTTCGAGTCGATGGACCAGTTTACTGCTGAGATGAGGGAAAAGGAGATATTGTCTTGATAGTGTTGGAGTCGGCTGGCCAGTTCATATACTGTCAGTGCATCTGCATCACCCCAGTCCATTACTGCCAGCGAATTGGCGTACGCTGACGGTGTGCTTCGTACAACCTTACGCCACATGGCTGGGGTGCATCTGACTTCATCAGGATCAATGCGCGTTGTCCAGATCATAATAAATCACCTCCTGTATGGCTAATTCTCTCAGGTACTGGACAGCTGTCTCTATGGTGCTCCACTTGGTTGTCTGACATGCGATATATTCCTTTATGGGATGCCTTTCCTTCACACTTGAAAGTAGTCGCCCCCAGAGGCTGAGAGTTTCCGACTTCTTCCCAATCGCCTTGTTGATGTCTCCTTCCCTAGTGAGGGATCCCAGCTGCTTGGCCTCCCTGCCTTCTAATTCCTGGCTATTGGCCCCATTATCCCAGCATCGGAGCAGCCAGGTGATAATGTGCTCACTTGGATGGCGACCGTAATCTTTTCGCACCTCTCACAGCTCACTCAGGGCCAGGGATTGGGTGATGACCTCTGGTTCTGCCTCTTCCTCCATTTCCCGGGATGGTCCTGGTTCATCACTATCATCCTTCAGTATGCAAACTGTTTTCTTTGTGTATTTCCTCTTCTGTATAGGGGCGACTGATACCGATATGGGTTGGTCTTTTGGCTCATCTTCACTGACTATCATGGTGGTTTGAGTAGCCATGGTGGCCAGTGTAGGAATCGAGGTAGCCACAGTACCTGTTGCAGGGGGTTGAGTAGCCTCAGTACCTGTTTCAGGGGTTTGAGAACCCACAGTGACAATAGTGGGGGTTGCGGTAGCTGCCTTGTCTGTTTTGGGGGTTTGAGTAGCCGTAGTGCCTGCTGTGGGGGGTTGCAGTAGCTGCAGTTTCTGCTGTGGGGGTGGTGGTAGCTGTGGTGCCTGCGGTTCTATTTCTCCTCTTCTTTCCTCTGTGATGGTGCTGTCTGGTTTGGAACAGCATTTGGTAGATAGTAGCTGGGGCTTGGCAAATAGTGGCTGGGGCTAATTGTGGAATGATCTCTCCCTGTCCTTATCTTGACTCCTAAGCCTCTCAATATATATTTTCTCCCCTGTCCAGCTGAAAAGGGGAGTGATAGAGTGACTTTAGTGTCTGGCCTCCAGCCAGGGCTAAACTACCACAATGAGGGAATAGAGTGTACAGTCAGCAAGTTTGCTGACACACCAGATGGCTGTGCTGCCATTCAGGAAGACTCAGATGGGCTGGAGAGTTGGGCGGGCAGAAGTTTAATGAGATTTAACAAGGGCAAGTGTAGGGTCTTGCATCTAGGGAAGAACAACCCCAGGTACCAGTATAGGTTGGGGACGGGCCTGTTGGAGAGCAGCATAGGTGAGAGGGACCTGGGGGTCCTGGTGGACAGCAGGATGACTGTGAGCCAGCAATGTGCCCTCCTGACTAAGAAGGCCAATGGCATCCTGGGGTGTATTAGAATGGGTGTGGTTAGTAGGTCAAGAGAGGTCCTTCTCCCCCTCTACTCTGCCCTGGTGAGACCGCACCTGGAATATTGTGTCCAGTTCTGGGCCTCAAAGTTCATGAAGGACATAGAACTCCTGGAAAGAGTCTAGTGCAGGGCCAGCAAGACGATTAAGGGAGTGGAACATCTTCCTTATGAGGAAAGGCTGAGGGAGACGGGACTCTTTAGCTTGGAGAAGGGGAGACTGTGGGGTGACCTCATTAATGTCTATAAATATGTAAAGGGTGAGAGTCAGGAGGACGGAGCCAGGCTCTTCTCAGTGATGGCCAGGGATAGGAAAAGGGGCAGCGGGCGCAAGCTGGAGCATTTGAAGTTCCATGTGAATATAAGGAGAAACTTTTTCACTGTGAGGGTGACGGAGCACTGGAACAGACTGCCCAGAGAGGTGGTGGAGTCTCCTTCTCTGGAGACATTCAAAACCTGCCTGGAGGCGTTCCTGTGTGATTTAGTCTAGGTGATCCTTCTCTGGCAGGGGGGTTGGACTAGCTGATCTTTCGAGGTCCCTTCCGACTCCTAATGTTCTATGAGTCTGTGATTCTGTGACAGGACTTCAAAAAGGGTCTCATGGACATAGAACCCAAAACCCAGTTCTGTAGCCAGCTTATTGACATGGGTTATCAGTGACATTCTCCTCACACCCTTGCCCCTCACCAGTAGGATTGTGGAGAACACCAGGGCCCCCATGCCTTTGACTACTGTCCCCAGAGCTCTGTAGTCTCTTCTGATAGTCTCCATGTCGCCCCTATCAGTATTATTGGTGCCCACAGGGAAGAACAGGAGGCAGTCAGAGGGCCAGATGAGGTTTGGCAGTCTCTCCACAATATCCTTAATCCAATCCCCCAGCAAGCAGCAAATGTCTCTAGATGATAGGTCAGAGATTAACAGCTTATCTGAAAATATGACACCATTCTCAGCTAGTTATGCCACATAGAGGAAAAGGAGGGGAAGAGAAAGGCACAAGTGGTTTTGTTTCTTTTGATAGTGTTACTCAGACTAGGTTTCTGTGTTTGTTTCTCCTTGGAGCAATATCTGAATGTTACAGAAAAATGTGTAAGTATCGAAGTGGAATACCTTACAAAATAGTTCATCCTGTCTTCAACATGGTGCTTGGTAAAAACACAGAATTGAAGGCTACTCAGCTGTACCTAATATTACTTGCTCTTAGCTACGTTAAGATTAATCTCTTCTATGATTCTGCACTGCTTATGTGGGAGAGATTGTTGTGATATTAAAGCTAGAGCTCATTAGAAACGTTCTTTTTTATAATCAGTAGCCCTCAATTATTTACTTTACTTTGTAGCAGTGTGTGGTGGTTTAACCCTGGTTAGAGGCCAGATGCCCAACAAAGTCGCTCTATCAACTCTATCTCAGCTGGACAGGGATGAAAATATATATTGAGAGGCTTAGGAGTCAAGATAAGGACAGGGAGAGATCATTCAGCAATTAGCGTCATGGGAAAAACAGACTCAACATGGAATAACAAAAAATAGATCTAATTTGATTGCATGCACACACACACACACACAAAATGAAACCACAGTAGGATAATGAGAAGTAAAACTAAATCTTAAAAGACCTCCCCCCACTCTTTCCTTCTTCCAGGGCTAAACTTTATTCATGATTTCTTTCCCTTCCTCCCCCCTCTTGTCAGGTGGCACAGGGGAAGATGGGGAATGGGAGTTTTGATCGTCTCATCACAAGTTGTTTTCCTTCTTAGCTGGGGCAGGGGTGGGGGGGCATTCCTCGAACTCTTTCCTCTGATCCAGTGTGCGGTCCCACCCATGGGAGACAGTCCTCCACAAACTTCTACAATGTGAGTCCTTTCCCACAGGGCTTCAGCTCCTCACCAACTGCCCCAGCGTGGCTCACTTCTATGGGGTGCAGTTCCTCAGGCCCAGACTGCTCCAATGTGGTCCCCCATGAAGTCACAATTTAGTTATCTTCCCCACCCCTTTACCTCATCCAACATCATCGATTCCCTTGGTTTCAAAATTACACATCAAACAAGCTAGTTTTGCTTGCTTTGGTTACATTTCCCACCTTTGGAAGTTTTGATTTTTTTCCCAATACTTCCATCCTAAATTAATTTTCAAAATACAATCCACAATGATTTAATTAACCTTCTTGCTTTCCTGGTTTACAAAGGGGCATGCATTGGATTCTAATTCTTAAAAGAGCTAATGGCCTGTGGCCATTTCAGAGATACTGCTTGGCAAATTTTACTTATTTGTCTTTTAGAGTTTGGTTCATCGTTTCAGTTTTCCCACTTGATTGTGGTCTCCAGAGAGTACGCTAATCCCAATTTATTCTTAGAATTTTACCTTCTTGTTGAACTATCTTTGCTACAAAATGGGGTCATCTATCAGAAGACATGCCTAATGGGACCCCAAACCTTGGTATTATTTCTTTTAACAATATTTTAAACACTTCTCTTGCTGTGTTAGTGCAACAAGGAAAAGCCTCTGTCCATCCAGGAAGCATGTCAATCAATACCAACAAATACCTTTATCCATTTTGTCTGAGTAACTCAGAAAAATCAACTTGCCAATAATCTCCAGGGGTATTACCCTGTTTTGTTACTTCTAAAGGTGTTTTCCTTTGGTTTAAAGGATTGTTTTTAAGATAAATTGGACACTTGACTATTATTGATTTAATTATTCCTGTCATTCCTAGACACACTACAGATGTTCTTAAGCTTGAAACCATAGCATCTACACCCCAATGTGTCTGCTCATGCTTCTCTTTTGCAAGTTCTAACATAACTTGTGGAGTCACTATTATCTGATTTTTCTGGTGTTACCCAACATCCTTCTGTATTTTGAGATGCCTTGAATTGTTTTGTCAATTTTTTGTCTAGTTTACTATATCTTCCTTTACATTTGGAATTTTCATCTGTTATACTGGTACTAGTGCAAGGATACCTCGTTCTGCAGCCTCCTTTGCAGTTTTATCTGCCAATCGATTACCTACATTTACGGTCTTTTGACCAAATTGATGAGCCTCACAATGCATTACGTCCACCTCCTTCGGTTTCTGCACATCCTGTAGGAGTTGAAGAATTGCCTCCGTATGCTTTATCAGTGATCCTTGAGCTGATAACAGTCCTCTTTCTTTCCAAATAGCTCCATGAGCATGGATCACACCAAATGCATATTTGGAAATAGTTCATATATTTACTCTTTTTCCTTCTGCCATCTGTAGAACTTGTTTTAATGCCACTAATTCTGCCTTCTGCGCTGATGTATTTGCAGGTAGTGTCCCTGACTCCAATACCTTGGTGGTGGTGACAACAGCATATCCGGCCATTCGCTTTCCTTCTTGTATGAAACTGCTTCCATCCATAAACAATTCCAGATCAGGATCCTGCAACGGTTCATCTTTCAGATCTGGTCTGCTGGAACAGACTTGTTCAATTGTTAGCAGGCGATCATGTTCTAGACTTTCTGTAGGATTTTCTGTTGAGAAGAACATTGCTGGATTTACAAATGTTGTGGTCTTTAATTCCATGTCATCTGTTTCCAGTAAGGCAACCTGGTATTTCAGCATTCTGCTTGGGGATAGCCAATGACGCCCCTTTTGCTCTAAGACAGTTATTTACCACATGTGGTACATATACCACCATCTTTTGGCCCATAGTCAATTTTTGAGCTTCTTGAATCAGCAATACCATTACTGCCACAGCATGCAAACATCTCAGCCATCCTTTACTCACGTTGTCAAGTTGTTTGGGGAAGTACTCCACCAGCTGCTTCCAGGATCCCAGCTGTTGTGCCAGGGCCAGATGTTGGCTTTTATGTACAAACAGCTCAAAAGGTTTGGTTAGATCAGGTAAACCTAACGCAGGGGCCACCAGTAATGCCTTTTTAAGTTCTTTCAATGATCTCTGACATTCAGTTGTCCATGTCAAATACCGGTCTTTGGATTCTTGTAGAGCCTCATATAGTGGTTTCACATACAGTCCATAGTTCAGAATCCAGAGTCGACACCATTCAATCATACCCAGAAAGGCTCTTAATTCCTTTGTGCTATTAGGTTCAGGAATTTGACAGATGGCTTCTTTCCTTTCATTTCCTAATTGTCTCTGTCATTGAGGTATCTCAAATAAATCACTGCTGCTTTTCCTTTCTGGGCATTGTTTCTGGAAACTCTGTATCCTTCTTGGCCCAGAAAATTCAATAAACTGATAGTCATTTCAAAACATTTTTCTTTACTTTCTGCTGCTATCAGGATATCATCCACATATTGCAACAATAAACCTTTTCCTTGGTTCTGTCTTTTCCATATTTCTAATTCTTTTGCCAATTGATTTCCAAATAACATAGGGCTATTTTTAAATCATTGTGGAAGTACAGTCCATATTAGTTGCGTCTTTTGTCCTGTGGCAGAGCTTTCCCATTCAAAAGCAAATATGCTTTGACTTTCTATATCCAGAGGTATGCAAAAGAAGGCATCCTTTAAATGTAGCACGGTAAACCATTTATGCTCCAATTTTAAAGAAGTCAGTAAGGTGTATGGATTAGCCACTATTGGGTGTATATCTTGAACTATGATTATAGCCCTTAAATCCTGGACTAATCAATATTCCTTACCTCCTGATTACTCTACTGGCAATATTAGGAGTATTATATTCTGATTCACATTCTACTACTAGTCCGTATTCTAGAAATTTTATAATTAATCCTTCTAAACCCTTTCGAGTCTCCCCCACTTAACAGGATATTGTTTCAGCCTTACGGGCTTGGCTCCAGGTTTCAAAGTCACTTTTACCAGCTTTGCCAATTCAGATCATCCCAGAACACCGCTCGCCCATATACCAAAGGGATTACTGCATTTTCCACTTCTTCTGGACTCTGTTCCTCCTTGGAGGAATCCTGTAACACAAACACTCTCACCTCTATGGCTTTTGATTCTGGTATTAGTAATTTAATTTCTCCATCTTTAAAAGTTATCTGTGCATCTAATTTGCTTAATAAATCTCATCCTAGCAAAGACAATGGACATATTGGCATATACAGAAACTGGTGAGTTACCCACTGTTTTCCCAATTTAAATTTTAACCGTTTCAAGATAGGCCAGTTTTCTCTTTGCCCCATCGCACCAAGAACATCTACTGATTTATGACTAAGTTTCCCTTTTCATGTGTTCAATACCCAATATGTAGCCCCTATACCTACTGGAAATTCTATTTCTTCATTCCCTAGCCTTAATGTAACCAGAGGTTCAGCTAGGGTTGACTCCTTCGGTCTCCTTAGAAATAGCACATTGATTTTCTGCCCGTTTAGGGATCACCTGTCACCCTCCTAATCCTCTGTTACCAATATTAATCCCTCGTCGTCCCCCTCTGCCTCTTCTATTATTTTCTGTTAAGACTGACAGTAATTTTCCATCCTTTGTGTTTCTCTAATTTCTTTTTTTTCCTTTTCTCTGTTATTGTATACAGTCCAGGCTACTTCAAGCATTTTACCTAAATCCCTGGACACAGCTCCTTCAAACGTCTGAAGGTTTGGGGTGAGGGTGGGGTGTTGGGTATTTTTTTTCCTATTATCTGGGGCCAATTGTCCAATAAATATAGAGTCCAATTGTATTGCTGCTTCTGTTTTTTTCTGGGTCCAAATCAATGTATTTTCTAGCAGTCACCTTTAGTCTTTCCATGAAGAATCCCAATTAGCTTGTGCTCCTTCCACTTGTTTCCTAGCAGCATTGAAAACCATTTTCTTTTCAGCGTCATCTGTTGTGTGTTGTGGGTTTGTGTGGTGGAGGAGGGGGGGTTGCAGGGGTGGAAAAATAGACAATTGTTCAATTGTCTCTAGAGTAGCTATTCCAGAAGCCCACCAGTACACTTCTGGGTCTTTGAAATACCCTCTGTTTTGGGTTTACGTTGCGTCTGGGAAGAAGGGAGGGGTTGAGGGGAGATGTTTTAAGATTTGGTTTCGCTTCTCAGTATCCTAGTCTGGTTTCTGTGTGTGTAGTGTAATAAATTAGATGGTTTTCTTTTTTTTTTATTCTGTGTTGAGTCTGTTTTGCCCGTGACGCTGATTGCGGAATGATCTCTCCCTGTCCTTATCTCGACTCCTAAGCCTCTCAACATATATTTTCTCCCCTTTCCAGCTGAAAAGGGGAGTGATAGACCACTTTGGTGGGCATCTGGCCTCCAGCCAGGGGGTCCCTCCCCCTCTTCCCCTTGTCCTCCTTGCAATCAGCTGAATCCTTCTGCCTCTCATTCCATGGGAGGGGCAGAAGCATTATCAGCCTCTAAGTTTTTGTGGTCGTTTGGCCCTAGCCAGAGGCCAAATACCCACCAAGCCGCTCGCTCACTCCCCTCTTCAGCTGAAGAGGGGAGAAAATAGATATTAGGAGGCTTAGGAACTGAGACAAGGACAGAGGGATCGCTCTCCAATTAGTGCAATGGGCAAAACAGACTCAGCACAGAATAAAGGAAAGTGATTTATTACTACTACAACTAATACACCCGGTGAACCGGAACGAGATAAGAAGCAGCCAGGTCTTAAAGCACCTTCCCCCCACCCCTCCCTTCTTAGCACACTTAAAACTCATCACGATATTACTCCCTTCTTCCCCCGCCAACATGGCGCAGGGAGGGGCAGGGAATGGGCAGCGGGGTTCTGGCGATTCCTCACAAGCTGCTTTTCCTCCCAAGATCTTAACACTTCTACTTCCCCCACCCCTTGCCTCTTCTCACTCTTGACTTTAATCATAGATCTGCTCCCTTCATCCCTCCCCTCGCAGCCCAGGGAGGGGCAGGGAATGGGGAGTGGGGGTTTCAGTCCATTCTTCCCGAGTTGTCTTCCATCTCAGCTGGGGAGGGGGGGCATTCCACACACACGCATACTTCCCTGGCGGTGCCGTGGGGTCCCACCCACGCAAGAGTCGTATCCACAACTTCTGCAGCGTGAGTCCTCTCTATCAGGGAGCCATCTCCTCACCACAGGCCTCTCAGCAGGGCTCCTCTCCATGGGGTACTGACATTCGGGTCCAGACCCCCCGGCCTGGTCCCCCGCAAAGTCACAAGTCCCCCGGCAAACCTGCTGAGGCGTGGATCAATCTTCACAGGGTATAGGTGTCTCTGCTCCGTGTCCTCATCCATGGGCTTCGGGGGGACACCCGTTTCACCATGGTCTCACCACGAGCTAACGGGGAAACTCTCTTTTTTTGCATTCTTCACACCCCACACCCCCCTCGCCTCCTGCAGGCCTGGCCTTGGTGTCTGTGCAGCTTGTTACATCTTCTCTCTCCCGCTCCGGTGGCAAAGTGCGCCTGCCAGCACTTTTGTTTTCTCCTATATGTGATTCACAGAGGCGCTATGACCAGCTCTGATAGGTCCAGTCTTGAATTTGGCCTTGAGTTGATCATGTCCTCAAAATACGGGGCTTGAAGAAAGCTGTAACTGCAGCTTACAAAAGCCTCCGAAGCAGCACAGCTACACAAAACTGCAACAGTTTTGATCCCCTTGATCATTTCTTAGCCTTCTATGAGGTCCAACCAATAATTCAACATCATCTTCTTCAAACTCACATTTAAATAACTTTTCACCAATATCAAAAGCTGAACTTAATTTTCCAGGTTTTTATCAGATTTCTGCCCTTTCAAGACCATTACCATAGAATTATGTGGAGATATCCCACACTGCTTTTGCCACTCCAGATGGTTTCGTAGTGTGAAAAACAAATCTACATATATAATTTCATTTCATTCACCACCTTTATTGCAAAATAGCATTACTTGCAAAATGGTGTTATATCGCAATGTCCCTTTTCTGGCCATTTTTCTCTGCTGTCTAAGGTTTCTGCCCCCCTGCCAGAAATCCCAACCTTGGAGACTTCAACCCCCTGTTGAAGACTCCCCCTTTTGTGCCCCACTCCACAGGCTTTTGCCTAGCAGAGACGTACCACCTGAGATGTCTCTTTAGCCCAACTCATAGCTTTCTCAGTGCCTTAAGAGCAGGCTTCAGTGGGACTCTAGCCCACTGTTGGGAGTCTAACCCAGGTTCCAGAGATCTCTTACTTAAAGAAAATAATGCCTTGCTATTCAATTCCAGGGAACTTGGAATCCTTTGGTCTGGGGATCAGAGGTTCTCCTCGAAAATCCCTCGGTGCCATGGCTGGAGGTCCTGTGATCCCATGGATCTGTTGGGCTTCACAAGCAGGGTCCCATCTAGGTCACCAGAAACCGTCACCGAAAACCAGGAATAAACCTCATAACACCAATGTAGTGTTAAAAGGCAGGCATTCTTTCTTGCAGAGCTGGATGCACAGGGCATAGCTCCCCCTAACATGCATGATGCACAATCAAAAGCATACAGGTTATATAAAGAGATACGTATTCATTATATTTCTTGGAAAAGGGTGTCTTATGATAATGGCTTCTTGGAAGTTGTCTGCATATTCTCCTCCCCATCATGCATGATCAGTGACTTGAGTCGGTGGTCCTTGAGGGTCCCTGGTGGTCGTTGGTGGCCGCACACCTGTGTTTGTGGGCACGTGCAACATGACCAACCTTATCTAATATAATTCACCATGCCCTTTATGTCTCTGAGGGTCTTCTGTGAGGGTCTTCGGTGGTCCTTTGGTGGGCCCTAGTGGCTCTTTGGAAATGTCCTCTTCCGTGATCTTTTCCTTGAAGCATATGTAGTGTAGATTAATCCAGGTGGCTTGTTTCTTCTCTTGCAGCTATCTAGTTGTCCTGGTTCCGGCAAGGACAGAGTTACCTTTCCCAAGGAGCTGGTACAGGTGAGTGGAGCTGGCTCAGGCTGTTTTCCACACCACGTGACATCACGCTCCAAAGGGGCCCAAAGGGTTGGGATAATGGTAGATCTGACCCGATCACATTAAAAAGCTGTGATAAGTGTTTATCATGTTAACTGTTGGAGAGGGTTCAGAGGAGGGCCACGAAGATGATTAGAGGGCTGGAGCACCTCCCCTATGAAGAGAGCCTGAGGGAGCTGGGCTTGTTCAGACAAGGCAAGGCAAGGCTGCGGGGGGACCTCATTGCAGCCTTCCAGTCCCTGAAGGGAGCATACAAACAGGAGGGGAATCAACTTGTTAAAAGGGTAGACAATGGCAGGACAAGGGAGAATCACAGAATCACAGAATCTTAGGGGTTGGAAGGGACCTCAAGAGATCTTCGGGTCCAACCCCCCTGCCAAAGCAGGCTCCCTATCTCATATTACATAGATAGGCGTCCAGATGAGACTTGAATATCTCCAGAGAAGGAGACTCCACCACCTCCCTGGGCAGCCTATTCCACTGCTCTGTCACCCTCACTGTGAAAAAGTTCTTCCGCATGTTGGTGCGGAACTTCCTGTGCTCCAGCTTACAGCCATTGCCCCTAGTCCTGTCCCCACTGACCACTGAAAAGGGGCTGGCCAATTCCCCCTGCCACCCATGTCTAAGATACTTGTAAACACTAATTAGGTCCCCCCTAAGTCTTCTTTTTTCCAGGCTGAACAGACCCAGCTCACTCAACCTTTCCTCATAGGGGAGATGTTCCAGACCCCTAATCATCTTTGTCGCCCTTCTCTGGACTCTCTCCAGAAGGTCCCTGTCTTTTCTATACCAGGGAGCCCAGAACTGGACACAGTATTCCAGGTGGGGCCTGACCAATGCAGAGTAGAGGGGGAGGATCACCTCCTTCGACCTGCTGGACACACTCTTCCTGATGCATCCCAGGATCCCATTGGCTCTCTTGGCCACCAGGGCACACTGCTGGCTCATAGCCAACCTGTCATCAACCAGGACCCCTAGGTCCTTCTCCATAGAGCTCTTCTCCAACAGGTCATCCCCCAGCCTGTACTGATACAGTCGGTTATTCCTCCCCAGGTGCAAGACTTTACACTTGCTTTTGTTGAATTTCATTAGATTTCTCCCTGCCCAGCTCTCCAGCCTGTCCAGGTCTCGCTGGATGGCAGCGCAGTGTTCCTGCGTGTCAGCCACTCCTCCCAGTTTTGTATCATCGGCATACTTGCCTCCAATCTTCAGGCACTTCTCCTGTAGTCCAGGATCTGTCAAAGATGATAGAGAGCGGCTCCGCAATCACCTCCGCCAGCTCTCTCAGCACACGTGGGTGTATCCCATCCGGGCCCATGGATTTGTGTGCATCCATTCCTTTGAGTCGCTCCTGGACCACCCCTACCTCTACTAGAGGGGAGCCATTCGTTCCCCAACCACTCGTTCCCCAACCACTCCTACTTACATCTGGGATATGTGAGTCCTGAGAAGCCTTCGGAGTAAAGACCGAGGCAAAGAAGGCATTAAGTATCTCCACCTTCTCATCATCTCCCGTCACCAAGACACCCGCCTCATTCAACAAGGGACCTACATTATCCCTGGTCATCCTTTTACTATTTACATACCTGAAAAAGCTCTTTTTGTTGTCCTTTATGTCCCTTGCCAGCTTAATTTCTAAGCAGGCCTTAGCCCTCCTAGTTGCATCCCTACAGGCCCTGGCCACATCCTTATATTCATCCCATGATCTCAGACCCTGTTTCCACAGTTTATAGGTTTTCTGCTTCCCTTTGAGTTTACTCATAAGTTCCCTGCTTATCCACGCAGGTCTTCTACCTCTCTTTCCCGATTTCTTACTCAAAGGGATGCACCTATTCTGCGCTTGGAAGAAGTGCTGTTTGAATGTTAGCCAGCACTCGCAGGCTCCCATTCCTTCAAACAGAGCAGCCCATGGGATAGCCCCTATTTGATTTCGGAGGAGATCAAAGTTAGCTCTTCCAAAATTCAGGGTAGCTATCCTACTTTTTGGCTTGCCTCTTCCACTCAGGATCTTGAACTCGACCATTTCATGGTCGCTTTGTCCTAAGCTGCCCCCGACCTTCACTTCACTGACGAGCCCGTCCTTGTTAGTAAAAACAAGGTCAAGCATCCGCCCTCCCCTAGTAGGTTCCTGCACTAGGGGAGGGCGGATGCTTGACCTTGTTTTTACTAACAAGGACTAAATGTTTTTACTAAATGGACTAAAGCTAAAGGAGAGAAGGTTTAGATTAGATATTAGGGGGAAGATTTTTACAGAGAGAGTGGTGAGGTGCTGGAACAGGCTGCCCAGAGAAGTGGTGGATGCCCCGTCCCTGTAGGTGTTCAAGGCCAGGTTGGATGGGGCATCCATGTGTAGATCCATGCCTGGAGGTTGGTGGCCCTGCCTGTGGCAGGGGGGCTGGAACTCTATGATCCTTGGGGTCCCTTCCAACTCAGACGATTCTATGATGCTATGATTCTATGTTATTTAAGCAGGTGCTGGTAACAACGATGTTTTGTTTGGTCACCTGGCTGTGGCATGTAAACCCACACTTGCTTATGTAATCCCCGCCCTGTTGTTTTTTCTCCTTGGAGAGTCAGGATTCTCACTTGATTGTACTGTGTGATATCAACCTATGACATGATATCATCTGTGTTCGTGAGCCTCAGCTGGTATTTATATATGGCATTTCTGTCATGTCCATATATTGGGCATCTCAGCACTGTTTAATAATTGCACTCAATTTATGGGGAAGATGGGGGAGGGGCACTTTCGCTTCCCCTTTTCCCTTCAGGCTTGTGACAACAGCCTTTGAGAATTTTGAACCCCCCTGGGATATTCAGGCCAGTATGCTCCTGTTGCTCATTCTCCTGAATGTTTTTCAAGTCTTATGTGCTACAAAAAATTGTTTCAAGAATATCGCCAAGAGATCTTCCCTGGGGCTGAATGGTCAGGGGTGGCACGCCATGTGGGACAGTATGGGCAAATATCTAGAGAAGGAAAACAGATCCACAGGCACTGCAGCTCTTTCAGCCCCCGCAACAGGCACCATGGCTACCTAAACCTGAGAGACCAACACTGTATCTGAGCCAGAAAGCCAACCAGTACCGATATCAGTCACCCCTATACAGAAGAAGAAATAGATGAAGAAATCGGTCTGCTTCATTGTCCTGGTTCTGGCCAGGCCAGAGTTAACCTCCCCAAGCAGTCAGCACAGGTGAGCTGAGCTAGCCTGGGCTGTTTTCCACACCACCTGACATCACTCCCCCATAAAGCTCGAAGTGTAGGGGTAGTGGTAGAGCATGGGACAATTAATGCTAGGGTTGTGAGTTTGAGCCCTGGGTTGGGCACCGAAAAGAGGACTGTTGTGGTCCCGGAGCTGTGCCAAGTCGCCTCTCTCCGACAAGCCCCTTTTATGGGGGGTTGCTGGCTTATGTCCAGCTTCTCATCTATGAGTACTCCCAAGTCCTTTTCCTCAGGGCTGTTTTCAAGCACATCATCTCCTAACCTGTATGGATAATGGGGATTGTCCTGACCCAGGTGCAGGACCCTGCACTTGGCTTTGTTGAACTTCATGAGGTTCACCTGGGACCACTTCTCCAGCCTGTCCAGGTCCCTCTGGATGGCATCCCGTCTCTCTAGCACATTAACTTCACCACCCTGCACCGAGGGTGCACTCAGTCCCACTGTCAATATCATTAATAAAGATATTAAACAACACTGGTCCCAGGACAGACCCTTGAGGAACTTCGCTTGTCATCATCTTCCATCTGGACTGGGAGCCATTGACCACCACCCTCTGTATGCAGCCATCCAGCCAATTCCTTATCCACTGAACAGTCCACCCATCAAATCCATATCTCTCCGACTTAGAGAGCAGGATGTTGTGGGGAACCGTGTCAAAGGCCTTGCAGAAATCCAGATAGATGACATCTGTAGCTCTTCCCTTGTCCACTGATGCAGTCACCCAGTTGTAGAAAGCCACTAGGTTGATCAGGCAGGACTTGCCCTTGGTGAAGCTGTGCTGGCTGTCTTGAATCACCTCCCTGTCCTCCATGCGCCTCAGCATAGCTTCTAGGAGGATCTGTTGCATGATCTTCCCAGGCACAGAGTTGAGTCTGACAGGTCAGTAGTTCCCAGGGTCCTCCTTCCTACCCTTTTTAAAAGCGGCTGTGATGTTTCCTCTCTTCCAGTCACTTATGGACTACACCTGACCGCCATGACTTTTCAAATATCATGGAGAGTGGCTTGGGAACCGTATCAGCCAATTCCCTCAGGACTCTGGGATGCATCTCATCAGGTCCCGTGGACTTGTGTATGTTCAGGTTCCTCAGATGGTCACGAGCCTTATCTTCACTTATAGTGGGAGGGACTCTGTCTACCCAGTCCCCATCTTGCGGGCCCTCAACTCGAGAGCAGTGCGGAGGGGGGTCGCCAGTGAAGACGGAGGCAAAAAAAGTTGTTGAGAACCTCAGCCTTTTCCTCATCTGTTGTCATCAGTTCTCCATTGTCGCTCATCAGAGGGGTACACTTTCTTTAACCTTCCTTTTCTGGTTCATGTACCTGTAGAAGCCCTTCTTGTTTTTCTTGGCATCCCTTGCCAAGTTTAGCTCCAACCGCACCTTGGCCTTCCCGACCCCATCCCTGCACAACCGGGCAACATCCCTGTACTTTCCCCAGGATACCTGTCCCCGCTTCCACTGCTGTGTAGTTCCATCTTGCCTTTTAGTTTGACCAGCAGGTCTTGACTCAGCCACGCCGGGCACTTGCCTTCGTTTCCTGATGTGGTAGTTTTGCGTGGCTGGGTTCTGGTGGAGAATGGGGGGGCTGCAGGGGTGGCTTCTGCAAGAAGCAGTGAGAGGCTCTCTGCAGGCCCCAGAGAGTAAACATCAGCTGATTCAAGGCCAGAGTAGTTGCTGACCAAGGCCGAGCCAATCGGTGATGGTTATAGCGCCTCTGTGAATCACATTTAGGAGAAAAAACCCCGCAAGCAGCTGCATTTTGCCACCAGAGAAGGGAGTGAGAAGATGCAAGAAACTGTGCAGACACCAAGGTGGGTTGAGAATTGGCTGTCGGACCGAGCCCAGAGGGTTGTGATTTGAGGAGCAGAATCTGACTGGAGGCCTGTGACTAGCGGTGTTCCCCAGGGCTCGGTGTTGGGTCCAGTCCTGCTTAAGATCTTCATTGACGACCTTGATGATACCTAACCCCACCCCTCCCTTCTTCCCAGGATCATGATTACTCGCTCTGCTCCCTTCCCAGGGTGGCATGGGGAATGGGTGCGGATAGGGGTTTCTGTTAGTTCCTCATGAGTTGTTTTCCTTCTTAGTGGTGTGTGTGTGGGGGGATTCCTCACACCTTTCCCCTGCTGCACTGGGGGGTCCCACCTATGGGAGACAGTCCTCCACAAACTTCTCCAACGTGAGTCCTTTCCCACAGGGCTCCAGCTCTTCACCAATTGCCCCAGTGTGTGTCTGTTCTAGGGGGTACAATCTCTCAGGCCAAGGCTGCACCAGCCTGTTTCCCCACAGAGTCACAAGTCTCCCAGAAAGCCTGCTCCAGTATGAGACTTTCTCTCTCTCTCTTTCTCCATGGGCTGCAGGTCCTCCCAGGAGCTTGCTCCAACATGGGTCACAGCGTCTTCCATATGTCTCCACCCACTCCAGTATGGGATCTCTGCTCCCCATCTTCTTCCATGGGCTGCAGGGGGACAACTTGCTTCACCATGGTCTTCTTCACAGGCTGCAGAGGAATCTCCCTCTCCAGTGCCTCAAGCGCCTCCCCCCCTTCACTGACCTTCGTGTTTGCAGAGTTTCTTACATCTTCTCACTCCCTTCTCTGACAGGAAAAATGTGGCTGCTTGCTTTTTTTTTTTTTTAAATCTTAAATCTAATTCACAGAGGCACTGTGACCATCACTGATTGGCTTGGCCTTGGTCAGCAGCAGGTCTGTACTTGAGCCTGGCTGGTATGTACTCTGTCAGGCCTAGGGGAAGCTTCTAGCTGTGTCTTGCAGAAGCCACCCCTGCAGCAGAACCTTGCTACATAAAGCCACAACCATTATAAATGGATGTATAATTTTATCAATATCATATTCATATTCCATTTATATTTAGATGTAATTATATTTATGTATGAATTGTGTTTATATTTATATTATTAATTGAATTATAATATGTAATATATTATAAAGTATATGAATTTTGGGAATAATTGTTCTTCTAGCATATAGCTGCTAGTTTCTGAAAGAGACAAACTTAACTTGCTCTTCATAGAATCATAGAATGGCAAGGGTTGGAAGGGACCCCAAGGATCATAAAGCTCCAACCCCCCTGCCACAGGCAGGGCCACCAACCTCAGGCCTGGATCTACACAAGGTTGCCCAGGGCCCCATCCAATCTGGCCTTGAACACTTCCAGGGATGGGGCATCCACCACCTCTCTGGGCAGCCTATTCCAGGACCTCACCAGTCTTTCCGTAAAAAACTTCCCCCTAATATTCAATCTAAACCTTCCCTCCTTCAGCTTTAAACCATTCCCCCTTGTCCTGCCATTATCTGCCCTTTTAAAAAGTTGATTCCCCTCCTGTTTGTATGCTCCCTTCAGGTACTGGAAGGCTGCAATGAGGTCCCCCCGCAGCCTTCTCTTCTCTAGGCTGAACAAGCCCAGCTCCCTCAGCCTCTCCTTGTAGGGCAGGTGCTCCAGCCCTCTAATCATCCTTGTGGCCCTCCTCTGAACCCTCTCCAACAGTTCTACATCCTTCTTGTGTTGGGGGCCCCAGACCTGGACACAGTACTCCAGGTGGGGCCTCACGAGGGCAGAGTAGAGAGGGACAATCACCTCCCTGTCCCTGCTGGCCACCCCTCTTCTGATGGAGCCCAGGATCCCATTGGCCTTGCGAGCTGCAAGAGCACACTGCTGGCTCATGTTAAGTTTCTCATCCACGGTGACACCCAGGCCCTTCTCAGCAGGGCTACTCTCAAGAAGCTCTTCTCCCAGTCTGTATCTATGTCTGGGATTCTTCAGTGATGGAAAAGCCTAGAGGAAAAAGTCCATTGAAACAGTAGTCGTTTGTCAGAAGGTTTACTGTAGCACTGATAACAGCAACCTGCAAGTTACCTAGACAGGGTTTTCTTTGAATAAAAATTGCATTAATGCCTCAAATGTTGATTTTTAGGCTGCAGTAATTATGGAATTTCTGGAAATCACTGTCATGTGATAGGCAGCTTGGTGTTAATATATTGTTAGAATTCACTGAATGGCATTTCTGTAACAACTAAACAAAACCCCTCCCAAAACCAAACAAAGAAAAAACAAACCAATGTCTCTTTCCTTTTCCTTTCCATGTTTTTCTTGCAGAATTTTCTAATGCAAAAGATTATTCCTGAACCATGGAGGTGCTGCAGTGTGATGGCTGTGATTTCCAAGCTCCATCTAATGAAGACCTAAAAGCTCACATTCAGGATGTTCATACTGCTTTTCTGCAACCAGCAGATGTATCTGAGGAAAACTCTAGCCATCCACGGTCTGGATCCATGAATGCTAGCAACCAGACTGAGACTGAATTTTCTTCTGTAAAGGATGAATTTACAGTTGCAGGCGAGATAGCAGGTAAACCTCAACTTTAAGTCCCTGTCTCACATGTGATTTATTTCAGTGCATTTTAATGGATATGTTTCAATGTGATTTTAAAAAAATGTTATCTTTATCATTATGGTAGTGAAGTGTATGATGTTTAGTTACAGCCATATTATTTTCTGTAAATGCAAATGTGTGGATTTGTTGTCTTGCTATTTTTCACATGATGCTTCATATTGCTTCTTTTATGTACTTTATATCACCTGTTGTGGTTTTGCCCCAGCCCAGAGTCTGGCACCATGCAGCCACTTATTCTTTAAGAATGGGTGCGGGGGAGGGGGATTGAGGGAGGGGGAAAAGGGAGGGAGAAGAAAACCCAAGAAACCAAAACCTCGCCAGTTGGGGTAAGGATAGTTTACTGGGATAGCAAAAAGATATATATAATAACAAACAGGACTTTATAGCAAACTATACGAGACTGGTGCTACACAATGCAGTTTTTCACTGAACCGCACAACTCAGGCCATACAGCTCAGAGCCGTCCCAAAACTGGACCGTCTCCAAAACCGCGCATCCTGGAGCTGCCTGCTCCTTCCCCCACCAGCCCCCCTTTTATGCTGAGTGTGACATAATTGGCGTGGAATACCCCCTTTGACCAGTTTGGGTCACCTGTCCTGGCTGTGTCCCCTCACTTCTCGTTAGGGGGGAAATATGAACAACTGAAAAGCCTGAATTGCTTGGCAACAACTAAAAACATCAGGGTGTTATCAGCACTGCTCCCATCCTAACTCCCAAACACAGCATTCCACTGGCTGCTAGAGAGATATTAACTCTACCCTAGCCAAAACCAGGACACCACCCTTAGCTCTGGAAGAGTTTTGAACTTTATTAGTGTACCTTTTTATTTCAAGAAGCTTATTTTGGAAATTGTCTATCACAAATTATGTACTATTTGTTAGTTTTCTCACCATTCTTGTATAGACAGGTCTAATCATAAATAAGTGAGGGAATCCTGTTGTGATTAACATGTTCAGGATGTATGTTTATTCATATGCATACAGGGTAGATGGGGGGAAACTGTCTAATTTTACTTATTTACATATTTACTTTTAAATTCTTATTTTAGGGGAAAATACAACAACTCAGATGGGAACTGGAAGTTATTATAGCCAGAGCCAGATTTTTTATGGTGAACATATGGTTCCAAATCCTAAACCATCCAACAAGTTTTTCCAATGCAAATTCTGTGTGCGTTACTTCCGATCTAAAAACCTCCTCATAGACCACACTCGCAAGGTTCATGGAGCACAAGTTGGGGAGAGCTCAGTAGGGTCACACACCACTGGATCCTTACATTACAACATCATGATGCGTGAGGGATTTGGCAAAGTTTTCTCTTGCCAGTTTTGCACCTACAAATCACCAAAGCACACAAGGATTATTAAGCACCAGAAAATGTATCACAAAAATAATCCAAAGGAGAGTTTAACTCCTACTACTGCCTCTGCTGTATCTGAACTGACATCTGCCTCTGCGTCAGTGCAGGAACCCTGCAAAGAATTGCCTGCAGAGGTGGTAGAATATAGCATTTTGGAGTCCATGGTCAAGCCTCTAACAAAGTCCAGAGGTAACTTTTGCTGTGAATGGTGCAGTTACCAGACACCTCGAAGGGAGCGCTGGTGTGACCATATGATGAAGCAGCACCGCAGCATGGTAAAAATACTGTCAAGTTTGAGGCAGGAACAAGACAGAACTAGTGCGCCTGATGTCCAGAGTAAGAGTGCCCAGAATGCCTCCTCAAACTCTAATTATATATCTATGAATATGACAGGATATGATATGTTAAATACTGATGTCTCAAAGTTCAGAAACTCTACTGGCAATTCCCTTATCAGGCCCAACTCTTCTCTATCCTCTAAGTTTTCTTCTGTGTCTTGTCCTCAAGTGAAGTCTAAATTACCTCACAACTCAGGCATAGTTAATTTGTCTAACAGATCCGGCTATGAAGTTGCTGACATAACAGATTCTTCTGCTGACTTGGAAACAAACAGTATGCTAAATGACTCCAGCTCAGATGAAGTGGACAATGGAGTGGGCAGCAGGAATGGCTTGAACTCTGTGGACCACCAGACTTCAGGAATATCTGCAGAGCAACAGATGGGATCTGAGAGCAACAAGCTGTTGGAAACAAAAGGGATTCCCTTTAGAAGATACATGAACAGATTCCAATGTCCTTTTTGTCCTTTCCTCACAATACACCGCCGAAGCATCTCCCGTCACATTGAGAATATCCACCTGTCTGGGAAGACAGCTGTATACAAATGTGATGAATGTCCTTTCACCTGTAAGAGTTCATTAAAACTTGGAGCTCATAGGCAATGTCATGCATCAGACTGGGACACTGTGAATTCTCAGAGTGAAAACATTGTTTCCTCTTTGAATGACAACATGGTTTCTTGTGAAAGTGGCAATACAAACAGAAGGAAGACAGCTGGGATGACGGAAACAGTGCAGCAGCAACAGCAGCAGTTGCCTCAACCCCATTCACAGCATCCTTATAGGTGCACAATGTGTAACTATTCTACCACTAGTTTGAAAGGCCTCAGAGTTCATCAGCAGCACAAGCACTCATTTTGTGACAACTTACTAAAATATGATGGACTGCCATCCAACATGCCACAAGAGAGTGAGGCAGATGTTCTCACCTCTGTCAGTACAGTGAAGAAAAGCCAGACCTCAATTCTTGGTCTCTCATCTAAAAATAATGTCGTTGCTAAGGTCGCTCGAAAGGTGTCAAATGATTTCCCTTTTGATCTCTCACCAGTGAAGAAAAGAACTAGAATTGATGAAATAGCAAGCAACCTGCAGAGCAAAATAAACCAAAACAAACAGCAAGAAGATGTTGTGATTAATGTAGAGGATGATGAGGAAGAGAAGGAAAGCAACGAGGTGGAGATAGAAGTGGAATTAGACAGAGAAGAAGAACAATCAGACCCAGTAGTAGAGGTTTCTAGTTCTTATGCATTCCAGCAGGTTTGGGGGGGAGAGACTGATGATTCCCAGAAGGATGCAAACTTCAGAAACATTCATGATGATTGTAATTCCACCAATGGCGCAGAGATTGAGCTCACTTTAACTGACGATGAGGATGATTATTTTTCTTCCATGAAAGACCAACAGAGTCCTAATGCTTCTGTTCTGGGAAGCCAGCCAAATATGTATGTCCCTGATCAGAACAATGAAAATGTGGAGATTAATGACTCTGGCAGGCTTTACTATTGTAAACACTGTGATTTTAGCAACAAATCTGCTAGGAGTGTTAGCACCCACTACCAACGGATGCACCCCTACATAAAATTCAGCTTTAGGTATATCTTGGATCCCAATGATCACAGTGCAGTATACAGATGCCTTGAGTGTTATATTGACTATACAAACTTTGAAGACCTGCAGCAACACTATGGCAAACATCATCCTGAAGCTATGAATGTACTGAACTTCGATCACTCTGACCTGATCTACCACTGCAATTTCTGTTCTTACACTAGTCCAAATGTCAGAAGCCTGATGCCACATTACCAAAGAATGCATCCAACAGTGAAAATCAACAATGCAATGATATTTTCAAGCTATATTGTTGAGCAGCAAGAGGGGCTAAACACAGAGTCTCAGACACTGAGAGAGATCTTGAATTCTACTCCAAAAACTATGGCAATCTCCACCCCTGTGGCTCCTGGGACTATTGAGCCAGCAAGTTTTAACAAAAAAGCCACAAAGAGCTTTAATCCTGAATGTAAAAATCAGAAAACACCTTCGGTCAATTCTGTGGTTGTTTATGACTGTGACATGTGCTCATTTGCAAGCCCTAACATGCATTCAGTTCTGGTGCATTACCAGAAAAAACATCCTGAAGAAAAAGCATCATATTTCAGAATTCAGAAGACCATGCATATAGCTTCTGTTGACAGGGGCTCTGCCCTGGCTCAAACATCTTTTCAGATAGGGGTGTCTGTCTCCTCAAAACCATCCAATTTGGCTTCTCAATCTCCACCACCACTGCCCCCAGACCTTGCTTCTGAACTTTATTACTGCAAACATTGTTCATACAGCAATCGTTCAGTTGTGGGAGTGCTTGTCCACTACCAGAAAAGGCATCCAGAAATAAAGGTCACTGCCAAGTACATCAGGCAGGCACCTCCTGCTGCGGCAATAATGAAGGCTGGTGAGCTGCCACCCGGAATTCAGAAACTGCCAGTGTCGGTGCAGAAGTTGAGCCGGGGCAGTTCCGAGAGCTCTGTGAATCCCCTTGTGAATGAAATGTTCTTCTGCCAGCACTGTGATTATGGAAACCGGACTGTGAAAGGTGTGCTCATTCATTATCAAAAGAAGCATCGTGATTTCAAAGCCAATGCAGATGTGATTAGGCAGCATACAGCCACCATTAGAAGCCTTTGTGATCATAACCAGAAGAAATCATCCAGCAGCATGCCTGCTCACATCTCCAGCATTGAACAGGACAAGATACAGCTGAGAGCCCTCAAATGCAGACAGTGCAGCTACACATCACCTTACTTCTATGCATTGAGGAAGCATATTAAGAAAGATCACCCAAATCTGAAGGCCACGGTCACATCCATTCTGAGATGGGCATTTTTGGATGGCTTGATAGAACCTGGTTATCACTGTGAATGGTGCATTTATTCACATATGGAACCAAGTGGTTTGCTTGTGCATTACCAAAGGAGACACCCTGAACATTATGTTGACTATACATACATGGCAACTAAACTCTGGGCAGGTCTGGATCCTTCCCCTCCTACCCTAGTGATGCAAACAGATGCAAAGACCTATAAATGCAGAGACTGCATTTTTGAAGCATCTTCCATTTGGGATATTACTAAACACTACCAGGCTTCTCACCCTTGTGCTATGAATGGGGATGAATCTGTATTTTGGATTTGTTGTCTTGCTATATTTCACATGATGCTTCATATTGCCAATTACACTCACACCCTGTGCTAACACAGAGTGCCTTACCAACCCAACTGTTACAGAGTGCTGTCCCCAGCTTAAAAGGGGAGTGATATAGCAGCTTTGGTGGTCATTTGGCCTCCAGCCAGGAGTGAACCACCATACTATGTACCTAAGTGTCGAGCCATGGAGGAACTTCAAAACAGCCAGCAGGTGGATAAGGCTGCTAGGATTGAAATGGGTCATGTAGATCTGGACTTGCAACATAAGGGTGAATTCGTAGCTTGATGGGCCTGTGACACCTCAGGCTGTGAATGATGAGATGCAATATATAGATGGGCTCATGAATGAGGGGCTCATGTAAGCATGGACATGTCATCCCTGAATCTGAGACATATGCTGCAATTTAGCAAGCCAAGTGGTTAAAGCCTCTTTGGTATGGAGGATGGTGGCTGAAGGCCACGTGATTAGTTAACTCTAGGGGATCTACCAATCAGGCTGGCCCTAACCAGTCAAAATTTCCATACACTGTAGAAGGAGATAGAGTCTCAGTAGTGCATATGAAGAACATGCTGCGGAAGACAGTCTGGGTTATCCCTACTTCAGGCAAAGGCAAACCCATTTGCAAGATTGTTTTTGCTCAAGGACCTGGCTGCACTTGGTGGGTAATGCAGAAGGATGGGGAAGTCCGACGTGTACCCCAAGGGGATCTGATTTTGGGTGAATACAGCCAATATCAATAGAGTAGAAATTGTATGATATTAAAATTGTAAATAACCCTGTTATGTATTTATTATTGCTACAGCTGCTATACATTATACCAATAGTATTATAGCAAGAATCACACAAATTAATAAAAGATGAGTGCCACGATGATGGGACTAGAACTGCCCTCAGCAGATGATATCAGAAACTTAAATCTCCAGATCACAAGCATGGACCACACCAGGTGAATCAGTGGAGTGTCCTGGATGCAGCATTCAAAAATCCAATGTCACGATTCATTACTCCTGCACTGAGAGACTGTAATGACAGATGGAGCCCAAAGTCACGGATTAAATTAACTCAACAGACATTTTTGAGGGATGGTCCATCCACTAAGGGAATTTCTGTGTGTGTTTATATGTGTATATATATGTGTGTCAAAACCAGGAACCTGGTCACGCCTAAGGGAGCTGCTGGATACAGAAATTACATAAATGGTATGGAATAAGGGGTGGATAATGTCTTGTCTTTGGCTAGCATAGAGTTAATTATCTTCCTAGGAGCCGGTGGAATGCTGTGCTTGGATGTCAGGATGAGAAGAGCAGTGCTGATAACACCCTGATGTTTTTAGTTGTTGCCAAGAAGTCAAGGACTTGTGAGCTTCTCATACTGCCCAGCTAATGAGAAGGTGGAGGGGGCAGGGATGACGATAGACTACAACACCCCAGGAAGGGAGGGGACACAGCCAGGACAGATGACCCAAACTGGCCAAAGAGGGTATTCCATATCAATTATGTCAGGCTTAGCATAAAGGAGGGCTGGTGGTGGGTAAAGAGCGCATGGCTCCAGGACACATGGTTTTGGGGGACAGTCCGGTTTCGGGACAACTCTGAGCTGTATGGCCTGAGTTGTGTGGCTTAGTGAGAAACTGCACTGTATATCATCAGTTTTGTATATTTTGGTATAAAGTCCTATTACTGTTAGATATCTCTCTCTCTGCTGTTCCACTAATCTATCCTTATCCCAACCCGTGAGGTTTAGGGGTGTTTTCACGTTCTTTTTCCTCCCCTCCCCTCTCCCCCCCTCAATTCCCCCCCTCCCCACACCCTCTTACACAGCGAGCAGCTGCATGGCTCTCAGCTGGGGGAAAACCACGACAAGGAGGAAAAGGAAATTACTGGTCCTGTTTCTGGAAGAACTAGGGCATAGAGACGGAGAGCTGTACTCCAGGCCCCTCTTAGACTGGCTGTAGGACCTGATGGAGTCCTGGTCTAAGTTCATACATGTCGCAGTTTTGTGTAGCTGTGCTGCTGAAATGGCTTCTGCAAGCAGCAGCTAGAGTTTCTGCAAGCCCCAGACTGTAAACATTGGCCAATTCAAGGCCAAAGTTGCTGCGAACCAGGGCCGAGCCAATCAGAGATTGTCACAGCGCCTCTGAGAATCACATATAGGAGAAAAAAAACTGCAGGCAGATGCATTTTGCCACCAAAGAAGGGAGTGAGAAGATGTAACAAGCTGCGTGGACACCAAGGCCAGGCCTGAAGGACAAGGAGGGGGGGGAAGAATGAGGTGCTAGAAAGAGAGATTTCCCTGCAGCTCGTGGAGAAGACCATGGTGGAGCAGGTGTCCCCTCGCAGCCCGTGGATAAGGACGGGGAGCAGAGACATCTACGGCCTGTGAAGAGATTGATCCATGCCTCAGCAGGTTTGCTGGGGGACTTGTGACTTTGCGGGGGACCAGTGACTTTGCGGGGGACCAGGCCGGGGGAGTCCGGGTCCGAACATCAGCACCCATGGAAGGGAGTCCCACAGAGAGGCCTGTGGCGAGGAGATGACTCCCTGGTAGAGAGGAGTCATGCTGCAGAAGTTTGTGGATATGACTCTCGTGTGGGTGGGATCCCACAGTGCCGCAGGGAAAGTGTGTGTGTGTGTGGAATGCCCCCCCCAGCTAAGATGGAAGACAGCTCGGAAGGAATGGACTGAAACCCCCCATTCCCCATTCCCTGCCCCTCCCCGCACCACGATGGGAGGGATGAAGGGAGCAAATTTATGATTAAAGTCAAGTGTGCGAAGAGGCATGGGGTGGGGGGGAAGTAGAAGTGTTAAGATCTGGGGAAGGGAAGCAGCTTGTGAGGAACCGCCGGAACCCCACTCTCCATTCCCTGCCCCTCACTGCGCCACGTTGAAGGGGGAAGAAGGGAGTAAAATCGTGAATGAAGTTTAAGTCTGCTAAGAAGGGAGGGGTGGGGGAAGGTGCTTTAAGACCTGGCCGTGCTTCTCATTACCCGACCCTGGTTCACTGGGTGTGTAGTTGTAGTAGTAATAAATCACTTTTCTTTCTTTTATCCTGTGTTGAGTCTGTTTTGCCTATTGCACTAATTGGAAAGTGATCCCTCTGTCCTTATCTCGAGTCCTAAGCTTCCCGATATATATATTTTCTCCCATTTTCAGAAGAAAAGGAGAGTGAGCGAGTGGCTTTGGTGGGCATTTGGGCTCTAGCCAGGGCAAAATCACCACAATACACCATTCACAACTTCTGACTGTCTTAATGCATTTGAAATTGGAAGTTGGATCTTACTGTAACAATCCAGATGGAAAGCATAGCACTGTTAAGACTGTAACGATGGCTCATGATACTAATTGTGTTAGCAGTTGCAATTGCGAAGAACTTATCTACATAAAGCAGATAAGCAGGCGCTGCTTTTATTCCAGTGCTGGGGAACACAGGGGATAGCTCCTCCAAAGATGTTTTCACCTACAGGTATAAAGCACAACATATTTGTGACCTGGTTCCAGCCAGGCCAGAGTCAACCTCCCCAAGCAGTCTGGGCTTTTTTTCAGAACACCTGACATCACTCCCCCATAAAAGGGGCTGGTTAGGGAGGGGCACTCCTGGGTGCCTCCATGGCAGTCTGAGTGTGGCTGGGGTGGTGGGTTGGTCCTTGTGTTGTACAGCACTCTAATAATTGGGCTGGTAAGGTTCTCTGTGCTATCACTGGGTGTGAGTGTAATTGCCTGTTATTCTACTTGCATGGTGCTTTTGTATTTATCCTGACCCACAGAGGCTCTGTCTGGTTTTCCTTCAGGAGGGAGCAAGTGGTGTGTGGTGCTCAGCCACTATTTGGGGCTGAAAAATTGCAAATGGGAAGGCCTTACTACTGGTAGGAAAACCCAGCTTACCTGGACAGTGTTACCCCAAAGTTTTAATAGCTAGTCCAACAATCTTTGGAAATCAATTAGCATGAAAACTTGAAACATTGGACCCTTCCTCCAGAGACAGAATCTTCTGCAGTATGTGAATGACCTATTAATGGTAACTGAAACAAAACCTGACTGGATTCAAAGGACAAGTTGGGTTTTTTTGGAGCCTAAGTGGATACTGAGTCTCTCAACAGAAAGATCAAATGGTACAACAATGAGTAACCTACCTGGGATATGCAATTTCCAGAGAACAATGAGAATTGGGTACTGAGTAAAAAGAAGCCATCTGGTAAGACCTTTCTTTGTCAAATGGTAAGACAACTCAGAACCTTTTTAGGAATGATCAGCTGGTGTCAGTTGTGGATTTACATTTATGGAATAATAGTGAAGCCTCTTTATGAACAGAATGCTTTTAATATACTCAAAAAGGAACTTGAGTGCTCCAGCATTGGGGCTGCTGGATGTGCCTAAACCCTTCTTGAGCTTTTTCACATGAAAAAGCAGGAGTAAACCTGGGAGTTCTTGCTCAAAGTTTACAACACTATGAAAGAGCAGTGGTGTACTTCTCTAAACAGCTGGATGAAGTGAGCAGAGGATGGCCAGGGTGTTTATGTGCAGTAGCTGCAGTGATACTTAACATTGAAGAAGCCCAGAAATTTGCTGTAGGCCAGAAGATGATAGTGAGGAAAGTGAAATGTAAAGAGGAAAAAAGAAAACCAAACCAAAACCCGGTGGGTTGGGATAAGGATAGTTTACTAAACTAGCAGAAAAAGATAAAAAACATACAACAATGATAACATGACTTTAGAGCACAAAATACAAGAAACTGGTGATACACAATGCAGTCTCTCACTGAACCACACAACTTAGGCCGTACAACCCGGAGCCATCCCAGAACCTGACCGTCCCCAAAGAAACCGCACATCGTGAAGTTTTTTTTTTCCTCCTCCCAGTCTCCCCTTTAAACTGAGCATGACGTAATTGGCATGGAATATCCTCTTTGGACAGTTTCGGGTCACCTGTCCTGGTTGTGCCTCCTCCTTTCTCAGTAGTAGGGAAATACGAAGACCTGAAAAAGTCCTTGATTGCTTGGCAACAATTAAAAACACCAGGGTGCTATCAGCACTGCTCTCCTTCAAACACCCAAACACGGCATTCCATCCACTGCTAAAAGGTAAATTAACTCCATCTTAGCTGAAACCAGGACAGTTAAGAAAGAACATGATAAAACCCAGTTGGGGAGCAGATGATTTATATGAATATTTAAGTCAAAAGTGGATAGGAAGAAATATGTCTAGAACTGTTCAACAGATCACACAGCAATGTGCAGTCTCCCTAAGAAATCATCCTAACACAGGGAATTGAATAAAATTTGGTATAGTTGGAAAAGGAAATACTCCTGGAGACAGTTGGGAAATTGGAGTTCAGAAAAATCAAAGAAAAGGGGTTTATTGATACCTATTGGTACTGACAGATACTTTTACTGGATGGCCAGAAGCTTTCCCTTGCAGAATTAACAAAGCAAGAGAGGTAACTAAGGTACTGCTAAATGAAATAATACCTCAGTTTGAGGTACCCACTGTCATTTAATCAGATAGGGGATCGCATTTCTGTGCGCAAGTAGTACAAGTGAGCAAGCTATTGGGAAATGATTGGCAATTGCACACTCCTTAAAGGCTGCAAGCAAGTGGACAGGTACAGAAGATGAACCATTTGATAAAACAACGGATAGCTGAAATTTGCCAAGAAGCAAATTTGTATTGGTATCAAGCACTACCCATAGCTCTGCTCAGGATATGTGTAAAGCCTAGAGCTAAAGAGAATCTCAGTCCTCTTGAAATGTTGTATATGCATATGACACCAGATATAAAGGAGAGGATCTAAATCAGTGTCGCAGTTTTGCGTAGCTGGGTACTGGTAGACAAGGGGCGCTGTAGAGATGGTTGCTGTAAGAAGCAGCTAGAAGCTCTTTGCAGGCCCCGGAGAGAAAACATCAGCTGATTCAAGGCCAGAGTTGCTGCTGACCAAGGCTGAGCCAATTGGCAATGATCACAGTGCTTCTGTGAATTGCATATAGGAGAAAAAAAAAATGCAAGCATCTGCATTTTGCCACCAGAGAAGGGAGTGAGAAGATGCAATGAGCTGTGTAGACACCAAGGATTGGGGGGGTAAGATGCCCCCGGTGCTGGAGAGAAAGATGCTCCTACAGCCTGTGGAGAAACCCATGGTGGAGCGGGTGTCCCCCCACACTCCATGGAAAAGGACAAGACCTCACCTGCAGCCCATGGAGAGGCCCCATGCTGGAACAGGTGGAGAATATAGGAGATGCTGTGACCTGTGTTGGAACAAGCACCTGCAGCCCATGGAGAGAGACACAGAGATGAGCAAGGGAGAGAGCAAGGGATTGTGCAAAAAGGAAAGGGGGAGATGTAGAGAGCATTATTGATGCAGCAGTTACTCTAGCTATTTCAGGCACCCTGTTTTCATCCCAGGACTGCAAGAAGATAAAGAAGAATGCAAACAAGAGAAGCTGCTAAGAAACCAGATAAGACAGCATTCTTTCAAGAGCATGGACATCGCATGCTGACCCTTGGCTAACCAATAATCCTGAAAGGGGAGCTCGTGTACTTCATAATGTAACCAATTAGTAAGCTTGCTATTTTGAGTAAACCCGGTACAGTGTATAAATGTGTGTGGCTGCGGCAATAAACTGGCAATGCTTCTAGAACTTTAAGGACTCTTTTGTTTACTCTGGCGGTCTCCCGCAGACTCCCTGCAACACTTATCAGATTCAGTTATAATTACCAACCAATCAGCTTGGTGTGAACAGTGTGTGTAACGAATTCGCAGTGTGTGTAACCAATTTGTTGTTGTTGTTGTATCTTTTGTGATTGATCTCTTAATGTCTGAATGCTCACATGAATCGACTGAGAGTGGTCAGCCAGATTCCTGCAGCACATACCTTCCAAAATTTTCACAATCATGTCTGTGAGCCAGCAACACAAATCAGCTGCTGCATGTCTCACAGAATCCACATAGGTATCTAAGTGCCTTGATAGCTTTACTGTTGCATTTGTTTGCTTTGCCAATTAGGAGTGTCAGAAGTGCAGATAACTTCAGCCTCACATTTTCGTGCAGGCATCGACTGCAACCTGTGACCTTAGGCTGTGCAGAAATCACTATTTCTCTAATTTTCATTTACCACTAACGCATAAATATTTAAAAGACAATTAGATAGTACAAAATGTCCCGCAGCAAAACTCATAGTCCATTGTGGCTGCACTTGGAACACTTGATTCAGTTACTGCGATCAGGATCCCATCCTGGTTCTTGCAAGCTTGATTTCTTCTAAATCCACAGCTTTATCCACTTGGTTCCCGTATCTGTAACGACACAGGCAGATCTCCTTCCCCAAGTTAGTACCTGTAACTTAGTGCTTTCATTTCTTACTTTTTTTTTTTTTTTTCTTCTTTTTTTTTCTCAAACCTCCTTTTAAACCTACTGCATGTTTCACCATTGGAAGTACCAAACTGTTCTGTGGCAGACATAAACAGTTCAAAACATACAGAGCCTTGTTTAATCAATCAGCTGGAGAGATATCCTTCTCTCCCCCTTTTTGTTTGTGAAGCAAACACTTGAGAGTTTGATTCACATGTTCTACCATGGCTTTGCACTGTACAAGCCCTTTAGCCTCAGCAACTAACAAGTTAAAGCACCTTAGCAGATTGGTAAACAAAATTTCATGCAACTTCTGAGTTTGTGCAAAGCTGTCTGCTGAGGGAGCAGCCCAGACTGGCGCAACCAGCCTGTCTGCTCTCTGATTTCTCCCTGCTAGACCTAGAGGTAGTCTGTTAGCTCAGTGTGGCTGTGAATCTGAGTAATAAAATACTGATGCATAATATCACACAATGATCTAATCTAGTTAATATCCCCAAGCAACTTTGAACATCATTTAACATGCTAACCCCAGTTTTGATTGCAATCCTCTGAGGTGTTGCAGTACTTTTATCAATCTGTCAGTCCAAATATTTTCACACTGGCTTATTTTGAATTTTCCTACGGGGTAATCTGTAACCCCTTGCTTTTCAAATGCACTGTTAACTCATGAATCAAACTTACAATGTCCAAGTTTTTTCCCACAATCAATATAGCAACCATATAATGATAAAAGATTAGATCAGGATGTGTTTCTCATACTGGAGCAAACGCCCAGGCTACATAAGCCTGGCACATAGTTGCTGAATTTTTTTCTGCTTTGTGGGAGCGTATCCAGTGACACCTTTTGAAAAGAAAAAGCCCAATCATTTAAAATTTTTTGCATGTTCCACAAACTTGTGGAAGGCTTCCTATGACCCTTAGTCAGTTGCTCCCGTATTAAATCGTGTAAGTAGGCAATTTTTTCTCAAGTAAGCAGCTATTGATCATTGTTTTCCAGGTTAACTTTAAAGTGAGCTGCCCATTTTTCAATGCTCGCTATCAAAAAATCATTTTGCTAAGTAACCAGCCTTGCTCTCAGTGGACAAACGCAGCCCTGAACCTATAGCACATACGAACAAACGAATGCTGCAAACCAATTAATCAGACAAACGACATTGCAAGACAGAAGTTGTTACATCCAGTCCATAAGGGGGGGGGGTGTCGGTTCTCCCAGTTCTACGGCAATCCTGCCAAGGCATCTGGCTGCACGGCACGGTTTTGCAGGTCTCGGTCACTGCCCGCAGCCCTGTTCTCCCCCTGCTGTGAACCACAGTGTGACCCCGTTGTTCACCATGACTGAGCCCTGGGTGAGTGCTAGGACCCTGTTCCTTCCACCTCCCACTGGGCCGCTTTTTCTCACATAAACTTTTCCCTGGTAACTTCCATGATTGAGCTGGAATCAAAATACCCTGATTTAACTGTTTTTCCTGTTCTGATGCCACCTTATGTGCCCAGGCTCCTCCGAGCAGTCTGTGCAGAGTCTCTTGGGTGTCAGGAGACAGTGATATATTGATGAGTGTGTCCCTGATCCAATGGTTGTTGAAGCTGATACTTGTCCATCTCTGTAGGATTCTCTGTCCTTAGGTTTCTTGTCCATGCTCATAGGTTCCTTGTCCGTGGGGCAACACTGCTCTGTGCCTGAATCGGTGATTCTCCATCTCTATAGTTTTCTAGTGGGGGCTCAAACCCTTTAACAGCAGGGCATGCCGTTGCCTGCTCTGCTTTATGTTTTCCAGCTTTTCAAGGACAAGCCGGAGTTGTTGGTCTCGGTTAATATTTTTCAACTGTGTCATGGGGTGTTTTAGGCTCAGTAAAAGTTAGAGGCAAATAGATATTAAAGGCAGTCGGTTGTACGTTTGTTTCCACTTTTTTCCTTCCAAAGGCATCATAGTGAGGGGGGAGGTGGTGGTGTGCAGACCATAGTGGCAGATTCACGCGCACCACTTGCTCCCCTTCAGTTCCGACAGATTTATCACTTTGCTCTGATAACACGGCACTTTTACTTAGCATAGTAACTGGAGGGGTGTGTGTGTGTGTGAAAAAGCATCCAGAAACAAAAACACATCCTCTGTAGTAGATTTTTTTCCTTTTTTTTTTTTTTTTGAGTCAGTTCTATGGAACCTGCAACTGGTGTTAAAGCTACAAAGGTTGAAGTGGCAGCAACACCTCCATTTTGGTTAAAGTCCTTTTACTTAATTTCCTGAGAGTTATCAACAACCTAGCGCCCCCTGTCCCATCTGAGGGTTTGAAAAATACTTAAACTCCAATAGCTTCCTAAGTAGGTAAATCAAATACTGTATTTACGTTTCCTATAAGATTCCTTTCTTTGTTCCACAAAGGGAACTGTCTTAGAGACTTGTCATATCAAGCACCTTTTCAGCAACACACTCCCCGCTCTTTCTGAGAATGCCAATTATCAACTGCTTTGCCGCATCAAGCTCAGTTTCCATGCAGGAAGCGTGTAGCGGGAGGGGGAGAAGGGTATGCCCCTTCTTGCCTGCATCTGCCATCCTGGAGCATTCTCCAATTCCGATGTACAGCGCACCTGCAACTTCAGTGAAATCCCTATACACAGCTCGCCTGCGACTACGGTAAATCCAACATATAGCGCCTATGGCTGCAGTAAGATTCCTATGCATAGCACCCTTGCAGCTGCGATAAAATTCCTACATACCACACACCTGTGACTCCTGGGATGAAAACAGGGTGCCTGAAATAGCTACAGACTAACTGCTGCATCAATAATGCTCTCCACAGATAAGCATATATTATAGCTAAGCATTGTTAGTTTACCTTTGATGTTTAAAACTATCTGCACACCTGCTGTGTCGACCATTTATTATGGATGGTTCTTGACATGTTCACTTACTCCCAAATACCTTCCCACAACTCCTTCTCGGTTTAGGGCAGTCTGTACCCCTGTCTTCAAGGCTGCTGTGTTTTGTGAATGTGATTACCAACAACCTCTCAGCATGAGTAACTTTCCTGTCTCACAGGAACATGAGGATATTGTCAAGGCCTATGTCTTCTGTGAGGAGAGTCAGGTTGCTGACAGGCCCACTGTCTTCCCCGACATGCTCCAGTGCGAATCTTTCCCTTGCTCATTTCTGTGTCTCTATCGTTCTCCATGGGCTGGAAGTGCTGGCAGGGGCTTGCTCCAGCGCGGGTCACAGCATCTCCTGTATGTCTCCATGTGCTCCAGCGTGGGGCCTCTCCATGGCCTACAGGTGGTACATCCACTCCACGATGGGATTCCCCACAGGCTGCAGGGGCATCTTTCTCTCTGGCAACTGGGGCACCTCCTCCCCTCCCTCACCAGCCTTGGTGTCTGCACAGCTTCTTACATCTTCTCACTCCCTTCTCTGGTGGCAAAATGCAGCTGCTTGCATTTTTTTTTCTCCTATATGTGATTCACAGAGGCGCTGTGACCATTGTTGATTGGCTCAGCCTTAGTCAGCAGCAACACTGGCCTTGAATCAGCCGATGTTTTCTCTCTGGGACCTGCAAAGAGCCTCTAGCTGCTTTTTGCAGAAGCCACCCCTGCAGCACCCTCCCTTCTCCACCAGAACCCAACCACACAAAACTATGACAGGCACATATACATGCATTGCAAGGAAAACAATTACGAAAGAAGATTCTTTCAGGAAAATTGCTGCTCCAGTTTTTAGTGGTCGCAGTCGTGAAGAACTTACATACACAAAGCAGATAAGCAGGTACTTCTTTGTTCCAGCACTGGGGAACACCGAGGATAGCTCCTCCAAAGACATGTTCGCCAACAGGTACAAAGCACAGTATATTTATACAATTTTTTAGCCAAGTCGTCGTTCAATATTTCATAGAATGCTCACTTCTTAGCTTGACCTTTGCAATGATTGGCTTTTAGTTACTTCACTTTATCTATATTCTCATTCTGGGAGGGTAATGATTACCATATTTATGTTATTTCCTGGAAATCATTATCATATTTAAATGTCCTTCGCGCATGCATAGTTATGTTGAGCAGGTGTCCTCTGGTGATCTTCCTCACTGTGTCCATGAGTGAACCCCTTTCTTGCGCATGCTCATTTCATCTTCGGCATATCTTTCATAACCACAACCAGTTTCTTCCCATACTTATTGTTTTAACTCAAGGTCTATAAACAGTACCTATTGTTTTAATTCAGAGTCCACAACGGTTCCCATCGTGATCAAGGCACACACCATCCTAGTTACGTATTCCTAAGGGCCTTAACATGCTTTATGTTCCCATAGCTGTTATAACTCCTTTAAAATCAAATTCATATTCTAAACTAAAATCAAAATAGCCTAGTATTTAGTAAGGTAACTATAACACAGTCTCTAGTGGGAGTTCCACAGACAGAGTAGAAGAGCTGATCTTACTTCTGATCTCATGGAAGGAGATTCTGAACCATATTTAGAAGCGAGTAACAAATATGACACTCAAACCCACATGTTCCACATGTATAGTCCTATGACCAGGACTATATGGGTTCTGCCTCCACCCAGGTGTAGGAAAGGGACAACTGGGTATCATGGTTAAACCTGGACAGGACGTCTTGTCAGGAAACCATAGACCATAATGAGGTCTCCCCACAGCCTCCTCGTCTCCAGGCTGAACAAACCAAGGGACTTCAGGCTCTCCTCATAAGACTTCCCCGCCATACACTTCATTATCCTCGTTGCCCTCCTCTGAACACTCTCCAATAGTTTTGTGTCCCTCTTGTACTTGTGGTGCCCAAAACTGCACACAGTACTCAAGGTGAAACTGAACCAGGGCAGTGTAGAGCGGGACAATCACCTCCCTGGACCGGCTGACAGTGCTGTGCTTGTTGCACCCCAAGATACAGTTGGCCTTCCTGGCTACCTGGACACACTGCTGGCTCATGTTTAACTTGCTGTTGATCAAGACCCCCAAATCCCTCTCAGCATGGCTGGCCTCCAGCATTTCATCACCCAGTATGTGTAGCCAGGGTTGCCCCTTCCCAGATGCAGAATCCAGCACTTGCCTGTCAGGTAGACAGCAGGCCTGCTAGCAGTCTAGCTCTCTTCTCCCAAGATTTAGGCCCTGACAATATTCTTCTGTTCCCATGAGACAGGAAAAGTTACTCATGCTGAGAGGATCCTAATAATCGCATTCTCAAAACACAGCGGCCTTGTTGATAGGGGTACAGGCTACCCTAAACCAAGAAGCAGTTATGGGAAGGTATTTGGGAGTAATGGAACATGTTAGGAACCGACCATAATAAGATGGTCAAAACCAGCAGATGTGCAGATACTTTTAGGCATCAGAGGTAAACTAACGATATTTAGCTATAATGACTTGGTCCTGTTAGAAATGACAAAAGGTCCTAAAAAAGGACTCAGGGTAGATACGTTAGTGAAGCAGCAATTTATTATACGTTCTTGCAAGAGTGGGTGACCCAAAAAGTAGGCACACTTTTGGTCAGAGCCCGCAACCTTTTTATACCATGTTCTTGTACATTATTCATTACTTGTCCTGCTTCGTATTAAGATGAGTTCTAGGAAATAATTTCCATAAACTCCTACCAATCGCATCTGCGTCCCATGGTGGTGGTCGTCAGGGGTCTTGGTGATGAAGGCTTGAAGTCTTCCTCCTTCCCCTGTTTAACTATGGATTTTCACGGGATCAACCAGGGCGCCTTATTCACAATAGTACATAATACAATACACATTGCACGTCTGGCAGATTCCCGTTTCCCATAGGTGAAGAGAATTAAAATGCATGAGTCTTTTTGTCTGGGACAACTAATTACTGGCAAACATTAATTCTTATCTTAACTCTTCCTGGCAACTGACATGGCCTAGGGCTGAGGGAAGTCAAGGCTCCATACAGGTTTCAGATTAGGTAAACCCCACATTGCCTTGCCCATTTGCATTAATGTGGTAGTTTTGGTGCCCCAGTATGAATCAGCACTGTGGAAACCTGTTGGTTGAGCTTTGTTTCCCTCAGGTACTTTTTATTGGAGAGTATGGGTTTTGCCATAACAGCAAAACTTCTCTTAATAGTACTCCCTTCTAGTTCTCCACTTTACAAGTCAGCACAAAAAATTACAGCAACCCATTTTGGTTTGCAAAAGCAATATTTCCAATATTTCCCACAATTCCCCCCTTCTTTTCTTTATACTCATTGTTGTCTTTTGCATATTTTCAAAATCCTATTTCATATAAAGCTTCTAACCAGGCCAGCATTGCTTCACATTCTTTTTCCTGAGATTTTTTTTATTATCAGTTTCTTGTTCCTCTAGGTGAAGCATGTTATAAGGTGGTGGGGTCCCAGAGGCATCTTTTTAGTTATTGCAGTTTCTCGTAATCTCTGTATTAGGCCTCTAACACAAGGGATTATATAACACCCTATGGCCACTAACATCCCTGCTACCACTATCAGAGAAGTGAAAACTGATACCACCATTCCCTTCCATTTTCCAAACCAAGATTCCAAACACCCAGTAAGAGAAGTATCTATTAAATTCATCAGGAACTCCTCAAGGAACTTCAAAGGAGGTTCCCAATATGCTTCTTTTGGCCCTTACCTCTTTTTCTTTAGAAGCCTTATCCTCTCTGAATGCCAGGGTAAATGGGATAGCCAATTGTACTATAGCACAAGTGCCTTTCCAGTTGGGAGGAAGAATATTCCTCAGAACTCTTCCTCCACAATACCACCACAAGTCAGCTCTTGGAACCTGTAATGATTAATAGTTCCTGTTATAAACGGTCGTGACAAATTTACAAAGTTTCCAAAGAGAATTTATTTGAGCAAGCTACCAAGCAGGCAAAACAGCGCTGGGCGGCCTGGGAGACCCTTGCTCCCTCCAAAGGCGCGCGCTTCACCCCACCAAAGTACCCGTTTTTATAGTCCAGTAGCTCCGGGTATGCATAGCACATCCTGATAAGCTCCTGCGGCTGCGCATGCTGTTACTGGGGGGGGTTCGTCCTGGTCCTGTGGTCCTAAAGGTCGTGGTCTTCCTCTGCGTTGTGGGTCAGTCTCCTTCCTCACTGAGTCATGTTGACCCAGTGTAAAAGAGTAAGGAGATCTTGTTGATTCGGCAGGATGTCGCCACTCTGAGATTAGGTATCTTGCCACCTTATCAGGAGGTAGTCTCCTGGGGTTTTGCCCATTAGCAACTCTAACAAAGACAAAAGGAGCAAGAGGGGGATTTCCCCCCCCTTCCCCATCTGCTGGTTTGGAAACAAATTCCTTATATTTTTATTACAGTTCCCATCTTTAACATTTGTCACATTCAACGTTCTCTTACATCCTGAGAACTCCCCTCAAAATTGTGTAGCCACTCCACCCTGTCGTGAGAGACAATCTGTGTGGTTTCCAACTACACCTGTGAGAACAGGGGGTGTTTGAATGTCCTTTTTCAGCAAGGCTGGGAACAGAAGTGAGAGTGTTTTACAGGTATCATTTCCCCAGGCTTTTTTTTCCTGGTACAGTGCAGTAATGCACTGCATTCCAGTGTGATCGTTGGACCATCCTAGGGGAAAAGGTACAACTTGTGGTTTAGGTTGACCTGAGGTACATGTATAACAATCACTCTTAAACTTTTCACATTGTATTTTACATATTTCACCTGGGCATTTGTGTCTCCTTCCTCTGAACTAGGTTTCTGAGTACTTTTCCATTCTTCATTGTTCTTTGAACTCCTATTTTCAAATTTTTCTACCATTATTTCGAATCGCCCTAATGGATCTTTCCCCATGACCTCTATCCCTAGTTCATACGATCGAGTGACAGTATTATTAGCATTAGTAATTATTATAGGATTACACCCTCCCCCTTCTTTACAGTTGTGGGTAGTGTGCCCTTTTGAGATTGTTATCATCTGTTTTAGGGGTTTCCAATACCAACTTTCTCGATTTATATCTGCGATCCATCCATTGACCTGAGTCGTCCAAACATTGCTCCAAGAGGGGCAAGGATAACCCTCCCAATCAAGTGTCCCACCTTGTACTGGTTCAGGACACGTATTCTCTGCACTGCTCAGTTCTTTAAACCCCCACAATCCAAAATTTGGCAAGCATCAAACATGATGCTCTGAAGCCCAGTTACCTCTGGAATGCTGAATTTTAAGTTCATTTGATTATTAAGGGGTTTTCTAGCATGACCCAGCATTCCTATTTTCATTATAGTGAAGTATAAGCACCATGTTAACATTATTTTAAACATTTTCAACCTTTGTACCCTTCCCCCAAAACAATAAATACTAGTGCAATAAAAACTAAACAAAGTCTTTACTACAAAAACAATACTTCAAACTGTCTTTAAATTACTGTTTCTTCAGTTTGATGAGCAAAGGACTCTTGGTGGGCTGTCCAGCGTTTGTCCTCAGGCAGCTGTTCCACTGGTCCTTGGAGTCAAGTGTAATGAGTCCAACCTTTCTCAGTAGTTCTCACAGCAGTTTCAGTTGTCAGTAGAACCTGGAAAGGACCTTCCCATTCAGGCTGCAGCTTGGATTCCTTCCATGACTTAATCAGAACCCATTCTCCAGGCCAGATATTGTGGGCTGCAAATTCCAATGGTGGAGTTTGTGCAATGAGTCCCTTACTCCTGAGAAAGGATAAAGAAGAGGATAGCCCCAGTATATAGTTCTTAAGTATTTTTGGTTTCAAACCTTGGGATTTTTCCGATTTCACCCATATAAGGCAAGCCAAACAACATTTCATAGGGAGATGCACCTAAGTCTTTCCTAGGAGCAGTCTGAATTCTCAGTAAGGCAATGGGCAAGCATTTAATCCAAGGTAATTTGGTTTCTAAAATTAACTTTAATAATTGTTAATCCACATTTTCAATTATTCCATACCTGGGACCAGGATATATTTCAACCTTCCTATGGGTGGCAATTCAGTGAAATCTACTTGAATACTTTGAAAAGGTCTTAAACAGGGTTCTCCTCCCCCTTTGAGGCTGTTTCTTGAGAACCGTTTTATTTATCTTTTTACAAGCAATGCACCTTTCACAGATTTGTTTAGCTATAGTATAAATTCCTATGCATCCATATTTCCTTAGGATTAAATCACACATTGCTTGTACCCCCCCATGACTCCCTTGATGTAAAATGGCCATTATTTCCCTCAAAATTTGTTTATTTAGCATTTCTCGTCCATCTGAGAGAATCCACTTCCCTTCTTATGTTTCAGTAGCTCCCAATTCCTTTAATTCCTTTTTCTCTCCTTCAGTGAAAATTGGATCCTCCTTGGGTTCAGATACACCAGAAGTAAGATTGCACCTCTTAACAAATTCAGGCCCCAAGGCAGCTTCTTTGACTACCCCTTGTCTGCTAGTCTGTTTCCTCTAGCTTCCAAAGAATTCCCTTTCTGATGCCCATTTACAGGGAATGCAATTTCTCTGGGTAGGAGTAAATTCTTCAAAACCTGTTTCACCAGCTCCCCATGCACCAACTCCTTTTCTTTACTGTTAATTAACCCTCTTTCAACTTACTGCTCTTAAATCTTGCACCATCCGGTATGACCCATCTGGGTTTTTTTATAGGGAGAATGGACGTGTTGTGAGGTGACATACAGCTTAACCTTAAATTTGTCGCCTTGACTCTGAATGCCCAACTTTAATTTCAAAATTAAGTCCCTTCCTAATAAATTATATTCTGCTTCCGGGAGCAAAAGTAAATCATTGAAGCAGATTTTCCACAACCTCTCATGGCTGATGCAGCAGCCTGGTGTCAGGCCCCAGAAACTAGAACCACAACATTCCCATAACAAAAGGCTGTCCCCCAGCCTAGAGGACTCCTGATGTGCAGGCCTCTGCACCTTCCTTAGCATGACAAAGCACATCGTGCCACCTCTCCCAGCTACGAGGAACAAATTTACATCTCTGTTTGGCACAAAATACTGGTAATTAACAAGAGGCCATGCACAGAGAGCTGAACCAAATAACTCCCTAGCAAACCTCTTTAAACCTGATAAAAATGGCCTTGTGGCCAAGATTTTATTTCCAGCTCATTTATCCCAAACCAATTTTTTCCCATCTCTCCAACACCTTGTACTTGGATAAGTAACACATTTGCTACCTGCAATCTCTCTTCATTGGGCTGTTCCCTAGGTGCTTTTCTCACTCCCTCTTCCCCTATTGCCTCAACTCCTCCAATCTCCTTTTTTGCCAGTCATGTAAATGGGAAAGGAGAGAAAAGAAAGAGGAAAAAAAGGAGTTTGCCTCTGAATATGTCCCTTCTTGTGACAATAGTAATTGTGCCTTTCTTGAATGGTGGTACTGGTGTAAATACCAGGACTACCAGAGGGGGGGAGCTGCCGCCAGGGCTGGACCACAAAGATACGGAAGTCTTTCATCTTTTTCTTTTTCCTGTTCTTTTTCTTCCAGTCCTTCTCCTGCTTTTAGTGCAAACATTGAAGCTAGAAAAGGACATAAAGTCCTAATTGTGTTAGCGGTCTCAATCGCGAAAAACTTATCTACGCAAAGCAGATAAGCAGGCACTTCTTTATTCCAGTGCTGGAGAACACGGGGGATAATTCCACCCAAGATGTGTTCACCCAAAGGTACAAAGCAGAACATATTTATACAATTTTTAACAAAGATTATCGCTCAAAATGCTCGCTTCTTAGCTTGACCTTTACAATGATTGTCTCTTGATTGCTTCACTTTATCTATATTCTTATTCTATAAAAATCATTGGTTAGCTATGTTGATTATTTTAAATACAAAGGGGGAAGGGTGTTGATTAGCATATTCATGTTATTTCCTGGGAATCATTATAATATGTTAATGTCCTTTGAACATGCTTAGTTATGTTGAGCGGGGGTCCTCTAGTGGTCATCCATAGTCTTCCTCACTGTGTCCGCAAGTGAACCCTATCCTTGCTCAGGCTCACTTTGTCTTTGGCTGCTGTTTCGTGACCATACCCAGTTTCTTCATATACTTATTGTTTTAACTCAAGGTCCATGACTGGTACCCATTGTTTTAATCCAAGGTCCATAGCAATAAAGACACAGCATTTTGTTCCTAACAGTTCTGTTCTAGTGTTACAACTTACTGAAATCAAATATAATCAATTGTTTGTAACAATTGCACAGTCACTCTCCTCCTGACTAGAAGGCCTTTTTGAATTTTCATGCAGGTTTGTACACCTTGGTGTTTCAAAGGATCCAAAAACAGGCCAAAAGATACGTAGTCTTAAAAGCTCCTTTGGCCATTCTATCACACAACACTGAATTAAGCCCTTGGTTGCCAGTAAGAGTGTCTTGCAGGGGGTTTAGGATCTATCACCCACCCACGAATCCTATAGGAATTGCTTCAGTCCTTCACCAGCCAAGTCCCTCAGGGGAGATTGGAACCACGGTTAGAAGACCTCTGCACTCGCTTTGGAACTACGTTCCGTCTCAGTCACACACTGTGACACACACAGGCAACCGAATCCCACCCAACTGAACGGAATACACAAAATGCTTACGACTCTGTCATCTTCACTCAGATCCAACCTAATGGTATACGCCTACACACACGATGCACGACTCCGTTGTCTTTGTTTGGGCAGTCGAACGGTATTCGCCTATGCTTCATAACTGTCATTCTTTGTTCGGGTCTTCGCGCACAGAATTATGGACAAAAAACTGCTCCAGCCAGCAAGGGAGCTTAAAAAAGCAAATTCTTTGCTTGCCCTTGTTCAGGTTCAGGATGGCGTTAGTCTCAATCTGACCTGATCAGGAGCCACCAAATGGTGGAGCATCCCTCCTAAATCAAGTCAGAATTCAGGAACTATAGCCATCCCAGACGAGCCCCCATTTGTTATAAATGACTTGGTCCCAAACAGGATTTTAGCCAAATTGAACAATTTATTAAACGAATAAAAGCAAGCAAACGGTGCTGGGGTGCACAGTCAACACCGGGTGCGCCAGGAGTCTCCACTCCCCCAAAACGCACCCCGAATAGTTCCAGTCCCTGGCTTATATACCTTCCAGGGATAACACAGGCTTAAACTGACATGCTGGAGTGCTGGCCAGGTAATGCCCACAAGACATCCTGTAGCTTTTGTCTTGCTAATGATTGGGCAGCTGGTTCCGCAGGTTCAAGGCACCTCCCTCTTTTGCTTGTTGATTACCTTATTTTCAGAGACAAGTTGTTTCTCCAGAGGTATCACAATGCACACAATGTGCTACATTGTGGTCCTTTAGGCAAAGATTTGCACATCCTTTATATAGTTTGTTGCTGCTTCAACATACTTCATTCAGTACATGCAAAATCTCAAACTGTCCCTCCCAGGCCCATGACCATACAAGGGTCTGTCATTATGCACCCCTAACATTATTCCATATTAACACGAATCAGAGGGACATATATCACACATGTAATCTGAACCTGCCCTGGTGCAGCTTAAGTCCATTTCCCCTTGTCCTGTCTCCTGGCTGAAGAGACCATCTCCCACCTACAACATCCTTTCAGGTAATTGTAGGTGGTGATAAGCCTCCTCTTCTCAAGACTAAACAACACCAGCTCCCTCGGACATTCCTCATAGGATTTGCCCTCTAGCCCCTTTACCAGCCTCATTGCCCTTCTCTGGACTCGCTCAAGGACCTCAATGTCTTTCTTATGGTGAGGAGCCCAAAACTGGACACAGTACTCAAGGTGTGGCCTCGCCAATGCCGAGTACAGGGGCACAATCACCTCCCTAGACTCCCTGATAACAGGCCCTCTCCCAATTTCCTGTAGGACCCCTTTAAGCATTGGCAGGCTGCAATAGGTGTTCCCAGAACTTTCTATCCTCCAGGCTGAACAAGCCCAACTCTCGCAGCCTGTCTTCATAGGAGAGGTACTCCAGCCCCCTGATCATCTTCATGGCCCTCCTCTGGACTTGTTTCAACAGCTCTATGTCTTTCCTGTACTGGGAACCCCAGAGTTGGACACAATACTCCAGGTGGGGTCTTGTGAAAGCAGAGTAGAGGGGCAGAATCACCTCCCTCAACCTGCTCCCCACGCTGTTTTTGATGCAGCCCAGGACACAGTTGGCCTTCTGAGCTGCCAGTACAAACTGCTGACTCATGCTGAGCTTGTCATCAATCAGCACCCTCAGGTCCTTCTCCTCAGGGCTGCTCTCAATCAGTTATCCACCCAGCCTGTAGTTATGCTTGGGGTTGTTCTGATCCACATGCAGGACGATGTACTTGGCCTTACTGAACTTCATGCAGTTTGCATGGGCCCATTTCTCAAGCCTGTCAAGATCTCTGCAGGGGTGGCTTCTGCAAGAAGCAGTTAGAAGCTTTCTGCAGGCCCAAGAGACAGTAAACACCAGCCAATTCAAGGCCGGAGTCATTGTTGACCAAGGCCGAGCCAATCCGCAATGCTCATAGCACCTCTGTAAATCAGATTTAGGAGAAAAAAACCCACAAGCAGACACATTTTGCCACCAGAGAAGGGAGTGAGAAGATGTAAGAAACTGTGCAGACACCAAGGTCAGTGAAGAGGAGGGGAAGAGGTGCCCCAGGTGCTGGAGAGAAAGATTCCCCTGCAGCCTGTAGAGAAACCCATGGTGTAGCAGGTGATGCCCCGCAGCCCATGGAAAAGGACAAAACCCCATCTGCAGCCCATGGAGAGGCCCCATGCTGGAGCAGGTGGAGACATACAGAAGACACTGTGACCTGCATTGGAGCATGCCTCTGCCAGCACTTGCAGCCTGTGGATAGAGATACAGAAATAAGTGAGAGAGATCCATGCTGGACCAGGTTTGCTGGGGGGGGGGCAGCTTGTGACTCCATGGAGAACCAGGCTGGAGCAGTCTGGGCTCGAGAGACTGAGAGACATTCTATGCTTTTATGACTGCACCCCATAGAAGTCACCCATGCTAGGGCAGCTGGTAAAGAGCCGAAGCCCTGTGGGAAAGGACTCATGTTGGAGAAGTTAATGAAGTACTGTCTCCCATGGGTGGGACCCCATGGTGCAGCAGGGGAAGGGTGTGAGGAATGCCACCCCCCCACCGACTAAGAAGCAAAACAACTTGTGAGGAACTGAACGAAACCCCCATTCCCCCATTCCCCCATTCTCTGCCCCTCTCTGTGCCACAATGCAGGGGGAAGAAGGGAGAGATATCATGACTAAATTGAAGTCTGCTAAGAAGGGAGGGCTTGGGGGAGGTGCTTTAAGATCTGTTCGCACTTCTCATTACCCGACTCTGGTGTCACTGGGTGTGCAGTGTAGTGTAATAAATGAGAGAGTTTTCTTTCCTTTATTCTGTGTTGAGTCTGTTTTGCCCATGATGCGAATTGTGGAATGATCTCTCCCTCTTTATCTCAACACCTAAGCTTCTCAGTATATATTTTCTCCCCTGTCTATCTGCAAAGGGGAGTCACAGAGTGACGTTGGTGGGTATCTGGCCTCCACCCAAGGCCAAACCACTACAGGTGCACTCTATCCCACTGTCCATGTCACTGACAAAGATATTGAACAGTGTCGGTCCCAGTACTGACCCCTGAGGAACACCACTTGTCACAGACCTCCACATGGACATTGAGCAGACAGTGGCTGAGCACCAGGAGCTGCTCAGTCACCCCTTCTCAGGAGGAAAAACAGACAAAATCACGCAGTTTGGGATAAGGACAGTTTACTGACAAAAGCATTGTGAAAGGAGAACAGTAACACAACCCAAGGCGGTGATAAAACTGAGAACTTTACTGACCCAACGAGACGCTAACAAGGACCACCGACAGGATGACCAACCTGAAGTATGACTGTAATCATCTGTCCTGGAGCCGCATGGAAGCACCCCTCCTCAACCAGGCCCTTTACAGGAGTGTGATGTCATGTGGTGTGGAAAAAACCCTGGCTAACTAAGCTCACCTGTGCTGGCTGCTTGGGGAGGTACACTCTGGCCTGGCTAGAACCAGGATATTATCCACCCTTTTTTCCACACCATCTAAATCATGCCCAAATCTTACATATTTCAGTTTATTTGGGTGGTTCATAACATAACATTTATATATTATTTATACCATCTTCCATAGACTGATTTGATACACACCAACAATTTGGAGGCTGTCCTCACCTAAAATTAAATTGCCTTGGGGTACACCCTGGACTTACCCATCCTTTTTTCTCACCCACCAAGTGCACCCGTGTGGCATCTGGCAGAGAGCAACACGCAATTCGATATGAATTTTAGGTGAAGCCATTTTATTAGGTGAAATCACACAGATTATATACCTTTCTTAATGCAAACGTGGCAAGCTAAAAAGCTGCTAATTGGTTACACACACTGTTCAAACCATATTGATTGGTTAGTGATTATAATGAGTTCTGATAAACCTATCTTATAACTAAATGTCGTTAGTTTACCTCTGATGCCTAAAAGTATCCGCACACCTGCTGTTTTGACCCTCTTGTTATGGTTGGTTCCTAACATGTTCCGGTACTCCCAAATACCTTCCCATAACTGCTTCTTGGTTTAGGGTAGCCTATACCCCTATCAACAAGGCTGCTGTGTTTTGAAAATGTGATTATTAGGATCCTCTCAGCATGAGTAACTTTTCCTGTCTCATGGGAACAGAAGAATATTGTCAGGACCTAAATCTTGGGTGAAGAGAGCTAGGCTGCCAGCAGGCCTGCTGTCTTCCCTGACAATTCCCCCTTTTTGTATTTGTGTTACAAAAACTGCCTGTAGAGATCTCTGCAGGGCCCTTTGCAGAAAGCTCAACAAACATGGCAGTAAGAGTAAGACAACTAGTATGATTGCTAAAATCAGCAATCCGGTTTTGGTCATTGACAATATCCATCCTGAAATTCCCCACTCACGAAACCAATTGTCCAATCCAAAGAATCCATTTTCTTGTTGTATCTTTTGTGTTTGATCTGTTAATTTCTGAATGCTGGCATGAATCGACTGAGAGTGGTCAGATCGATTCATGCAGTATATGCCATCAAAATCTTGACACCCATGTCTGTGAGCCAGTAATAGGAAATCAATTGCTGCATGATTCTGTAAGGTGGCATGTCTCACAAAATCCACATCCGTAGCTAGGTGCCTTAGCTACCTTTGCTGTTGTATTTGTTTGCTTTGCCAATCAGGAGTGTCACGAGTGTTTGGGTGTAGGTAATAGCAGCTTCTCTTCTGGTACAGGCTCCCATTGTAGTCCATGGCCTTAGGCTGTGCGGAAGTCACTATTTCACTAATTTACAGGCATATTTCATAGACTGTTAAATAGTTCAATATGTCCCATAGCAAAATTCAAGTCCACCGTGGCTGCAGTTGGAACACTTGACTACAGTTACTAGGATCAGGATCTTGTCCTGGTTTATGCAGGCTTGCTTTCTTCTGGATCCAAGGCTTTATCCACTTGGCTGGTACCCACTTGATTCCCATATCTATAATGACACAGGCAGATCTCCTTCTCCAAGTTAGTACCTGTAACTTCATTTTTTACCTAACAGCTGACATTGACTTTCTTTGATCCCTTCCAAACCTCATTTTAAACCTGCTCCATGTTTCACCATTGGAGGTACCAAACTGTCCTGTGGCAGACTTAAAGAGTTCAAAACATAACGAACTTTGTTTAGTCGATCAGCTGGAGAGATGTCTTTCTCTCCTCCTTTTTGTTTTTGAAGCAAACGCTTCAGAGTTTGATTCATACATTCTACCATGGCTTGGACTGTGGGCGAATGCAGAGTCCCTGTGACATGGGTAATGCCCCATAACTGGAAGAAGGTTTGTGTTGCCCGTGCTATATATCCTGGGTCATTGTCAGATTTGATTTCACGGTGTACCCCAAGTGCTGCTGTGGCAGAGCGCATGTAGCGTTGGACATGTTTACTAGATTCCCCCATTTGTGCAGTGGCCCCACACTGACAGAGAAAAGGTATCTATACAAACATGGACATACTTTTGTCAACCAAATTCTGGGACATGTGCAACGTCCATTTGCCAGACTTCTAGTGGGCTTGTGCCATGAGGATTGACGCCAGGGGCAAGGCCACTAGTGAACTGGTGACAGTCCAGGCACGACTGTACAATCCCTTTAGCCCTGGCAACCGACAGGTGGTATTGTCGTTGAAGTACCTTGGCAGACTGTTGAAAGAATTCATGTTGTTGTGGTTTAAACATCAGCTGAAAAGCTGGGGCCACAAAGGTTAGAAAAAGAAGCCCCCTGCCTCTTTAAGAGGTGGGGGATGGGCGAACGGAGGGAGCTGCGAGTAAGGAAAAAAAACCAAAGACCCGCGGGTTGGGATAAGGATAGTTTACTAAACAACAGGGAAAGATATGAAAACAACTAGCTACAGTGCTATTATATACAGTGCAAGCCTATCACCATACTATGTCATTTGAGCCGTGCCCGAACCAATTCAGAGCCCCCGAATGCGGCACTCCCCAAGCCCGGCACTGTAAAATCCCCCTCACCACCTCCTGCCGCGCCGATCCAAAAGAGAGAGAGAAAGAAGCCGGAACTGACACTGCGCCTGCCCAGACCGGAATCTCCTGTGCCTGGGTCTGGAGTCGCCCCTGCAGGAGGAGGGGGGGGGGGGGGCGGACCACCTGATCGTGACGCAATTGGCATGGAATACTCTCAGGGCTAACATAGCCTGTTGCTGGGCTGAACTCAGGACATTATCCACCCCTTATTCCATACCATTTATGTCATGAGCAGGTCCAGCAATCTTCTTTGGGTCCAGGGAGTCTCTCGCATCCACACACATGCATGTACACATGCACACACATGTATGTGCATATAGATTCAGTCTGTGGACCATTCCTCCACGTCCATCGGTTTCATTCAGTCCACGATTCTCAGGCTCCACTGGTCCGTCTGTCACAACAGTCTCTCAGGGTATGAAGAATCGTACGTGCCACTGGATCGTTGAATGCTGTATCTCGGGCTCTTGAACAATGCACCTGGCATGATCCATGCTCATAGTCAGTGGGTCAGAGGTGTTTATTTCAAAAGAGAAAAGAAAGAGTTCTTGGGAGGCTGGTCTTCACTCCATCATTACAGCACCGATGACCCTAGCTGTAATGTCATTAGTATAACATACAGTATCTATAACAACAATAAAACAGTAGTGAATTATTTAGCATGATATTGGCTATTCTCACCCAAAATCAAGTCCCCTTGAGGTACACATCGAGTTTCTCCATCCTTCTGCATTACCCACCAAGTACAACCAGGTCCTTGAGCAAAAACAATCCCAGATATGGGTTTACCTTTGCCTGTAGCAGGAATGACCCAAACTGTCTTTCCCAAAATACTTTTCATGTGCACTACTGGGACTCTGTCTCCTTCTACAGTATGTGAGAATTCTGACTGGGCTGGACCAGCCCGATTGGTAGATCCCCTAGAGTTAACCAACCACGTGGCTTCCGCTAAATGTGTATCCCAATGTTTAAATGTTCTACCACCCTTTGCTTTCAGTGTAGTCTTTAAAAGCCCATTTTATCATTCAATTTTCCCAGAGGCGGGTGCATGATAAGGAATGTGGTACACCCACTCAATGCCATGCTCTTTGGCCCAAGTGTCTATGAGAGTATTTCGGAAATGAGTCCCATTATCTGACTCAATTCTTTCTGGGGTGCCGTGTCGCCATAGGACTTGCCTCTCCAGGCCCAGAACTGTATTCCGGGCAGTGGCATGGGGTACAGGATATGTCTCCAACCAGCTAGTGGTTGCCTCCACCATTGTAAGTACGTACCGTTTGCCATGGCGAGTCAGTGAAAGAGTGATGTAATCAACCTGCCAAGCCTCCCCATATTTATATTTCATCCACCGTCCTCTATACCAGAGGGGCTCTAGCCGCTTAGCCTGCTTGATTGCGGCACATGTCTCACATTCATGGATAACCTGTGCAATAGCATCCATGGTTAAGTCCACCCCTCGATCTCGAGCCCATTTATATGTTGCATCTCTTCCTTGATGACCTGATGTATCATGATCCCATAAGGCTAGGAATAACTCACCCTTATGTTGCCAGTCCAAATCTACCTGGGCCACTTCAATCTTAGCAGCCTTATCTGCCTGCTGGTTGTTTTCATGTTCCTCCATGGCCCGACTCTTAGGTACATGGGCGTTCACATGACGTACCTTTACAGTCAGCTTCTCCAATCGGGTAGCAATATCTTGCCATTAGTCAGCAGCCCATATGGGTTTGCCTCTACGCTGCCAATTGTTCTTTTTCCACTGCTGCAACCACCCCCACAAGGCATTAGCTACCATCCATGAGTCAGTATAAAGATATAGCATAGGCCACTTCTCTCTCTCAGCAATGTCCAGGGCTAATTGGATAGCCTTTACCTCGGCAAATTGGCTTGATTCACCTTTTCCTTCAGTGGCTTCTGCTACTTGCCTCATAGGACTCCATACAGCAGCTTTCCATTTCCGATGTTTACCCACAATGCGACAAGATCCATCAGTGAATAGGGCATACTGCTTTTCATTTTCTGGCAGTTGGTTATATGGTGGAGCTTCTTCTGCGCGTGTTTCCTCCTCATCCTCTGGTGACATCCCAAAGTCTTTGGCTTCTGGCCAGTCTGTAATCACCTCCACAATTCCTGGGCGATTGGGGTTTCCTATTCGAGCTCGTTGTGTAATTAGTACAATCCACTTGCTCCATGTAGCATCAGTTGCATGGTGTGTGGAAGGGACTTTCCCTTTAAACATCCAGCCCAGCACCGGCAGTCAGGGTGCTAGGAAATGCAGAGCTTCAGTTCCAATTACCTCTGAAGCAGCTCGAACCCCTTCGTAAGCGGCCAGTATTTCCTTTTCTGTTGGAGTGTAATTGGCCTCAGATCCTTTGTAGACCCGACTCCAAAACCCTAACGGTCACCCTCGAGTCTCCTCTTGTGTTTTCTGCCAGAGACTCCAGGTAGGACCATTGTCACCAGCTGCGGTATAGAGCACATTTTTAATATCTGCCCTGTACGGACAGGTCCAAGGGCTACTGCATGGACTATTTCGCGTTTGATCTGCTCAAAGGCTTGCTGCTGCTCAGGGCCCCATTCAAAATCATTTTTCTTCCGAGTTACATGATAGAGTGGGCGCACAATGAGACTATAGTTTGGGATATGCATTCTCCAAAGTCCTATAACACCTAAGAAAGCTTGTGTTTCCTTTTTGTTACTTGGTGGGGACATAGCTGCAATTTTATTAATAACGTCCACTGGGATCTAACGACGCCCACCTGCCATCTTATTCCTAAAAACTGGATTTCTCGCTTAGGCCCCTTGACTTTACTTTGTTTTATAGCAAAACCAGCTTCTAAAAGGATTTGAATTATCCTTTCTCCTTTTTCAAAAACTTCCTTTGCTGTGTCGCCCCATACAATGATGTCATCAATATATTGCAAGTGCTCTGGGGCTCCACCCTTTTCTAATGTACTCTGGATTAGTCCATGACAGATGGTGGGACTGTGTTTCCACCCCTGGGGCAGACAATTCCATGTGTATTGGACACCTCTCCACGTGAAAGCAAACTGTGGTCTACACTCTGGTTCCAGTGGGATTGAGAAGAAAGCATTTGCAATGTCAATTGTGGCGTACCACCTGGCTGCCTTTGATTCCAGTTCATACTGGAGCTCTAGCATGTCCAGCACAGCAGCACTCATATTTGGAGTGACTTCATTTAGGCCACGATAATCTACTGTCAGCCTCCACTCTCCATCGGACTTCCGCACTGGCCATATGGGACTGTTAAATGGTGAGTGGGTTCTGTTGATCACTCCCTGACTCTCCAGTTGATGAATCAGTTTATGGATGGGGATCAAAGAATCTCGGTTTGTACGATACTGCCGCCTGTGCACTGTCGTCGTAGCAATTGGCACTTGCTGTTCTTCGACCTTCAACAACCCCACAACAGCTGGATCTTCTGAAAGTCCAGGCAAGGCACACAATTGTTTAGTTTCTTCCGTCTCTACAGCAGCTATGACAAAAGCCCACCGATATCCTTTAGGGTCTTTAAAATGCCATCTACGGAGATAGTCCATACCTAAAATGCATGGAGCTTCTGGGCCAGTCACAATGGGGTGTTTCTCCCAGTCCTTTCCAGTTAGGCTGACCTCAGCCTCTAGCACAGTCAACTGTTGGGAGCCCCCTGTGACTCCCGAAATGCAAACAGGTTCTGTCCCTTTATAAATTGATGGCATTAGAGTACACTGGGCACCAGTATCCACTAAAGCCTCATACTCTTGTGGGTCTGATGTTCCAGGCCATCGCATCCACACAGTCCAATAAGTCTGATTATCCCTCTCCTCCACCTGGCTGGAGGCAGGGCTCCTCTATTGCTCCTGGATAGAAACTGGTGCAACATTCCTCCTGGCAGAACCTCGTGCACTTGCTCTACCTTGCAACTCCTTTACTCGTGCTTGAAGGGCTGAAGTGGGCTTCTTATCCCACTTTCTCATGTCCTCTCAATGATCACGCAGGTAAAACCACAATTTGGCTCGGGGTGTGGCTCGTGGTGTGGCTCGTGGTGTGTGACTGCTGTATTCTCTCTCTCGGGACGATGAGTGACTTTTCCGTGTAGCTGCAACATCGCTCCATACAGGTTGGGAGTCGACCATGTGGTCGTCAAGTTTAAGTTTAACCAGTTGCTCTACTGCTGCAGTGACAGAGCGTGCAACGTTGTCTTGATAAGTCCGGAGTTGGCGGGTCACTTCATATACGGTTGGTGGAAACATCTCATTGTATTCCATCACTGCCAGTGAATTTGTGTGCCTTGATGGTGCACTTTGTATCACCTTACGCCACATATCTGGGGTGCATCGGACGTCATCAGGATCATCAGGGAGCCTTGTATTGTCCGAATCATAATAAATCAACTGTCGTACAGCTAATTCTCTCAGGAACTGGATAACTGTCTCTATGTTGTCGCTCTTGGGTCTCTGACAGGTAATATATTCATTTATGGGATATCCTTCCCACACACTTGACAGCAATCGCCTCCAAAGGCTGAGGATTTGTGACCCCTCCCCAAGTGCCTTATCAATACCTCCTTCTCTAGCCAAGGATCCCAACTGCCTGGCCTCCCTGCCGTCTAGTTCCAGACTATTGGCCCCGCTATCCCAGCATCTGAGCAACCAAGTGATAATGTGCTCACATGGGCGGTGGCCAAAATCTTTTCGCACCTCGCACAGTTCACTCAGGGTCAGGGATCGGATAACAATCTCTGGTTCTACTACACCCTGATATGCTCGAGATGGCTTTGCCCCATTCTTACTTTCCTGAGATGGCCCTGCTCCATTCTGACTTTTCCAGGATGGCCCTGGTTTTTCATTATCATTCTCATTCCGCCATTCTTGAGATAACGGTGTTTCACCATCATCCTCATCCTGACATTCTTGGGATGGCACCTCATCCTGACATTCTTGGGATGGTCCCGGTTGTTCACCATCATCATCTGGCACTATGCGAACTAACTTCTTGGTGTGTTTCCTCTTTTGAATGGGAGCCACAGACTTTGGTATGGCTTGGCCAAGGTTTATTGTAGAGGTTGCTGTATCCACAGTATGTACTAGTCTATTTCCTTTTTCTCCCTGACAGTGCTGACAGAAATGGCAGTGCTGACACCTCTCTTGAATGGAAGCAACAGACATTGGTGTGGGTTGATTTTCTGAATTATGGGCAAGGTCTATTATAGAGGTTGCAATATCTGCAGTATGTACTAGTCTATTTCCCCTTTCTCCCTGACAGCGCTGACACCCCTTTTGAATGGGAGCAACAGACATTGGGGTGGGTTGATTCTCTGAATTAGGGGCAAGGTCTATTGTAGAGGTTGCAATATCTGCAGTATTCGCCAATCCATTTCCTCTTTCCCCCTGACAGTACTGATGGTCTGGATTATGGGCAATGTCTACTGTAGGGGTTGCAGTAGCTGCAGTATTTGCCAATCCATTTCCTTGTTCCCCTTGATAGTGCTGACAGTACTGACAGTGCTGCTTGCTATCAAGCAGTGTTTGGTAGATGGTAGCCAAGCCCCAGCACAGTGCAGTAGGGCATATTTCTCTGGGGAACCCACTGCAGTTCTTTTTCAAATATGCAGTCACCTTATTAGGATCCTGTAGCTGTTCAGGAGTGAAGTTCCAAATCACTGGGGTTAAGAAAGTGCCTAGGTACCTGCTCATATTTCGCCATTTGCCCTGCCACTCCAGCTTATCCAGCCTCAGGGAAAACTCTTGGGTGGTTTTCATAAACCTGTGCCTAATATATATACATATATATATCGAAAACAGAACAATTTGTGCCAAAAACAACAGTAGGAAAATATCCCAGGGATATTGGAAATTTTTAAAGACTCTTGCAAGACCTGTTTTATCCCTCTTTGTACTAAAAAGCAAAAACTGATACAAGTACTCTCTTAAGTTCACGATCTTAAACGTTATCCAATCATAGACTGTTATCAGAACATACACTAAACGGACATGCAGGATCAAATCTGAGAGCAGCATCCCTACGATGGCAGAGAATCCTGGCAGGATTACATGCAGCATGCCACGATTTGGCAAACATGGCAGCATCCTTAAGAGTAAATGCCACAACATTGTACATAGAAATTACTTAAATAACTGTACTTATCACAACTCTATCTTAACTGCAATTGAGTTAAGGTCAAATCTATCGTTATCCCATGCTTTTTGCCACCCTTGGGGATCCGCCTTCACCCCACGTTGGGCGTCGAAAGTTGTTGTGGTTTAAACCTCAGCGGAAAGCTGGGGCCACAATGGTCAGAAAAAGAAGCCCCCTGCCTCTTTAAGAGGTGGGGGATGGGCGAACAGAGGGAGCCGCAAGGAAGAAAAAAAAAAAACCAAAGGCCCACGGGTTGGGATAAGGATAGTTTACTAAACAACAGGGAACGGTATGAAAACAACTACTACAGTGCTATTATATACAGTGCAAACCTCTCACCCCACTATGTCATTTGATCCGTGCCCGAACCGATTCAGATTCAGAGCCCCGAACGCAGCACTCCCCGAGCCCGGCGCCCCCAAGCACCCCCCTCACCACTGCCTGCCACGCCGATCCAAAAGACAGAGATAGCAACGAACCCGGAACTGGCACTGCGCCTGCCCAGACTGGAACTTCCCGTGCCCGGGTCCGGAGCAGTTTCTGGTGGGTCCGGAGTCGCCCCCGGAACTGGCACTGCGCCTGCCCAGTCCGGAACCTCCCGTGCTCTTGTCCGGAGTCGCCCCTGCAGGGGGGCGAGGGGGGGGGGGGCAGACTGCTTGATCATGACGCAATTGGTATGGAATACTCTCAGGGCTAACATAGCCTGTTGCTATGATAAGCAGGAGACACAAGACATCGTGAAATAGAAACATTCTGCCGAGTTTATTGTGTAACTAAGAAGCTGCAGGACAAGGACAAGGATAACGTACAACCTTAGTAACCTTAGTAACATCTACGACTTATAGATAGCTATGAGATGATTTTACGTTAACCACTTTAACCAATCAATGTTAGACGCACTTTATTCTTATGTAACTAGAAACGATATAAACTATTGTGTGCGTACAATAAAGTGATCACTTTGCTTACATTAAGCAAGTGTCCCGTCCCTCAATTGCGGCATGATGCCTTTTCATGGGTTCATTTTTGTTTATAGTAGGGACTGAAAAGGCAAATTTTTCATAAGCATCAGGGTGTAAAGGAATAGTGAAAAAAACCCAAAACCTCAATATTTTAAAAATTTTGGTATGTTCCATAGACTTGTGGAAGTCTTGATATGACTCTTAGTTGCTTCCGTATTAAATCTTGTTGGTGGGCAAGTGGTTTTGTGAGTAAGCAGACATTGATCAACCCAAACGGGGATTTCTATTTTCTAGGTTAAATTTTTAAAGTAAGCTGCCCACTTTCAATGGTCGCTATCAAAAATCCTTTTGCTCTGTAACCAGGTTTGCTCTCAGTGGATAAACGCATCTCTGACCCTATAGCACATATGCTGCAAACCGATTTATCAGACAAATGACATTTTACAAGATGCGAGTTGCCACATCCACTCCGTGTGGATGGGGGGGTTAATGGGGGGGGGGGGGCAGTTGTCCAACTTCCGCGTCACTTCTGCCATAGCACCCAGCGCCGCGCCACGCTTTCGCCGTTCTCGGACGCTCCTCGCAGCGCCGCTTTTCTCCCGCCCCCACCGCGAAGGAGAGCACGATCCTGCCGACCACGGCGGCTGAGTCCTGGCTGAGCGCTAGGACCCGGGGGAGAGGTAGGACTGGGCGCCGCGCCGTCTCCATGCTCCCACCTCCGACAGGCCCGCTATCAACTTTCTCCACCACCCGCTCGTTCCCACGTAAACTTTTCCCTGATAGTTTCTGTGATTGAGCAGAAATTGAGTTCCCTTCAGTTCGAATAAAAAAATACCGAAATTTTGCTGTTTTTCCCGTACTGACACCACCTTACGTGCCCAGGCTCTGACGAGCCGTCTCTCTGGAGTCTCTGGGTCGTCAGGAGACAGTGATTTATGGTTGAGTTCGTCGGGAGGTGTGGGTGTAGAGTTGGTCCCTGATACAATGGCAGGCAAGGTGGATTCTGGACTGTCTCTGTAGGGCTTTTGTCCATGTCCATAGGTTCCTTGTCAGTGTCCATAGGCTCAGGAGGTGCCGTGGGGACAACACTCACCGGCACATTAGTCGTTTCTTTGTATTCGTAGTCTTCGGCGGGGGGGGGGGGGGGGGGGGGGGGCGGGTGGTCCCGGGACTATAGGCTCAAACACTTTAACAGCAGGGCATGCCATTCCTGCAAGAGCTTTAACAGCTCCCGAGGCGGCTGTCTGCACCGCTTTTATGTCCTCTAGAGTAGAAATCACAAGTTTCCAAGCAGCAGCAAGTCTCTTTGCCTTCTTGTCCCCCCTACAGACGGCATCCCATAATTTATCCCCCACCTCTTGCCAGGTGTTTATGTTGAGCACTAAGTGCGGTTCGACTAAAACTCCGTGATCGCTGTGATATATGTTCCTGTGATTCGTGTTAACATGAAAAATTGTTGGGGTGCATAATGTCATACCCTTGTATGGTCGCGGGCCAGGGAGGGACAGTTTGAGATTTTGCATGTGCTAAATGAAGTCTGTTGAAGCAGCAACAAACTATATAAAGGATGTGCAAATCTTCACCTAAAAGATCACAATGTAGCACTTTGTGTGCATTGTGATACCTCTGGAGAAACAACTTGTCTCTGAAAAGACAGTAATCAACAGAGGAGCCCTGAACCCGCAGAACCAGCTGCCCAACCATTAGCAAGACAAAAGCTACAGGATGTCTTGTGGGGGTTACCTGGCCAGCACTCCAACATGTCAGTTTAAGATGTATATGGTTATGTCTTGTGGGGGTCGTCTGGCAGCACTCCAGCCTGTCAGTTTAAGCCAGTGGGCTGTGTTATCCCTGGAAGGTATATAAGCCAGGGACTGGAACTGTTTGCAGTGCGTCTTGGTGGGGTGGAGACTCCCAGCTCACCCGGTTCTGACCGTGCACCCCAGCACCATTTGCTTGCTTTTATTCGTTTAATAAATTGTTCAATTTGGCTAAAATCGTGTTTGGGACCAAGTCATTTATAACAATCACGACACCACCACAGCAGACGCTTCAGTGTCGACTCATCATATTTTATGCCTCTCTTTGAAAGGATTTTTGCAAAGATCCTGACTATGGCCTTTTCCTCGCTAGATAACTTATTCCCCATAGCTGAAACAGCGGCTCACCTTCTCTGGCATACTGCTGCAAAGTGTTGTTTTCTCTTTTTATTTCCGCTGCCCTTGATGCGCTGTCTGGCTGCTGAAGTGATTGTTTCCAGCTGCTTTTTCTCCAGAGTTTCGCTGACTCCCTCAATCGCGGTTTCAGGAGCTCGTCGGTCGTAGTTTCAGGTCGAGTCAGCCTCGATCTCGGGATCATGTCATGAGGTCACCATTTGTGGCGTCCGGCAGAGAGCAACATGCAATTCGATATGAATTTTAGGTGAAGCCATTTTTTTAGTTGAAATCACACAGATTATATAACTTTATTACTACAAACGTGGCAAGCTAAAAAGTTGTTAATTGGTTACACACACTGTTCACACCGTATCGATTGGTTAGCAATTATAACGAGTTCTGATTAATCTATCTTATAGCTAAATATCGTTAGTTTACCTCTGATGCCAAAAAGTATCCGCACACCTGCTGTTTTGAACCTCTTGTTATGGTTGGTTCCTAACATGTTCCGTTACTCCCAAATACCTTCCCATAACTGCTTCTTGGTTTAGGGTTGCCTATACCCCTATCAACAAGGCCGCTGTGTTTTGAGAATGTGAGTATTAGGATCCTCTCAGCACGAGTAACTTTTCCTGTCTCATGGGAACAGAAGAATATTGTCAGGGCCTAAATTTTGGGAGAAGAGAGTGTGGTGGTTTCACTCGAGCTGGGGACCACGCGTTCAGTTTTCCCCCGGAGGGGGGGGGGGAGGAACCAAGACACTAGAGCCCTGCAGGTTGGGATAAGGGTGATTTAACTAGAAATAACAGGGGAAAACCAGATAACAATAAACAATACAACATTTTGCCGAGATGAGCAGTTCAGATCGCTCACTTCCCGCAACGGACACCGCGCCAGAGCCCGCGCAAACCCCAGCCGCGACACAAAGGACCCGAGCTCCCACCGTGCCGCGAGTAACAAAGACCTAAGCCGAGAACACGTTCCCTCCCGGTCTCTGCTATTCGCGCACAAACACTGCAACACCCCCTGCTTTTATACTCAGCATGACCAGGACATCATCCACCCCTCATTCCATGCCATTTACGTCATAACCAAAACCAACAAAATCTTTTATACAACATATAACAATTATAATTATGGTAATAATGAATATACAACAACAAGTTATTTAACAGTCATTATACTACAATTTCTACTTATTAATTATATTGGTTATTCTCCCCCAAAATCAAATCCCCTTGAGGTACACATCGAACTTCTCCATCTCTCTGCATTACCCACCAGGTACAACCAGGTCCTCATTCCATGCCATTTACGTCATAACCAAAACCAATAAAATCAACCAACCAACCAACCAGTTAGGTGCTTAATTTTCTCCACTAGTTACGTGCTTATCTAAAGTACTACTCCAAGAAATAATACCCAGGTTCGGAGTCCCAGCAGTGATGTACTCAGGGCAATCCACAGAATTTTCCTTATGGTCACATGGGAAAACGTCCCCAAGTCCTCCACTGTACTTTTGGTATTTACCTTTTTCCACCATTAGATCCCGCTGTGACTCCCGAAATGCTTGCCTAATCCCAGCAGCCTTCTTAATATCCCCTTCCCCCTTCCTAACTAGTTTAAAGCTCGCTCAATGAGCCCCGCTATCTCCTGGGCAAGGATCCGCTTTCCTTTATGGGACAGGTGAGCCCCCTCAGCAGTCATCATGCCAGGAGCAGAGTACACCATCCCCTGGTCAAAAAAACCAAAGTTCTTGTTTTGGCACCAGCCTTTCAGCCACGCATTCAACTTGTGGGTTCTACAGTCCTGCTCTGAGCCCCTCCTCCCACAAGTGGGGATAGAAGAGAATATTATTTGGGCTCCCCCCCCTTTGACAAAGCGCCCCAGGTCCCGGAACTCCCTCTTGACATCCTGCAGGCTACACTTTGCGATTGCATATCTGCCTGCTTGAACTATCAGTAATGGATAATAGTCATTGGATTTTACTAGCCCCGGTAACCTCCTGGTAATGTCCCTTATCCGGGCTCCAGGGAGGCAACACACCTCCCTGCGTGTGGGATCAGGTCTACATATAGGGCCTTCCGTCCCTCTAAGAAGGGAAGCCCCTACTACAACTACCTTTCTCTCCTGCCTAACAGAGGCAGTCTCGAGGCGTGTGGATGGTCGCCTCACTCTAGACTTCCGCTTTCTCTGGGGCCGAGGGGCTCCATTCATCTCCTCACATACCTTCTCCTCAACTACCAGGGCCCCAAACCTACTGCTTAGGGAAACCTGGAGGAGTATCTTGACCTGTTAAGTTTGCTAATGTAACCCATATGTTAACCTTAGGGAAAAATGGGGGGAAAGGGTTGGCTTCCACTACGGCCCCAAACAAGGACAAAAGGAATATCATGATGGTAGTTTTCAGGTGGGCGGCGAAGCGTCCGCGTCCGGTTCTTCGGCTGAGGTCGTCGTCAATGGTTCTCTAAAGGTTTTAACATTCTTCGCCAGGATCCATCGCGGACCACGTTCTGTGGAAACACAAGCATAACCCCTCCCCCAGGTAACAAGTGGGTAAGGGCCTAAAATTTTTCCTGTTTCCAGGTCCTTTATTAAAACTGGTGCCTTTTTTGATTCTGTAAATTCTTGGCTCATACTAAAATGTCGAACAATAGGGGGATTTTGATCCATAAAGGAGCAATTTAAAAAATTGAAAACTTATAATGCTTTCTGTACTCTTTCTCCTGGGGTTGCCTTTCCCATTCCCCCTTTTTGTTTTTGTAAAATATTTTTTAAAGACTGGTGAGAGCGCTCGATAAGGGATTGGCCGGTAGGGGAATGAGGTATTCCTGTGATATGTGTAATGCCCCAGGTATTAAAAAAGGCTTGTAAAGTAGTAGAAATATATGCAGGTCCATTATCTGTTTTCATTTTTTGGGGTATTCCTAAGGTGGCAAAGGCCTGTAGAAAATGACGTCTAGCATCGTGAGCCTTTTCTCCCGTATGACAGGAGGCATATAAGGCTCCAGAAAAAGTATCTATCGAGACATGTATATATTTTTGTCTTCCAAATTCTGAGTAATGTGTGACATCAGTTTGCCATAATTGTAAGGCTTGCAGTCCTCGGGGGTTGATTCCACCCGCAACTGATGGGAAAGAAATGCGTTGGCAATCAGGACATGTGGCAATAATTTCTGTTGCCTGTTGTGTAGTAATATTGAAGGAGCGTTTTAATGCCCCGGCATTCTGATGAAAAAAGGAATGGCTAAGTTGTCGGAGAAGGGAGACTTCGACCACCATATGGTTCATCAGCAAGTCCCAATTTTTATTCAAACAAGCCTTGGTTAAATACACTGCTTAATTAGCTCATGCATATTACAAAGGTCAAGCTCACTATTAGTCAAGCAGATAGATGCCTCTTTGTTCTATTTCCACATTCCTGAAGTTTAAACATCCTTTTATCACATCCTGCAGGTGTCCGAGCACCAGCAATATCCAGTTACAGCTAGCTACTGGGTCAAGCCGACCTAGAGCTAACACTTACCCTGCTTACACCATCTCAAGCAAATCCAGGCTGCTGTGTCCCTTCTCTGATAGCCAGCACTGAACCAGGCTCTCCACATTTCCCCTGTTTTTGTTTTGGGCTAACAATGTTTGATCAGAAGGCTGTCGATACCATTTTTTGCATCATGTTTTGTAGACACATACAGAGACATGGTAAGAGTAGGGTAAGAGTTAGTAATACTCCTATCATCATGGCTGCTTTTAGAATAGACAGCAGCCAGGGTCCCAGTCCCAGTGATCGCAACCATCCGTCTAGTCCTAAACCAGAGTCCATTTGTAAGTTATCAGTTAGTTTTTGTAATTCATCAATTTGGGAGTGTATGGATCGCGAATGATCAGAGAGGTCCATACAACACATACTTTCAAACTCCTCACACTCATGGCCTTGGGCAAGCAAAAGAAAATCTATTGCAGCTCTATTTTGCAGCGTAGCTTGGCGGACAGAATCAACATCAAGCAAAAGACTGGAAAGTGCAAGAGAAGTAGCATTTGTTTGTTTTACTAGCCAACACCCCAACTTGTTTAGGTGATTGTGTGCAGCTGCTGCTGACACCCCTGGAGCGAGAAGAGATGCAGATATAATCTCTTCCAGTGACCAGAATGTTACCCGGTCGTTGCATTCTTTGTTAAAAGCATGTGTCTGCCTCCTGGTTCGGAGATGGTGACGGCTCATGTTAAATATCATAGGGGTGTTAGGCGTTAGCAGAGATAAGCGGCCAAGCGTGCATTGGCCCCCCTCTTAGACGTGACGGGGTACCTGGCCAGGCACGTTCTCTGCATATCAGAAAATTACCAGGCGGTAGCTGCAAGGGATGGTTAGTAGATATCGAAATGTTAGGCAAAGTATAATTGCACCAGCTAGTAGCGTTGCAATAAACAGCCATGCTAGAATTTACATTGGTGGGCGAGCTTTGGTCCCCACTTGGGTGGTTAAAATACAAGTATGCATCAGTCTTTACTGAACCCAGAAGCTCCAACTCCTGCGGTTCCTGAGGTGATACAGGAAGGTAACCAGCCCATCCATTCTATAAACAAAAAAGCCACACCATAAAATGTGGCAACCCAAAAACTGCTAATTGGTTACACATGCTGTTCACAGCAAAGTGATTAATCAGTAGTTATAACGACTTTTGATAAGCATACCTTATAGCCAAACATTGTCAGTTTACCTTTAATGTCTAAAAGTTATCTGCACGCCTGCTGTGCTTTGGCCATCTCATTATGGCTGGTTGATGACATGTCCACTTACTTCTAAATACCTTCTCACAGCTCCTTGATTTAAGGGACTCTGTACACCTGTTTTCAAGGCTGCTATGTTTTGAAAAAGTGACTACCAAAACCTCTCAGCATGAGTAATTTTGTTGTTTCATGGGAAACCCAAGGACACCGCCATAGTCCGCGTCTCCGCGAGGAGAGCCAGGCCGCCAGCAGGCCCACCGTCCTCCCCGACAAACCCCTCCCCCCTTGTATCTGCGCCACAAAACCGCTCCCAGAGGTCTCCGCAAGGGCCCCCCGCAGAAAGCCCAACAAGCACGGCAGCAAATGTAAGACAAGTACCGAATTGCCAAATCCAACAATCCAAACCCGACCATTGACAACATCTATCCCGAAATTTCCCACTCATGAAAACAATTTGTTGTTGTTATATCTTTTCTGTTTGATCATTTCTGAATGCTCACATGAATCGACTGAGAGTGGTCAGTCAGATTCCTGCAGCACATACCTTCCAAAATTTTCACAATTATGTCTGTGAGCCAGCAGCACAAATCAGCTGCTGCATGTTTCACAGAATCCGCATCTGTAGCTAAGTGCCTTGATATCTTTGCTGTTGTATCTGTTTGTTTTGCCAATCAAGAGTGTCAGAAGTGCAGACAACCCCAGCCCCACGCATCCGTGCAGGCACCGATTGCAGCCCGCGACCCCAGGCTGCGCAGAAATCACCGCCTCTCCAATCTTTATCTACCACCAACACACTCACACCTAAAAGAGTATCCAAAATGTCCCGCAGCAAAACTCTGACTCCATTGTGGCCGCACTTGGAACACCCGACCTCAGTTATTGCGATCAGGATCCTGTCCTGGTTCATGCAAGCTTGACTTCTTCTGGATCCACAGCTTTATCTGCTTGGTTCCCATATCTGTAATGACATAGGCAGATCTCCTTTCCCAAGTTAGTACCTGTAACTTCATTTCACTAACATCTAACATGAACTTTTCAGATTGGTAAACAAAATTTCATGCAACTTCTGAGCTTGTGCAAAGCTGTCTGCTGTGGGAGCAGCCCTGGCCGGTGCAACCAGCCTGTCTACTCTCTGAATTCTCCCTGCTAGACCTAGAGGTAGTCAGTTAGCTCTGTGTGGCTGTGAATCTGGATAACAGAGTACTGATGCATAATACCACACAATGATCTAATCCAGTTAACATTTCTAAGTAATTTTTGAACATCATTTAACATGCCAACCCCAGTTTTGATTGCAATCCTCTGAGGTGTTACAGTACTTTTATCAATTTGTCAGTCCGAATATTCACACTGGCTTATTTTGAATTTTTTATGGAGTAATCTGCAACCCCTTGCTTTTCAAATGCACTGTTAACTCATGAATCAAACTTTCAATGTCCAAGGTTTTTTTTTTCCCATAATCAATATAGCAACCATATAATGATAAAAGATTAGATCAGGATGTGTTTTTGATACTGGAGCAAATTCCCAGGCTACATAAGCCTGGCACATAGTTGATGAATTTTTTTCTGCCTTGTGGGAGCATACCCAGTGACACCTTTTGAAAAGAAAAAACCCAATCTTTTAAAATTTTTTGCATGTTCCACAAACTTGTATAAGGCTTCACATGTCCCTTAGTCAGTTGCTCCCATATTAAATCGTGTACATGGGCAATATTTCTTTTTTTTTTTTTTTTTCAAGAAAGCAGATCATTGTTTTCCAGGTTAACTTTTAATATGAGCTGCCCTTTTTCAATGTTCACTATAAAAAATTCATTTTTGCTAAGTAACCAGCCTTGCTCTCAGTGGACAAACACAGCCCTGAACTTATAGCACATACGAACAAACGAATGCTGCAAACCAATTAATCAGACAAACGACATTGCAAGACTCAATCTCCTGTGGTTCTAGGGTAGCAAATGGGAGGCGAGGGGTCCACATGTCCCAACCATCTGTTATATTTCGGGACACGTTTCTGGATGGAAAGAAGGGTTGGAGTTCCGTGGGTATCGGCCACTTGTCCAGCGGCAAACCCACGAGGCATGTAGAGAAGGGATTATTAGGAGAGGCAGTGGCAGTGGCAAGTGTCCTGTCCGGTCAAATTTGCCAATGTGATCCACACATTAGTTTTAGGAAGAGGAGGGGGAAGGAAACTGCCCCAAAGGGGTAAGGGTCCTATACCTATTGTTACTAAAATCAGGCACCAAATCACGATTTCAAGTTCATTCAAAATAACAGGAGTCAAAGTCTGACTCTATCCAGGCGCTCCAAGGCTTTCTCAGTGTCAGCTGCCTGTCCGGAAGCGCTGCCAGAAGCAGGTTAGGCCAAGTCGTGTGTCCCGTTGGTGTCTTAGTTGTCAGTGTCTCAATCGTCCGTGGTTCCAGAGTGTTCAGGAGTTTGTTGATCAAAGAGATGATCGGAGTTGTCACTGGATGGTTGTGGCAGGGATTCACGGAAAGGTCGTATGTTCTTCGCCGGAATCCACCTGGGGCCTTTTTCTGTAGAGACACAAGCATAACCTCTTCCCCATGTAACCAGAGGGTACGGCCCCATGATCTTACCTGTTTCTGGATCACAAACCGGCACCGGGGCTTTAATTTGTGCTTCAAGTGAAGCATTTGCATTAAAATGTCGAACTATCGGAGGATTGTTATCTATTAAAGAACAATTCAAAAAGTTAAAATATACAAAGCTTTCTGTAGTCGCTCCCCAGGGGTGGCAGTCCCTATTCCCCCTTTCTGTTGTTGCAGTAAGCGCTTCAAAGACTGGTGGGAGTGTTCAATTAAAGATTGACCTGTAGGGGAATGAGGAATGCCAGTAATGTGCGTCACACCCCAGGAGTCAAAAAAGGCCTTAACTGCAGTTGAGACATATGCAGGGCCATTGTCTGTTTTTATTTGAGAGGGTATGCCCAAGGTGGCAAAAGCATGCATCAGGTGTCTGCGGACATCACGTGCCTTCTCCCCTCTATGGCAAGAAGCAAACAAAGCACCTGAAAAGGTATCAATAGAGGAATGAACATATTTCGATTTACCAAACTCCCGATAATGTGTAACATCCATTTGCCACAGTTGTAAGCTCTGTAACCCTCTGGGGTTAATATCTCCTGCTATTGACGGAAAAGAATGCCTTTGGCAGTCAGGACATATGGCTATAATATTAGTTGCTTGTTGGGAGGTGAGCCCAAACTGCCGTTTGAGACCTCCAGCATTCTGATGAAAAAAGGAATGGCTGAGTTTAGCCTGTGCTATGCGATCTGGCAATACTTGTACAGGTAATGTCAGCAAATCAGCTTGTCGGTTTCCTTCTGCAATAAAACCAGGTAAAGAAGTGTGTGACCTGACATGCATAACAAAATAGGGGTGAGGGCGAGAGTCCAAAAGAAAGATAAGTTCCTGTAACAAAGCAAATAGTTCAGAATGTGAAGCATTACGCAATACAGATGCTTCAGCTCGCTCAACAATCCCCGCAACATAGGCTGAATCAGTGATAAGGTTTAGCGGTGCGGACCACTTTTGAAAAACTCGAACAACTGCAGTCAGCTCCACTATCTGGGGAGAACCAGGAACAGTCTCTATGTCTGAGTCCCATCGTTCATGCTGGTCGTCCCACCATAAGATGACTGATTTGTGAGATTTTCCAGACCCATCTGTAAATACAGTAAGGGCTTGTAATGGCTGATCACTCCTTTTCGGCCTGGGTATCAAGCGAAAGTCAATATTAAGCAGCTTATGCGAAGGTGGGTGGGATGTAAGTTGACCCGTATAGTCTGCCAGTGCCATAACAAAGGCATCTGACTGCTGATAAAGCCATTGTAAATACATGTTCGTTAGAGGTAAGCAGATACATGCGAAGTCCACTCCTGACAACATTAACAAGCATTGTCTGGCCTTAATTATCAAAGAAGCAAACATCTCGTGCTGCGTTGAAATGCTTTTTGTAGATTGATTCGGCAAGAAAACCCATTCGATAATCAGCAGTGGGTTTGGTTTCTGAGGGTCCCATTGAAATATTAATGCATGAGGCTGTCGAGCAGGGTTCAAGATAATTAGAAAAAAGGGTAATTCAGGAGCCCATCGGTGTACTTGTCCGAGAGTAATCGCTGTAGCAATCTTTTGCAAAGAGTCAATTGCCTCAGGACCAAGACTGCGAGGTGAGCGCAAGTCAGTATCTCCTTTAAGCAGTTCAAATAAAGGACCTAAGTCCGCATTAGAAATTCCTAACAGTGGTTGAACCCAATTGATTGTTCCCAACAATTTCTGTACATCATGCAAATTTTTTATGTTTGTCTGTATCTGTAAAGGTTGAGGAACTATAGTCTGGGCTCTGATGCGCCAACCTAAATACTTCCATGGGAGTATCTTTTGAACCTTTTCCGGCACAATACAGAGGCCTGCTGAGTTAACAGCAGTTGTGACAAGGGCTACAGCTTCCTCCATGACTTTGTGATGTTGTGCGGCCACTAGGATGTCATCCATGTAATGGTACAATAAGACACCGGACATTGCAGTCCTAACAGGACTAAGTACTTTAGCTACATACCACTGACAGATGGTAGGACTGTTCTTCATTCCTTGTGACTGCACAACCCACTGGTATCTTTGCAATGGAGCTTGCATGTTGACGCTTGGGACTGAAAAAGCAAATTTAGGAGCATCATTTGGGTGCAGTGGGATATTAAAAAAGCAATCCTTGAGGTCAATAACAGTCAAATACCAATTTTGAGGAATCATAGTGGAGGATGGGAACCCTGGCTGGAGGGCTCCCATATCTTCCATAGCATCATTAATTTTCCTGAGGTCATGGAGTAAGCGCCACTTGCCAGTTTTTTCTTAATAACAAAAACAGGTGAATTCCAAGGACTAGTGGAAGGAACAATATGCCTTTTTGTTAACTGTTCCATAACTAGCTCCTGGAGGGCGCGAAGCTTTTCCAGTGGTAGGGGCCATTGATCTACCCAAATAGGGGTATCGGTTTTCCATGTCAATTTTAGGGTATCACGCATTTCAATGGCCCTATCTAAAAATGGGTCCGAATGGACATTCCCCACTGTGATAGCAGATCATGTCCCCATAAAATCATAGGAATGGGTAACACAAATGGTTTAACAGAGGCTATATGCCCCTCCGGACCTCGAACTTGGATGAATTCCAAGCTTTGGTGGCTGCTACCAGTCCCCCCAATTCCAGCCAATGCTTGGGAAACGTTAGCCAGAGGCCATTGCAGAGGCCACTTAGCATGAGAGATTACTGTAACATCCGCTCCAGTATCAATAACTCCATTTAGTATCACCTGCTGCCCCCCCCCCGGGTAAGGGTACATTGGCACACAGGTCGCTTTTGAGAAATAGATTGCACCCATAAAATTTGTGGGTTTCCCGTAGATCCAAAACCTCCCCTCCTTGGATGGGGTTGAATAGGGACAGGGGAGTTTGTCACTGCTGGAATCAATATTAATTGTGCTATACGGCTACCTTTAAGTATTGTGCAGGGAGGAAATGGGGTCCATGCCATAATTTTGATTTCATCAGTACTGTCAGAGTCAACAACCCCTGGTAATACAAAAAGCCCTGACAATGTTGTAGATGATCTTCCTAACAATAGCGCTTGTGTTCTAGGGGGTAGGGACCCCGAAATATTTGTTGACAATAAGTGAACCGAGGGATCGAGTAGCATTACTGTGTGGGAGGTTGCCAGGTCCAATCCAGTGCTGCCAGCTGTAGCTGGGCAAAGACTTGAGGTACTGCTGCTTCCCTCTGCTGGGGTCGAAATGTCAGCTGCGGTACTTGTGTCTGCGCGCGTCGCTGCCCCATACTCGGCAATTGGTTTCCCTGTATCTGATGACCCTGGTAATCATACTTAGACCAGCATTGTTTAATATAATGACGTCCTTTTCGGCATCTAGGGAAAACACCCAGGGATTGAGACTTATCCCCTCCATTCGTAGCCAGGCAATTCTTTTTCAAATGGCCCGGCTTACCACAACCATAACAATTTCCACCACCTGGTGGAATTTTCATAGCTGCATTCATGGCCTGGAATTTATGATCTACAGTACCAATCCTATTACAAGCTTCCACCATTTCAATTAATGTGGGTTCTGGATTAGGAAGAGATTTCAACAGTTTTTTTACAATCAGCATTAGCATTTTCAACAGCCAGTTTCAACAACAATATTTCCCGAGCCTCCGTGTTATCTATTTGTTGTTCCAAAGCCTGTTTCAGTCTATCAATAAACTGCATGTAAGCCTCTCGTGGTTCTTGATTAATATTAGTAAAGGCTTTCTGTGGTCTCTGTGAATCAGGAATTTTATGAAAAGCCTTTTTTGCCTCTTCGCAGATTGCCTCTAGAGCTTCACGAGGGCAGTCTCGAGCTTGAGATGCCTGATTTGAGTGCTGACCAGTACCAGTAAGGTGCTCTATGGTCAGTGCAGTTAATGCAGCGTTATTATGACCCGCATATGTAAGAAGGAGTGCTTGAAGTCCCCTTCTCCAGTGTGACTCCCATAGTGAGTATTGAGTAGGAGTTAAAAACAGCTGCGCTAGAGACTTGACATCATGAGGAGTCATAATATATGTATCAAATACAGAAGACAACAGACTCACAAAATAGAGTGAGGAAAGCCCATGCTCAGTGACAGTACGACGCAGTTCCTTAATAACCAAAAAAGACAGAGCTTCCCATTGCACCCCCTAGCTCTGGTAAATCACCGGAGCCACTATTGTTTTAGCCATATCCAGCTCCCCCTCTTTCAAGGCTTGTCGTTTTATGTTAGCCCACACATCGCGTGGGTCAGGAGGGTATAAGTCCGGTTCCTTGTCCGGGTGGACCGAGCCCGGGTCGAAAGGATCCTCCTCCGTGGGGTAACCAGCAGCGTATGCTGTTAAAGGTCTGGAATACGGCAGCCCAGAGGATGGCGCTAAAGGTCCAGGACCCTGCGGCTTAGAGGGTGGCAGGATAGGTGCCGTAGGCGCTTTCACCTCTCCCTCCTTTTTGGCTTCTATTCCCCTTTCCTGGGCTTTTAGAGTCTCAAAAATACCTCTCCAGCACGGGAGCATACGCTGGGCCTCAACATTTCCCGTTGTTGCCGCATCCCATAATTTCATCCCCACATCATCCCAGAGCTCCCATGTAAAAATACTAGATGCAGTTACAGTGGGTATTTTCACTTGTACTCATTTAAGCATTGCCTTGAGATCATGCCCAGAGATATCTTTCCCATGCTTTTTAAGAAGACCTTTCATAAGGTCATATACGTCTCTCTCGGGGGAAGACAGTTGATTCCCCATATTACCCACAGCTCACCTCTTCCAGAGGGATGATTCCTGGCCAGGCTTCCCACTTCCTTTCAGTGGCTCATTCAATGTTCTGTGGGAGTCGCAGCATGCAGCACAGCTCAGCGCGGTTCAAAGTCGTCACAGGGGCAAAAATTTTCTGCGACGGAGAGAGATGGGACACAGCTTGATGCAAGTCTATTGTAAAGAATCATTCCTTTTTATATGCTCTGAAGACTGGGATGCTTTCTTTCAAACATACGGTGTTCGGGGGCTACATCTGATTGGTCAACGTTTTGCTGTTACAACAGCATCTCTATCTTATCATGCTAATAGAACTTCTAATACATGTCAGACAGTATGCATATGTTATCTAAAGCAAGAGTTCCTTCTGGAGCCTGCCCTAGCTGGGGGCATGGGACTGTGCTTATCACAATCTTGCCACATTCCACGGCTTATGGCCTAAAGGTTCCACCTTATTATCTGTTAACCTGGCAGTGCTTAAAGCTTTGTTTCTCAAGCTGCATGCCACAGGTTGGGATAAGGATAGTTTACTAAAATAGCAGAAAAAGATAAAAAAACATACAACAATGATAACATGTCTTTAGAGCACAAAATACAAGAAACTGGTGATACACAATGCAGTCTCTCACCGAACCACACAAAATTACGCCGTACAGGCCGGGTGCCGTCCCGGAACCCGACCGTCCCCAAAAACCACACATCCTGGAGTTTTTTTTCTTCTCCCAGTCCCTCCTTTAAACTGAGCATGATGTAATTGGCATGGAATACCCTCTTTGGCCAGTTCAGGTCACCTGTCCTGGTTGTGTCCCCTCCTTTCTCGTTAGTAGTGTGGGAAATATTGGAAATGTTGCTTTTGCAGACTAAAATGGGTTGCTGTAATTTTTTGTGCTGACTTGTAAAGTGGAGAACTAGAAGGGAGTACTATTAAGAGAAGTTTTGCTGTTATGGCAAAACCCATACTCTCCAATAAAAAGTACCTGAGGGAAACAAAGCTCAACCAACAGGTTTCCACAGTGCTGATTCATACTGGGGCACCAAAACTGCCACATTAATGCAAATGGGCAAGACAATGTGGGGTTTACCTAATCTGAAACCTGTATGGAGCCTTGACTTCCCTCAGCCCTAGGCCATGTCAGTTGCCAGGAAGAGTTAAGATAAGAATTAATGTTTGCCAGTAATTAGTTGTCCCAGACAAAAAGACTCATGCATTTTAATTCTCTTCACCTATGGGAAACGGGAATCTGACAGACCCCTGACGACCACCACCATGGGAATACACCCAGACGTGACTGGGAGGAGTTTATGGAAACCATTTCCTAGAACTCATCTTAATACAAAGCGGGACAAGTAATAAATAATGTTCAAGAACATGGTATAAAAAGATTGCGGCCTCTGACCAAAAGTGTGCCTACTGTTGTGGTTTAACCTCAGCAGAAAGCTGAGTTAAACCACAACACCTACTTTTTGGATTACCCGCTCTTGCAAGAACGTATAATAAATTACTGCTTCACTAACGCATCTAACTTCAGTCCTTTTTTTAGAACCTTTTGACATTTCTAACAGTAGGGAAATAGGAAGACCTGAAAAAGTCCTTGATTGCTTGACAACAATTAAAAACATCAGGGTGCTATCAGCACTGCTCCTGTCCTAACACCCAAACACGGCATTCCATCCACTGCTAAAAAGTAAATTAACTCAATCTTAGCTGAAACCAGGACATTATCCACCCCTTATTCCATACCATTTACGTCATGAACAGATCCAACAATTTCTTTTCGGTACAAGCAGTTTCTTGCTTCACACACACATATATATGTATGTACACATGTATACACATGTGCGTGTATACAGATATTATACCTTCAGTCTATGGACCATCCCTCTGAGTTTGCTGAGTTCATTTAGTCCATGATTTTACGGCTCCATTTGTTGTAACAGTCTCTCAGGGTGTGAGTATGTACCATTGGATCGTTGTATGCTGCATCTCGGGCTCTCAACTAATACACCTGGCATGGTCCATGCTCATAGTCTGTGGGTCAAAGGTGTTTATTTTCAAAGGAAAAAAAGTTATTGGGAGGCTGGGTTTTAGTTCCATCATCATGACACCGATTCTTGTGGAGAGCCTGGTTCAGTGCTAGCTATCAGAGAAGGGACACAGCAGCCTGGATTTGCTTGAGATGGTGTAAGCAGGGTAAGTGTTAGCTCTACGTCAGCTTGACCCAGTAGCTAGAACTAACTGGATATTGCTGGTGCTCGGACACCTGCAGGATGTGATAAAAGGATGTTTAAACTTCAGGAATGTGGAAACAGAACAAAGAGGGGATGGGCCGGCATCTATCTGCTTGACCAATAGGAGCTTGACTTCTGCAATAGGCATGAGCTAATTAAGCAGTGTATTTAACCAAGGCTTGCTTGAATAAAAATTGGGACTTGCTGATGAACCATATGGTGGTCGAAGTCTCCCTTCTCCGACAAATGGTGACCCTGACGTGATGCCGAAAACCGACCCTGCACAGGGCCCCCTGCAAGAGGGCGAGTCCGGACCTGACAGCAGGCGACTATGACCACGGTTGGAGAAGTGTGAGTTGGGTCCTGTTTGCAGCCAGGATGGCGCCCAGATCAATTGAAATAGAGGAGTGCACCCCCAAAGATCACATCGGTGATTTTGGGCCATACGTGCCACCAAAGCCTGGAAAAGCTGCAACAGCGGACGTCTGCAAATGGATAGGCAAGTGGCATATGATTTATTTATAAATACTTTATGAAAAAGGAATGTTAAGGGTATAGATTTGAAGAAGGAATTACCGGGGTTGTTAGCTTATGGGTATGACAAGGGTTGTTTTCAGAGCATTGATTTACCTACTTAGGAAACTATAGGAATTTAAATCCTTGACAAACCCTCAGTTGGGGTGAAAGAAGCTAAGTCGTTAAAAACTCTCAGGAAATTAAGTAAAAGAACTTTAACTGAAATAGAAGCGGAACTCGTTTCTGCTGCTTCATCCTTTGCAGCTTTAACACCGATTACGGGTTCTACAGAACTGATTCAAAAAGAAAAAGAAAATCTACTACGGAGAATGTGGTTTTGTTTCTGGGTGCTCTTTCACCTATCCCAGTTACTAGACTAAGTAAAAATGCCGTGTTATCAGAGCAAAGTTATAAATCTGTCGGAACTGAAGGGGAGCGAGTAGTGCACGTAAATCTGCCACCACGGTCTGCACTCCCTCCACTATGATGCCTTTGGAGAGAAAAAATGTGAAAACAAACGTACAACCGACTGCCTTTAATATCTATCAGCCTCTGACTTCTGAGCCTAAAACACCCCATGGCGCAGTCGAAAATGTTAACCAGCATCAACAACTTCGACCTGTCCTTGAAAAGCTGGAAAACATAAAGCAGAGCAGGCAACGGCATGCCCTGTTGTAAAAGAGTTTGAGCCCCCACCCGAAAACTACGAAGACGGAGAATCACCGATTCAGGCACAGAACAGTGTTGCCCCCATGGACAAGGAACCTATGAGCACAGACAAGAAACCTAAGGACAGAGAATCCTATGGAGATGGACAAGTATCAGCTTCAACAACCATCGGATCAGGGACATTCATCAATATATCGCTGTCTCCTGACACCCGAGAGACTCTGCACAGACTGCTCGGAGGAGCCTGGTCACGTAAGGTGGCGTCAGAACGGGAAAAACAGCTAAATCAGGGTATTTTGATTACTACTCAATCGTGAAAATCACCAGGGAAAAGTTTATGTGGGAAAAAGCGGGTGGCAGAGAGTTAGTAGTGGGCCAGTGGGAGGTGGAAGGAACAGGGTCCTAGCACTCACCCGGGGCTCAGTCATGGTGAACAATGGGATCACACTGTGGTTTATGGCGGGGGGAGAACAGCACTGCGGGCAGTGGCCGAGAAACACCCCCGATACACACCACACACTCACCCCCATATGAACTAGATGTGACAACTCGTGTCTTGCAATGTCGTTTGTCTGATTAATTGGTTTGCAGCATTTGTTTCTTTGTATGTGCTATAAGTTCAGGGCTGTGTTTTTCCACTGAGAGCAAGGCTGGTTACTTAGCAAAAATGAATTTTTTTATAGTGAGCATTGAAAAAGGGCAGCTTACTTTAAAAGTTAACCTGGAAAACAATGATCAATAGCTGCTTTATTGAAAAAAAAGAAAAAAAAAAATATTGCCCCCTTACACGATTTAATACGGGAGCAACTGACTAAGGGTCATGTGAAACCTTATACAAGTTTGTGGAACATGCAAAAAAAAAAATAAATAAAAAAATTGGGTTTTTCTTTTCAAAAGGTGTCACTAGGTATACGCTCCCACAAGGCAGAAAAAATTCAGCAACTATGTGCCAGGCTTATGTAGCCTGGGCGTTTGCTCCAGTACGAGAAACACATCCTGATCTAATCTTTTATCACAGAATCACAGAATCACAGAATCTTAGGGGTTGGAAGGGACCTCAAGAGATCTTCGGGTCCAACCCCCCTGCCAAAGCAGGCTCCCTATCTCATATTACATAGATAGGCGTCCAGACAAGACTTGAATATCTCCAGAGAAGGAGACTCCACCACCTCCCTGGGCAGCCTATTCCACTGCTCTGTCACCCTCACTGTGAAAAAGTTCTTCCGCATGTTGGTGCGGAACTTCCTGTGCTCCAGCTTACAGCCATTTCCCCTAGTCCTGTCCCCACTGACCACTGAAAAGGGGCTGGCCAATTCCCCCTGCCACCCATGTCTAAGATACTTGTAAACACTAATTAGGTCCCCCCTAAGTCTTCTTTTCTCCAGGCTGAACAGACCCAGCTCACTCAGCCTTTCCTCATAGGGGAGATGTTCCAGACCCCTAATCATCTTTGTCGCCCTTCTCTGGACTCTCTCCAGAAGGTCCCTGTCTTTTCTATACCAGGGAGCCCAGAACTGGACACAGTATTCCAGGTGGGGCCTGACCAACGCAGAGTAGAGGGGGAGGATCACCTCCTTCGACCTGCTGGACACACTCTTCCTGATGCATCCCAGGATCCCATTGGCTCTCTTGGCCACCAGGGCACACTGCTGGCTCATAGCCAACCTGTCATCCACCAGGACCCCCAGGTCCTTCTCCATAGAGCTCTTCTCCAACAGGTCATCCCCCAGCCTGTACTGATACAGTCGGTTATTCCTCCCCAGGTGCAAGACTTTGCACTTGCTTTTGTTGAATTTCATTAGATTTCTCCCTGCCCAGCTCTCCAGCCTGTCCAGATCTCACTGAATGGCAGCGCAGTGTTCCTGCGTGTCAGCCACTCCTCCCAGCTTTGTATCATCGGCATACTTGCTGAGGGTGGATGCTATTCCCTCATCAAGGTCGTCAATGAAGATATTAAACAGGACTGGACCCAACACCGAGCCCTGGGGAACACCGCTAGTCACAGGCCTCCATTCAGATTCTACTCCACTGATCACGACCCTCTGAGCCCGGTCTGACAGCCAGTTCTCAACCCACCTCACTGTCCACTCGTCTATCCCTTGTTTCCTCAGCTTCTCTATCAGGATGTTGTGGGAGACAGTATCGAAAGCTTTGCTAAAGTCGAGGTAGATGACATCCACTGCTCTCCCTCCATCCACCCAGTTGGTAATAACATCATAGAAGGCTATGAGATTGGTCGAGCACGATCTCCCCTTGGTGAATCCATGCTGACTATTCCTCATGACCTTCTTCTCTTCCAGTTGTTTGGAGATGGCATCCAAAACAAGCTGTTCCATCACCTTTCCAGGGACAGAAGTGAGGCTGACTGGCCTATAGTTACTGGGATCCTCCTTCTTGCCTTTTTTAAAGACTGGAGTGACATTGGCTATCCTCCAATCTTCAGGCACTTCTCCTGTAGTCCAGGATCTGTCAAAGATGATAGAGAGCGGCTCCGCAATCACCTCCGCCAGCTCTCTCAGCACACGTGGGTGTATCCCATCTGGGCCCATGGATTTGTGTGCATCCATTCCTTTGAGTCGCTCCTGGACCACCCCTACCTCTACTAGAGGGGAGCCATTCGTTCCCCAACCACTCCTACTTACATCTGGGATCATATCATTATATGGTTGCTATATTGATTGTGGGAAAAAACTTGGATGTTGAAAGTTTGATTCATAGGTTAACAGTGTATTTGAAAAGCAAGGGGTTACAGATTACTCCATAGAAAAATTCAAAATAAGCCAGTGTGAAAATATTCAGACTAACAAATTGATAAAGTACTGTAACATCTCAGAGGATTGCAATCAGAACTGGGGTTGGCATGTTAAATGATGTTCAAAAATTACTTAGAAATGTTAACTGGATTAGATCATTGTGTGGTATTATGCATCAGTACTCTGTTACCCAGATTCACAGCCACACTGAGCTAACTGACTACCTCTAAGTCTAGCAGAAAGAAATCAGAGAGCAGACAGGCTGGTTGCACCGGCTGGGGCTGCTCCCTCAGCACACAGCTTTGCACGAGCTCAGAAGTTGCATGAAATTTTGTTTACCAATCTGCTAAAGTGCTTTAACAACAATAGCACTTGTTGGTTGCTGAGACTAAAGGGCTTGTACAGTGCAAAGCCATGGCAGAACATATGAATCAAACTCTCAAGTGTTTGCTTCACAAACAATAAGGGGGAGAGAAGGATATGTCTCCAGCTGATTGATTAAACGAGGCTCTGTATGTTTTGAATGGAAAAGTTCATGTTAGATGTTAGTGAAATGAAGTTACAGGTAGTAACTTGGGAAAGGAGATCTGCCTATGTCATTACAGATATGGGAACCAAGCAGATAAAGCTGTGGATCCAGAAGAAATCAAGCTTGCATGAAATCAAGCTTGCATGAACCAGGACGCGATCCTGATCACAGTTACTGAAGTCAAGTGTTCCAAGTGCAGCCACAATGGACTATGAGTTTTGCTGCGGGACATTTTGAATACTCTTTTAAATATGAGTTTGTTAGTGGTAAATAAAAATTAGAGAAACAGTGATTTCTGCACAGCTGCAATCTGTGCCTTCACGGAAACGTGAAACTGAAGTTATCTGCACTCTGACACTCTTGATTGGCAAAGCAAACAGATACAACAGCAAAGGTATCAAGGAACTTAGCTACAGATGCGGATTCTGTGAAACATGCAGCAGCTGATTTGTGCTGCTGGCTCACAGACATAATTGTGAAAATTTTAGAAGTGCTGCAGGAATCTGGCTGACCACTCTCAGTCAATTCATGTGAGCATTCAGAAATTAAGAGATCGAACAGAATTGGTTTCATGAGTGGGAAATTTCAGGATGGATATTGTCAATGGTCAAATTTGAATTATTGAATTTGGCAATTCAGTAAATTTACTGCCATGCTTGTTGAACTTTCTGCAAAGGGCCCTTGCAGAGACCTCTAAAAGCAGTTTTGTGGCACAGATACAAAAAGAGAAAAATTTGTCAAGGAGGACAGCAGGCCTGCTAGCAGCCTGGCTCTCCTCGCGGAGACGCGGACTATGGCGGTGTCCTTGGGTTTCCCATGAAACAACAAAATTACTCACGCTGAGAAGTTTTGGTAATCACTTTTTCAAAACATAGCGGCCTTGAAAGCAGGCGTACAGACTCCCTTAAATCAAGGAGTTGTGAGAAAGTATTTGGAAGTAAATGAACATGTCATGAACCAGCCATAATGAGATGGCCAAAGCACAGCAGGCGTGCAGATAACTTTTAGACATCAAAGGTAAACTAACAATGTTTGGCTATAAGGTATGCTTACCAAAACTCATTATAATTACTGATTAATCACTTTGGTGTGAACAGAATGTGTAACGAATTAGTAGTTTTTAGATTGCAACATTTTATAGTATGGCTTTTCGTTTATGGGATGGATGAGCTGGTTACCTTCCTGTATCACCTCAGGAACCGCAGGACTTGGAGCATCTGGGTTAGGTAAAGGCTGATGCACGCTTGTATTTTAACCACCCAAGTGGGGACCAAAGCTCGCCCACCAATGTAAATTCTAGCATGGCTGTTTATTGCAACGCAACAAGCTGGTTCAATTATACTTCGCCTAACATTTCGGTATATACTAACCATCCCTTGCAGCTACCGCCTGGTAATTTTCTGAGATGCGGAGACCGTGCCTGGCCAGGTACCCCGTCACGTCTAAGAGGGGGGCCAATGCACGCTTGGCCCCTTATCTCTGCTAACGCCTAACACCCCTATGATATTTAACATGAGCCGTCACCATCTCCGAACCAGGAGGCAGACACATGCTTTTAACAAAGAATGCAATGACCAGGTAACATTCTGGTCACTGGAAGAGATTATATCTGCATCTCTTCTCGCTCCAGGGGTGTCAGCAGCAGCTGCACACAATCACCTAAACAAGTTGGGGTGTTGGCTAGCAAAACAAACAAATGCTACTTCTCTTGCACTTTCCAGTCTTTTGCTTCATGGTGATTCTGTCCACCACGCTACGCTGCAAAATAGAGCTGCAATAGATTTTCTTTTGCTTGCCCAAGGCCATGAGTGTGAGGAGTTTGAAAGTATGTGTTGTATGAACCTCTCTGATCATTCGCGATCCATACACTCCCAAATTGATGAATTACGAAAACTAACTGATAACTTACAAATGGACTGTGGTTTAGGTCTAGATGGATGGTTGCGATCACTGGGACTGGGACCCTGGCTGCTGTCTATTCTAAAAGCAGCCATGATGATAGTAGTATTACTAACTCTTACCCTACTCTTACAATGTCTCTGTATGTGTCTACAAAACATGATGCAAAAAATGGTATAGACATCCTTCTGATCAGACATTGTTAGCCCAAAACAAAAACAGGGGAAATGTGGAGAGCCTGGTTCAGTGCTAGCTATCAGAGAAGGGACACAGCAGCCTGGATTTGCTTGAGATGGTGTAAGCAGGGTAAGTGTTAGCTCTAGGTTGGCTTGACCCAGTAGCTAGCTGTAACTGGATATTGCTGGTGCTCGGACACCTGCAGGATGTGATAAAAGGATGTTTAAACTTCAGGAATGTGGAAACAGAACAAAGAGGGGACGGGCCAGCATCTATCTGTTTGACAAATAGGAGCTTGACTTCTGCAATATGCATGAGCTAATTAAGCAGTGTATTTAACCAAGGCTTGCTTGAATAAAAATTAGGACTTGCTGATGAACCATATGGTGGTCGAAGTCTCCCTTCTCCGACAGATTCTTCATTAATTGGTATGACTCTGGCTGTAATGCCATTGGTACAACATACAGCATTTATAGCAACAGTAAAATATTCAGAAATGGGTTATTTAGCAATTATTATAACACAATTTCTACTTCATTAACTATATTGGCTATTCTCACCCAAAATGAGGTGTACCCTTTGTGTGTACCCTTTGAGGTACACATCGAACTTCTCCATCCCTCTGCATTACCCACCAAGTACAGCCAGGTCCTTGAGCAAAAACAATCCCAGATATGGGTTTACTTAACTTGAAGCAGGGATGACCTAAACTGTCTTTCCCAATACACTCTTCATATGCATTACTGGGACTCTGTCTCCTTCTACAGTATGTGGGAATTTTGACTGGGCAGGAATAGCCCGATTGGTAGATCCCCTAGAGTTAACTAACCATGTGGCTTCTGCTAAATGTGTATCCCAATGTTTAAATGTTCCACCACACATTGCTCTCAGCGTAGTCTTTAAAAGCCCATTGTATCGTTCAATTTTCCCAGAGACGGGTGCATGATAAAGAATGTGGTACCCCCACTCAATGCCATGCTCTTTGGCACAGGTCTCTATGAGAGTATTTTGGAAATGAGTCCCATTATCTGACTCAATTCTCTCTGGGGTGCCGTGTCGCCATAGGACTTGCCTCTCCAGGCCCAGAATTGTATTCCGGGCAGTGGCATGGGGCACGGGATATGTTTCCAGCCAGTTGGTGGTTGCCTCCACCATTGTAAGCACGTAATGGCGTGTTTGTGGGAGGGTGATGTAATCAATTTGCCAAGCCTCCCCATATTTATTTCATCCACCGTCCTCTATACCAGAGGGGCTTTAACTAATTAGCTTGCTTGATTGCAGCATGTCTCACATTCATGGATAACTTGTGCGATAGCATCCATGGTCAAGTCCACCCCTCGATCCCGAGCCCATCTATATGTTGCAACTCTCCCTTGATGACCTGAGGTGTCATGAGCCCATTGAGCTATGAATAATTCACCCTTATGTTGCCAGTCTAGATCTACCTGAGTCACTTCAATTCTAGCAGCCTTATCTGCCTGATGGTTGTTTTCATGTTCCTCCATGGCCCGGCTCTTAGGTACATGGGCATCCACATGACGTACCTTTACAATAAGCTTCTCTAATCGGGCAGCAATACCTTGCCATAAGTCAGCACCCCATATGGGTTTGCCTCTACGCTGCCAATTGTTCTTTTTCCACTGCTGCAACCACCCCCACAGGGTATTGGCCACCATCCATGAGTCAGTATAAAAATGGCCTTCACCTCGGCAAACTGGCTTGATTCACCTTTTCCTTCATTGGCTTCTGCTACTCGTGTCATAGGACTCCATACAGCATCTTTCCATTTCTGATGCTTACCCACAATGCAACAATACCCATCCGTGAACAGGGCATATCGTTTTTCATACTCTGGCAGTTTGTTAAAGGGTGGGGCTTCTTCCGCGCGTGTTACCTCCTCATCCTCTGGTGACATCCCAAAGTCTTTGCCTTCTGGCCAGTCTGTGATCACCTCCACAATTCCTGGGCAATAGGAGTTTCCTATTCGAGCCCGCTGGGTAATTAGTGCAACCCACTGGCTCCACGTAGCATCAGTGGCATGGTGTGTGTAGAAGGGACCTTCCCTTTGAACATCTAGCACAGCACTGGCAGTCGGGGTTACAGGAGGAGCTGGGCTTCAGTTCCAATTACCTCTGAAGCAGCTCGTACCCCTTCATAAGCGGCCAGTATTTCCTTTTCTATTGGAGTATAATTGGCCTCAGATCCTTTGTAGGCCCAACTCCAAAACCCCAGCAGTCGACCTCGAGTCTCCCCTTGTGTTTTCTGCCAGAGGCTCCAGGTAGGGCCATTGTCCCCAGGTGCGGTGTAGAGCACATTTTTAATATCTGTCCCTGTCCGGACAGGCCCAAGGGCTACTGCATGGACTATCTTGCGTTCGATCTGCTCAAAGGCTTGCTGCTGCTCAGGGCCCCATTGGAAACCATTTTTCTTCTGAGTTATGTGGTAGAGTGGACTCACAATGAGACTGTAGTTTGGGAGATGCATTCGCCAAAATCCTATAACACCTAAGAAAGCCTGTGTTTCCTTTTTGTTACTTGGTGGGGACAGAGCTGCTATTTTATTAATAATGTCCATTGGGATCTGACGACACCCATCCTGCCATGTTATTCCTAAGAACTGGATTTCTTGTGTAGGCCCCTTGACCTTACTTTGTTTTATAGCAAAACCAGCTTTTAAAAGGATTTGAATTATCCTTTTTCCTTTCTTAAAAACTTCCTTTGCTGTGTTGCCCCATACAATGATGTCATCAATATATTGCATGTGCTCTAGGGCTCCACCCTTCTCTAATGTACTCTGGATTAGTCCATGACATATGGTGGTGCTGTGTTTCCACCCCTGGGGCAGACGATTCCATGTGTATTGGTTGCCTCTACAAGTGGCAACTTGGTGGCTACTCTGGTGCCAGTGGGATTGAGAAGAAAGCATTTGCAATGTCAATTGTGGCATACCACTTGGCTGCCTTCGATTCCAGTTCATACTGGAGCTCTAGCATGTCCAGCACAGCAGCACTCATATTTGAAGTGACTTCATTTAGGCCACGATAATCTACTGTCAGCCTCCACTCTCCATCGGACTTCCGCACTGGCCATATGGGACTGTTAAAGGGTGAGCGGGTTCAACTGATCACTCCCTGACTCTCCAGTTGCCGAATCAATTTATGGATGGGGATCAGAGAATCTCGGTAAAAAGTAAATTAACTCCATCTTAGCTGAAACCAGGACACCCGATTTGTTTGCCCAATTTGAATTTGAGAGGTTCACAAAAGAATGCCTTTTCCTGTTGGCTAGTTGCTCCCACTATATTAACAAAATCTCTACTTGCAGTTATTAATTCTTGATTTAAAACAGAAAAAGTAGCACCCGTGTCAACTAAAAATTCCACCTACTCCTTCTGTTTCCCTAGCTTTATTTTAACCAGGAGATCCGCTCGGGTAGATTCCCCAGGTCCCCATCAGTTCCCCGTTGCCACTGCTATCTGAGACTCTTTCTGGCATTTTGGGCAGTTCTTTTTCCGTTGCCCTTCCTTTTTACAGTATGCACACTGAGTTTGTCCTAAATTTCCAGACATTCCCTTACCAGTCTCAAACCTTTTTCTTCCTTGTTCCTGGTATACTCTGTTTCACTCTCTTTTTTTTCTCTACTTCCTCCCTATTTCTATACGTTCTCCAAGCTGTTTCTAATAATCTTTCCAATTCTCGTACATCAGGTTCTTTCATTTTCTGAAGTTTTCTCCTTATATCCGAAGCAGACTGTCCTAAAAACAGAGAGACCAACTGCTGTTTTCCCACATCAGAGGAGGGGTCCAAAGTAGTATATTTTCTCATAGCTTCCTTTAATCTGTCTAAAAATTCAGTAGGATTCTCAGTCTGCCCTTGTTTTATAGCATATTTTGCAGACCAATTCACTGCCTTAGGGATGGCAGTCTCTATAGCCAGCTTTATCCATTCTCGGTATTGCATTAGTCTTTTATAATCTCTACTAGTATTTGGCTCCTGTAAGGTACCGGAATTATGCCTTACCAATTGCCAACAGAACAGACCCCCCTCTCATCTCCTCTCCCCTTACCAAACCTCATTCCTAAGACACTACATCACCAGTGGTCAGGCCCAGGCTTCAGAGAATCTAATGACTATTCAACAAGCCACCCAGAAGAGAGACAGCAGGAACTATTCACACATCAGGAGCCATTGTTCCACTATCAGGAGCACACACCGGGAGCCATTCACACATTGGACATTCCATCATCCACCTTGAAGCGCTTCCACAGGCCAGGTGGGAAGCTTGTAGGGAGACAAAGGAGCGGTTTCCCTACAAAAAGGGGTGCAACAAGAGAGAAATCTCTCTTTATCTTCATACTTCATCATGGAGGGACAAAGAAGGGAGCGCTCTCCCATCCCATCGGACCCAGAGAATACTCTGCCATCGGACGGAATGCCATAGCCTAGTGGTGGTAGATATAGCCTCCCCTCACCCCTCTTCCTTTTTCCTCTCTCTCTCTCTCTCTCTTTCTATCTCTCTTTTTCACCCCCGTTTTCTCTTTCTTCCCCCCATTCCCTGCACACTTCTTTCCAAATAAAACAACCTTCACCTTGACTCCGTTTCGAGTCTCAATTCTGTTCTCCGAGAATTTAATTAAGAACTTATCACGATAAAACACCTAGTGATTGGACATCACTCAGGGGTTAAGCCCAGCTGCCCCCAGCCACCCAGAGCGATCTGAGGTTCGGTTGGAACGCAAGGGGGTTTAGCCTCTGCCAAACTAAAGTCTTGTCTAGGTTGTGGATCATGACAGCTCCCAATACAGATTTGTGAGGGGAATAAGGTCATCTACATGCCCATCCAAGATCTCCCATTTATTTGTGCCTGCACATGAGTCCGGGCAGCTTGCAATATTAACCCTGTTAGAAATGACAAAAGGTCCTAAACCAAGGACTCCAGGTAGAAACATTAGTGAAGCAGTAATTTATTATACGGCCTTGCAAGATCGGGTGACCCAAAAAGTAGGCACACTTTTGGTCAGAGCCCGCAACCTTTTTATACCATGTTCTTGTACATTATTCATTACTTGTCCCGCTTCGTATTAAGATGAGTTCTAGGAAATTATTTCCATAAACTCCTCCTAATCGTATCTGCATCCCATGGTGGTCATTAGGGGTCTGGCAGATTCCCGTTTCCCATAGGTGATAGGTGAAGAGAATTAAAATGCATGAGTCTCTTTGTCTGGGACAACTGCTTACTGGTAAACATTTGTTCTTATCTTAACTCTTCCGGGCAACTGACATGGCCTAGGGCTGAGGGAAGTCAAAGCTCGATACAGGTGTTAGATAAACCTGTTGGTTGAGCTTTGTCTCCCCCAGCTACCTTTTATGGGAGAGAATGGTTTTTGTCCATAACAGCAAAACTTAATACTCCCTTTTAGTTCTCCATTTTACAAGTCAGCACAAAAATTACAACAACCCATTTTGGTTTGCAAAAGCAACATTTCCAATATTTCCCACAAACCCCTTGTCAGTCTCTGTCATTTCACTTCACATTATATCAATATCTCTCCTGTCAGGATCCAAATTCTTAACAATCAATTCAAACCTTCTTGCCACCTTAGAGGGGTCATCCCTATATCCTTTAGCTATTTTGCTCTTCAGAGCATCATCATTATAATACAAAAACACACCCCTGCACCAAAAGCTACCCACCTCTAAGGTGCAGCCATCACTCTGTTGCGACGGAGGGAAGACAGGGACACACTCAATATGAGTGATCAGCAAGCTTCATTTATTGACCGTTACCTTCGCCTTATATAGTATATCTTAATTAGCTCATACATAGTGCAAAAAGCAAGCTCATAATTGGTTACCTTCCCAACTGTCAACTCCACCCCTAGTTCCTGTCCTGTGGCTTCCAACTTCTCCTTTTTTCCAGACTGAGCAACCACAGGCATCCTGTTGTTGTCCTACAGATACCTCCAAGGGCAAGTTGTCCTTGGTCATTGGTCCATTAAAAAAGCTGAGTTCGATATTTTTCGAGCTCTCGCTCGGCTAGCGCAATCATGTCTACGTGACCCTTCTCAGACAGCCATTCCTCCACAATTCCCCCGTTTTTATTTTGGGCCACTAATACCTTCTCAGTAACTTGCTCGGCCTTCTTAACCACACAACTTAAAACTACTCGTGCCACAATTAAAATCAAAACAATTATAATTATCCAGTGAAGCCCTTCTTTAATTAGTCCTAACACCCATCCAGACATTTCTCCAAAAATGGATTGGAGTCAGGAATCAACCCAGTTAGTTTGTACAGTAATCTTCTGGGTGTGTTGTTTTAACCAACCTAATTGTTTATGAATAGAATTGCTATGGTCAGAAAGATTAAAACAACACATACCTTCTACATCCTCACAACCATGCCCTTGTGCTATAAGCAAAAAATCAATGGCAGCTCTATTTTGCAAAATAGCGTGGCACATACTATTCATATCTTGTGCCATTTTGGTTAAAATAGCATTGGTTGTGTTTGCCTGTTTTACAGACCAACATGCCAACTTTTGCAACTGTCTTAAGTACTTGGCACCAGGGAGGCAAAAATGTTGGTCGTAGTTGCCCACAGTTCTACATTGTCGTCACAGTCCACCTGTAACTGGTGAACACTACATTTACCTCTGTGAGAAGAACTGGGCGTGGTAATATTGAGCCAATTTCTTCGCGAAATTGTCAGCAAGGTTAGTTTCCCTAAGTAACAAGAACCTCCAAATGCATTTGCTGGGATACCAGGCCAAGCCCTGTCTCCACAAATCAAAAAATATCCAGGTGGGAGAGCTTTAGGTGTGTTGTTATTCCAAAGTTCCTTGTTAGTACCACGCACCTCCCAGCCATAAGCGTAAAGTGGCTTGGTCCAGTTATACAGGCCATAGTATTTTCCTACCTCATAGCCATTCGTAAATAGTGAGACAACCGTTCGACCGGTGACGTTAATAAACAGGTTGTTATTATCGATACGAGTAGGTAGGCCTAACAGTTTTTGGAGAACTTATGCCTGTGTGGAATTTTTACTAAAGTGGCCAGAACCAAAACAGGTCTGGGTGACATTGTCAGTGGCATTCCCGATTGTCTCGAACCCCATCAGATTAATTTCCTGTGGGTCCCAAGGGAGGGTACAGTTTAAAGCCGATATTAATTTTGCAGAACAATTTGCCACAAAGACATTGCCACAATTGACCGTATTTTCTATCCAACCGCTAAAATCTCTTTCTATGAGTTCAGGAAATCCTATTAAACATGTTTTAAAGGGTTCAGTTGCAGTCTGTAAGCTTAAACAAAAATCTGTTGTGTGAGTTCTATTTGTCCACGCCACCCACAGGTTTTGCACGGGTTGGACCCCATAGAGGCTAGTGGCGGTGACACCCCTGCCTCCGAGAGGTCCTCTGGGGAGGCTGCATATCAACGAAGTGATGACAGCCAATTGTCCATAGGTGCGAGATTCGAGTACCATCTTCGCACGTTTCAGGTTCGAGTGTCTTTCGGGGGTTGAGGGTCAGATGTAGGTGAGTAAGCCGGTTGTCTTGTGGTTCTCTGCTGCTTGTCAATGTGGTTGTTGGTTTGCTCAACAGCAGGCTTCACCCATCGTTTGGGAACCCATACCTTACTGGCCCCTGGACATTGGTGGGAATTCAAACTGGTTTCGAGTTGTTCCTCTCTACCCTGTTTAATACCCATATAAGAAGGGATGCCTCCAGGATCTTTTATCCGCTCGAGGGCTTGCCTGGCTAACTTCATTGATTCTTTAGCCTTATCCTGCCCCATCAAAGCTTGTGCCTTGGTTCGCAAGTAAGCCCCCAAACCCAAAAGCTCATCCAGCGTAATCCCATGCAACGGATCCCCAGGTTGTTGGATTTCTGCTACTGATTCCTGGCAAACAGATTGCCAGTGGGCATTAAATAAAAGTTGTTGGTGTTGGGACAGGATGAGTTTCATTATGCTCCAAATATCATTTTGGAGCAAAACATTGGTAGCTCAGAGGTAATCCAACATCTGTCTCGTGTGCTCCCCCTTTAAACCTGACTCATTCACTGTGGATCGCAATTGGGTCAGTAGCTTCCAATCCAGGTTTGTGAGATTGACCGTGACCTGCCCTTGTGCATATGGCTGGGAATAGACGACCAGGAAGGCATTGTGTGCAATGCCTGCGGCAAACTCGCTATCTCCCTCCAGCATAGCATTTTGTGCTATTTGTTGCCATGTCCTTTGCCTTTCCCGGGCTATCTCTATGTCTCCCAAAAAAGGGTTATTGCTCTTTTCACCGCCATCAGCATTTCTATCGGCCCCCACTCCGGTTGGTTCCTTGCTCCCCATTGGGGGGGCCAAGGGCTCAGTGTCGGGAAGGGACGGTGGAAAAGGAGGTAGGTGATCCCACGTCCCCTCTGAGCCCTGGGGGATTGTGATCGTGCGCACCGAGGGAGGCAAAGGACAGTCTTCAGTCGTATTGCTGCTACTGTGCTGAGAAACAGCCGAGTTTCCAGCTGATGACCCCAGCCATTCAGCTGCTAGAGCGGCCGCTTTTTGTTCAGCCTTGTGTTGCACTAGAGCATTAGTTACCTCCCACCAAGGCTTCATTAGTTTTTTAGCAGTTTTCTTGTCATTAATTACTTCATCAAACAACTTATCCCCAAATTTTCACCACTCTGTGTATTCAAAAACAGGGTCTGGATTTGCAAAGTGACCCTTTGCCACCCCATATGCTAGAAGTCCTGGTAACTCTTTCTTACAATCTATTCCCTGAACTTTTCGCTTTTCTAAAAAGCATTTAAGTAATGTCACTTGTCTATCCATACCTTTTTCGTCAGTGCACTGTTGCAGCCTTTGCAAGACCTCGGCTATGCGTGGCCGGCGGGACCCTCTGTAGGTGCTCCCAAGCACGGGGATTTCTCCCTTCTGCCTCCTGCGCTGCTTTCAGGATCGGTACCTGTACTCCGTCGACATGTGGCTTACGAATTCCCCTTCTATAGGGTCACAATTCCCCCTCTGTAGGGTCCCTGTTCGGGCGCCATTTGTCGCGATGGAGGGAAGACAGGGACACACTCAATATGAGTGATCAGCAAGCTTCGTTTATTGACCGTTACCTTCGCCTTATATAGTATATCATAATTAGCTCATACATAGTGCAAAAAGCAAGCTCATAATTGGTTACCTTCCCAACTGTCAACTCCACCCCTAGTTCCTGTTCTGTGGCTTCCAACTTCTCCTTTTTTCCAGACTGAGCAACCACAGGCATCCTGTTGTTGTCCTACAGATACCGCCAAGGGCAAGGTGTCCTTGGTCGTTGGTCCATTAAAAAAGCTGAGTTCGATATTTTTCGAGCTCTCGCTCGGCTAGCGCAATCATGTCTACGTGACCCTTCTCAGACAGTCATTCCTCCACATCACTCACTGAGCGTGCATTACGAATTTGTCAGCCTATACCTTTAAACACAGAGCAATGAAAACTTAAACTAATTGCAACCAAGGTATGCATGACTAGAGTCACTCAATCTCCACCTGATAGGTAAAAATAGTATAGAAGTAGCCCCAAAACAGATGCATTTTAGGGAAGGTACCATCCTGAACTATTGCTGACTTTTGGAACCAGTCAGACTGAGCCGCCACCTCCTCTTTCCTCTCCCCCAGATGCCCTAGGTGAGATTTGAACATTTAACTAGCCTAGGGAACTTAGAAATCTCTATATGTAATTATGCTGCTACATTGCTCAAATAGGCTTATGTTGCTATATTATTTCACCTGCTTTTGTAGACAGTGTATCATCACCAGCAATCCAAATAATTTGCACTGTTATCCCAATAAACAGCACCATTCATTAATCTAGCCATGCTAGTTTCTAATTGAATGCAACCAAGCTGCTTGAGTCTGGCTGTGCTAGTTCATCAACTGCAGCTAGACTGAATGGTGCTTGCACTATTTATGAATCTGCAATTGTGATAGCTCAGTATTGCTATCATGACTGGACTTGTAGTACAGAATTGGAAATAACTAAAAATCCTAGCTGTCCCTAGCCCCTTTGATATCCAATGACAAGCTGGAACACAATTCTGCCAAATTCCTTTAAGTGTTTAATGCAACACCAGTGCTCTCCCATTTGAGTATGTGTATTCACAATTATGCTTGCCAAGCTTGGAGAAGCATGGGCCCTAGGGAGCCAGCTGCCAGTGTAACCAAAATAATCAAAATTAGCTTGTTTGTGAAATTTTGTAACCAGGGTAATGGTAGATGAACTAATGGGTGGTAAAGCTAACTGACCATCATGGCAACAAACAGTGCTGCTGCACTTCTTGTACAGTCCTACTGCATCCTGACAATAGGTCAGGGAACAGAGGAGGTCATTCTGGACCCTTGAATTATACTACATAAGGGTGGTGATATTGTGTATACCCACAAAGAAAGAATCATCTAGCAAACACAGGTGTGCAGCCACCAGGGACCCTGGAGGACACTGTCATGGTTCAGCCCCAGACAGCAGCTAAGCACCACACCTCCCCCAGGGCAGAGAAACAGACAAAAGCATCCTCAGGGCTAGGATAAGGACAGTTTACTAATACAGCACAGGGAGAGGGAATGAAAAACAACAGAACCCGTGACAGAATACACAAATGGTGATAACACAAAGCACCTTACCTACCAGACAACTGACCTGATACCCAGGCCCCCTGGAGCCACACAGGGACAGCCCTCCCTGACAAGCCCCTTTTAATAGGGGCTTCAATTTTGACCAGCTTAGCACACCTGTGCTGGTTCCTTGTGAAAATTAACTCTGTCCTAGACAAAACCAGGACAACCATGGACTCAAGTCACTGAGCATGCGTGAGGGGGAGGAGAATATGCAGATAACTTCCAAGAAACCATTATCATAAGAGGGCCTTTTCCAAAGAAACATAATGAATATGTATATCTTTCTTCTGTACAAACTGTATGCTTTTGATTATGTGGTATGTCTGTTAGGTGGAGCTATCCCCCATGCATCCAGCGCTGCAATGAAGAATGTCTGCCTTTTAACACAACATTGGTGTTATGAGGTTCATTCCCAGTTTTCATTCCCAGTTTTCGGTGACAGTTTCTGGTGACTCAGATAGGCCCAATGGATCTGTGGGATCACAGGGTCTCAAGGAGAACCTCTGATCCCTGGGTCAAAGGATTCCAAGTCAGCCCCCTAGAACTGAATAAGGCAGCATTCTTTAAATAATAGAGCACTGGAAAATGGGTTAGAACCCCACCAGTGGGATAGGGTCCCACTGAAGCCTGCTTGTAAGGTACAGCGAAAGCTGTGCAAAGTTGGGCTAAAGAGATGTCTCAGATGGTAAGTCTCTGCTAGGCAAAAGCCTGTGGAGCGGGGCCAAAAAGGGGGAGTCTTCAACAAGGGGTTGAAGTCTCCAAGGTTGGGGTTTCTGTCAGGGGGCTGGAATCCGAGAGGGAGCTCTAACAAGGGTCCCTCTAGTCCCTCTGACTAGTGCTTGTGATATAGTGCAGTTGATTATCGCAGTCATTGGTGGCGACCTTAGACAAAAATGGTCAGAAAATGGGACATTGCAATATAACACCATTTTGCAATTAATGTTGTATTGCAAGAGAGAAGGTAAATGGCATGAAATGACATATGTGGACTTGTTTTTCACACTATGAAACTATTTGGAGTGGCAAAAGCAGTGTGGGATATCTCCGCAAAATTATATGGTAATGCTTTTGAAAGGGCAAAAATCTGATAAAAATTTGAAAAACTGGTGTTCAGCTTGTGAGATTGGTGAAAGTGTTCAAAACAATTCAACATGATGTTGAATTATTGGTTGCACCTCATAGAAGGCTAGGAAATGATTAAGGGGGATCAAAACTTAGAGGCTAATAATGCTTCTACTCCTCCTGTGGAAGGCAAGGCAGAAAGATTCAGCCTGATTGTGGGAAGGACAATGAGAAGAGGGGAAGGGAGTGGATTAACTCCCCTCCAGGCCCCTTTTAGGGGCAGTTGGTAATGGTGGTCCTGTGGTGGTAAAAGTCCCTTTTTCAGCAACTGATTTAAGAGCATGGAAGGAAACTGCAGGCACTTATCAGGAGGAACCCAAAAGAGTCACCAAGGTAGCTGAAACAATAATTAGAACTCAAGATCCTGATTGGAAATATTTACAGGTGATTTTATATACTTTTGTTGGGTGATGCTGAAAAAGGAATGGTATTAAATGCTGCTAGGAAACAAGTGGAAGGAGTGTATGCTAATGAGGATTTTCAGGGCACAGTGGACCAGAATTTTCCATCTGAAAACCCTGAGTGGGACCCTCTAGGCTCACTAGAGATGAGGCTGAGGGAACAGTGCCACGGCTGGGGGTGAGGACAATGGCCCAACTGAAGTGCATCTTCACTAATGCATGCAGCATGGGCAACAAACAGGAAGAGCTGGAAGCCATTGTGCAGCAGGCAAACTATGACTAGTTGCCATCACTGAAACGTGGTGGGACCACTCCCATGACACGAGTGCGGCCATAGATGGCTATAAACTCTTCAGAAGGAACAGGCAGCATAGGAGGGGTGGTGGCGTGGCTCTCTAATATAGAGAGTGTTTTGATGTGGTAGAGTTCAGGGCTGGGAATGATAAGGTAGAGTCCCCATGGGTAAGGATCAGGGGGAAGGCCAACAAGGTGGACATCCTGGTGGGGGTCTGTTATAGACCGCCGAACCAGGATGAAGAGACTGATGAGGTGTTCTACAAGCAACTGGTGGAAGTCAACCAATCAACAGCACTTGTTCTCATGGGGGACTTCAACTTCCCAGACATTTGCTGGAAATATAATGCAGTCTAGGAGGTTTCTGGAATGTGTGGAAGATAACTTCCTGACTCAGCTGGCTAGCAAGCCTACCAGGGCAGGTGCCCCGCTAGACCTTCTGTTTGCAAAAGAGAAGGACTGGTGGGAGATGTGGCAGTAGGGACCTGTCTTGGGCAGAGTGACCATGAAATGGTAGAGTTCTCTATTCTTGGTGAAGTCAGGAGAGGGATCAGTAAAACTGCTACCTTGGACTTCTGGAGGGCAGACTTCGAACTGTTCAGGACACTGGTAGGTACTGGTAGGGAGAGTCCCTTGGGTGGCAGTCCTGAAGGGCAAAGGGGTCATGGATGGCTGGACGCTTCTCAAGAGGGAAGTCTCCAAGTCACAGAAGCAGGCTGTCCCTGTGTGCCACTGGGGAAGAAGACTGGTGTGGCTGAACAGGGAACTTTTGCTGAGTCTCCATGAGAAAAAGGAAGTGTACATCCAGTGGAAGAAGGGACAGGCAACTGGGGGAGAGTACAAGGAAGTTGCTAGCATATGTAGGGGAAAAATCAGAAAGTCTAAAGCCCAGCATGAGCTCAACCTGGCAACTGCAGTAAAAGATAACAAAAAATGTTTCTGCAGATATATTAGCAGTAAGAGGAGGGCCAAGGAATATCTCCCTCCTTTACTGGATCTGGTGGGGAATGTCACTACTGAGGATAAGGAAAAGGTCGAGATTCTCAATGCCTTCTTTACATGTCTTCACTAGTCAGACCGGTTATTCTGGGGGTACTCAGCCTCCTGACCTGGAAGACTGGGACAGGGAGCAGAATAACCCCCCCAGGATTGAGGTCAAAACAGTTAGAGACCTACTATTGGCCTTGTTGAACCTCATCCCGTCTGTCTCAGCCCATCAATCCAGCTTGTTCAGATCCCTTTGAAGAGCCTCCCTACCCTCAAGCACTTCGACACTTCCTCCCAGCTTAGTGCCGTCCACAAACTTACTGAGGGAACAGGTCATTGATAAAGATATTGAACAGGACTGGACCCAGGACTGAGGCCTGGGAATACCACTTGTGACTGGCTTTCGGCTGGATTTAGCTCCATTTACCACAACTCTTTGGACCCAGCCCAGTTTTTTACCCATCAGAGGGTGCGCCTGTCCAGGCCAGTGATAACCAGTTTCTCAAGCAGAATGCTATGAAAAGCGGTGTCAAAGGCTTTGCTGAAGTCTAAGTACACTGCATCCACAGCCTTTCCCTCATCCACGAAGCGGGTCACCTTGTCACCTGCGGGTCACCTGCCTTTCATGAACCCATGTTGACTGGGCCTGATCACCCAGTTGTTATGCGTGTGCTGTGTGATAGCACCCAAGATGACCCATTCCATGATCTTCCCCGGCACTGAAGTTAGACTGACAGGCCTGTAGTTCCCTGGATCCTCCCTCCAACCTTTCTTGTATATGGGTGTAACATCCGCCAGCCTCCAGTCAAGTGGAACTTCCCCAGTCTGCCAAGATTGCTGATAGATCATGGAAAGGGGTTTGGCAAGCACATCTGCCAGCTCCCTCAATACCCTTGGGTGGATCCCATCTGGCCCCATTGACTCGTGGATGTATAACTGACCATGTAGGTCACTTATAATTTCCATGCTGATCACGGGAGCTTTGTTCTGCTCTCCCTCCCTGTCAGCTAGCTCATGAGGCTGAATGCCCAGGGAACATCCTACCTGAGGCAAAGAAGGAGTTGAGCACCTCAGCCTTATCCTCATCCCTTGTCACTAATGTTCCCCCTGCATCCAGTAAGGGCTGGAGATTCTCCTTGACCCTCCTTTTATTGTTGATGAAAGATTTTTTGTTGTCTTTCACAGAATTGGCCAATCTGAGTCCTAGTTGGGCTTTAGCCCTTCTGATTTTCTCTCTACATGATCTTACTTCATCACCGTAGTCCTCCTGAGATGCTTGCCCCTTCTTCCAAAGCTCATAGACTTTCCTCTTTTTTTCTGATGTCCACCCAGACCTCTCTGCTCAGCCAAGCTGGTTTTCTCCCTTGACGGCTCCTTTTCTGGCACATGGGGACAGCCTGTTCTTGTACCGCCAGCATTTCCTTCTTGAAGAGTGTCCATCCCTCCTGGACTCCTTTGCCCTTAAGGACTGCCTCCCATGGAACTTTATCAACCAGCCTTCTGAATAGTCCAAAGTCCGCATTACGGAAGTCCAAGCTGGTCATTCTACTGACCCCCCTCATCACTTCTCCTAGAACTGAAGGGTCATAAGGAAGGTCCAGGGAGCTAGAGGCCTGTTAGCCTGACCTTGGTGCCAGGGAAGATTATGGAGCAAGTCATCCTGAGGGCAATCACAGAACATGTACATGACAACCAGGGAATCAGGCCCAGCCAGCATGGGTTCATGAAGGGCAAGTCCTGCCTGACCAACCTCATCTCCTTCTATGAACAGGTGATCCGCCTGGTGGATGAGGGAAAGACTGTTGATATAGTCTACCTCAACATCAGCAAAGCCTTTGACACAGTCTCCCACAGTATTCTCCTGGAGAAACTGGTGGCCCATGGCTTGGACAGGTATACTGTTTGCTAGGTTAAAAACTGGCTGGATGGCTGGGCCCAGAGAGTGGTGGCGAATGGAGTCAAATCCAACTGGTGACCGGTCACAAGTGGTGTTCCCCAGGGCTTGGTACTGGGGCCCATCCTGTTTAACATCATCATTAATGATCTGGACAAGGGGATTGAGTGCACCCTCAGTAAGTTTGCAGATGACACCAAGTTGTGGGGAAGTGTTGATCTGCTGGAGGGTAGGAAGGCCCTCCAGAGGGACCTGGAAAGGTTGGTTCAATAGGCAGAGGCCAATAGGATGAAGTTCAACATGGCTAAGTGCTGGGTTCTGCACCCTGGTCATAACAACCCCAGGCAAGGCTACAGGCTTGGGGCAGGGTGGCTGGAAAGCTGTACTGAGGAAAAGGATCTGGAGGTGTTGGTTGACACTCACCTGAACTTGAGCCAGCAGTGTGCCCAGATGGCCAAAAAGGCCAATGGCATCCTGGCTCGCATCAGGAATAGCATAGCCAGCAGGTTCAGGGAAGTGATTGTGCCCCTGTACTCAGCTCTGGTGACGTTCCACCTCGAATACTGTGTTCAGTTTTGGGTCTCTCACTACAAGAAAGTCATCGAGGCCCTGGAGCATGTCCAGAGAAGGGCAAACAGGCTGGTGAAGGGTCTGGAACACAAGTCTTATGAGGAGCAGCTGAGGGAACTGGGACTGTTTAGCCTGGAGAAGAGAAGGCTGAGGGGAGACCTTATTGCTCTCTACAACTGCCTGAAAGGAAGTTGTGGTGAGCTGGGGGTCAGCCTCTTCTCACAGATAAGCAGCGATAGGACAAGAGGGAATGGCTGCAAGTTGTGCCAGGGGAGGTTCAGGTTAGAAATTAGGAGAAATTTCTTCTCAGAAAGAGTGGTTAGGCATTGGAACGGATTGCCCACGGAAGTGGTGGAGTCACCATCCGTCGGGGTCTTCAAGGAAAGATCGGATGAGGTACTTAGGGACATGGTTTAGTAAGTAATATAGGTAGTATGAGGATGGTTGGACTAGATGATCTTGGAGGTCTTTTCCAACCTTAATGATTCTATGATTCTAATCAACCGGGACACAGAGATGTAGCACAAGGCCTGAAAGAATCAGATAGAAGTTCCAGCACTTTGCAGTTGTCAGACACAGACGTGCTATTTTGTTGGACACAAACCCTGGGACAGTCATAATAACAAAGAAGAGCTGGTTGATAAGGGATGAAAGAATGCTGGGACGTGAGACATCTTGACACCAGAGACACCAGAGGCAGGATAAGAGGACCTGGTCAGCCTTGAAACAGAGAACAAAACATGCTTTAAGAAACAAAAACAGAATATGTGGAAAGGTTGCGTGATTAGGCCTAGGCTGCTTTTTTCTAATAATGTTCATAAGTGTTTTTGAACCAATCAGCAAATAGTAAATGTAAGAATGGCTTCTGCACTCCAATGAAACTAAGGCACTCGTGGGCTTTGCAAAGTATATAAACTTGTGATTTGCTATAATAAAATGACAATTGACTTGCATCAAGCTGTGTCCCGTCTCTTAATCGCAGCACAGAGAGATGTTGACTAGATATCAGAGGTGGATTTTGTTTGGTGTTAGACATGCAATGCCAAAAGCAATAAATTGGTCTAAACTTTATGAAAGAAGACAAGAACTAAATGAGTCCCATTCAGCCTTTATGGAAAGACTAAAGGTGATTGCTAGAAAATACATTAATTTGGGCCTGGAAAAAACAGAAGCAGCAATACAATTGGCCTCTGTGGGACAATTGACCCCAGATATCAGAAAAAACTTCAGAAGTTGGAAGGAGCTGAGTCCAGAGATTCAGGTAAAATGCTTGGATTAGCCTGGACTGTGTACAATAACAAAGAAGTGCGGGGAAAAAAAATTAGACAGGCATAAAGGGATGGAAAATTACTGACAGTCTTAGCAGAAACTAATAGAAGAGGCAGAGGGAAGGGACGAGGGATAAATGTTAGTAATAAGGGATTAGGAGGGCGACGGGTGATCCCTAGATTGGCAGATCAATGTGCTATTTGTAAGTATCATGGGCACTGGGAAAAGGAGTGCTCCAAATCTGGAGGATTAGATTCAATCCTCCAGGCCATCAAATTAATGACCCTGTATGATGAATCATGAAGGAGACTGGGGAAATCAACCCTAGCTGAACACCTGGTTACATTAAGGCTAGGGAATGAAGAAATAGAATTTTTAGTGGTTATGGGGGCTACATATTTGGTATTGAATACATGCAAAAGGAAACTTAGTCATAAATTAGTAGATGTTGTTGGCGCAATAGGCAAAAAGAAACCTGGCCTTTCTTAAAACTGTTAAAATTTAAATTGGGAAAACAGTGGGTAACTCACCAGTTTCTGTATATGCCTAAATGTCCGTTGCCTTTTCTAGGAAGAGATTTATTAAGCAAATTAGATGCACAAATAACTTTTAAAAACTGAGAAATTAAATTACTAATATCAGAACCAAAAGCCATAGAGGTGAGAGTGTTTGTGTTACAGGATTCTACCAAGGAGGAGCAGAGTCCAGAAGAAGTGAAAAATACAGTAATCCCTTCGGTATGGGCAAGCGGAGTTCTGGGACAATCTAATTTGGCAAAGCCGGTAAAATTGACTTTGAAACCTGGAGCCAAGCCGGTTAGGCAAACACAATATCCTATAAAGTGGGGGAGACTCGAAAGGGGTTATAAGGACTAATTATAACATTTTTAGAATATGGGCTTTTAGTAGAATGTGAATTAGAACATAATACTCCTATATTGCCAGTGAAGAAATCAGGAGGTGAGGAATATTGTTTGGTCCAGGATTTAAGGGCTATAAATCAGATAATCCAAGATATACACCCAGTAGTGGCTAATCCATACACTTTATTGACCTCTTTGAAAGAGGAACATAAATGTTTTACTGTGCTAGATTTAAAGGATGCCTTCTTTTACATAGCTCTGGATATAGAAAGTCAAAGTATGTTTGCTTTTGAATGGGAGACCCATACCACAAGACAAAAGATGCAACAAACACGGACTGTACTTCCACAAGATCTAAAAATAGCTCTACATTATTATATTTGTAAATCATTTGGCAAAAGAATTAGAAGTATAGAAAAAACAGTACCAAGAAAGAGGTGTACTGTTGCAATATGTGGATGATATCCTGATAGCAGCAGAAAGTAAAGAAAAATGTTTAGAAATGACTATCAGTTTATTGAATTTTCTGGGCCAAGTAGGATACAGAGTTTCCAGAAACAAAGCCCAGATAGGAAAAGAAGCAGTGATTTGTTTGGGATTTGAGATATCTCAAGGACAGAGACAATTGGGAAATGAAAGGAAAGAAGCCCTCTGCCACATTATTGTACCTAATAGCCCAAAGGAATTAAGAGCCTTTCTGGGTACGATTGGATGGCGTCAAATCTGGATTCCAAACTATGGACTGTACATGGAACCACTATATGAGGCTCTAAAAGAATCCAAAGACTTGGACATCTGAATATCAGAGATCATTTAAAGAACTTTAAAAGGCATTACTGATGGCCCCTGCATTAGGTTTACCCGATCTAACCAAACCTTTTGAGCTGTTTGTACCTGAAAGGCAACATCTGCCCCTTGAAGTGCTGACGCAGCAGCTGGGATCCTAGAAGCAACCAGTGGAATACTTCTTCAAACAACTCAACAATGTGAGTAAAGGATGGTCGGGATGTTTGCGTGCTGTGGCAGCAACAGTATTGCTGATTCAAGAAGCTCAAAACTTTACTATGGGCCAAAAGATGGTATTATGTGTACCACACATGGTAATAACTGTCTTAGAGCAAAGGGGGGGGTCATTTGCTATCCCCTAGCAGAATGCTGAAATACCAGGTTGTCCTATCGGAACAAGACAATGTGGAATTAAAGATCACAGTACCTGTAAATCTGTCAGTGTTCTTATCAACAGAAAATCCTACAGAAAGTCTGGAACGTGATTGCCTGCTAGGAATTGAAAAAGTCTATTCCAGCAGATCAGATCTGAAAGATGAACCTTTGAAGGATCATGATCTGGAATTGTTTACGGATGGAAGCAGTTTCATACAAGAAGGAAAGCGAATGGCTGGATATGCTGTTGTCACCACCACCAAGGTATTGGAGTCAGGGACACTACCTGCAAATATATCAGTGCAGAAAGCAGAATTAGTGGCATTAAAGCAAGCTCTACAGGTGGCAGAAGGAAAAAGATTAAACATATGGACTGATTCCAAATATGCATGTGGTGTGATCTGTGATCATGGAATTATTTCAAAAGAAAGAAGACTGTTATCAGCTCAAGGATCACCGATAAAGCCTTTGACAGTCGCTGATTGGCTTGGACTTGGTCAACGATGACTCCAGCCTTGAGTAGGATAGTGTTTACTATCTCAGGTCTACAGAATGCTTCTAGCAGCTTCTTGCAGAAGCCACGCCTGCAGCCCCCCCACTCCTCCACCAGAACCCAGCCACGCAAAAAACAACACCAATCTATTCACTGTGGGGGCAGAGTGAAAAACAGAGAAAGTCTCGATGCTGTGCAAGCACTGTTCAACAATAGCTAAAACATTAGTGTGTCATCAGCAGTGTATTGGTCACAAATCTAAAGCACAGGGCCATAACAGTTGCTATGAAGAAAATTAACTCTATCCCAGCCACACCAATACAATGACATTGCAATGTAAAGCTGCACCTGTGTTGCTATCTATGTGAATATTTATGCAGCTGCTTAGGCTACTCTTGCACTTCGTATGTTATCACAGATATGCTTTTAGCTGTATTAGGTCTAGCTATTTTAAAGTGTATGTAAAATACAGTCAATCTTTTTGCTATTTTTAATTTTAAAAAGACCCTAACAAACAGCCTTTTAAGCAGAGATGAATAGTCTTTGGGCTTCTCACCAAAATTTGTGTGTATGTGTGTGTGTGCACATGTGTATGCATGCATGTGTGTATAACTGAATTGGTGAACTAATTTATATTTATGTGGAACTGGATGAGTTGTCATTGCCTACTCTGTAATAGGTTGGTCCATGTTATTTCACTTATCATGGATTAAAGAGACCATAGTAGGCATCTCTATAATCAATATAAAGTGGTCAGTTTATGAAAAAAACAAAACAAACAGTAACTTTACTGTCAAGGTATAGTTTAATGTAATAAATCAATAACAGAGTTCTGAAAAAATTCTCTTGAATTATTTGCCAACTTGAAAAGTCTTAATGGGTGCTATACCACAGTCCAGCCCCAGACAGCGTCTGAGCACCACCCACCGCTCACTCACCCCTCTACTGGAGGAGAAACAGACAAAACCCTCGTGGGATGGGATAAGGACAGTCTACTGACAAGCACAGGAAAGGGGAACAATAGTAGAGGCCAGGGCAGAATTCACACACACACACGCATGCACACACATGGTAAGAACACTGAACACTTCACCAACCTGACCAGAGGATAAGACTGAGCACTACACTAACATGATAACTGACCTGACACCCCAGCAGCACTCAAACTGCCACAGAGCAGTGAAAGATTGCCCCTCCCCACCAGCCCCTTTTACAGGGATATAATGCCACTTGGTGTGGAAAACAGCCTGGGGACACTCAGCTCACCTGTGCTGGCTCCTTAGGGAAGTTAACTCTGGCCTGGCCAGAAACAGGACATTATCCACCGCTTTTTCCACAACATCTACATCATTCCCAAAACTGACATTTTTATTTGATTTGGGTGGTTCATAACATATAATTTATGTATTATTTATACCATCTGCCACAGACTGATTTGTTATACAGCAACAATTTAGCAGCTGTCCTCACCTAAAATTGAATCCCCTTGGGGTACGCACTTGTGGTGGTTTGGCCCGAGCTGGAGGCCAAATGCCCACCAAGCCACTCACTCACTCCCAGAGGAGAAACAGGCAGAGCCACCGTGGGTTGGGATAAGGACAGCTTACTGCCAAATATCAAAATGAACACAGAACAGTAATGGCTTGTTACACGAACATCCAGTGCTAACACAGGGTACCTTATTGAACCGACGCTTACAGAGGGCTGCACGATGGCAAGAACTGGATGGCCCAGCCACACTCCAACTGTCCTAGAGGCAGAAACCCAGCCCTCACCCTTCCCCAACCAGCTGCTTTTATAGGTAAGTGGTGTCAGGTGGTGTGGAAAACAGCTCCGGCTAACTCAGCTCACCTGGGCTGACTCAGCTCACCTGCGTTGGCTGATTGGGGAGGTCAACCCAGGCCTGGCCACAACCAGGACTGCACTGGACTTCCCCATCTTTTCTCATCACCCACCAGGTGTACCTGGGTCCCTGAGCAAAAGCAATCCCACCAATGGGTTTGCCTTTGCCTGAAGCAGGAACAATGAGAGTTTTTATTGGGCAGGACCAGGTCAATTGATAGATCCTCTGGAATTAAGTAGCCACGTGGCTTTGGCTAAATGCATATCCCAGTTTTTTAGAGTTCCACCACCCACTGCATTTAGCATAGTTTTTAACAGTCCATTGGACCTCTCGATTTTTCCAGAGTCTGGTGCGTGGTAGGGAATATCATATGCCTATTCAATGCCATGTTCTTTGGCCCAGGTGTCTATGAGGGTGTTTCAGAAATGAGACCTATTGTCTGACTCAATGCTTTCTTGAGTGCCACGTCACCAGAGGACTTGCTTCTCAAGACCCAGGATGGTGGTCCGGGCAGTGGCATGGGGCACAGGATAAGTTTCTAGCCAGCCGGTGGTTGCTTCTACCATTGTAAGCACATACCACTTGCCTTGGCGTGTCTGTGGGAGAGATATGTAATTGATCTACCATATGTATATTTCAGCCATTGTCCTCCATACCACAGAGGCTTTAACTCCTTGGCTTGCTTGATTGAGGCACATATTTCACATTCACAGATGACCTGTGAGATAGTCCACATGGTCAAATCCACCCCTCGATCACGAGCCCATCTATATGTGGCATCTCTTCCTTGATGGCCTGAGGTGTCATGGGCCCAGCAAGCTATACATAATTGACCCTTACATTGCCAGGATGCGATGGCCTGGAACATCAGACCCACAAGAGTATGAGGCTCTAGTGGATACTGGTGCTCAGTGTACTCTAATGCCATCAAATTATGAAGGGACAGAATCTGCTTACATTTCTGGAGTCACAGGGGGCTCCCAACAGCTGACTGTGCTAGAGGCTGAGGTGAGCCTAACTGGAAAGGACTGGGAGAAACACCCCATCGTGACTGGCCCAGAAGCTCCGTGCATTTTAGGTATGGACTATCTCCGTAGAGGGTATTTTAAAGACCCTAAAGGATACCGGTGGGCTTTTGGAATAGCTGCTGTGGAGACAGAAGAAACTAAACAATTGTGTGGATGGTAGCTAATGCCTTGTGGGGGTGGTTGCGGCAGTGGAAAAAGAACAATTGGCAGCGTAGAGGCAAACCCATATGGGCTGCTGACTTATGGCAAGATATTGCTACTCGATTAGAGAAGCTTACCGTAAAAGTACGTCATGTGAACGCCCATGTACCAAGGAGTCGGGCCATGGAGGGACATGAAAACAACCAGCAGGCCGATAAGGCTGCTAAGATTGAAGTGGCCCAGGTAGATTTGGACTGGCAACATAAGGGTGAGTTATTCCTAGCCCGATGGGCTCATGATACTTCAGGTCATCAAGGAAGAGATGCAACATATAGATGGGCTTGAGACCGAGGGGTGGACTTAACCATAGATGCTATTGCACAGGTTATCCATGAATGTGAGACATGTGCCGCAATCAAGCAGGCTAAGCGGTTAAAGCCCCTCTGGTATAGAGGACGGTGGATGAAATATAAATATGGGGAGGCTTGGCAGGTTGATTACATCACTCTCCCACAGACTCGCCATGGCAAACGGTACGTACTTACAATGGTTGAGGCAACCACTGGCTGGTTGGAGACATATCCTGTACCCCGTGCCACTGCCCGGAATACAATTCTGGGCCTGGAGAGGCAAATCCTATGGCGACACGGCACCCCAGAAAGAACTGAGTCAGACAATGGGACTCATTTCCGAAATACTCTCATAGACACTTGGGCCAAAGAGCATGGCATTGAGTGGGTGTACCACATTCCTTATCATGCACCCGCTTCTGGGAAAATTGAACGCTACAATGGGCTTTTAAAGACTACACTGAAAGCAATGGGTGGTGGAACATTTAAACATTGGGATACACATTTAGCAGAAGCCACATGGTTGGTTAACTCTAGGGCATCAACCAATCGGGCTGGTCCAGCCCAGTCAGAATTCTCACATACTGTAGAAGGTGACAGAGTCCCAGTAGTGCACATGAAGAGTATTTTGGGAAAGACAGTTTGGGTCATTCCTGCTACAGGCAAAGGTAAACCCATATCTGGGATTGTTTTTGCTCAAGGACCTGGTTGTACCTGGTGGGTAATGCAGAAGGATGGAGAAACTCGATGTGTACCTCAAGGGGACTTGATTTTGGGTGAGAATAGCCAATATCATGCTAAATAATTCACTACTGTTTTATTGTTGTTATAGATACTGTATGTTATACTAATGACATTACATAATTGACCCTTACATTGCCAGTTGAGGTCTACTTGAATCACTTCAATCTTAGCAGCCTGATCGACCTGATGGTTGTTTTATGTTCTTCAGTGGCTCGACTCTGTACTTTTACAGCTAGGTTCTCTAATTGGACAGAAACATCTTGCCACAGTGGAGCAGCCGAGATGGGTTTTCCTCTGTGCTGCCAGTTACTCTGCTTCCATTCCTGCAACCACCCCTCCATATGGCAGCCTTCCACCTCCAATGTTTTTCAACAGTGCGACAGGACCCATCTGTGGACAGTGTGTAGTTTTTCTCATTTTCTGGCAGTTCACTATACAGTGGGGCATCTTCAGCACATCACCTCCTCTGATGATGATATTCCAAAAGCTTTGCCTTCTGGCCAGTCTGTGATCACTTCCAGGATTCCTGGGTGATTGGGGTTTCCTATGCAAGCCTGCTGTATGATTAGTGTGACCCACTTGCTCCACATAGCATCAGTGGCATGCTGCGTAGAATGGGCCTTCCCTTTGAACATCCACCTCAGTTCTGGCAGTTGGGGTGCAAGGAGGAGCTGGGCTTCAGTTCCAATCACTTCCGAAGCAGCTCAAACCCCTTCATATGTTGCCAGTATTTCCTTTTTTGTCGGAGTATAACAGGCCTCAGTTCCTCTGGACCCCCAACTCTAAAATCCTTGGTGGTTTCTTCCAGGTTGGGCCATTCTTCCTGTCTGTGATGTAGATCCCTTTTTTTACATCTGGTCCAGTCTGGACTGGCCCAAGGGCTACTGCATGGATAATTGTTTGATTTGTTCAAAGGCCCCATTGGAAATCATTTTACTGGGTTTCATGGTAGAGAGGGCTCACAATGAAACTGTAGTTTAGGATATGCATTGCCAGAAACCCAAGAAGCTTATGTCTCTTTTTTCTTGCTTGGTAGGGATATAGTTGCAGTCTTATTAACAGCATCCATTGGAATCTGACAACATCAGTCTTGCCATTTTATTCCTAAAAACTGGAATTCTTGAGCTGGTCCTTTGACCTTACTTTCTTTGATAGCAAAACCAGTGTCTAGCAAAATTTCTATTATTTTTTCCCTTTCCCAAAAAATTCCTCTGTTATGTTGCCCCATACGATAATGTCATAAATATACTGCAGTTGTTCTGGGGCTTCACCCTGTTCTAATGCAGTCTGGATCAGTCCATGGCAGATGATGGGGCTGTGTTTCCAACCCTGGGGCAGTCAATTCCAGGTGTAGCCTACACTCTACTGCCAAAGGAATTGAGAAGAAAGTATATACAACGTCAGTTGTGGCATACCACTTGGATGCCTTTGGCTCAAGTTCATATTGGAGTTCCAGCATGTCTCTTCATTCGGCCCACAATAATCCACTGTCAGACTCCACTCTCCATTGGGCTTCCATACTGTCCATATGAGACCATTATATGGTGAGTGGGTTCTGTGGATCACTCACTCTCAAGTTGACGAATTAGCCTCTGGATGGGGAGCAGGGAGTCTCTGTAGGTGCCCTATTGACATCTGTGCACCATCTTGGAAGTAGTTGGTGCCTGTTGTTCTTCAACCTTCAGCAATCCCACAACAGAAGGGTCGTCCTCTGAGAATCCAGGCAAAACAGATAATTGTTCAATTTCCTCTGTCTCTAGGGCAGCTATTCCAAAAGCCCACCAGTACTCTTTTGGGTGTTTGAAGTACCCTCTCCGGAGAAAGTCTGTGCCCAGGATGCACGGAGCCTCTGGGCCAGTCACAATGGGGTGTTTTTTCCAGTACTTCCCAGTTAGACTCACTTCAACTTCTAGTAGAGTCAACTGCTAGGATCTCTCTGTCACTCCGGAAATGTAGATGGGCTCTAACTCTTCATAGTTTGATGGTGTTGGATTAAAATGGGCACAAGTGTCTACTAATGCTTGGTACTCTTCTGGATCTGATGTTCCAGGCCATCAGATTCACACAGCCCAATAAATATGATTATCCCTTTCCTCCACGTGGCTGGTGCTTTAGTCGGTTTTTCTTCGTATCCATAGTCTTCAGGTGTTGGGGTGGGCAGTTCTGAGACTAGAGGCTCAAACCCTTTAACAACAGGGCATGCCATTGCCTGCCCCGCTTTTATGTTTTCCAGTTTTTCAAGGACAAGCTGGAGTTGTTGATCTCGGTTAACATTGTTGACTGCTTCATGGGGTGTTTCAGGCTCAGTTAAAGTTAGAGGCAGATAGATACTAGATGCAGTCAGTTGTGCATTTGTTTCCACATCTTTTTCTTCCAAAGTCATAATAATGGGGGGGGAAAGGGCAGTTTTACATGCACTAATCCCTCCCCTTCCTGATCAGTTCCGACAGGTTTATCACTTTGCTCTGATAATATGGTATTATTACTTAGTATAGTAACTGGGGTGGGTGAAGGGGCACCTGGAAACCTGAACACATTCTCTGTAGTAGATTTTTTCCCGTTTTGAATCAGTTCGGTAGAAACTGGAACTGGTGTTAAAGCTGCAAAGGTTGAAGTGGCAGCAATGCATTCAGCCTCTATGTCAGTTAAAGTTCTTTTAATTAATTTCCAGAGAGTCATTAACGACTTAGCTTTTTTCACCCCATCTGAGGCTTCATCAAGGATTTGAGCTCCAATAGCTTCCCAAGTAGGTAAATCAAATACTGTATGTCCTGGGTTCAGCCCAGCAGCAGGCTATGTTAGCCCTGAGAGTATTCCATGCCAATTGCATCATGAACCGACAGGCTGCCCCCCCCCTTTTGCAGGGGCGACTTCGGACCCAGGCACGGGAAGTCCCGGTCTGGGCAGCCGCAGTGCCAGTTCCGGGGGAGACTCCGGACCTATCAGAACCTGCTCCGGGCACGGGAAGTGCTGGTCTGAGCAGGCGTGTGGGAGTTCCGGCTTCTCTCTCGCTCTCTCTCTTTTCGGGATCGGCGTGGCAGGTGGTGGTGAGGGGGGTGCTCGGGGGTGCTGGGCTCGGGGAGTGCTGCGTTCGGGAATCTGAATCGGTTCGGGCACGGCTCAAATGACATAGTGTGGAGAGAGGTTTGCACTGTATATAATAGCACTGTAGTTAGTTGTTTTCATACTTTTCCCTGTTGTTTAGTAAACTATCCTTATCCTAACCTTGCAAGCCTGTGTTTTTTTTTCCTCTGGCTCTGCAGCCCCTCGATTAGCTCCGTTCGCCCATCCTCCACCTCTTAAAGTGGTAGGGGGCTTTTTTTGTCTGACCTTTGTGGCCTCAGCTTTCCGCTGAGGTATAAACCACAACAACTTTTGGCGCCCAACGTGGGGCGACGGGGGACCCCCAAGGGGGGCAAAAAGGTTGGGGTAACGATAGATTTGACCTTAACTCAATAACAGTTAAGATAGAGTTGTGATAGGTACGGTTATTTAAGTAATTTCTATGTACAATGTTGTGGCATTTACTCTTAAGGATGCTGCCATGGTTGCCAACTCGTGGCATGCTGCATTTAATCCTGCCAGGATTCGTTGCCATCCCGTACGTGTGTTTAGTGTATGTTGTGATAACAGACTATGATTGGATAACATTGAGGTTCATGAACTTAAAAGAGTACTTGTATCAGCTCTTGCTGTTCGGTACAAGGAGGGATAAAACAGGCCTTGTAAGAGTCTTTAACAATTTCCAATATCCCTGGGAAATTCTAATTAGCATTTTCCTACTGTTGGTTTTGGTGCAAATGGTTCTGCTTTCGATATATATATGTATATATATTAGGCACAGGTTTATGAATACCACCCAAGAGTTTTCCCTGAGGCTGGATAAGCTGGAGTGGCAGGGCAAATGGCGAAATATGAGCAGGTACCTAGGCACTTTCTTACCCCCAGTGGTTTGGAACTTTACTTCTGAACAGCTACAAGATCCTAATAAGGTGACTGCATATTTGAAAAAGAACTGTAGTGGGCTCCCCAGAAAAATACGCCCTACTGCACTGTGCTGGGGCTTGGCTACCATCTACCAAACACTGCTTGATAGCAAGCAGCACTGTCAGTACTGTCAGCACTGTCAAGGGGAACAAGGAAATGGATTGGCAAATGCTGCAGCTACTGCAACCCTTACAGTAGACACTGCCCCTAATTCAGAGCATCAGTACTGTCAGGGGGAAAGAGGAAATGGATTGGTGAATACTGTAGATGCTGCAACCTCTACGATAGACCTTGCCCCTAATTCAGAGCGTCAGTACTGTCAGGGGGAAAGAGGAAATGGATTAGCAAATACTGCAGATGCTGCGACCTCTACAATAGACTTTGGTCAACCCACACCAATGTCTGTTGCTTCCATTCAAGAGAGGTGTCAGCACTGTCAGGAAGAAAGGGGAAAAAGACTAGTACATACTGCAGATATTGCAACCTCTACAATAGACCTTGGTCAACCCACCCCAATGTCTGTTGCTCCCATTCAAAAGGGGTGTCAGCACTGTCAGGGAGAAAGGGGAAATAGACTAGTACATACTGCAGATGCTGCAACCACTACAATAGACCTTGCCCATAATTCAGAGAACCAACCCACACCAAAGCCTGTTGTTCCCATTCAAGAGAGGTGTCAGCACTGTCAGTGCTGTTGGCACTGTCAGGGAGGAAAAGGAAATAGACTAGTGCATACTGCAGATACTGCAACCTCTACAATAGATCTTGGCCAACCCACACCAAAGTCTGTGGCTCCCATTCAAAAGAGGAAACACACAAGGAGAGACTCGAGGGCAACCGTTAGGGTTTTGGAGTCGGGCCTACAAAGGATCTGAGGCCAATTACACTCCAACAGAAGAGGAAATACTGGCCGCCTATGAAGGGGTTCGAGCTGCTTCAGAGGTAATTGGAACTGAAGCTCAGCTTTTCCTAGCACCCCGACTGCTGGTGCTAGGCTGGATGTTTAAAGGGAAAGTCCCTTCCACACACCATGCAACTGATGCTACATGGAGCAAGTGGATTGCACTAATTACGCAACGAGCTCGAATAGGAAACCCCAATCGCCCAGGAATTGTGGAGGTGATTACAGACTGGCCAGAAGGCTAAGACTTTGGGATGTCACCAGAGGATGAGGAGGTAACACGCGCAGAAGAAGCTCCACCATATAACCAACTGCCAGAAAATGAAAAGCAGTATGCCCTGTTCACTGATGGATCTTGTCGTATTGTGGGTAAACATCGGAAATGGAAAGCTGCTGTATGGAGTCCTATGAGGCAAGTAGCAGAAGCCACTGAAGGAAAAGGTGAATCAAGCCAATTTGCTGAGGTAAAGGCTATCCAATTAGCCCTGGACATTGCTGAGAGAGAGGAGTGGCCTATGCTATATCTTTATACTGACTCATGGATGGTAGCTAATGCCTTGTGGGGGTGGTTACAGCAGTGGAAAAAGAACAATTGGCAACGTAGAGGCAAACCCATATGGGCTGCTGACTTATGGCAAGATATTGCTACTCGATTGGAGAAGCTTACCGTAAAGGTACGTCATGTGAACGCTCATGTACCTAAGAGTCGGGCCATGGAGGAACATGAAAACAACCAGCAGGCCGATAAGGCTGCTAAGATTGAAGTGGCTCAGGTAGATTTGGACTGGCAACATAAGGGTGAGTTATTCCTAGCCCGATGGGCTCATGATACTTCAGGTCATCAAGGAAGAGATGCAACATATAAATGGGCTCGAGATCGAGGGGTGGACTTAACCATGGATGCTATTGCACAGGTTATCCATGAATGTGAGACATGTGCCGCAATCAAGCAAGCTAAGCGGTTAAAGCCCCTCTGGTATAGAGGACGGTGGATGAAATATAAATATGGGGAGGCTTGGCAGGTTGATTACATCACTCTCCCACAGACTCGCCATGGCAAACGGTACGTACTTACAATGGTTGAGGCAACCACTGGCTGGTTGGAGACATATCCTGTACCCCATGCCACTGCCCGGAATACAATTCTGGGCCTGGAAAGGCAAGTCCTATGGCGACACGGCACCCCAGAAAGAATTGAGTCAGATAATGGGACTCATTTCCGAAATACTCTCATAGACACTTGGGCCAAAGAGCATGGCATTGAGTGGGTGTACCACATTCCTTATCATGCACCCGCTTCTGGAAAAATTGAACGCTACAATGGGCTTTTAAAGACCACACTGAAAGCAATGGGTGGTGGAACATTTAAAAATTGGGATACACATTTAGCTGAAGCTACGTGGTTGGTTAACTCAAGGGGATCTACCAATCGGGCTGGTCCAGCCCAGTCAGAATTCTCAGTAATGCAGAAGGATGGAGAAACTCGATGTGTACCTCAAGGGGACTTGATTTTGGGTGAGAATAGCCAATATCATGCTAAATAATTCACCACTGTTTTATTGTTATTATAGATACTGTATGTTATACTAATGACATTACAGCTAGGGTCATTGGTGCCGTGATGATGGAGCGAAGACCAGCCTCCCAAGAACTCTTTCTTTTCTCTTTTGTAATAAACACCTCTGACCCACGGACTATGAGCATGGATCATGCCAGGTGCAGTGTTCGAGAGCCCGAGATACAGCATTCAACGATCCAGTGGCACGTACGACTCTTCATACCCTGAGAGACTGTTGTGACAGAGGGACCAGTGAGTTTGAGAATCGTGGACTGAATGAAACCAACAGACTCGGAGGAAACGTCCACAGACTGAATCTATATGCACATACATATGTGTGCATTGTACATGCATGTGTAGGGATGCGAGAGACTCCCTGGACCCAAAGAAGGTTGCTGGTCCTGCTCATGATGTAAATGGTATGGAATAAGGGGTGGATAATGTCCTGGGTTCAGCCCAGCAGCAGGCTATGTTAGCCCTGAGAGTATTCCATACCAATTGCATCATGATCAGACAGGCTGGCCCCCCCCTTTGCAGGGGCGACTCCGGACCCAGGCACGGGAAGTCCCGGTCTGGCCAGGCGCAGTGCCAGTTCCGGGGGAGACTCCGGACCTATCAGAACCTGCTCCGGGCACGGGAAGTGCCGGTCTGGGCAAGCGTAGTGCCAGTTCCGGCTTCTCTCGCTCTCTTTTGGATCGGCGTGGCAGGCGGTGGTGAGGGGGGTGCTCGGGGGGTGCTGCGCTCGGGGAGTTCTGCGTTCGGGAATCTGAATCTGAATCGGTTCGGGCACGGCTCAAATGACATAGTATGGTGAGAGGTTTGCACTGTATATAATAGCACTGTAGTTACTTGTTTTCATACTTTTCCCCGTTGTTTAGTAAACTATCCTTATCTCAACCTTGCAGGCCTGTGGTTTTTTTTCCTCTGGCTCTGCAGCTCCTGGCTTAGCTCCGTTCGCCCATCCTCCACCTCTTAAAGTGGTAGGGGGCTTCTGTTTTCTGACCTTTGTGGCCTCAGCTTTCCGCTGAGGTATAAACCACAACACTGTATTAACGCTTATTATAAGGTTTCTTTCTTTGCTTCATAAAAGCAGCTGTTTCAGTGATTTTTCATCATATTTAATTACTCTCTTAGAGAGCATATGGTGGAGGAGCTTCACTATCACTTCTTCATCTTTATCAAGCATGTTCCCTATTCCTCCCCGACCATTCACCTTTTTTTTTTTTTATGGCAAGATCCCTTTAAATTACTGGCAGCACTGCACTTCCTGTCTCAGAGGCTGCTGTCCTTCTATCTCAGAGGAATCTCAGAGGACGCACTAACCAAGGCAGTCAGAGTGAGTCTCTTGCCCTCCTATTCCAGTCATTCTTTGATCCTGTTCGAATCCTGATGACAAGAGAGTCTCTCCTATTCCAATCACTCTTTTGTCCCTGTTCTGGGATCCTGGCGACAAGAGAGGGGTCCTTATTTGGGCGTCACTTGACAGATCCGAATTTGCAGACTCAACTCAGATCAATGTGATCCATGTTGAGCTTATTTATTCAAATACACACAGAGCTTATATATATTTCTATATCCGTACACGAGTTACATTACACTGCTATTGGTCATATGCTCTGTTCACGCGCCTTACATGTGCCTAACTATTGCTAACAATTGGTTAAAGCTACACAGTTAAATTACTCCTTATAAGGCAGTTGTTAACATTCTTGCAGTTTCTTCTTGTTCTTACAGGCTTCTGCTTTGTGTTACTGCATACCAGACCATTGCCCTGACATGTGTCTGCTCGCTCCTCAGGCCTGATTATATTAGGGCAAGCTGAGACATGTGGCAATAAGTCTGGATGTGCCACAAGCCCACTCCTCTCAAGATACATTGCTACAATTACCCCTTCTTGCACCAGCCAGATTTTTGTGAAAAGTATTATGCATCCTTCAAGAAAAACATACATGGCAAAAATAACACTAAGGCAAAACTAACTAGCAAAAACATAAGTCCTTATTTAACTAAATCTAAAAGCCATCCTGTAAATGGAAAACCATACTGTAAAACGTGGCAAGCTAAAAAACTGCTAATAGGTTACACACAGACCAAACTGATTAATTAGTAATTATAGAGAATTCTGATAATCATATCTTATAGCTAAACATTGCTAGTTTACCTTTGATGTCTAAAAGTATCTGCACACTTGCTGTGTCGACCATTTATTATGGATGGTCAGACAGATTCATGCAGTACATGCCATCAAAATCTTGACACCCATGTCTGTGAGCCAGTAACAGGAAGTCAATTGCTTCATGATTCTGTAAGGTGGTGTTGTGGTTTATCCCTCAGCGGAAAGCTGGGGCCACAAAGGTCAGAAAACAGAAGCCCCCTACCACTTTAAGAGGTGGAGGATGGGCGAACGGAGCTAAGCCAGGAGCTGCAGAGCCAGAGGAAAAAAAACCACAGGCCTGCAAGGTTGAGATAAGGATAGTTTACTAAACAACGGGGAAAAGTATGAAAACAAGTAACTACAGTGCTATTATATACAGTGCAAACCTCTCACCATACTATGTCATTTGAGCCGTGCCCGAACCGATTCAGATTCAGATTCCCGAACGCAGAACTCCCCGAGCGCAGCACCCCCCGAGCACCCCCCTCACCACCGCCTGCCACGCCGATCCAAAAGAGAGCGAGAGAAGCCGGAACTGGCACTACGCTTGCCCAGACCGGCACTTCCCGTGCCCGGAGCAGGTTCTGATAGGTCCGGAGTCTCCCCTGGAACTGGCACTGCGCCTGGCCAGACCGGGACTTCCCGTGCCTGGGTCCGGAGTCGCCCCTGCAAAGGGGGGGGCCAGCCTGTCTGATCATGATGCAATTGGTATGGAATACTCTCAGGGCTAACATAGCCTGCTGCTGGGCTGAACCCAGGACATTATCCACCCCTTATTCCATACCATTTACATCATGAGCAGGACCAGCAACCTTCTTTGGGTCCAGGGAGTCTCTCGCATCCCTACACATGCATGTACAATGCACACATATGTATGTGCATATAGATTCAGTCTGTGGACGTTTCCTCCGAGTCTGTTGGTTTCATTCAGTCCACGATTCTCAAACTCACTGGTCCCTCTGTCACAACAGTCTCTCAGGGTATGAAGAGTCGTACGTGCCACTGGATCGTTGAATGCTGTATCTCGGGCTCTCGAACACTGCACCTGGCATGATCCATGCTCATAGTCCGTGGGTCAGAGGTGTTTATTACAAAAGAGAAAAGAAAGAGTTCTTGGGAGGCTGGTCTTCGCTCCATCATCACGGCACCGATGACCCTAGCTGTAAGGTCATTAGTATAACATACAGTATCTATAATAACAATAAAACAGTGGTGAATTATTTAGCATGATATTGGCTATTCTCACCCAAAATCAAGTCCCCTTGAGGTACACATCGAGTTTCTCCATCCTTCTGCATTACTGAGAATTCTGACTGGGCTGGACCAGCCCGATTGGTAGATCCCCTTGAGTTAACCAACCACGTAGCTTCAGCTAAATGTGTATCCCAATTTTTAAATGTTCCACCACCCATTGCTTTCAGTGTGGTCTTTAAAAGCCCATTGTAGCGTTCAATTTTTCCAGAAGCGGGTGCATGATAAGGAATGTGGTACACCCACTCAATGCCATGCTCTTTGGCCCAAGTGTCTATGAGAGTATTTCGGAAATGAGTCCCATTATCTGACTCAATTCTTTCTGGGGTGCCGTGTCGCCATAGGACTTGCCTTTCCAGGCCCAGAATTGTATTCCGGGCAGTGGCATGGGGTACAGGATATGTCTCCAACCAGCCAGTGGTTGCCTCAACCATTGTAAGTACGTACCGTTTGCCATGGCGAGTCTGTGGGAGAGTGATGTAATCAACCTGCCAAGCCTCCCCATATTTATATTTCATCCACCGTCCTCTATACCAGAGGGGCTTTAACCGCTTAGCTTGCTTGATTGCGGCACATGTCTCACATTCATGGATAACCTGTGCAATAGCATCCATGGTTAAGTCCACCCCTCGATCTCGAGCCACTTTTATATGTTGCATCTCTTCCTTGATGACCTGAAGTATCATGAGCCCATCGGGCTAGGAATAACTCACCCTTATGTTGCCAGTCCAAATCTACCTGAGCCACTTCAATCTTAGCAGCCTTATCGGCCTGCTGGTTGTTTTCATGTTCCTCCATGGCCCGACTCTTAGGTACATGAGCGTTCACATGACGTACCTTTACGGTAAGCTTCTCCAATCGAGTAGCAATATCTTGCCATAAGTCAGCAGCCCATATGGGTTTGCCTCTACGTTGCCAATTGTTCTTTTTCCACTGCTGTAACCACCCCCACAAGGCATTAGCTACCATCCATGAGTCAGTATAAAGATATAGCATAGGCCACTCCTCTCTCTCAGCAATGTCCAGGGCTAATTGGATAGCCTTTACCTCAGCAAATTGGCTTGATTCACCTTTTCCTTCAGTGGCTTCTGCTACTTGCCTCATAGGACTCCATACAGCAGCTTTCCATTTCCGATGTTTACCCACAATACGACAAGATCCATCAGTGAACAGGGCATACTGCTTTTCATTTTCTGGCAGTTGGTTATATGGTGGAGCTTCTTCTGCGCGTGTTACCTCCTCATCCTCTGGTGACATCCCAAAGTCTTAGCCTTCTGGCCAGTCTGTAATCACCTCCACAATTCCTGGGCGATTGGGGTTTCCTATTCGAGCTCGTTGCGTAATTAGTGCAATCCACTTGCTCCATGTAGCATCAGTTGCATGGTGTGTGGAAGGGACTTTCCCTTTAAACATCCAGCCTAGCACCAGCAGTCGGGGTGCTAGGAAAAGCTGAGCTTCAGTTCCAATTACCTCTGAAGCAGCTCGAACCCCTTCATAGGCGGCCAGTATTTCCTCTTCTGTTGGAGTGTAATTGGCCTCAGATCCTTTGTAGGCCCGACTCCAAAACCCTAACGGTTGCCCTCGAGTCTCTCCTTGTGTGTTTCCTCTTTTGAATGGGAGCCACAGACTTTGGTGTGGGTTGGCCAAGATCTATTGTAGAGGTTGCAGTATCTGCAGTATGCACTAGTCTATTTCCTTTTCCTCCCTGACAGTGCCAACAGCACTGACAGTGCTGACACCTCTCTTGAATGGGAACAACAGGCTTTGGTGTGGGTTGGTTCTCTGAATTATGGGCAAGGTCTATTGTAGTGGTTGCAGCATCTGCAGTATGTACTAGTCTATTTCCCCTTTCTCCCTGACAGTGCTGACACCCCTTTTGAATGGGAGCAACAGACATTGGGGTGGGTTGACCAAGGTCTATTGTAGAGGTTGCAATATCTGCAGTATGTACTAGTCTTTTTCCCCTTTCTTCCTGACAGTGCTGACACCTCTCTTGAATGGAAGCAACAGACATTGGTGTGGGTTGACCAAAGTCTATTGTAGAGGTCGCAGCATCTGCAGTATTTGCTAATCCATTTCCTCTTTCCCCCTGACAGTACTGACGCTCTGAATTAGGGGCAAGGTCTATCGTAGAGGTTGCAGCATCTACAGTATTCACCAATCCATTTCCTCTTTCCCCCTGACAGTACTGATGCTCTGAATTAGGGGCAGTGTCTACTGTAAGGGTTGCAGTAGCTGCAGCATTTGCCAATCCATTTCCTTGTTCCCCTTGACAGTGCTGACAGTACTGACAGTGCTGCTTGCTATCAAGCAGTGTTTGGTAGATGGTAGCCAAGCCCCAGCACAGTGCAGTAGGGCGTATTTTTCTGGGGAGCCCACTACAGTTCTTTTTCAAATATGCAGTCACCTTATTAGGATCTTGTAGCTGTTCAGAAGTAAAGTTCCAAACCACTGGGGGTAAGAAAGTGCCTAGGTACCTGCTCATATTTCGCCATTTGCCCTGCCACTCCAGCTTATCCAGCCTCAGGGAAAACTCTTGGGTGGTATTCATAAACCTGTGCCTAATATATATACATATATATATCGAAAGCAGAACCATTTGCACCAAAACCAACAGTAGGAAAATGCTAATTAGAATTTCCCAGGGATATTGGAAATTGTTAAAGACTCTTACAAGGCCTGTTTTATCCCTCCTTGTACCGAACAGCAAGAGCTGATACAAGTACTCTTTTAAGTTCATGAACCTCAATGTTATCCAATCATAGTCTGTTATCACAACATACACTAAACACACGTACGGGATGGCAACGAATCCTGGCAGGATTAAATGCAGCATGCCACGAGTTGGCAACCATGGCAGCATCCTTAAGAGTAAATGCCACAACATTGTACATAGAAATTACTTAAATAACCGTACCTATCACAACTCTATCTTAACTGTTATTGAGTTAAGGTCAAATCTATCGTTACCCCAACCTTTTTGCCCCCCTTGGGGGTCCCCCGTCGCCCCACGTTGGGCGCCAAAAGTTGTTGTGGTTTATACCTCAGCGGAAAGCTGAGGCCACAAAGGTCAGACAAAAAAAGCCCCCTACCACTTTAAGAGGTGGAGGATGGGCGAACGGAGCTAATCGAGGGGCTGCAGAGCCAGAGGAAAAAAAAACACAGGCTTGCAAGGTTAGGATAAGGATAGTTTACTAAACAACAGGGAAAAGTATGAAAACAACTAACTACAGTGCTATTATATACAGTGCAAACCTCTCTCCACACTATGTCATTTGAGCCGTGCCCGAACCGATTCAGATTCCCGAACGCAGCACTCCCCGAGCCCAGCACCCCCGAGCACCCCCCTCACCACCACCTGCCACGCCGATCCCGAAAAGAGAGAGAGCGAGAGAGAAGCCGGAACTCCCACACGCCTGCTCAGACCAGCACTTCCCGTGCCCGGAGCAGGTTCTGATAGGTCCGGAGTCTCCCCCGGAACTGGCACTGCGGCTGCCCAGACCGGGACTTCCCGTGCCTGGGTCCGAAGTCGCCCCTGCAAAAGGGGGGGGGCAGCCTGTCGGTTCATGATGCAATTGGCATGGAATACTCTCAGGGCTAACATAGCCTGCTGCTGGGCTGAACCCAGGACATACAGTATTTGATTTACCTACTTGGGAAGCTATTGGAGCTCAAATCCTTGATGAAGCCTCAGATGGGGTGAAAAAAGCTAAGTCGTTAATGACTCTCTGGAAATTAATTAAAAGAACTTTAACTGACATAGAGGCTGAATGCATTGCTGCCACTTCAACCTTTGCAGCTTTAACACCAGTTCCAGTTTCTACCGAACTGATTCAAAACGGGAAAAAATCTACTACAGAGAATGTGTTCAGGTTTCCAGGTGCCCCTTCACCCACCCCAGTTACTATACTAAGTAATAATACCATATTATCAGAGCAAAGTGATAAACCTGTCGGAACTGATCAGGAAGGGGAGGGATTAGTGCATGTAAAACTGCCCTTTCCCCCCCCATTATTATGACTTTGGAAGAAAAAGATGTGGAAACAAATGCACAACTGACTGCATCTAGTATCTATCTGCCTCTAACTTTAACTGAGCCTGAAACACCCCATGAAGCAGTCAACAATGTTAACCGAGATCAACAACTCCAGCTTGTCCTTGAAAAACTGGAAAACATAAAAGCGGGGCAGGCAATGGCATGCCCTGTTGTTAAAGGGTTTGAGCCTCTAGTCTCAGAACTGCCCACCCCAACACCTGAAGACTATGGATACGAAGAAAAACCGACTAAAGCACCAGCCACGTGGAGGAAAGGGATAATCATATTTATTGGGCTGTGTGAATCTGATGGCCTGGAACATCAGATCCAGAAGAGTACCAAGCATTAGTAGACACTTGTGCCCATTTTAATCCAACACCATCAAACTATGAAGAGTTAGAGCCCATCTACATTTCCGGAGTGACAGAGAGATCCTAGCAGTTGACTCTACTAGAAGTTGAAGTGAGTCTAACTGGGAAGTACTGGAAAAAACACCCCATTGTGACTGGCCCAGAGGCTCCGTGCATCCTGGGCACAGACTTTCTCCGGAGAGGGTACTTCAAACACCCAAAAGAGTACTGGTGGGCTTTTGGAATAGCTGCCCTAGAGACAGAGGAAATTGAACAATTATCTGTTTTGCCTGGATTCTCAGAGGACGACCCTTCTGTTGTGGGATTGCTGAAGGTTGAAGAACAACAGGCACCAACTACTTCCAAGATGGTGCACAGATGTCAATAGGGCACCTACAGAGACTCCCTGCTCCCCATCCAGAGGCTAATTCGTCAACTTGAGAGTGAGTGATCCACAGAACCCACTCACCATATAATGGTCTCATATGGACAGTATGGAAGCCCAATGGAGAGTGGAGTCTGACAGTGGATTATTGTGGGCCGAATGAAGAGACATGCTGGAACTCCAATATGAACTTGAGCCAAAGGCATCCAAGTGGTATGCCACAACTGACGTTGTATATACTTTCTTCTCAATTCCTTTGGCAGTAGAGTGTAGGCTACACCTGGAATTGACTGCCCCAGGGTTGGAAACACAGCCCCATCATCTGCCATGGACTGATCCAGACTGCATTAGAACAGGGTGAAGCCCCAGAACAACTGCAGTATATTTATGACATTATCGTATGGGGCAACATAACAGAGGAATTTTTTGGGAAAGGGAAAAAATAATAGAAATTTTGCTAGACACTGGTTTTGCTATCAAAGAAAGTAAGGTCAAAGGACCAGCTCAAGAATTCCAGTTTTTAGGAATAAAATGGCAAGACTGATGTTGTCAGATTCCAATGGATGCTGTTAATAAGACTGCAACTATATCCCTACCAAGCAAGAAAAAAGAGACATAAGCTTCTTGGGTTTCTGGCAATGCATATCCTAAACTACAGTTTCATTGTGAGCCCTCTCTACCATGAAACCCAGTAAAATGATTTCCAATGGGGCCTTTGAACAAATCAAACAATTATCCATGCAGTAGCCCTTGGGCCAGTCCAGACTGGACCAGATGTAAAAAAAGGGATCTACATCACAGACAGGAAGAATGGCCCAACCTGGAAGAAACCACCAAGGATTTTAGAGTTGGGGGTCCAGAGGAACTGAGGCCTGTTATACTCCGACAAAAAAGGAAATACTGGCAACATATGAAGGGGTTTGAGCTGCTTCGGAAGTGATTGGAACTGAAGCCCAGCTCCTCCTTGCACCCCAACTGCCAGAACTGAGGTGGATGTTCAAAGGGAAGGCCCATTCTACGCAGCATGCCACTGATGCTATGTGGAGCAAGTGGGTCACACTAATCATACAGCAGGCTTGCATAGGAAACCCCAATCACCCAGGAATCCTGGAAGTGATCACAGACTGGCCAGAAGGCAAAGCTTTTGGAATATCATCATCAGAGGAGGTGATGTGCTGAAGATGCCCCACTGTATAGTGAACTGCCAGAAAATGAGAAAAACTACACACTGTCCACAGATGGGTCCTGTCGCACTGTTGAAAAACATTGGAGGTGGAAGGCTGCCATATGGAGGGGTGGTTGCAGGAATGGAAGCAGAGTAACTGGCAGCACAGAGGAAAACCCATCTCGGCTGCTCCACTGTGGCAAGATATTTCTGTCCAATTAGAGAACCTAGCTGTAAAAGTACAGAGTCGAGCCACTGAAGAACATAAAACAACCATCAGGTCGATCAGGCTGCTAAGATTGAAGTGATTCAAGTAGACCTCAACTGGCAATGTAAGGGTCAATTATGTAATGTCATTAGTATAACATACAGTATCTATAACAACAATAAAACAGTAGTGAATTATTTAGCATGATATTGGCTATTCTCACCCAAAATCAAGTCCCCTTGAGGTACACATCGAGTTTCTCCATCCTTCTGCATTACCCACCAGGTACAACCAGGTCCTTGAGCAAAAACAATCCCAGATATGGGTTTACCTTTGCCTGTAGCAGGAATGACCCAAACTGTCTTTCCCAAAATACTCTTCATGTGCACTACTGGGACTCTGTCACCTTCTACAGTATGTGAGAATTCTGACTGGGCTGGACCAGCCCGATTGGTTGATGCCCTAGAGTTAACCAACCATGTGGCTTCTGCTAAATGTGTATCCCAATGTTTAAATGTTCCACCACCCATTGCTTTCAGTGTAGTCTTTAAAAGCCCATTGTAGCGTTCAATTTTCCCAGAAGCGGGTGCATGATAAGGAATGTGGTACACCCACTCAATGCCATGCTCTTTGGCCCAAGTGTCTATGAGAGTATTTCGGAAATGAGTCCCATTGTCTGACTCAGTTCTTTCTGGGGTGCCGTGTCGCCATAGGATTTGCCTCTCCAGGCCCAGAATTGTATTCCGGGCAGTGGCACGGGGTACAGGATATGTCTCCAACCAGCCAGTGGTTGCCTCAACCATTGTAAGTACGTACCGTTTGCCATGGCGAGTCTGTGGGAGAGTGATGTAATCAACCTGCCAAGCCTCCCCATATTTATATTTCATCCACCGTCCTCTATACCAGAGGGGCTTTAACCGCTTAGCCTGCTTGATTGCGGCACATGTCTCACATTCATGGATAACCTGTGCAATAGCATCTATGGTTAAGTCCACCCCTCGGTCTCAAGCCCATCTATATGTTGCATCTCTTCCTTGATGACCTGAAGTATCATGAGCCCATCGGGCTAGGAATAACTCACCCTTATGTTGCCAGTCCAAATCTACCTGGGCCACTTCAATCTTAGCAGCCTTATCGGCCTGCTGGTTGTTTTCATGTCCCTCCATGGCCTGACTCCTTGGTACATGGGCGTTCACATGACGTACTTTTACGGTAAGCTTCTCTAATCGAGTAGCAATATCTTGCCATAAGTCAGCAGCCCATATGGGTTTGCCTCTACGCTGCCAATTGTTCTTTTTCCACTGCCGCAACCACCCCCACAAGGCATTAGCTACCATCCACACAATTGTTTAGTTTCTTCTGTCTCCACAGCAGCTATTCCAAAAGCCCACCGGTATCCTTTAGGGTCTTTAAAATACCCTCTACGGAGATAGTCCATACCTAAAATGCACGGAGCTTCTGGGCCAGTCACGATGGGGTGTTTCTCCCAGTCCTTTCCAGTTAGGCTCACCTCAGCCTCTAGCACAGTCAGCTGTTGGGAGCCCCCTGTGACTCCTGAAATGTAAGCAGATTCTGTCCCTTCATAATTTGATGGCATTAGAGTACACTGAGCACCAGTATCCACTAGAGCCTCATACTCTTGTGGGTCTGATGTTCCAGGCCATCGCATCCACACAGTCCAATAAGTCCGATTATCCCTCTCCTCCACCTGGCTGGAGGCAGGGCTCCTCTATTGCTCCTGGATAGAAACTGGTGCAACATTTCTCCTGGCAGAGCCTCGTGCTCTTGCTCTACCTTGCAACTCCTTTACTCGTGCTTGAAGGGCTGAAGCGGGCTTTTTATACCACTTTCTCATGTCTTCTCCATGATCGCGCAGGTAAAACCACAGTTTGGCTCGGGGTGTGGCTCGGGGTGTGGCTCGTGTTGTGTCCCTGCTGTGTTCTCTCTCTTGGGACGGTGGATGACTTTTCCGGATAGCTGCAACATCGCTCTGTACAGGTTGGGAGTCGACCATGTGGTCGTCAAGTTTAAGTTTAACCAGTTGCTCTACTGCTGCAATGACAGAGCGTGCAACGTTGTCTTGATAAGTCCGGTGTCGGCGGGTCACTTCATATACGGTTGGTGGAAACATCTCCTCGTATTCCATCACTGCCAGTGAATTTGTGTGCCCTGATGGTGCACTTCGTATCACCTTACGCCACATGTCTGGGGTGCATCAGGCGTCAGCAGGATCATCAGGGAGCCTTGTGTTGTCCGAATCATAATAAATCAACTCTCGTACAGCTAATTCTCTCAGGTACTGGATAACTGTCTCTATGCTGTCGCTCTTGGGTCTCAGACAGGTAATATATTCTTTCATGGGGTATCTTTCCCAGCCACAGACTTTGGTGTGGGTTGGCCAAGGTCTATTGTAGAGGTTGCAGTATCTGCAGTATGCACTAGTCTATTTCCTTTTCCTCCCTGACAGTGCCAACAGCACTGACAGTGCTGACACCTCTCTTGAATGGAAGCAACAGACATTGGTATGGGTTGATTCTCTGAATTATGGGCAAGGTCTATTGTAGACGTTGCAGCATCTGCAGTATGTACTAGTCTATTTCCCCTTTCTCCATGACAGCACTGACACCCCTTTTGAATGGGAGCAACAGACATTGGTGTGGGTTGACCAAGGTATATTGTAGAGGTCGCAGCATCTGCAGTATTCGCTAATCCATTTCCTCTTTCCCCGTTACAGTACTGATGGTCTGGATTATGAGCAGTGTCTACTGTAGGGGTTGCAGTAGCTGCAGTGTTTGCCAATCCATTTCCTTGTTCCCCTTGATAGTGCTGACAGTACTGACAGTGCTGCTTGCTATCAAGCAGTGTTTGGTAGATGGTAGCCAAGCCCCAGCACAGTGCAGTAGGGCGTATTTCTCTGGGGAACCCACTACAGTTCTTTTTCAAATATGCAGTCACCTTATTAGGATCTTGTAGCTGTTCAGGAGTGAAGTTCCAAACCACTGGGGGTAAGAAAGTGCCTAGGTACCTGCTCATATTTCGCCATTTGCCCTGCCACTCCAGCTTATCCAGCCTCAGGGAAAACTCTTGGGTGGTATTCATAAACCTGTGCCTAATATATATACCTATATATATCGAAAGCAGAACCATTTGCACCAAAACCAACAGTAGGAAAATGCTAGTTAGAATTTCCCAGGGATATTGGAAATTGTTAAAGACTCTTACAAGACCTGTTTTATCCCTCCTTGTACTGAACAGCAAAAGCTGATACAAGTACTCTTTTAAGTTCATGAACCTCAACGTTATCCAATCATAGACTGTTATCACAACATACACTAAACACACGTACGGGATGGCAACGAATCCTGGCAGGATTAAATGCAGCAGCATACCACGAGTTGGCAACCATGGCAGCTTCCTTAAGAGTAAATGCCACAACATTGTACATAGAAATTACTTAAATAACCATACCTATCACAACTCTATCTTAACTGTTATTGAGTTAAGGTTAAATCTATCGTTACCCCAACCTTTTTGCCCCCCTTGGGGGTCCCCCGTCGCCCCACGTTGGGCGCCAAAAGTTGTTGTGGTTTATCCCTCAGCGGAAAGCTGGGGCCACAAAGGTCAGAAAACAGAAGCCCCCTACCACTTTAAGAAGTGGAGGATGGGCGAACGGAGCTAAGCGAGGAGCTGCAGAGCCAGAGGAAAAAAAACCACAGGCCTGCAAGGTTGAGATAAGGATAGTTTACTAAACAACAGGGAAAAGTATGAAAACAACTAACTACAGTGCTATTATATACAGTGCAAACCTCTCACCACACTATGTCATTTGAGCTGTGCCCGAACCGATTCAGATTCAGATTCCCGAACACAGCACTCCCCGAGCCCAGCACCTCCGAGCACCCCCCTCACCACCGCCTGCCACGCCGATCCAAAAGAGAGCGAGGGAAGCCGGAACTCCCACACGCCTGCTCAGACCGGCACTTCCCGTACCCAGAGCAGGTTCTGATAGGTTCGGAGTCTCCCCCGGAACTGGCACTGCGGCTGCCCAGACCGGGACTTCCCGTGCCTGGGTCCGGAGTCGCCCCTGCAAAGGGGGGGCCAGCCTTTCTGATCATGATGCAATTGGTATGGAATACTCTCAGGGCTAACATAGCCTGCTGCTGGGCTGAACCCAGGACAGGTGGTATGTCTTACAGAATCCACATCTGTAGCTAAGGCACTTAAAACCTTTGCTGTAGTATTTGTTTGATTTGCCAAGCAGCAGGCTACTTTGTTCAATTGAGCTAAAGCCTTTGCAGCAGCAGCTCCCAGAAGAAAGAAACTGGCATCAATTATTTCCCCTCTATTTCACAAGTTGATATGTAATATGAGGTAGGGAGCCTGCTTTGGCAGGGGGGTTGGACCCGATGATCTCTCGAGGTCCCTTCCAACCCCTAAGATTCTGTGATTCTGTGATTCTGTGATATTGTCATCACATTGCTGCGATGGTGATTGCTTCTGGCGTATGAGTATCTGAGTATGATTTTTAATCATGCTGATATTTCGTGTCAGTAGTGATAGGCGACCTATAGTACATGGACCCCCTACCAGGGCAGATGGGAGGCCTGGCCATGCCCGGTCTCAGCATATTAAAAACATTCCCGGGGGGCAACCTCCGTCGTGATGAAATTCCTAACATTCTTGTTCTCTCACACCAAGCCGAGGCGTTACAGAACACCTTAGTACTTGGCGACACATCTTGTGTCAGCAAGGTGCGGCCATCCTTATGGTATGACCCAGTGAATAGTACACACCAGGGGCTGTGTATGCTTCCAAGGATTTGCAGTTCCTGTGGCTCTGCAGCTGCAGGTAACTTGTGGTAGTCGTCAATAAGATGCGATAGATTGTTGGGAGAGTTTCCCAAAACCACTAGCATTTCCATAAATCTGTGTTATGTGGAAGTGGAAGCCCTACCAGACATGTCTGAAATGGCTGTTCTGGCATCTCCAGTGATGCACAGAAGGTTATCTGGTTTAGTGCTCTAGCCAGAGTCACCCATATGTTCATGCTGTTCCATGGTGTCATATGGTTAGGATGGTAAAAGGAAGCGCCATTCCCTGCAGTCGCTGTGAGAATCAGGAGTGTCAGGAGTGTTCAGGTGTAGGTAACATCAGCTTCTCGTCTCGTGCAGGCAGTGCATCTCGTCCGTGATCTTAGGCTGTGTGGAAGTCACTATTTCTCTAATTTACAGGCACATTTCAAAGACTGTTAAATAGTTCAATATATGTCCCATAGCAAAACTCAAGTCCACTGTGGCTGCACTTGGAACACTTGACTTCAGTTACTGGGATCAGGATCTTGTCTTGGTTCATGCAGGCTCGCTCTCTTCTGGATCCACGGCTGTATCCACTTGGCTGGTACCCACTTGGTTCCCATATCTGTAATGACACAGGCAGATCTCCTTCCCCAAGTTAGTACCTGTAACTTCATTTCTTACGAACACCTGACATTGACTTTCTTTGATCCCTTCCAAACCTCCTTTTAAACCTACGCCATGTTTCACCATTGGAGGTACTTGTAGCGACCAGCAGAGAACAACATGCAATTCGATATGAATTTTAGGTGAAGCCATTTTATTGGGTGAAATCATACAGATTATATACCTTTATTACTGCAAACGTGGCAAGCTAAAAAACTGCTAATTGGTTACACACACTGTTCACACCGTATTGATTGGTTAGTAATTATAACGAGTTCTGATAAACCTATCTTATAGCTAAATATCGTTAATGCCTAAAAGTATCCGCACACCTGCTGTTTTGATCATCTTATGGTTGGTTCTTAACATATTCCGTTACTGGAGAGATATCCTTCTCTCCCCTTTTTGTTTGTTGTGGGAAATATTGGAAATGTTGCTTTTGCAAACCAAAATGGGTTGTTGTAATTTTTGTACTGACTTGTAAAATGGAGAACTTAAAGGGAGTATTAAGTTTTGCTGTTATGGACAAAAACCATTCTCTCCCATAAAAGGTAGCTGGGGGAGACAAAGCTCAACCAAGAGGTTTATCTAAAACCTGTATCGAGCTTTGACTTCCCCTCAGCCCTAGGCCATGTCAGTTGCCGGGAAGAGTTAAGATAAGAACAAATGTTTACCAGTAAGCAGTTGTCCTAGACAAAGAGACTCATGCATTTTAATTCTCTTCACCTATGGGAAACTGCCAGACCCCTGATGACCATCATGGGATGCAGATGCGATTAGGAGGAGTTTATGGAAATCATTTCCTAGAACTCATCTTAATACGAAGCCGGACAAGTAATGAATAATGTACAAGAACATGGTATAAAAAGGTTGTGGGCTCTGACCAAAAGTGTGCCTACTTTTTGGGTCACCCGCTCTTGCAAGAACGTATAATAAATTACTGCTTCACTAACGTTTCTACCTGGAGTCCTTGGTTTAGGACCTTTTGTCATTTCTAACATTTGTGAAGCAAACGCTTGAGAGTTTGATTCATACGTTCCACCATGGCTTGGCCTGTGGGTGAACATCATGTCCCTGTGACATGGGTAATGCCCCATAACTCGAAGAAGGTTTGTGTTGCCTGTGCTATATATCCTGGGCCATTGTCGATTTTGATTTCACGGGGTACCCCAAGTACTGCTATGTCAGAGCGCATGTGGTGTTGGACGTGTTTACTAGATTCCCCTGTTTGTGCAGTAGCCCATACTGCCAGAGAAAAAGTATCGATACAAACATGGACATAATTTTACCGACCAAATTCTGGGATGTGTGCAACGTCTATTTGCCAGACTTCTAGTGGGCCTGTGCCATGAGGATTGACTCCAGGGGCAAGGCCACTGGTGAATTGCTGACAGTCTGGGCACGACTGTACAATCCCTTTAGCCTCGGCAACCGACAGGTGGTATTGTTGTTGAAATACCTTGGCAGATTGATGAAAGAATTCATGCGATCTCCGAGCCTGTGCAAAGCGGTCTGCTGAGGGAGCAGCCCATGCTGGTGCTACCAACCTGTCCGCTCTCTGATTTCCTTCTGCTTGACCTTGAGTTAGTCCAGTGTGGCTGCGAATATGGGTTATAAAATACTGATGCTGTCAGTTATACAGTAGGAGCCATAATTCTTTAAACAACTTATACAATCTTTCATCTGAAATTCCTTTTAATAGTGGCACGTTCCATTTGCGTCACTATTCCCACCACATACAGTGAATCACCGACTATATTAACCGGTTTGTCTTTCCACTTCTCAAACACTTTTACAACTGCCTGTAACTCTAACTGCTGAGTTGAGGCTTGGGCTCCTTTAAATATCAAATCCTGCCATTTTCCATTCTCTTCCCATGTAATTGCAGCCTTCTGAGTTCTACCTCCCACATCAGTAAATACTGTAATACCCTGAACCGTATGCCCAGACAACAAGGGCTTTTCTGCTATTTGACAGTTATGTACTACTGTAAAGATTCTATGTGGTGGTGTCCTGGTTTCAGCTAAGATGGAGTTAATTTACTTTTCAGCAGTGGATGGAATGCCGCGCACGCGTGGGTGTTAGGACAAAAGCAGTGCTGATAGCACCCTGATTGTCTCTATTTGTTGCCAGGCAATCAATGACTTTTTCAGTTTGTTCGCATTTACCATACTAACGAGAAAGGAGGGAACACAGCCAGGACAGGTGACCCAAAACTGGCCAAAGAGGATATTCCATGCCAATTACGTCATGCTCAGTATAAAGGGGGGACTGGGAGAAGAAAAAAAATTCCTCTTCCAGGATTTGCGGTTTTTGGGGATGGTCGGGTTCCAGGATGGCTCTGGGCGGTACGGCCTAAGTTCTGTGGTTTGGTGAGAGATTGCATTGTGTATCATCAGTTTCGTGTATCTTATGCTCTAAAGTAGTGTTATCACTGTTGTTCTGTTTTATCTTTTTCTGCTAGTTTAGTAAACTATCCTTATCCCAACCCGCGGGGTTTTGGTTTGGTTTTTTTTCCCTCTTCACATTTCCCTTTCTTCCACCCCCCCACCACCTCCCCGCAACTTTCCACCCCTCCCCTTTTTGTTAAAAGAACAAGTGACTGTGTGGGGCTCAGCTCTCAGCTGAGGCTAAACCACCACAGGTAGGTAATGCACTTTCACTTCCCCTGCATAGTCTAATAAAGCTATTTGCAGGGCAGTACTGTTCCTCAAGGCCCAAGCTAAATACTCTGCTGCTAATGGAACAACAATAAATGCGGGTTCTGTTCCTGCTATTTCTACTACGTGATTGCAGCCTTTTATAATGACCTGGGCTATCACTTCCAGACATGTAGTTACAGTTCACTTTGGCTGCACTGGCAAAAATACCCATTCTAACAAACTTAAGGGATCTTTGCCATTAGTCCACTGCATTATAATAGCAAACACATGCTCTGTTTGATTAATGACTGTGACTCCTATGTCCCAGTCAGGATCCCATTGATGGGTGTATGTATTTTTGATTTTGTTACTAATAACTTCCAGGGACTTTTTAGCTTCTGACAGGATTCTCAGTGCTCCTGCACCACCTCCTCCCTTTAGCAATGCCACTAAAGGTTCCAGTTCCCTGTTCGTAATGCCACACAATGATCTAACCCAGTTAATATATCCGAGCAACTTTTGAACACCAATTTAATGTGCTGACCTCAGCTCGGATCTTAATCTTTTGAGGTGTTATGGTACTTTTATCAATCTGCCACCCCAGATATTTCCACACTGGCTTCTTTTGAATTTTCTCTGGAGCAATCTGTAACCCCTTGCTTTTCAAATGCACTGTTAACTCATGAATCAAACTTTCAATGTCTAATTTTTTTCCTGCAATCAGTATGTAATGATAAAAGATTAGATCAGGATGCGCTTTTCGTACTGGAGCAAGTGCCCAGGCTACATAAGTCTGGCACATAGTTGGTGAATTTTTCATGCCTTGTGGAAGCACTACCCAATGATACCTTTTCATAGGTTCATTTTTGTTTATATTATGGACTGAAAAAGCAAATTTTTCATAATCATCAGGGTGTAAGGGAAGTGAAAAAAAACAATTATTTTTTTAAAAAATAGGCGTGTTCCACAGACTTGTGGAAGGCTTAGTATGTCCCTTAGACAGTTGCTCCCATATTAAGTCTTGAGTTGGGCAAGTTGTTTCTTGAGTAAGCAGCCATTGATCGACCCAAATGGGGGCTTCTGTTTTCCAGGTTAATTTTAAAATTAGCTGCCCACTTTCAATGGTCACTATCAAAAATCCTTTTGCTTAGTAACCAGCCTTGCTCTCAGTTGGATAAATGCATCCCTGAACTTGCATCACATATGAATGAACGCTGCAAACCGACCCATCAGACAAACGACATTGCAAGATGCAAGTTGCCACGTTTGCTTCGGATAGATGGGGGATGGGGATGGGGGGGAGTGGTTCTCCCACTTCTGTGGCACTTCTGCCAAGGCACCCAGCGCCATGACATGCTGTCGCGGGTCTCGGCCACTTCGCACAGTGCCACTTTTCCCCTGCCCCCAACCGTGAAGCACAGCGCGACCCCACCGGCCACTGGGACTGAGCCCTGGGTGAGCGCTAGGACCCGGGGGAATGCTAAGACCCTGGGGGAGCAGTAGGACCGGATGCCGCGTCGTCTCTATGCTCCCTCTGCCTCCCATGGGCCCACTATCAACTCTCTCCACCACTCTCTCATCCCCGCATAAACTTTTCCCCGGTAATTTCCGCAATTGAGCAGGACTAGGGTTCCCTTCATTTCAAATCAAACTACCCCCATTTAACCATTTCTCGCATTCTGATGCCACCTTACGTGCCCAGGCTCCATCGAGCAGTCTCTGCAGAGTCTCTCGGATGTCAGGAGACAGTGGTATATCTCTGAGTTTGTCGGGAGGTGTGGGTGGGAGCGGTGGGTGTAGAGACAAAGTGGGTCCCTGATCTGAAGGTTAGCGAGGCAGATTCTGGACCGTCTCCGTAGGATTCTTGCCTGTGTCCATAGGTTTTGGAGGTGCTGTGGGGGCAACACTAACCGGTGCTTTATCCGGTGTTTCTTTGAATTTGTAGTCTTTGGGGGGAGGGGCGGACGGTCCTGAGACTAAAGGCTCAAACACTTTAACAGCAGGGCATGCCATTGCCGTGAGAGCTTTAGCAACCCCCGTGGCGTCTGTCTGCTCCACTTTTATGCTTTCCAGAGTGGACATCAATGATCACGTCACCACCGCAGCAGATGCTCCAACATCGCCTCATCGTATTTTATGCCTCTCTTAGAAAGGATCTTTGCTAAAATCCTGACTATAGCCCTTTCCTCACTAGATAACTTATTCCCCATAGCTGTAACAGCTGCTCACCTTCTTAGGCGTATTGCTGCAGAGTATCGTTTTCTCTTCTCACTGTTGTCCTTGAGCGCTGTCAGGTCGCTGCAGTGATTTTTTCCAGCTGGTCCTCTCCTCCAGAGTTTTGCCGACTTCTTTGGTTGCAGTTTCAGGAGCTCATCGGTCGTAGTTTCAGATCGCATCGGCCACAGTCTCAGGATCGCGTTTGGGTCACTATTTGTGGAGATCAGCAATGGGCAACACACAATTCGATATGAATTTTAGGTGAAGCCCTTTAATGGGTGAAATCACACAGATTATATACATTTGTTACTACAAACATGGCAAGCTAAAAAAACGCTAATTGGTTTTCTACACTGTTTACACCACATTGATTGGTTAGTGATTATAATGAGTTCTGATAAACATATCTTATAGCTAAATATCGTTAGTTTACCTTTGATGCCTAAAAACATCTGCACACCTGCTGTTTTGACCATCTATTATGGCTGGTTCTTAACATGTTCTGCTACTCTCAAATACCTTCCCATAACTCCTTGGTTTAGGGTAGTCTGTACCCCTGTCTTCAAGGCCACTGTGTTTTAAGAATGTGATTATCAAAATCCTCTCAGCATGAGTAACTTTCCTGTCTCATGGGAACACGAGGATATTGTCAGGACCTATGTCTTCAGTGAGGAGAGCTATACCGCTGGCAGGCCTACTGTCTTCCCCAACACATAAACACATTCTCTGTAGTAGATTTTTTCCCTTTTTGAATTGGTTCTGTAGAAACCAGAACTGGTGTTAAAGCTGCAAGGGCTGATGCAGCAGCAATGCATTCCGCCTCCATTTCAGTCAAAGTTCTTTTAATTAATTTCTAGAGAGTCACTAACAACTTATCTTCTTCCACCCCATCTGAGGATTTGTCAAAGATTTGAGCTCTAATAGTTTCCCAATTATGTAAATCAAATGATGTACTAACGCTTGTTATAAGGTCTCTTTCTTTGCTCCACAAAAGGAGCTGTTTAAGAGTCTTTTCATCATATTTAATTCCTTTCTTAGAGAGAATATGGTGGAGGAGTTTCACTACCGCTTCGTCATCTTTATCAAGTGTGTTCCCTATTCCCCCCCGACCGCTCACCTTATAGGCAAGATTCGATTAATTCACTGGCAACACTGCACTTTCCGTCTCAGAGGACGCCATCCTCAGTCTCAGAGGACACACTATCAGGTGCAGCTGGACTGTCGGTCGGTTGCCGCCTTCGAGTCTCTCTCCCTCCTATTCCAGCTGCTATTTGATCCTTGTCCTGGTTTCAGCTAGGATGGAGTTAATTTCTTTTCTAATAGTGGATAGAATGCTGTGTTTGGGACTTAGGATGAAAGCAGTGCTGATAACACCCTGATGTTTCTAATTGTTTCCAAGCAACCAAGGACTTTTCAGTTGTTCATATTGCCCTACTAACAAGAAAGGAGGGGATGCAGCCAGGACAGGTGACCCAAACTGGCCAAAGGGGGTATTCCATGCCAATTACGTCATGCTCAGCATAAAGGGGGCTGGTGGGAGGAGGAGCGCGGTTTTTGGGGACGGTCTTTTTTTTTGGGATGGCTCTGAGCTGTACAGCCTGAGTTGTGTGGTTCAGTGAGAAACTGCACTGTGTATCACTAGTTTCATATATTTTGTGCTCTAAAGTCCTGTTATCATTGTTATATCTATATCTATTTCTGTCACTCCAGAAATGCAGAAGCGTTCTACCCCTTCATGATATGATGGCATTAGGGTACACTAGGCACCAGTATCCACCAGAGCCTTGTACTCTTGTGGGTCTGACGTGCCAGGCCATCGGATCCACACATTCCAATAAACCCGGTTGTCCCTCTCCTCCACCTGGCTGGAGGCAGGGCCCCTCTATTGCTGCTGATCATATTTGCTGTTCACAGGTTGCATAAAGGACTTAGAGGTCACTTCAAGAGGATCAGGCATATCAAAGATATAGATAGGCCTTCCACTTGGTCTAGGGAACTGCCTGGTGGAAACTGGTGCAGCATTCTTCCTGGCAGAATCTCGTTGTGTGATTGTTTTACCCTGCAGCTCATTTACTCGTACTCGAAGGGTTGAGGTGGGCTGCATATCTCAGTTCCTCCTATCCTTTCCATGTTCAAGCAGGTAAAACCACAGTGTGCATTGTGGTGTGTACCTTCTGTATTCTCCCTCTTGGGATGATGGACGCTTTCTCCCAGTAGCTGCAACATTGCTCCATACAGGTTGGGAGTTGGACACATTGTTGTCAAGTCGTTGGACCAATTTCTCTAAAGCTGCGATGACAGAGAGGGAAACATTGTCTTGATATTGCCGGAGCTGGCAGGTCACGTCACATATGGTTGCTGAATCCTTATCATTCCAGTCCATTGCTGCCAGTGAATTGGTGTGCCCTGATGGTGCACTTCGTACAACCTTATGCCACATGTCTGGGGTGCATTGGACTTCATCAGGATCAGCAGGAAGCTGTGAGTTGTCCAGATCATAATAAATTACCTCCCGTACAGCTAATTCTCTCAGGTGCTGGACAGCTGTGTCTATGCTGTTCCACTTGCGTTTCTGACATGTAATGTGTTCCTTTATGGGATATCTTTCCTTCACACTTGACAGTAGTCACCCCCCGAGGCTGAGGGTTTCCGGCCTTCTCCCAATTGCCTTGTCAATGCCTCCTTCCCTAGCTAGGGATCCCAACTGCTTGGCCTCCCTGCCTTCTAATTCCAGACTATTGGCCCCATGATCCCAGCATCTGAGCAAACAAGTGATAATGTGCTCACTTGGGTGGCGACTGAAATCTTATTGAACCTCACGCAGCTCACTCAGGGTCAGGGATTGGGTGACGACCTCTGGTTCTGCCTCATCCTGACATCCTTGAGATGGCCCTGGTTCATCATCATCATCCCTCGTTGTGCAAACTGATTTCTTTGTGTATTTCTTCTTTTGTACGGGAGCAACAGACACTGATGTGGGTTGTTTTTTTGGATCAGCAGCAGTGTCTGCTGTGGGGATTGCAGTAGCTGCAGCATCAGTTGCAAAGTTTTCAATAGCCACAGTTATATATATATATATATATATATATATATATATATATGTTTCTGCCATTCTAGTAAACTATCCTTATCCCCTGCTGTACCGTGGGGTACCACCCACGGGTGACAGTCCTTCACAAATGTCTCCAACGTAAGTCTTTTCCCACAGGGCTTCATCTCTTCACCAGCTGACACAGCGTGAGTCACTTCTATGGGGCGCAGTCATAGCATCATAGAATGTTTCTCAGTCTCTCAGGCCCAGACTGCTCCAGCCTGGTCCTCCATGGAGTCACAAGCCTTCCACCCCAGCAAATCCACTCTGTCGTGGATCTAGATCTCTCTCTCTCATCTCTGTGTCTATGTACTCTGCAAGTACTGGCAGAGGCTTGTTCCAACGTAGATCACAACATCTTCCGTATATCTCAACCTCCTCCAGTGTGGGGCCTCTCCATAGCCTCTTCATAACCTTCTATGATGTCATCACCAGCTGGGTAGATGGAGGGAGAGCAGTGGATGTCATCTACCTTGACTTCAGCAAGGCTTTTGATACTGTCTCTCATTACATCCTGATAGCAAAGCTGAGAACGTATGGAATAGATGAGTGGATGCGGCGAGCATTATTGATGCAGCAGTTACTCTGCAGCTATTTTAGGCACCCTGTTTCCAACTTAGAATTTAAACTTTAGAATTGTAGGGGTTGGAAGGGACCTCGAGAGATCATTGGGTCCAACCCCCCTGCCAAAGCAGGCTCCCTAGGACATATCACTCAGATAGGCAGCCAGATGGGTCTTGAACATCTCCAGAGAAGGAGACTCCACCACCTCCCTGGGCAGCCTATTCCAGTGCTCTGAGACCCTCACTGTGAAAAAGTTCTTCCGCATGTTGGTGCGGAACTTCCTATGTCCCAACTTGCAGCCATTGCCCCTTGTCCTATCCCCACAGACCACAGAAAAGGGGCTGGCTGATTCCCCCTGCATCCCCTGCTTAAGATAATTATAGACATTAATTAGGTCCCCCCCTTAGTCTTCTCTTCTCTAGGCTGAAGAGTCCCAACTTACTCAGCCTATCCTCATAGGGGAGATGTTCCAGACCCCTAATCAACTTCATAGCCCTTCTTTGGACTCTCTCAATGAGATCCCTGTCCTTTTTAAACCAAGGAGCCCAGAACTGGACACAATACTCCAGGTGGGGCCTGACCAGGGTAGAGTAGAGGGGGAGGATCACCTTCTTTGACCTACTGGCTACACTCCTCCGGATGCACCCCAGGATCCCATTGGCCCTCTTAGCCACCAGGGCACACTGCTGGCTCATAGCCAACCTGTCATCCACCAGGTCCTTCTCCATAGAGCTCTTCTCCATCAGGTCAACCCCCAGCCTGTACTGATACAGTCGGTTGTTCCTTCCCAGGTGCAAGACTTTACACTTGCACTTGTTGAATTTCATTAGATTTCTCCCAGCCCAGCTCTCCAACCTGTCCAGGTCACGCTGAATGGCAGCGCAGTGTTCCTGCGTGTCAGCCACTCCTCCCAGCTTTGTATCATCAGCGTACTTGCTGAGGGTGGATGCTATTCCTTCATCAAGGTCGTCAATGAAGATATTAAACAGGACCGATGATGCTGATTGCCGAATGGTCTCTCCCTGTCCTTATCTTGAATCCTAAGCTTCTCAATATATATTTTCTCTCCTGTCCAGCTGAAAAGGGGAGTGATGGTGGGCATCTGGCCTTCAGCCAGGGTCAAACCACCGCCCATCTCTATTGCCTTGAAATACCTCTATGACTGTTGGAGCCCAAAGTCATGGATTACATGAAATCAACAGAAATTTTAGATGGGCAGCCCATAGACTAAGGGAATATACATCTGTATGTGTGGAAGTGTAGGATCTGGGCATTATGTAGATGGTATAGAATAAGGGATGGGAAATGTCCTAGTTTTTGGATAGCATAGAGTTTATTTTCATAAGAAGCTGTGAGGGGACACAGCAACGATAGCTGACCCAAACTATACAAAGAAATATTTGATACCATGAGGCTTCACTCTGGACATCATGCTCTTCATATTGATGCCTCGGAAAGCCAGAATCAAAACTCAGTAGCCGTGGTGACTATTAAGCAGGTATTCTTTATTGCAGCGCTGGGCACATGGGGGATGGCTCCTCCAAATGTGTGCATCCAGTAAAGCAAAATTTCTCATGTTTATACTTTAATTATACATATTTTTATACATATACATATACATTATACATATACATATACATTATACATATACATATACATTAATTATACATATTCATTATAATTTCTAAGAAAAGGCAGGGTTATGCAAATTATTCCCAGGAAGTCATTTACATTAACTCCACCCAGATGGAGCATGCTCAATGACACTCAGGGGGTCTTCCGGTGGTCTGCAGGGATGAAGGCTGGTCATCTTCCTCTCTCTCAGTGCATGCTCTTTACGGTTTTCTCCATGCTTATCTGGGCTCCCATCACCTGCACCAACTAGTTAGTTTTTCACTGAAAACAAGATATACTCTGTCTTTTAATTGGTTGTTAGTCTCATTATTTATGACTCCTCTATCTCCTACTTCCTCTAGTTTCAAGGCTGTTGCACTATTATGGTTAAGTTTTATAGCAGCTTTCATGAAACAGCTTATGTGATTACAGCCAAATTCTGCTAAAATTCAAAACTAATCTATTCCTGAAAACACACAGATTCTTACTTCTTTATCTTCAAGTCTGTGACTGTCGCATTGTGTCCTGGGTTCAGCCCAGCAGCAGGCTATGTTAGCCCTGAGAGTATTCCATACCAATTGCATCATGATCAGGCAGTCTGCCCCCCCCTTGCAGGGGCGACTCCGGACCCAGGCACGGGAGGTTCCGGTCTGGGCAGGCACAGTGCCAGTTCCGGGGGCGACTCCGGACCTATCAGAAACTGCTCTGGGCACGGGAAGTCCCGGTCTGGGCAGACGCAGTGGGAGTTCCGGCTTCTCTCTCTCTCTCTTTTGGATCGGCGTGGCAGGCGGTGGTGAGGGGGGTGCTCGGGGGTGTCGTGCTCGGGGAGTGCTGCGTTCGGTGCTCTGAATCTGAATCTGAATCTGAATCGGTTCGGGCACGGCTCAAATGACATAGTGTGGTGAGAGGTTTGCACTGTATATAATAGCACTGTAGCTAGTTGTTTTCATATTTTCTCCTGTTGTTTAGTAAACTATCCTTATCCCAACCCGAAGGCCTTTGGTTTTTTTTTCCTCTGGCTCTGCAGCTCTTCGTTTATCTCCGTTCGCCCATCCTCCACCTCTTAAAGTGGTAGGGGAGCTTCTTTGTCTGACCTTTGTGGCCCCAGCTTTCCGCTGAGGTATAAACCACAACAATTGTTATGGTTGTTTTGCATCTGCTCTCACAAGCAGCTTACACAGTTACAGCTTTCTCTTAAACTAGTCTATTCTTAAAACTATGAAAATTCTCATATTAAAGTTATATTAATTGTCTCTTAAGCTACACCTTTATCAATCTATTCAGCATGATTACTTTTCACTGAATCAATATAAGGTGGGAGCTGGCCCAGGGAAGAGGAGTGTCTTCTCAGGGATGGGTTGAGCATCAGGTTCTGGGTTGTGAGCGAATTGCATTGTGCATCACCGGCTTTGTAATATTCATTTATTTATAAGTACTGTTGATTTTATTTTCTTCTTCCTTTGCCAACCTAGTAAACTGTCCTTATCCCAAACCCATGAGTTCTACCTTTTTCTTCTAGTTCTCCCCTTCCAAATGAGGGGGGAGCAAGGAGCAAGCAAGTGTCTGTGTGGTCCTTAGCTGCCTGCTGGCACTAAACCACAACAACATAGTCAACATATTGACTGGTTTTTACTTAACCACAGCTTCTTTCCTACACACAAATTGTACTTTAATTTTTACCATCACATGAGATTTTTCCACCAGCATCTGCCATAGGTCAGCTCAGTTGTCCTGAGTAATGACACAGTAGCTCAGACATTTTGTTCTTGCTCATTAGGACCTGTGAACTTGCAAACCTCAGGCCATTGTTTGCCAGAAGGAATCAAAAAACTTATAGTAAATAAAATCTCTTAAGTGTTCAATTTTAAATATTTATAAAAGATGCTACTTGTATCCCTGTAATTTCTCTGAATGTTATCTTGTACTCAGAAATTGCCGCAATTGAGGGACGGGACACTTGCTTAATGTAAGCAAAGTGATCGCTTTATTGTACGCACACAATAGTTTATATAGTTTCTAGTTACACAAGAATAAAGTGTGTCTAACATTGATTGGTTAACGTGGTTAACGTAAAATCATCTCATAGCTATAAGTCGTAGATGTTACTAAGGTTACTAAGGTTGTGCGTTATCCTTGCCCTTGTCCTGTAGCTTCTTAGTTACACAATAACCACGGCAGAATGTTTCTGTTTCACGATGTCTTGTGTCTCCTGCTTATCAGGTCACAATGGAGTGTTTCTGTCTCCTTGCTTATCAGGTCTCCCACAGCTTTTGTCTGACCAAGGCGATCAGATCTTGGTCACGTTTATTGTGTAACCCTTCGGGTGCAGAACCATCGCTTGCTTTCCCCACATCTCCCCCGTTCTGTTGAACAATAAGAATTTTGTGAATACAGTTAGATATCATTTTTTGTATACACTGTAAAAAGCATGGCAAACAAATTAAAAGTAATAAAAAGACAAGCACAATATACAATACTATTTTGATCAAACTTTTTATCCATCCTGTAAAACCCCAGCTAGAAAATAATTTATCTAGCCAGTCCCATCTATCATCTTCTCGGAGTTTCTCAACTCCGTTCTTAAGTTGTTGTATGCTGGCATGGATTGATTCCGAGTGGTCAGAGAGATTCATACAACACATGCCTTCAAAATCCTCACAGCCATGTCCTAGAGCTAAAAGCAAAACATCTATAGCTGCACGATTTTGTAACGTTGCATGTCGTATACTATCTACATCAAGCAAAAGATCAGAAAGCACCTCACTAGTGGCATAGGTTTGTTTTGCTAACCAACATCCCAATTTGTCCAAAGTGCCCAGTGCTTTTGCAGCTGCGACACCAGGGGCAAGGAGGGAGGCCATAAAGCGTTGTCCAAAGTTCCAAAAAATCTATATTATCATTACACTTAGAAGTAAAAGCGTGAGTTGACCATTTCCTTCGAGAGTGAATCTTGCGCATTTGTAAAATGCTAGATGTCTTGGGGGTAAGAAGTGAAAGGCGTCCCAAACTACAAGGGCCTCCTTTAATGTGTGAAGGTATGCCTGCCCATGCCCGGTCCCCACAAATAAAAAATATACCAGGTGGTAATGCTATGGGCATATTTGCAGATTTTGATATGTTGTTCGATGTATAATTACACCACGCTGTTTCATTGCGAAATATGGGGTGCATGGGGGATATGTCCCATGCCTGCGATTGATTCTTCCCTGTATAGTTGAACTTAACACAAAAATCCATTTTTACTGATCCTAATAGTTCAATCTCTTGGGGTCTGAGTTGTGGCCTATACGGTGTCCACCCATCCCAGTTATCTGTGGGATTGGTCATCAATTGCGGAAAACTACACAGTTCTGTCCATTTATCAAGTGGTGATCCTACAAGACAAGTAGAAAAAGGGTTTTCTGGGGAAGCAGTGGCCAAGCAGAGAGTATCTTGACCTGTTAGGTTGGCTAATGTAACCCATATATTAACCTTAGGGAAAAATGGGGGGAAAGGGTTGGCTTCCACTACGGCCCCAAACAAGGAATCACAGAATCTTAGGGGTTGGAAGGGACCTCAAGAGATCTTCGGGTCCAACCCCCCTGCCAAAGCAGGCTCCCTATCTCATATTACATAGATAGGCGTCCAGACGAGACTTGAATATCTCCAGAGAAGGAGACTCCACCACCTCCCTGGGCAGCCTATTCCACTGCTCTGTCACCCTCACTGTGAAAAAGTTCTTCCGCATGTTGGTGCGGAACTTCCTGTGCTCCAGCTTACAGCCATTGCCCCTAGTCCTGTCCCCACTGACCACTGAAAAGGGGCTGGCCAATTCCCCCTGCCAGCCATGTCTAAGATACTTGTAAACACTAATTAGGTCCCCCCTAAGTCTTCTTTTTTCCAGGCTGAACAGACCCAGCTCACTCAACCTTTCCTCATAGGGGAGATGTTCCAGACCCCTAATCATCTTTGTCGCCCTTCTCTGGACTCTCTCCAGAAGGTCCCTGTCTTTTCTATACCAGGGAGCCCAGAACTGGACAAAAGGAATATCATGATGGTAGTTTTCAGGTGGGCGGCGAAGCGTCCGTGTCCGGTTCTTCGGCTGAGGTCGTCGTCAATGGTTCTCTAAAGGGTTTAACATTCTTCGCCGGGATCCATCGCGGACCACGTTCTGTGGAAACACAAGCATAACCCCTCCCCCAGGTAACAAGTGGGTAAGGGCCTAAAATTTTTCCTGTTTCCAGGTCCTTTATTAAAACTGGTGCCTTTTTTGATTCTGTAAATTCTTGGCTCATACTAAAATGTCGAACAATAGGGGGATTTTGATCCATAAAGGAGCAATTTAAAAAATTGAAAACTTATAATGCTTTCTGTACTCTTTCTCCTGGGGTTGCCTTTCCCATTCCCCCTTTTTGTTTTTGTAAAATATTTTTTAAAGACTGGTGAGAGCGCTCGATAAGGGATTGGCCGGTAGGGGAATGAGGTATTCCTGTGATATGTGTAATGCCCCAGGTATTAAAAAAGGCTTGTAAAGTAGTAGAAATATATGCAGGTCCATTATCTGTTTTCATTTTTTGGGGTATTCCTAAGGTGGCAAAGGCCTGTAGAAAATGACGTCTAGCATCGTGAGCCTTTTCTCCCGTATGACAGGAGGCATATAAGGCTCCAGAAAAAGTATCTATCGAGACATGTATATATTTTTGTCTTCCAAATTCTGAGTAATGTGTGACATCAGTTTGCCATAATTGTAAGGCTTGCAGTCCTCGGGGGTTGATTCCACCCGCGACTGATGGGAAAGACACGCATTGGCAATCAGGACATGTGGCAATAATTTCTGTTGCCTGTTGTGTAGTGATATTGAAGGAGCGTTTTAATGCCCCGGCATTCTGGTGAAAAAAAGGAATGGCTAAGTCTTGCTTGAGCAAAAAGATCTGGGAGGATTTGTGTTGTAAGGGTTAATAGGTCAGCTTGTCTGTTTCCTTCTGCAATATAACCTGGTAAAGTGGTATGTGACCGAACATGCATAATAAAATAAGGAGTTAGCCTGGAATCCAACAGGGCAATAAGTTCCTGTAACAGATCAAATAAAAGAGGGTTAGAAACATCTTTCAAAACAGCTGCTTCTGCGCGTTGAACTATGCCAGCAACGTAGGCAGAATCAGTAATTATGTTAAGAGGTTCTGACCATTTGCGAAAAACACGTACAACTGCTGCAAGTTCTACAATTTGAGGCGAACCTGGTACTAGAGAAACATCCGAGTTCCATTTTTCAATTTATTGGTCCCACCAGATGATGACAGACTTGTGAGTTTTTCCGGATCCATCTGTAAATACTGTAAAAGCCTCCAAAGGCGTCTCACTTCTCTTTGGTCTCTGTGAAAGTTGGAAGTCAAGGTGTAAAAGTTTATGAGCTGGCAGGTGAGAAGAGATTTGTCCAAAGTAGTCAGCGAGAGCCATTGCAAAGGCGTCCAATTGTTGATATAGCCATGAAAGATAAGTTTTGACCACTGGCAGATATATGTGTGTAAAGTCAATCCCTGCCAGAGTTAGCAGTCGTCGTGCTTTAAGGATCAGAGAGGCAAACATTTCATGTTGTGCAAACATTGTTTTTGAGGGTTGATGTGATAAAAATATCCACTCAATAATTAACAATGGGTCTTTTTGTGCAATATCCCATTGAAAGATGAGGGCATATGGCTGTCTTGTGGGATTTAAAATTTTTAGATAAAATGGAAGGTCTGGATCATAACGGTGTGCCTGTCTAGATTCAATAGCTTCAGTAACTTTTGTAATGGCCTTTTGAGAAGGTTTGTCCAATGTTCTTGGAGCACAAATGTTAGTGTCTCCTTTCAAAAGTTTGAAAAGAGGATCAAGATCAGAGTTTGTAATTCCTAATAAGGGGCGAACCCAATTTATGGTTCCCAGGAGTTTCTGCACATCATTTAAAGTGGCAATTTTTGTGTTTAGGTTAAGTGATTGGGGTGCTATGGTTTTTGATCGTATCAGCCAGCCCAAATATTTCCATGGGGATATTGATTGAATTTTTTCAGAGGCAACACAAAATCCAGCTGCATTTACAGCCTTGATGACAAGGGCTACGGCCTTCTGCATGTCTTTTTCATGAGATACGGCTACAAGGATGTCGTCCATGTAATGGTATAGCAAAATAGCAGGCATAGATTTTCTGATTGGGCTTAAAATTTTTGCTATATACCATTGGCATATTGTTGGACTATTTTTCATTCCTTGTGGCAGCATAACCCAATGGAATCAACGTAAAGGTTCCTGTACATTGACGCTTGGAATTGAAAAAGCAAATTTGGGTGCATCTTGAGGGTGTAAACGTATGTTAAAAAAGCAATCTTTTAGATCAATTACTGTAAGATGCCAATTTCGAGGTAACATAGTTGGTGAGGGGAGCCCCGGTTGAAGGGGTTCCATGTCTTCCATAGCGTCATTGATTTTTCTAAGATCATGAAGTAGGCGCCCCTTGTCACTTGGTTTTTTTATAACAAAAACAGGAGAATTCCACGGACTAACAGAGGGTCCCACATGGCCTTTTTGTAATTGTTCTTCTACCAGGTCATTTAAAGCGCGAAGTTTCTCGATAGGAAGGGGCCATTGATCCACCCAAATAGGGGTATCTGTTTTCCATGTAATTTTCAGAGTGTCGCGCTCCTCAATGGCCCCTCCTAAAAATGTGTTTTTAATGTCACTCCCCATTGTGTTAGTACTTCACGTCCCCACAAAACCATTGGTATAGGTTAAACAAAATGTTTAATTGTGGCTATGCGTCCCTCAGGGCCTTTAGTAGTGACGGAGTGGAGGCTTTGTCAGCTTGTGCCTGTTCCTCCTACCCCCACAAGGGCCTGAGGGGTGGAAGTCAAGGGCCAATGTGGGGGCCACTTTGCCTGTGAGATAACTGTAACATCAGCTCCAGTGTCCAAGATTCCTTGCAAAAGATATCTTTGTCCGGACTGGGACAAAGTAGCTTTGCACATGGGACGATGTTGGGATTTATTTTGTGTCCAATAAATTGAAGGGGTGCCTGTAGACCCAAAATTGCCCTCCCTAACAGGTAATAATTTGGCTGTGGCAGGGTCCTTTTGTGGTCCCCAAAAGGGTACCAATTGAGCAATTCGGCTACCTGCTGGAATAGTACAAGGGGGTAAAGGAGTCCAAGCCATTATTGCGATGTTACCCACCGCATCTGCGTCCACCACTCCAGGGAGTACGAAAAGTCCCGTAAGCGTGGTAGAAGACCTAGCAATGATTAGGGCGTTTTGTTTTCCCAGAGTAGAGCTGTCACTAGTGGTGGGCAGCAGGTGGACCGTGGAATCAAGTAATGTTACTGTGTGGGCGGTTGCCAAGTCCAGTCCGGCACTGCCTGCGGTTGCTGGACATAGAACTGTGGCATTCGTTGTGTCTGGGTTCCCCCTTGTGGTGTAACTGCATTTTGCGGAATTTGTTTCTGCACGCGCCGCGGATTCGCGCTCCGTGGCTTGTTTCCCTGGAGGGGCCGCCCTTGGGCATTATATTTCGAGTGGCATTGGCTTGCATAATGTCGCCCTTTCTGGCATTTGGGACAGACGTTTGGGTTTTTTGTCTGTGCCTGTGGCTTTGTCGGGCAGTTTTTTCTAAGATGCCCAGGCTTTCCGCAGTTAAAGCAGGTAGGGAAGGTTTTCATAGCGGCGAAAGCGGCAGTCATAGCTTCAAATTTATGGTCCACTGTCCCTATACAGTTGCATGCCTCAACCATTTCAACTAAAGTAGGGTTTTTATTTGGTAGAGCCTGTAAGACTCATTTGCAGTTTGCATTAGAGTTCTCCACGGCTAGTTTTAAAAGTAATATTTCTCTTGCCTCCGTATTTTCAATCTGTTTTTCTAATGCCAGTCTCAGTCTATCTAAAAATTGCATATAAGACTCACAGGGTTCCTGCACTATAGCAGTAAAAGCCTTTTGTAGTTTTTGAGAATCGGGAGTCTTTAAAAGTGCCTTTTTTGCTTCCACACGTACAGCTTTTAAAGCTTCCCTCGGGATATCTCTGGTTTGTGCTACGGGGTCTGCATATGGCGCAGTCCCCATTAAATGTTCCAAAGTTAACGCAGCCATATTAGCATCAGCATGTCCCATATAGGTAGTCAAAAGGGTTTGTAACCCCTGCCTCCATTGAGATTCCCACAATGTGTATTGTATAGGTGTACAAAGCAATTGTGCGAGACATTTTAGGTCATGAGGTGTCATAATACAAGTATTGAAAACAGATGATAACATACTGATAAAGTAGGGAGAAGAAAGACCGTGGTCCATAGCCGTATGACGCAGTTCCTTAATTACAGCGAAAGGCAGAGGTTCCCTCTGAGCCCCGCGCCCCTGATACACAACCGGTGCTACAATTCTCTGTGCCACCTCCAAGTCCCCCTCCCTTAACGCTTGCCATTTTATTTGGGTCCATACGTTATTTGGGTCAGGTGGGAACAAATCAGGTTCATCTTCCGGGTCTATAGGACCAGGATCAAAAAGGTCATCTTCAGGAGGGTAATTTACCGATACCCTTTTGTTTGAAGATGGTTCAGTTTTTGAGGAAGGAGGCAACTCCGGAGGGGCTGAAGGAAGGACAGGGGAATCCTCCCCGTCAGGATTATTTTCAGGCGATAGATTCGCTTTGTTTGAGAGTTCTTGTTCCTTTAGAACTTCGAAAATAATTATCCACCAAGGGAGCAGTTTTTGTGCTTGGGGGTCACCCATTGTGGCTTCGTCCCATAGTTTAACGCCCACAGCGTCCCATATCTTTGTTGTAAAAATATTCGATGCAGTGACAGTAGGAATCTTAACTTGGACCCGTTTCAACGTGCATTTAAGATCATGGCTCGATATAGTCTTATCATGTTTTACTAATAAAGCTTTCATAAGTTCATAAACGTCCCTTTCCATGGGGGTCGAAACCTGCCCTCACATTTCGATTACCCGCAGCTCACCTCTTTCCGTTGAGGGATTGCCGGCCGGCTCCTGCTTCCGTTCAGCAGCTTAATCTGGTTCCTGCTTCCTTTCAGCAGCTTAATCTCGTAGTTCTGCGGGAGTTGCGACCAGCTGCCAGATAGGCAGTTATTCGCTCCGAGCTCGTCCGTTCCTTTTGGATCGAATCACGTCTGTTCCTTTTGGATCGAATCACGTCGGGGTCACTATTTGCCGCAATTGAGGGACGGGACACTTGCTTAATGTAAGCAAAGTGATCGCTTTATTGTACGCACACAATAGTTTATATAGTTTCTAGTTATACAAGAAGTGTGTCTAACATTGATTGGTTAACGTGGTTAACGTAAAATCATCTCATAGCTATCTATAAGTCATAGATGTTACTAAGGTTGTGTGTTATCCTTGCCCTTGTCCTGCAGCTTCTTAGTTACACAATAACCACGGCAGAATGTTTCTGTTTCACGATGTCTTGTGTCTCCTGCTTATTAGGTCACAATGGAGTGTTTCTGTCTCCTTGCTTATCACGTCTCCCACAGCTTTCGTCCGACCAAGGCGATCAGATCTTGGTCACATTTATTGTGTAACCCTTCGGGTGCAGAACCATCGCTTGCTTTCCCCACAAGAAATCATGGGCTGAAAGTAGAGGCTGTAAAGCACTGTTTTTTAGGCAAGAGGCAGGGGTTTAATCCCCATTTTAAAAGCTATGTAACTGTTGTGTTAAAGTAACTTGGAGCAATGCCCAATTTGTCCTTATAAATCTGGTCACGTACAGTGTACTGAACTGTCACGATTATGGATGCACAAATTACAAGATGCACCTTAAGTCTAGTCACATTCCATGAACTTACACAGCCACACTTAAAGAGATTGGTTGTGTTCAATGAGAACTATCATGGCTAGGTTAATGAAAGTGCAGTTTATTAAAGCAACAGACACACAGATTCTTTTGGATTGCTGGTGATAAATTCACTGTCTGCAAAGCATGTGCAAATAGGAAGAGTATTAGTTACAATGCTTAACTACAAATGGATTAAAAAATATAGAGACTCCATAGAGATTTTAAGTATCCTGGGAGGCACTTGGCGTAACCAAGTGTTTGAAACTTACCCAAAGGCATCGTGATGTGGGGGGGATTAGAGGGTTAGCCTGTCGACTGATCCCAGAAGTAAGAGTAGATGTTATCTTCCCCGAACATGACTGGTTTTGGGCTACTTTTATACTATGTTTTTACCTTTGAGGTGGAGCTTGAGTGACAATAGTCATACATACCTTCGCTGCAATTGGCGTAAATTTTTCTCGCTTTGTGTTTAAAGGTATAGGCTAACAAAAATTCAGAGCACAGTCTCAGTGACGGATGGTCACACCTTGAAGGCAGGTAGCTTTTAGGATGGAGGTGTGTTTTTGTATTATAATGTGTCCTGGGTTCAGCCCAGCAGCAGGCTGTGTTAGCCCTGAGAGTATTCCATACCAATTGCATCACGATCAGGCAGGCTGCCCCCCTTTGCAGGGGTGACTCCGGACCCAGGCACGGGAAGTCCCGGTCTGGGCAGCCGCAGTGCCAGTTCCGGGGGAGACTCCGGACCTATCAGAAACTGCTGGGCTCGGGAAGTGCTGGTCTGAGCAGGCGTGTGGGAGTTCCGGGTTCTCTCTCTCTCTCTCGCCCTTTCGGGATCGGCGTGGCAGGCGGTGGTGAGGGGGGTGCTCGGGGGTGCTGGGCTCGGGGAGTGCTGCGTTCAGGAATCTGAATCAGAATCGGTTCAGGCACGGCTCAAATGACATAGTGTGGTGAGAGGTTTGCACTGTATATAATAGCACTGTAGTTAGTTGTTTTCATACTTTTCCCTGTTGTTTAGTAAACTATCCTTATCTCAACCTTGCAAGGCTTTTGGTTTTTTTTCCTCTGGCTCTGCAGCTCCTCGATTAGCTCCTTTCGCCCATCCTCCACCTCTTAAAGTGGTAGGGGGCTTTTTTGTCTGACCTTTGTGGCCTCAGCTTTCCGCTGAGGTATAAACCACAACAACTTTTGGCGCCCAACGTGGGGCACGACGGGGGACCCCCAAGGGGGGCAAAAAAGGTTGGGATAACGATAGATTTGACCTTAACTCAATTGCAGTTAAGATAGAGTTGTTATAGGTACGGTTATTGAAGTAATTTCTATGTACAATGTTGTGGCATTTACTCTTAAGGATGCTGCCATGGTTGCCAACTCGTGGCATGCTGCTGCATTTAATCCTGCCAGGATTCGTTGCCATCCCGTACGTCTGTTTAGTGTATGTCGTGATAACAGTTTATGATTGGATAACGTTGAAGTTCATGAACTTAAAAGAGTACTTGTATCAGCTTTTGCTGTTCAGTACAAGGAGGGATAAAACAGGCCTTGTAAGAGTGTATAACAATTTCCAATACCCCTGGGAAATTCTAACTAGCATTTTCCTACTGTTGGTTTTGGTGCAAATGGTTCTGCTTTTGATATATATATGTATATATATTAAGCACAGGTTTATGAATACCACCCAAGAGTTTTCCCTGAGGCTGGATAAGCTTGAGTGGCAGGGCAAATGGCGAAATATGAGCAGGTACCTAGGCACTTTCTTACCCCCAGTGGTTTGGAACTTCACTCCTGAACAGCTACAGGATCCTAATAAGGTGACGGCATATTTGAAAAAGAACTGCAGTGGGCTCCCCAGAGAAATACGCCCTACTGCACTGTGCTGGGGCTTGGCTACCATCTACCAAACACTGCTTGATAGCAAGCAGCACTGTCAGTACTGTCAGCACTGCCAAGGGGAACAAAGAAATGGATTGGCAAATGCTGCAGCTACTGCAACCCCTACAGTAGACATTGCCCCTAATCCAGACCATCAGCACTGTCAGGAAGAAAGAGGAAATGGATCGGTGAATACTGCAGATCCTGCAACCTCTACAATAGACCTTGGTCAACCCACACCAATGTCTGCTGCTCCCATTCAAAAGGGGTGTCAGCACTGTCAGGAAGAAAGGGGAAATAGACTAGTACATACTGCAGATATTGCAACCTCTACAATAGACCTTGCCCATAATTCAGAGAATCAGCCACACCAATGTCTGTTGCTCCCATTCAAAAGGGGTGTCAGTGCTGTCAGGGAGAAAGGGGAAATAGACTAGTACATACTGCAGATACTGCAACCTCTACAATAGATCTTGGCCAACCCACACCAAAGTCTGTGGCTCCCATTCAAAAGAGAAAACACACCAGGAAGTTAGCTCGCGTAGTGCCAGATGATGATGGTGAACAACCGGGGCCATCTCAAGAATGTCAGGATGAGGATGATGGTGAAAAACCATTATCTCAAGAATGGCCGGATAAAGATGAGGATGAAAAATCAGGGCCATCATGGAAAAATCAGAAAGGGGCAGGGCCACCTCAGAAAAGTCAGAATGGGGCAGGGCCATCTCAGACAAGTCAGAATGGGGCAGGGCCATCTCAGAAAAGTAAGAATGGGGCAAAGCCATCTCGAGCAGATCAGGATGTAGTAGAACCAGAGATTGTTACCCGATCCCTGACCCTGAGTGAATTGCGTGAGGTGCGAAAAGACTTTGGCCGCCGCCCAGGTGAGCACATTGTCACTTGGTTGCTCAGATGCTGGGATAGCGGGGCCAATAGTCTGGAATTAGATGGCAGGGAGGCCAGGCAGTTGGGATCCCTGGCTAGAGAAGGAGGTATTGACAAGGCACTTGGGGAGGGGTCACAAATCCTCAGCCTTTGGAGGCGATTGCTGTCAAGTGTGCGGGAAAGAATATATTACCTGTCTGAAACCCAAGAGCGACAGCATAGAGACAGTTATCCAGTACCTGAGAGAATTAGCCGTACGAGAGTTGATTTATTTTGAGTCGGACAACACAAGGCTCCCTGATGATCCTGATGATGTCCGATGCACCCCAGACATGTGGCGTAAGGTGATACGAAGTGCACCATCAGGGCACACAAATTCACTGGCAGCAATGGAATACGAGGAGATGTTTCCACCAACCGTATATGAAGTGACCCGCCGACTCCGGACTTATCAAGACAACGTTGCACGTTCTGTCATTGCAGCAGTAGAGCAACTGCTTAAACTTAAACTTGACGACCACATGGTCAACTCCCAACCGGTACGGAGCGATGTTGCAGCTATCCGGAAAAGTCATCCACCGTCCCAAGAGAGAGAACACAGCAGAGCCACACCACGAGCCACATGGCGAGCCACACCCCGAGCCAAATTGTGGTTTTACCTGCGTGATCATGGAGAGGACATGAGAAAGTGGGATAAGAAGCCCACTTCAGCCCTTCAAGCACGAGTAAAGGAGTTGCAAGGTAGAGCAAGTGCACGAGGTTCTGCCAGGAGGAATGTTGCACCAGTTTCTATCCAGGAGCAATAGAGGAGCCCTGCCTCCAGCCAGGTGGAGGAGAGGGATAATCGGACTTATTGGACTGTGTGGATGCGATGGCCTGGAACATCAGACCCACAAGAGTATGAGGCTCTAGTGGATACTGGTGCCCAGTGTACTCTAATGCCATCAAATTATGAAGGGACAGAACCTGTTTACATTTCAGGAGTCACAGGGGGCTCCCAACATTTGACTGTGCTAGAGGCTGAGGTGAGCCTAACTGGAAAGGATTGGGAGAAACACCCCATTGTGACTGGCCCAGAAGCCCCGTGCATTTTAGGTATGGACTATCTCCGTAGAGGGTATTTTAAAGACCCTAAAGGATACCGGTGGGCTTTTGGAATAGCTGCTGTGGAGACAGAAGAAACTAAACAGTTGTGTGCCTTGCCTGGACTTTCGGAAGATCCAGCTGTTGTGGGGTTGTTGAAGGTCGACGAACAGCGAGTGCCAATCGCTACAACGACAGTGCACAGGCGGCAGTATCGTACAAACCGAGACTCTTTGATCCCCATCCATAAACTGATTCGTCAACTGGAGAGTCAGGGAGTGATCAGCCGAACCCACTCACCATTTAACAGTCCCATATGGCCAGTGCGGAAGTCCGATGGAGAGTGGAGGCTGACAGTAGATTATCGTGGCCTAAATGAAGTCACTCCAAATATGAGTGCTGCTGTGCCGGACATGCTAGAGCTCCAGTATGAACTGGAATCAAAGGCAGCCAGGTGGTACGCCACAATTGACATTGCAAATGCTTTCTTCTCAATCCCACTGGCACCAGAGTGCAGACCACAGTTTGCTTTCACCTGGAGAGGTGTCCAATACACATGGAATCGTCTGCCCCAGGGGTGGAAACACAGTCCCACCATCTGTCATGGACTAATCCAGAGTACATTAGAAAAGGGTGGAGCCCCAGAGCACTTGCAATATATTGATGACATCATTGTATGGGGCCCTGAGCAACAGCAAGCCTTTGAGCAGATCAAACGCGAAATAGTCCATGCTGTAGCCCTTGGACCTGTCCGTACAGGGACAGATATTAAAAATGTGCTCTATACCGCAACTGGTGACAGTGGTCCTTCCTGGAGTCTCTGGCAGAAAACACAAGGGGAGACTCGAGGGCGACCGTTAGGGTTTTGGAGTCGGGCCTACAAAGGATCTGAGGCCAATTACACTCCAACAGAGAAGGAAATACTGGCCGCTTACGAAGGGGTTCAAGCTGCTTCAGAGGTAATTGGAACTGAAGCTCAGCTTTTCCTAGCACCCCGACTGCCGGTGCTGGGCTGGATGTTTAAAGGGAAAGTCCCTTCCACACACCATGCAACTGATGCTACATGGAGCAAGTGGATTGCACTAATTACGCAACGAGCTCGAATAGGAAACCCCAATCGCCCAGGAATTTTGGAGGTGATTACAGATTGGCCAGAAGGCAAAGACTTTGGGATGTCACCAGAGGATGAGGAGGTAACACGCGCAGAAGAAGCTCCACCATATAACCAACTGCCAGAAAATGAAAAGCAGTATGCCCTGTTCACTGATGGATCTTGTCGCATTGTGGGTAAGCATCGGAAATGGAAAGCTGCTGTATGGAGTCCTATGAGGCAAGTAGCAGAAGCCACTGAAGGAAAAGGTGAATCAAGCCAATTTGCTGAGGTAAAGGCTATCCAATTATCCCTGGACATTGCTGAGAGGGAGGAGTGGCCTATGCTATATCTTTATACTGACTCATGGATTGTAGCTAATGCCTTGTGGGGGTGGTTGCAGCAGTGGAAAAAGAACAATTGGCAGCGTAGAGGCAAACCCATATGGGGTGCTGACTTATGGCAAGATATTGCTACCCGATTGGAGAAGCTGACTGTAAAGGTACGTCATGTGAACGCCCATATATATAAGAGTCGGGCCATGGAGGAACATGAAAACAACCAGCAGGCCGATAAGGCTGCTAAGATTGAAGTGGCTCAAGTAGATTTGGACTGGCAATATAAGGGTGAGTTATTCCTAGCCCGATGGGCTCATGATACTTCAGGTCATCAAGGGAGAGATGCAACATATAGATGGGCTCGAGATCGAGGGGTGGACTTAACCATGGATGCTATTGCACAAGTTATCCATGAATGTGAGACGTGTGCCGCAATCAAGCAAGCTAAGCGGCTAGAGCCCCTCTGGTATAGAGGACGGTGGATGAAATATAAATATGGGGAGGCTTGGCAGGTTGATTACATCACTCTTCCACAAACTCGCCATGGTAAACGGTACGTACTTACAATGGTTGAGGCAACCACTGGCTGGTTGGAGACATATCCTGTACCCCATGCCACTGCCCGGAATACAATTCTGGGCCTGGAGAGGCAAGTCCTATGGTGACACGGCACCCCAGAAAGAATTGAGTCAGATAATGGGACTCATTTCCGAAATACTCTCATAGACACTTGGGCCAAAGAGCATGGCATTGAGTGGGTGTACCACATTCCTTATCATGCACCCGCTTCTGGGAAAATTGAACGATACAATGGGCTTTTAAAGACCACACTGAAAGCAATGGGTGGTGGAACATTTAAACATTGGGATACACATTTAGCTGAAGCCACGTGGTTGGTTAAAACTAGGGGTCTACCAATCGGGCTGGTCCAGCCCAGTCAGAATTCTCACATATTGTAGAAGGTGACAGAGTCCCAGTAGTGCACATGAAGTGTATTTTGGGAAAGACAGTTTGGGTCATTCCTGCTACAGGCAAAGGTAAACTGATATCTGGGATTGTTTTTGCTCAAGGACCTGGTTGTACCTGGTGGGTAATGCGGAAGGATGGAGAAACTCGATCTGTACCTCAAGGGGACTTGATTTTGGGTGAGAATAGCCAATATCATGCTAAATAATTCACTACTGTTTTACTGTTGTTATAGATACTGTATGTTATACTAATGACATTACAGCTAGGGTCATCGGTGCCGTGATGATGGAGCGAAAACCAGCCTCCCAAGAACTCTTTCTTTTCTCTTTTGTAATAAACACCTCTGACCCACGGACTATGAGCATGGATCATGCCAGGTGCAGTGTACGAGAGCTCGAGATACAGCATTCAACGATCCAGTGGCACGTACGGCTCTTCATACCCTGAGAGACTGTTGTGACAGAGGGACCAGTGAGCCTGAGAATCTTGGACTGAATGAAACCGACAGACTTGGAGGAAACGTCCACAGACTGAATCTACACGCACATACATGTGTGTGCATGTGTACATGCATGTGTGTGGATGTGAGAGACTCCCTGGACCCAAAGAAGGTTGCTGGTCCTGCTCATGACGTAAATGGTATGGAATAAGGGGTGGATAATGTCCTGGGTTCAGCCCAGCAGCAGGCTGTGTTAGCCCTGAGAGTATTCCATACCAATTGCATCACGATCAGGCAGGCTGCCCCCCTTTGCAGGGGTGACTCCGGACCCAGGTACGGAAAGTCCCGGTCTGGGCAGCCGCAGTGCCAGTTCCGGGGGAGACTCCGGACCTATCAGAAACTGCTGGGCTCGGGAAGTGCTGGTCTGAGCAGGCGTGTGGGAGTTCCGGCTTCTCTCTCTCTCTCTCTCTTTCGGGATCGGCGTGGCAGGCGGTGGTGAGGGGGGTGCTCGGGGGTGCTGGGCTCGGGGAGTGCTGCGTTCGGGAATCTGAATCTGAATCGGTTCGGGCACGGCTCAAATGACATAGTGTGGTGAGAGGTTTGCACTGTATATAATAGCACTGTAGTTAGTTGTTTTCATACTTTTCCCTGTTGTTTAGTAAACTATCCTTATCTCAACCTTGCAAGGCCTTTGGTTTTTTTTCCTCTGGCTCTGCAGCTCCTCGATTAGCTCCTTTCGCCCATCCTCCACCTCTTAAAGTGGTAGGGGGCTTTTTTGTCTGACCTTTGTGGCCTCAGCTTTCCGCTGAGGTATAGACCACAACATAATGATATTATAATGGGCAAATATTACCAAAGGGCAGCATTTTGTCAAAACATGAGAGATTGTTGGCTCAGGGTAACAAATATGAAGCTTGAAAAAGAATAATAGAATATGTTAGGTTGGAAGGGATCTTTAAAAGTCATCTAGTCCAACTCCCCTGCAGTAATCAGGGATATCTTCACTGGATCTTCTCTTCTCCAAGCTCAATAACCCCAACTCCCTCAGCCTATCTTCATAGGAGAGGTGCTCCAGCCCTTTGATCTTTTTTGTGGCCCTACTCTGGAACCACTCCAAGAAGTCCATGTCCTTCTTGTGTAAAGGCTCCAAAGCTGGACACAGTATTCCAGGTGAGGTCTCACCAGTGCATAGTAGAGGGGCTGAATCCCCTCTCTCGATCTGCTGGCCCCGCTACTATTGATGCAGCCCAGGATGCGGTTGGCCTTCTGGGCTGCAGATGCACATTGGTGGCTCATGTCCAGCTTCTCATCCACGAGTACTCCCAAATCCTTTTCCTCAAGGCTGCTTTCAAGCACATTATCTCCTAACCTGCATTGATAACAGGGATTGTCCTGAGCCTGGTGCAGGACCCTGGGCTTTGTTGAACCTCATGAGGTTCACCTAGGACCATTTCTCCAGCATGTCCAGGTCCCTCTGGATGGCATCCCATCCCTCTGGCACATTAACCTCACCACTCAGCGTGGTTTCATAGAATCATAGAATTATAGAATGGTCTGGGTTGGAAGGGACCCCAAGGATCATAGAGTTCTAACCCCCCTGCCACAGGCAGGGCCACCAACCTCAGACCTGGATCTACACAGGTTTGCCCAGGACCCCATCCAACCTGGCCTTGAACACCTACAGGGATGGGGCATCCACCACCTCTCTGGGCAGCCTGTTCCAGCACCTTGACACTCTCTCTGTAAAAAACTTCCCCCTAATATCCAATCTAAACCTTCCCTCCTTTAGCTTTAATCCATTCCCCCTTGTCTTGCCATTGTCCACCCTTTAAAAAAGTTTATTCCCCTCCAGTTTGTATGTTCCCTTCAGGTACTGGAAGGCTGCAATGAGGTCCCCCCGCAGCCTTCTCTTCTCCAGGCTGAACAAGCCCAGCTCCCTCAGCCTCTCTTCATAGGGAAGCTGCTCCAGCACACTAATAATCTTTGTGGCCCTCCTCTGAACCCTTTCCAACAGTTCATCATCTCTCTTGTATTGGGCGGGGGGGGGCAGATCTGGACACAGTACTCCAGGTGGGGCCTCACAAGGGCAGAGTAGAGAGGGACAATCACCTCCCTGTCCCTGCTGGACACCCCTCTTCTGATGGGGCCCAGGATACCATTGGTCTTCAGAGCTGCAAGAGCACACTGTTGGCTCATGTTAAGTTTCTCATCCGCCATGATGCCCAGGTCCTTCTCAGCAGGGCTACTCTCAAGGAGCTCTTCTCCCAGTCTGTATATATGTCTGGGATTCCTCCGTCCCAAGCGCAACACCTTACACTTTGCAGTGTTGAATCACATTAGGTTCACTTGGGCCCACCTTTCCAGCCTGTCAAGATCCCTCTGGATGGCTTCCTTTCCTTCTGTTGTGTCAACCATACCACTCAGCTTATTGTCATCCGCACCAAGCCTCAGCTTGTTGTCATCAGTGATCTTGCTGAGAGTGCACTGGATCCCACTGTCAATATCATTAATAAACATATTAAACAGCACCCGTGCCAACACAGGACCTTGAGGAACTCCTCTTGTCACCGTCTTCCATCTGGACTTGGAGCCATTGACCACCACCCTCTGGATGCAACCATCCAGCTAATTCCATATCCACATGTCACGATCCACAACCTAGACAAGACTTTAGTTTGGCAGAGGCTAAACCCCCATGCGTTCCAGCCGAACCTCAGATCGCTCTGGGTGGCTGGGGGCGGCTGGGCTTAACCCCTGAGTGATGTCCAATCGCTAGGTGTTTTATCGTGATAAGTTCTTAATTAAATTCTCGGAGAACAGAATTGAGACTCGAAACGGAGTCAAGGTGAAGGTTGTTTTATTTAGAAAGAAACGTGCAGGGAAAGGGGGGAAGAAAGAAAACAGGGGTGAAAAAGAGAGATAGAAAGAGAGAGAGAGAGAGAGTGGAAAAAGGGAAGAGGGGTGAGGGGAGGCTATATCTACCACCACGAGGCTACGGCATTCCGTCCGATGGCAGAGTATTCTCTGGGTCCGATGGGATGGGAGAGCGCTCCCTTCGTTGTCCCTCCATGACGAAGTATGAAGATAAAAGAGAGTGGAGGATGCCCGTTGCCTCTCGTTGCACCCCTTTTTATCGGGATATAGCTCCTTTGTCTCACTACAAGCTTCCACCTGGCCTGTAGGAATGCTCCAGGGTGGATGACGGAATGTCCGATGTGCAAATGGCTCTCCTGAGGTGTGAATGGCTCCCGATGTGTATTCCTGGCAGTGGAACAATGGCTCCTGATGTATGCTAAGAGTTTCTGGGAAACCTGGGCCTTGACCGGTGGTGAAGTAGTGTTACAGGAATGAAGTTTGGTAAGGTGAGAGGAGAAGAGAGGGGGGTCGGTTCTGTTGGCAATTGGTAAGGCATAATTCCGGTACCTTACACCACCCCGTGACTTAACATTGTCAACAGAAAAAGAAGATAGAAAGAGTACAAACGTGCAGGGAAAGTGGGGGAAGAAAGAGAAACTGGGGGTGAAAAGGAGAGATAGAGATAGAGAGAGCAGAAAGTTTACTATTAAGCTAAAACATTACAACAATACAAACTCTAAGCAAGGCCAATGCCTGGCAATTATTTTCTCGGTACACATTAAGAAGGTAAAACATCTTATACAATTTCTACGGTGGATGATACAGATTGATGTACAGCTCGAATTTGTTTAACTCCATCAGGTGACACGGTGGATACAAATTGCATATTGGCAACAACACATTGAATTAATTGAATAAAACATGGGATAACTGTTGTGGTTTATACCTCAGCGGAAAACTGAGGCCACAAAGGTCAGACCAAAAAGCCCCCCTACCTCTTTAAGAGGTGGAGGATGGGCGAACGAAGGAGCTGCAGAGCCAGACGAAAAAAAAACCACAGGCTTGCAAGGTTAGGATAAGGATAGTTTACTAAACAACATGGAAAAGTATGAAAACAACTAACTACAGTGCTATTATATACAGTGCAAACTTCTCACCACACTATGCCATTTGAGCCGTGCCCGAACCGATTCAGATTCAGATTCAGAGTCTTGAACGCAGCACTTTCCCGAGCCCAGCACCCCCGAGCACCCCCCTCACCACCGCCTGCCACGCCGATCCCAGAGAGAGAGAGAGCGAGAAGCCGGAACTCCCACACGCCTGCTCAGACCAGCACTTCCCGTGCCCGGAGCAGGTTCTGATAGGTCTGGAGTCTCCCCCGGAACTGGCACTGCGGCTGCCCAGACCGGGACTTCCCGTGCCTGGGTCCGAAATCGCCCCTGCAAGGGGGGGGGGGGGGGCAGCCTGTCTGATCATGATGCAATTGGTATGGAATACTCTCAGGGCTAACATAGCCTGCTGCTGGGCTGAACCCAGGACATTATCCACCCCTTATTCCATACCATTTACATCATGAGCAGGACCAGCAACCTTTTTTGGATCCAGAGAGTCTCTCGCATCCATACACATGCATGTACACATGCACACGCATGTATGTGCGTATAGATTCAGTCTGTGGACGTTTCCTCAGAGTCTGTCGGTTTCATTCAGTCCACGATTCTCAGGCTCACTGGTCCCTCTGTCACAACAGTCTCTCAGGGTATGAAGAGTCGTACGTGCCACTGGATCGTTGAATGCTGTATCTCGGGCTCTCGAACACTGCACCTGGCATGATCCATGCTCATAGTCCATGGGTCAGAGGTGTTTATTACAAAAGAGAAAAGAAAGAGTTCTTGGGAGGCTGGTCTTCGCTCCATCATCACGGCACCAATGACCCTAGCTGTAATGTCATTAGTATAACATACAGTATCTATAACAACAATAAAACAGTAGTGAATTATTTAGCATGATATTGGCTATTCTCACCCAAAATCAAGTCCCCTTGAGGTACACATCGAGTTTCTCCATCCTTCTGCATTACCCACCAGGTACAACCAGGTCCTTGAGCAAAAACAATCCCAGATATGGGTTTACCTTTGCCTGTAGCAGGAACGACCCAAACTGTCTTTCCCAAAATACTCTTCATGTGCACTACTGGGACTCTGTCACCTTCTACAATATGTGAGAATTCTGACTGGGCTGGACCAGCCCGATTGGTAGATCCCCTAGAGTTAACCAACCACGTGGCTTCAGCTAAATGTGTATCCCAATTTTTAAATGTTCAACCACCCATTGCTTTCAGTGTAGTCTTTAAAAGCCCATTATAACGTTCAATTTTCCCAGAAGCGGGTGCATGATAAGGAATGTGGTACACCCACTCAATGCCATGCTCTTTGGCCCAAGTGTCTATGAGAGTATTTCGGAAATGAGTCCCATTGTCTGACTCAATTCTTTCTGGGGATAGCCTTCACCTCAGCAAATTGGCTTGATTCACCTTTTCCTTCAGTGGCTTCTGCTACTTGCCTCATAGGACTCCATACAGCAGCTTTCCATTTCCGATGCTTACCCACAATGCGACAAGATCCACCAGTGAACAGGGCATACTGCTTTTCATTTTCTGGCAGTTGGTTATATAGTGGGGCTTCTTCTGCGCGTGTTACCTCCTCATCCTCTGATGACATCCTAAAGTCTTTGCCTTCTGGCCAATCTGTAATCACCTCCACAATTCCTGGGTGATTGGGGTTTCCTATTCGGGCTCGTTGTGTAATTAGTGCAATCCATTTGCTCCATGTAGCATCAGTTGCATGGTGTGTGGAAGGGACCTTCCCTTTAAACATCCATCCCAGCACCGGCAGTCGGGGTGCCAGGAAGAGCTGAGCTTCAGTTCCAATCACCTCTGAAGTAGCTCGAACCACTTCATAAGCGGCCAGTATTTCCTTTTCTGTTGGAGTGTAATTGGCCTCAGATCCTTTGTAGGCCCGACTCCAAAACCCTAACGGTCGCCCTCAAGTCTCCCCTTGTGTTTTCTGCCAGAGACTCCAGGTAGGGCCATTGTCACCAGCTGCGGTATAGAGCACTTTTTAAATATCTGTCCCTGTATAGACAGGTCCAAGGGCTACTGCATGGACTATCTCACGTTTGATCTGCTCAAAGGCTTGCTGCTGCTCAGGGCCCCATTGGAAACCATTTTTCTTCTGAGTTATGTGGTAGAGTGGGCTCACAATGAGACTATAGTTTGGGATATGCATTCTCCAAAATCCTATAACACCTAAGAAAGCTTGTGTTTCCTTTTTGTTTCTTGGTGGGGACATAGCTGCAATTTTATTAATAACGTCCATTGGGATCTGATGACGCCTATCCTTCCATCTTATTCCTAAAAACTGGATTTCTCGCTTAGGCCCCTTGACTTTACTTTGTTTTATAGCAAAACCAGCTTCTAAAAGCATTTGAATTATCTTTTCTCCTTTTTCAAAAACTTCCTTTGCTGAGTCGCCCCATACAATGATGTCATCACTATATTGCAAGTGCTCTGGGGCTCCACCCTTTTCTAATATACTCAGGATTAGTCCATGACAGATGGTGGGACTGTGTTTCCACCCCTGGGGCAGACGATTCCATGTGTATTGGACGCCCCTCCAACTGAAAGCAAAATGTAGTCTGTACTCTGGTGCCAGTGGGATTGAGAAGAAAGCATTTGCAATGTCAATTGTGGCGTACCACCTAGCTGCCTTTGATTCCAATTCATACTGGAGTTCTAGCATGTCCAGCACAGCGGCACTCATATTTTGAGTGACTTCATTTAGACCACGATAATCTACTGTCAGCCTCCACTCTCCATTGGACTTCTGCACTGGCCATATGGGACTGTTAAATGGTGAGCGGGTTCGGCTGATCACTCCCTGACTCTCCAGTTGACGAATCAGTTTATGGATGGGGATCAAAGAATCTCGGTTTGTACGGTATTGCCGCCTGTGCACTGTCGTCGTAGCGATTTGCACTCACTGTTCTTCGACCTCCAACAACCCCTCAACAGCTGGATCTTCCGAGAGTCCAGGCAAGGCACACAATTGTTTAGTTTCTTCAGTCTCCACAGCAGCTATTCCAAAAGCCCACCGGTATCCTTTTGGATCTTTAAAATACCCTCTACGGAGATAGTCCATACCTAAAATGCACGGAGCTTCTGGGCAAGTCACAATGGGGTGTTTCTTCCAGTCCTTTCCAGTTAGGCTGACCTCAGCCTCTAGCACAGTCAGCTGTTGGGAGCCCCCTGAGACTCCAGAAATGCAAACAGGTTCTGTCCCTTCATAATTTGACGGCATTAGAGTATACTGGGCACCAGTATCCACTAGAGCCTCTGTTGTGGTTTCACCGGAGCCGGGGAACCACGCGCTCAGGTTTTCCCCCGGAGCGGGGGAGGGGAAAGGGACCAAGACACCAGAGCTCCGTAGGTTGGGATAAGGGTGTTTTTTACTGGAAATAACAGGGGAAGAACAGATAACAATAAACAATGCAAACTTTTGCCGAGATGAGCAGTTCAGATCGTGCACTCCCCGTAACGGACACCGCGCCACAGCCCGCGCAAACCCCAGCCGCGACACAAAGGACCCGGGCTCCTGCAGCGAGTAAACAAAGCCCCCAGCGGAGAGCGCGCTCCCTCCCGGTCCCTGCTGTTCGCGCAAACACTGCAACACCCCCTGCTTTTTATACTCCTGTTGGCCAATTTGAGTCACTTGTCCCGAGCCCCAACAGGTTAACTTCTTCCTGGCTGAAGCCACTGGCTGAAACCAGGACATCATCCACCCCTCATTCCATGCCATTTACGTCATAACCAAAACCAACAAAATCTTTTATACAACATATAACAATTATAATTCTGGTAATAATGAATATACAACAACAAGTTATTCAACAGTCATTATACTACAATTTCTACTTAGTAATTATATTGGTTATTCTCCCCCAAAATCAAATCCCGTTGAGGTACACATCGCACTTCTCCATCTCTCTGCATTACCCACCAGGTACAACCAGGTCCTTGTGCAAAAACAACTCCAGATATGGGTTTACCTTTGCCCGAAGCAGGGATGACCCAAACTGTCTTTCCCAATATGCTCTTCTGATGCACTACTGGGACTCTATTTCCTTCTACAGTATGTGGAAATTTTTTTTGGACAGGGCCATCCCGATTGGTAGATCCTCTAGAGTTGACTAACCAGGTGGCTTCGGCTAGGTGTGTGTCCCAATGTTTAAACGTTCCACCACCCATTGCTCTCAATGTAGCTTTTAAAAGTCCTTTATATTGCTCAATTTTCCCAGAAGCTGGTGCATGGTACTGAATATGGTACACCCACTCAATGCCATGCTCTTTGGCCCAGGTGTCTATTAGGGTGTTCCGGAAGTGAGTCCCGTTGTCGGATTCAATTCTTTCAGGGGTACCATGTCGCCACAGGATTTGCCATTCAAGGCCCAGGATTGTATTCCGGGCAGTAGCATGGGGCACAGGGTATGTCTCTAGCCAGCCAGTTGTTGCCTCCACCATTGTAAGTACATAATGTTTGCCCTGGCGGGTTTGTGGGAGTGTGATATAATCAATCTGCCAGGCCTCCCCATATTTATATTTCATCCACCGTCCTCCATACCAAAGGGGCTTTAACCGCCTGGCTTGTTTAATGACAGCACATGTCTCAAATTCATGGATGACTTGTGCAATAGAATCCATGGTCAAATCCACCCCTCGATCGCGTGCCCATCTATATGTCGCATCTCTCCCCTGATGACCTGAAGTATCATGAGCCCATCGGGCTATGAATAGCTCACCCTTACGTTGCCAGTCTAGATCTACCTGAGCCACTCCAATCCTACCGGCCTTATCCACCTGATGGTTGTTTTGATGTTCTTCCGTGGCCCGCCTCTAAGATACATGGGCATCAACATGACGTACCTTTACGACAAGCTTCTCTACCCGAGCAATGTCTTGCCATAGATCAGCAGCCCATATTGGTTTGCCTCTCCACTGCCAGTTGTTCTTCTTCCATTGCTGCAGCCACCCCCACAGGGCATTGGCCACCATCCATGAATCAGTGTAGAGATAGAGCATTGGCCACTTCTCTCTTTCAGCAATGTCCAGGGCTAGCTGAATAGTCTTAACCTCAGCGAACTGGCTTGATTTGCCTTTTCCTTCAGTTGCTTTTGCTACTCGTCTTGTCGGACTCCATACAGCAGCTTTCCACACGCGATTCTTTCCCACAAGGCAACAGGAACCATCGGTGAAGAGAGCATATTGCTTCTCATTTTCTGGCAGTGTGTTGTAAGGTGGGGCTTCTTCAGCACGTGTTACCTCCTCATCCTCTGGTGACATTCCAAAATCTTTTCCTTCTGGTCAGTCTGTGATTACTTCCATGATTCCGGGGCGATTGGGATTTCCTATTCGAGCTCGCTGTGTAATTAATGCAACCCACTTGCTCCATGTAGCATCAGTGGCGTGATGCGTAGAAGGGACCTTCCCTTTGAACATCCAGCCCAGCACTGGCAGTCGGGGTGCCAGGAGGAGCTGGGCTTCAGTTCCAATCACCTCTGAAGCAGCTCGAACTCCTTCATAGGCGGCCAATATTTCTTTTTCTGTTGGAGTGTAATTGGCCTCTGATCCTTTGTAGCCCCGACTCCAAAAACCCAGCGGTCTACCCCGAGTCTCCCCTTGTGCTTTCTGCCAGAGACTCCAAGTAGGGCCATTCTCCCCCGCTGCAGTGTAGAGCACGTTTTTAATATCCGTCCCTGTCCGGACAGGTCCAAGGGCTACTGCATGGACTATCTCACGTTTAATCTGCTCAAAGGCTTGCTGCTGCTCAGGGCCCCATTGGAAGTCATTCTTCTTTCGAGTCACATGGTAGAGTGGGCTCACAATAAAACTGTAGTTTGGCACATGCATTTGCCAAAAACCTATAATGCCCAAGAAAGCCTGTGTTTCCTTTTTATTGTTTGGTGGAGACATGGCTGCTATTTTATTGATAATGTCCATGGGGATCTGACGACGTCCATCCTGCCATTTTATTCCTAAAAACTGGATCTCTTGTGCAGGACCCTTGACTTTACTTTGTTTTATGGCAAGGCCAGCCTTTAAGTGGATTTGAATTATCTTTTCTCCTTTCTTAAACACTTCTTCTGCTGTGTTGCCCCATACAATGATGTCGTCAATGTACTGTAAATGCTCTGGTGCTTCACCCTTTTCCAAAGTGGTCTGGACTAGTCCATGGCAGATGGTGGGACTGTGTTTCCACCCCTGGGGCAGACGATTCCACGTATATTGTGTACCTCTCCAGGTGAAAGCAAATTGTGGCCTGCACTCTGGCGCCAGTGGGATTGAGAAGAAGGCATTGGCAATGTCAATCGTGGCGTACCACTTGGCTGCTTTCGATTCCAATTCATATTGGAGTTCCAGCATGTCCGGCACAGCAGCACTCATACCTGGAGTGACTTCATTTAGGCCACAATAATCTACTGTCAGCCTCCACTCTCCATTGGACTTCCGCACTGGCCATATGGGACTGTTAAAGGGTGAGCGAGTCCGGCTGATCACTCCTTGACTCTCCAGTTGACGAATCAGGTTGTGGATGGGCATCAGAGAATCTCGGTTGGTTCGGTACTGTCTTCTGTGTACTGTTGTTTTAGCAATTGGCACTTGCTGTTCTTCAACTTTCAACAACCCCACAACAGAAGGATCCTCTGAGAGTCCAGGCAAGTTACGCAATTGTTTGATTTCCTCTTTCTCCACAGCAGCTATTCCAAAAGCCCACCGGTACCCTTTTGGGTCTTTGAAATACCCTCTACGGAGATAGTCTATACCTAGAATGCATGGAGCTTCTGGGCCAGTCACAATGGGGTGTTTCTCCCAGCCCTTTCCAGTCAGGCTTACCTCAGCCTCTAGTACAGTCAATTGTTGGGATCCCCCTGTGACTCCAGAAATGCAAACAGGTTCTGTGCCTTTATAATTTGACGGCATTAAAGTACACTGGGCACCAGTATCCACTAGAGCCTTGTACTCTTGTGGGTCTGACGTGCCAGGCCATCGAATCCACACCGTCCAGTAAACTCTGTTATCCCTCTCCTCCACCTGGCTGAAGGCAGGGCCCCTCTATTGCTGCTGATCATACTTGCCGTTCATTGAGTGCATGAATGACTTGGAGGTTCCCTCAAGAGGATCAGACATATCAGGAGTGTAGATAGGCCTTCTGCTTGGTCGAGGGTTCTGTTCGGTGGTAACTGGTGCAGCGTTCCTCCTGGTGAAATCTCGACGTGCGATTGTTTTACCTTGCAGCTCGTTCACTCGTGCTCGAAGGGCTGAAGTGGGCTGCATATCCCACTTCCTCATGTCCTCCCCTTGGTCAACCAGGTAAAACCACAGTTTACCTCGTGGTGAGTACCCTCGGTTTTCTCCCTCTCGGGATGATGGACGCCTTCTTCCAAAAGCTGCCACACTGCTCTGCAAGGGTCGGGAGCTGTACACATTGTTGTCAAGGCGCTGGACCAGTTTCTCTACCGCTGCGATGACAGAGAGGGAAATATTGTCTTGGTATTTGCGGAGCCTATAAGACACATCGGCTACAGTTGGTAGATCCGTATCACTCCAGTCTATTGCTGCCAGTGAATTGACGTGCCCTGATGGTACACTTTGTACAACCTTTCGCCACATGCCTGGGGTGCACAGGACTTCATCAGGGTCGGCAGGGAGTTGTGAATTGTTCAAATCATAACTAACTATCTCCCGTACAGCTAATTCTCTCAGGTACTGGACAGCTCTTTCCATACTGTTGCACTTGGGCGTCTGGCATGTGATGTATTCTTTTATGGGGTACCTTTCCTTCACACTTGACAGTAACCGTTTCCAGAGGCTGAGGATTCCTGGCCTTTTTCCAATGGCTTTATCAATGCCTCCTTCTCTGGCAAGGGATCCCAACTGCTTGGCCTCCCTGCCATCTAACTCCAAGCTATTAGCCCCATGATCCCAGCACCGAAGGGATCTGGTGACAACCTCTGGTTCTGCCTCATCTTGATATCCCCCTGATGGCCCCAGTTGATCATCATCATCAGCTGTTGTACGAACTGATTTTTTTGTGTATTTCCTCTTTTGTACCGGGGCGACAGACACTGGTGGGGGTTGTTTCTTTTGATCATCAGTGGTGTCTGCTGTGGGGATTGCAGTAGCTGCAGTGCCAGTTACAGGGGTTGCAGTAGCTGCAGTGCCAGTTACAGGGGTTGCCACAGCTGCAGTGCCAATTACAGGGGTTGCCGCAGCTGCAGTGTCTGCTGATCTGTTTTCTTCCCCTCCCCCCTGACAGTGCTGACAATGCTGACAGTGCTGTCTGCTATCAAGCAGTGTTTGAGCCCAAGTGGCCAGAGCCCAGCACAGTGCACTGCTTTGCACCTCCTTGGGAAGCCTAGAACAACTTTTTTTCAGAAATGCGGCCATTTTATTAGAGTCATGCAGCTGCTCAGGAGTGAAGCTCCAAGTCATCGGGGGTGAGAAAGTACTTAGGTACTGGCCCATGTCCTGCCCCTCGTGGTTATCCTGCCTTTGGGAAACCTCTTGAGCAGTATTCATAAACCTGCTCTTAATATATAATGAAAATAGGATCAAGTGCAGAAAAACTCCTAGCAGTCTGGCGATAGTTTGCATGTCAAGGTGATGGTGAAAGTTTTAAAAAACTCTCATAAGAGCTGTTAAGTTTAGCCCAGAAAAGAAAAAAACAGTGTAGTCTTCTCCCTCTGTGCTCTCACCAAAATGGCCACCACCACCAGCCCCTCTCTGCCCAGGGACTAGACAGGACAGCAAAACCTCATACACTTGCCAGATTAAGCTCATGGTCACTAATATAACTGTATCATAAACCATTGTCATAAAGCACACTAGAGCAAAGTATGGGAACAGGCAGGGAAGCTGCAGCCCCGAGATGATACAAAATCCTGCCAGGATTGCAAACAGACGGCCAAGGTTTTTTTTCCACAGCCAGGACCACACCTTTGTAAATAAAAGCCACAGCATCTTAAACAGCATCCTTACAACTTTTACCTTAATTGCAACCGAGTCAGAGTCAGATCTACCGTTATCCCAACCTTTCTTGCCCCACGTTCAGTCGCCAAAATATATTGTGGTTTCACCGGAGCCGGGGAACCACGCGCTCAGGTTTTCCCCCGGAGCGGGGGAGTGGAAAGGGACCAAGACACCAGAGCCCCGCAGGTTGGGATAAGGGTGTTTTTTACTGGAAATAACAGGGGAAGAACAGATAACAATAAACAATGCAAACTTTTGCCGAGATGAGCAGTTCAGATCGTGCACTCCCCGTAACGGACACCGCGCCACAGCCCGCGCAAACCCCAGCCGCGACACAAAGGACCCGAGCTCGCGCCGCGAGTAAACAAAGCCCCGAGCGGAGAGCGCGCTCCCTCCCGGTCCCTGCTGTTCAGCGCAAACACTGCAACACCCCCTGCTTTTTATACTCAGCATGAAGTAACTGGCATGGAATGATCCTGTTGGCCAATTTGAGTCACTTGTCCCGAGCCCCAGCAGGTTAACCCCTTCCAGGCTGAAGCCACTGGCTGAAACCAGGACAGCCTCATACTCTTGTTGGTCTGATGTTCCAGGCCCTCGGATCCACACAGTCCAATAAGTCCGATTATCCCTCTCCTCCACCTGGCTGGAGGCAAGGCTCCTCTATTGCTCCTGGATAGAAACTGATGCAATATTCCTCCTGGATAGAAACTCGTGCGCTTGCTCTACCTCGCAGCTCATTTACGCGTGCTTGAAGGGCTGTGGTGGGCTTCTTATCCCACTTTCTCATGTCCTCTTCATGGTCGCACAAGTAAACCACAGTGTGGCTTGTGGTGTGTACCTGCTGTACTCTCTCTCTTGGGAAGATGAACGACTTCTCCGGGTAGCTGCAACATTGCCCCATACAGGTTGGGAGTTTGTGCTGGGTTCAGCCCAGCAGCAGGCTGTGTTAGCCCTGAGAGTATTCCATACCAATTGCATCATGATCCGACAGGCTGCCCCCCCCCTTTTGGCTCAAAGGCTTGCTGTTGCTCAGGGCCCCATTCAAAATCATTTTTCTTCCGAGTTACATAGTAGAGTGGGCTCACAATGAGAATATAGATTGGGATATGCATTCTCCAAAATCCTATAACACCTAAGAAAGCTTGTGTTTCCTTTTTGTTACTTGGTGGGGACATCGCTGCAATTTTATTAATAATGTCCATTGGGATCTGGCGACGCCCATCCTGCCATCTTATTCCTAAAAACTGGATTTCTCGCTTAGGCCCCTTGACTTTACTTTGTTTTATAGCAAAACCAGCTTCTAGCAGGATTTGAATTATCCTTTCTCCTTTTTCAAAAACTTCCTTTGCTGTATCGCCCCATACAATGATGTCATCAATATATTGCAAGTGCTCTGGGGCTCCACCCTTTTCTAATGTACTCTGGATTAGTCCATGACAGATGGTGGGACTGTGTTTCCACCCCTGGGGCAGACGATTCCATGTGTATTGGACACCTCTCCAGGTGAAAGCAAACTGTGGTCTGCACTCTGGTGCCAGTGGAATTGAGAAGAAAGCATTTGCAATGTCAATTGTGGCATACCACCTGGTTGCCTTTGATTCCAGTTAATACTGGAGCTCTAGCATGTCCGGCACAGCAGCACTCATGTTTGGAGTGACATCATTTAGGCCACGATAATCTACTGTCAGCCTCCACTCTCCATCGGACTTCCGCACTGGCCATATGGGACTGTTAAATGGTGAGTGGGTTCGGCTGATCACTCCCTGACTCTCCAGTTGACGAATCAGTTTATGGATGGGGATCAAAGAGTCTCGGTTTGTACGATATTGCCGCCTGTGCACTGTTGCCGTAGCAATTGGCACTCGCTGTTCGTCGACCTTCAACAACCCCACAACAGCTGGATCTTCCGAAAGTCCAGGCAAGGCACATAACTGTTCTGTTTCTTCTGTCTCCACAGCAGCTATTCCAAAAGCCCACCGGTATCCTTTAGGGTCTTTAAAATACCCTAAACGCGAAATAGTCCATGCTGTAGCCCTTGGACCTGTCCGTACAGGGACAGATATTAAAAATGTGCTCTATATCGCAGCTGGTGACAATGGTCCTACCTGGAGTCTCTGGCAGAAAACACAAGGGGAGACTCGAGGGCGACCGTTAGGGTTTTGGAGTCGGGCCTACAAAGGATCTGAGGCCAATTACACTCCAACAGAAAAGGAAATACTGGCCGCCTACGAAGGGGTTCGAGCTGCTTCAGAGGTAATTGGAACTGAAGCTCAGCTTTTCCTAGCACCCCGACTGCCGGTGCTGGGCTGGATGTTTAAAGAGAAAGTCCCTTCCACACACCATGCAACTGATGCTACATGGAGCAAGTGGATTGCACTAATTACGCAACGAGCTTGAATAGGAAACCCCAATCGCCCAGGAATTGTGGAGGTGATTACAGATTGGCCAGAAGGCTAAGACTTTGGGATGTCACCAGAGGATGAGGAGGTAACACGCGCAGAAGAAGCTCCACCATATAACCAACTGCCAGAAAATGAAAAGCAGTATGCCCTGTTCACTGATGGATCTTGTCGCATTGTGGGTAAACATCGGAAATGGAAAGCTGCTGTATGGAGTCCTATGAGGCAAGTAGCAGAAGCCACTGAAGGAAAAGGTGAATCAAGCCAATTTGCTGAGGTAAAGACTATCCAATTAGCCCTGGACATTGCTGAGAGGGAGGAGTGGCCTATGCTATACCATTATACTGACTCATGGATGGTACCTAATGCCTTGTGGGGGTGGTTGCAGCAGTGGAAAAAGAACAATTGGCAACGCAGAGGCAAACCCATATGGGCTGCTGACTTATGGCAAGATATTGCTACCCGATTGGAGAAGCTTACTGTAAAGGTACGTCATGTGAACGCCCATGTACCTAAGAGTCGGGCCATGGAGGAACATGAAAACAACCAGCAGGCCGATAAGGCTGCTAAGATTGAAGTGGCCCAGGTAGATTTGGACTGGCAACATAAGGGTGAGTTATTCCTAGCCCGATGGGCTCATGATACTTCAGGTCATCAAGGAAGAGATGCAACATATAGATGGGCTCGAGATCGAGGGGTGGACTTAACCATGGATGCTATTGCACAGGTTATCCATGAATGTGAGACATGTGCCGCAATCAAGCAGGCTAAGCGGCTAAAACCCCTCTAGTATAGAGGACGGTGGATGAAATATAAATATGGGGAGGCTTGGCAGGTTGATTACATCACTCTCCCACAAACTCGCCATGGTAAACGGTATGTGCTTTACAATGGTTGAGGCAACCACTGGCTGGTTGGACACATATCCTGTACCCCATGCCACTGCCCGGAATACAATTCTGGGCCTGGAAAGGCAAGTCCTATGGCGACACAGCACCCCAGAGAGAATTGAGTCAGACAATGGGACTCATTTCCGAAATACTCTCATAGACACTTGGGCCAAAGAGCATGGCATTGAGTGGGTGTACCACATTCCTTATCATGCACCCGCTTCTGGGAAAATTGAACGATATAATGGGCTTTTAAAGACCACACTGAAAGCAATGGGTGGTGGAACATTTAAAAATTGGGATACACATTTAGCTGAAGCTACGTGGTTGGTTAACTCTAGGGGATCTACCAATCGGGCTGGTCCAGCCCAGTCAGAATTCTCACATATTGTAGAAGGTGACAGAGTCCCAGTAGTGCACATGAAGAGTATTTTGGGAAAGACAGTTTGGGTCATTCCTGCTACAGGCAAAGGTAAACCCATATCTGGGATTGTCTTTGCTCAAGGACCTGGTTGTACCTGGTGGGTAATGCAGAAGGATGGAGAAACTCGATGTGTACCTCAAGGGGACTTGATTTTGGGTGAGAATAGTCAATATCATGCTAAATAATTCACTGCTGTTTTATTGTTGTAATAGATACTGTATGTTATACTAATGATATTACAGCCAGGGTCATCGGTGCCGTGATGATGGAGTGAAGATCAGCCTCCCAAAAACTCTTTCTTTTCTTTTTTGTAATAAACACCTCTGACCCACGGACTATGTGCATGGATCATGCCAGGTGCAGTGTACAAGAGCCCGAGATACAGCATTCAACGATCCAGTGGCATGTACGACTCTTCATACCCTGAGAGACTGTTGTGACAGAGGGACCAGTGAGCCTGAGAATCGTGGACTGAATGAAACCGACAGACTTGGAGGAAACGTCCACAGACTGAATCTATACGCACATACCTGTGTGTGCATGTGTACATGCATGTGTGTGGATGCGAGAGACTCCCTGGACCCAAAAAAGGTTGCTGGTCCTGCTCATGATGTAAATAGTATGGAAAAAGGGGTGGATAATGTCCTGGGTTCTGCCCAGCAGCAGGCTGTGTTAGCCCTGAGAGTATTCTATACCAATTGCATCATAATCCGACAGGCTGCCCCCCCCCCCCCCTTTTGCAGGGGCGACTTCGGACCCAGGCACGGGAAGTCCCGGTCTGGGCAGCCGCAGTGCCAGTTCTGGGGGAGACTCCGGACCTATCAGAAACTGCTGGGCTCGGGAAGTGCTGGTCTGAGCAGGCGTGTGGGAGTTCCGATTTTTCTCTCTCTCTTTTTCGGGATCGGCGTGGCAGGCTGTGGTGAGGGGGGTGCTCGGGGGTGCTGGGCTCGGGGAGTGCTGCGTTCGGGAATCTGAATCGGTTCGGGCACGGCTCAAATGATATAGTGTGGGGAGAGGTTTGCACTGTATATAATAGCACTGTAGTTAGTTGTTTTCATACTTTTCCCTGTTGTTTAGTAAACTATCCTTATCCTAACCTTGCAAGCCTTTGGTTTTTTTTCCTCTGGCTCTGCAGCTCCTCGATTAGCTCCGTTTGCCCATCCTCCACCTTTTAAAGTGGTAGGGGGCTTCTGTTTTCTGACCTTTGTGGCCCCAGCTTTCCGCTGAGGTTAAACCACAACAGAGTTGAACATGTGGTCGTCAAGTCGTTGAACCAGTTTCTCTACTGCTGCAATGACAGAGCGTGCAACGTTGTCTTGATAATTCCGGAGTCGGCGGATCACCTTCCTTACCCTTGGTGGAAAGGTCTCATTGTGTTCCATTGTGTCCTGGTTTCAGACAGTGGCTTCAGCCTGGAAGGGGTTAACATGCTGGGCTCGGGACAAATGACTCAAATTGGCCAACAGGATCATTCCATGCCAGTTACGTCATGCCGAGTATAAAAGCAGGGGGTGTTGCAGTGTTTTCACGCGAACAGCAGGGACCGGGAGGGAAACTTGCTCTCGGCTCCGGGCTTTGTTTACTCGCGGCGCGAGCTCGGGTCCTTTGTGTTGCGGCTGGGGTTTGCGCGGGCTGCGGCGCGGTGTCCGTTATAGGGAGTGCGCGATCTGTACTGCTCATCTCAGAAAAAGGTTGTATTGTTCATTGTTATCTGTTTTTCCCCTGTTATTTCCAGTAAAAAAAATACCCTTATCCCAACCTGCGGGGTTCTGGTGTTTTGGTTTCCCCCCCCCCCCCCGCTCCAGGGGAAATCTGAACGCGTGGTCCCTGGCTCCGTTGAAACCGCAACACATTGCTGCCAGTGAATTTGTGTGCCCTGATGGTGCACTTCGTATGACCTTACGCCACATGTCTGGGGTGCATCGGACGTCATCAGGATCATCAGGGAGCCTTGTGTCATCCGGATCATAATAAATCATCTCTCGTACAGCTAATTCTCTCAGGTGCTGGATAATTGTCTCTATGTTGTCGCTCTTGGGTGTCGGACAAGTAATATATTCCCTTAATGGGATATCTTTCCCGCACACTTGACTGCAATCGCCTCCAAAGGCTGAGGACTTCTGTCTCTTCTCCAAGTGCCTTATCAATGCCTCCTTCTCTAGCCAGGGATCCCAACTGCCTGGCCTCCCTGCTGTCTAATTCCAGACTACTGGCCCCGTTATCCGTTATCCCAGCATCTGAGCAACCAAGTGATAATGTGCTCACCTGGGCAGCGGCCAAAATCTTTTCACACCTCACGCAGTTCACTCAGGGTCAGGGATCGGGTAACAATCTCTGGTTCTGCTACACCCTGATCTGCTCGAGATGGCTTTGCCCTATTCTTACTTTTCTGAGATTGCCCTGCCTCATCCTGACCTTTCCAAGATGGCCTCAGTTGTTCACCATCATCCTGACATTCTCAAGATGTCCCCGGTTGTTCATCATCATCATCTGGCACTACACGAACTGATTTCTTGGTGTGTTTCCTCTTTTTAATGGGAGCAACAGACTTTGGTGTGGGTTGGTTCTCTGAATTATGGGCAATGTCTATTGTAGGAGTTGCAGTAGCTGCAGTATATGCCAGTCTATTTCCTTTTTCTCCCTGACAGTGCTGACACCTCTTTTGAATGGGAGCAGCAGACTTTGGTGTGGGTTGGTTCTCTGAATCATGAGCAATGTCTATTGTAGGGGTTGCAGTAGCTGCAGTATTTGCCAATCCATTTCCTTTTTCCCCCTGATAGTGCTGACAGTACTGACAGTTCTGCTTGCTGTCAAACAGTGTTTGGTAGATGGTAGCCAAGCCCCAGCACAGTGCAGTAGGGCGTATTTCTCTGGGGAACCCACTGCAGTTCTTTTTCAGATATGCAGTCACCTTATCAGGGTCTTGTAGCTGTTCAGGAGTGAAGTTCCAAACCACTGGGGGTAAGAAAGTGCCTAGGTACCTGCTCATATTTCGCCATTTGCCCTGCCACTCAAGCTTATCCAGCCTCAGGGAAAACTCTTGGGTGGTATTCATAAACCTGTGCTTAATATATATCAAAAGCTGAACCATTTGCACCAAAATCAACAGTAGCAAAATGCTAGTTAGAATATCCCAGGGTTATTGGAGATTTTTAAAGACTCTTGTAAGGCCTGTTTTATCCCTCTTTGTTCTGAACAGCAAAAGCTGATACAAGTACTCTCTTAAGCTCACGATCATCAGCATTATCCAATCATAGACTGTCATTATAACATACACTAAACAGATGTACGGGATCAAATCCGAGAGCTGCATCCCTGAGATGGCAAAGAATCCTGGCAGGATTACATGCAGCATGCCATGATTTGACAACCATGGCAACATCCTTATGAGTAAATACCAGAACATTATACATAGAAATTACTTAAATTACAGTGCTTATCACAGCTCTATCTTAACTGCAATTGGGTTAAGGTCAAATCTATCATTACCCTAACCTTTTTGCCCCCCTTTGGGCCCCCTCGGGCCCCACGTTGGGCGCCAAAAGTTTTTGTGGTTTGAACCTCAGCTGAGAGCTGGGTGCCACAAAAGTTAGAAAAAAGTCCCCTGTCTCTTTAAGAGGTGGGGGATGGGCGAATGGAGGAGCCTCGAGGAAGGAAAAAAAAACCAAAGCCCCTTGGGTTGGGATAAGGATAGTTTACTAAAACAACAGGAAAAGATACAAGAAACAACTAACTACAGTGCTATTATATACAGTGCAACCGGAACTCCTCCTGCCGGACCCGGAACTTCTCGTGCCGGGTCCGGAGCCGTCCCTACTGGGCCCGGACTGCCTGATTATGACGCAATTGGTATGGAATACTCTCATGGGCTAACATAGCCTGTTGCTAGGCTGAACCCAGGACACCAAGTTCAACTCCAGACATGCCCTGGCCTTCCTGACCTCATCCCTACACCACCAGGCAAAGTCCCTCTACTTTTCCTAGGATACCTGTCCCTGCTTCCACTGCCTGTGTAGTTCTATCTTGTCTTTTAGTTCCGACCAGCAAGTTTCAACTCTGCCATGCCGGTGTCTTGCCTTCTTTGTCTGACTTCTTACACCTGAGGATCGAGAGCCCTTGCACTCTGTTGAGAGCATCCTTAAAGATCTGCCAGCTCTGTTCTGCCCCTTTGTCTTTGAGGCCTGTTTCCCAGGGGGTTCTACTTACTAACTCCTTGAAGAGCCGGAAGTCAGCTTTCCTGAAATTCAGGGTCCTGACTGCACTTCTCATTTGGTTCATATGCCTTAGGACAGTGAACCACCCCAGTGCATGATCACTGCAGCCCAGGCTTTCTCCAACCTTGACATCCCTGATGAGCTCATTCGAATTGGTGACCATCATGTCCAATATCTCTTCCAATTGAGTAGGGCTGTCTATTTCCTGTCTCAGAAAGTTATCCTCTAGGCACTCAAGGCATCTCTTGGATTGCCTGCAGCTTGCTATGGTACTTTTCCAACAGAAAAGCAGCTCAACATGATCCAGCAATGTACACTTGTAGCCCTGAAAACCAACCGTATTCATGGCTGCATCAAAAGAATGTACCCGGTGGAGGGTAAAGACCCCAACACCTACTGTAGTGGACATGGGAACCCAGAAGGATCAACAACAGAAGCATGCAGCTGTCCAATTCGCAGGCTGCAGGGAACACCTCTGCTTGGGGACCCAGACAGAGCTCCCCCAGGTGGATACAGCTGTGCAGATCATAACCTGCAAGGCAGTACTCCAGATGGGGCCTCACAAGGGCAGAGTAGAGAGGGACAATCATCTCCCTGTCCCTGCTGGCCACTCCTCTTCTGATGGATATCTCTAGTCCTTTACAGAAGGTCCTGTCTATCCAATCTGATTTCCTTTTACAACAAGGTCACCCAGATGGTCGACCAAAGGAAACCAGTTAATGTTATTTCTTTGGATCTCAGTAAGGCTTTTGATACAATATCTCACACTATCTTGCTGGTGAAAACCATAATGCGATAGATGGGCAATAGGCTGATGGGTCATGCTCAGAGGGTTACAGTGTTGTGGTTTTGTATGGCAAGGTTCTGGTAGAGATGGAGGGAGGGCTGCTGCAGTGGCTTTTGCAAGAAGCAGGTAGAAGCTGGCTCAAGGATGGACCCACTGCTGACCAAGTCTGAGCCAATCAGTGACGGTGGTAGTACCTCTGTGATAACATATTTAAGAGAAAAAAAACACCCCACAAGCAGATGCTTTTTGCCACCAGAGAAGGGAGTGAAAAGATGTAAGAAACTGCAGACACCAATGTCAGGGAAGAAGGAGCAGGGGAAGAGGTGCTCCAGGCATCAGAGGAGAGATTCCCCTGCAGCCTATGGAGAAGATCATGGGGTAGCAGGTTGTGCCCCTGCAGCACATGGAGGACCCCACACTGGGACAGGTGGAAACATATAGAAGACGCTGTGACCTGTGTGGGAACAAACTCCTTTCAGGACCTGCAGCCTGTGGAGAAAGGGGCCCACATTGAAGCAGGGACTGCACCCCATAGAAGTGACCCATGCTGGGGCAGTTGGTGAATAGCTAAAGACCTGTGGGAAAGGAATCATGATGGAGAAGTTCGTGGAGGACTGTTTCCTATGGATGGGACCCCATGCTAGAGCAGGGGAAGTGTGTGAGAAATGCTGCCGCCCCCCCCCCATCCCCCCCAGCTAAGAAAGAAAACAACTCATGATGAAATGACCCAAACTCCAATTCCCCATCTCCCCCTGTGACACATGAGGGGTGGGAGGAAGGGAGAGACATCATGAATAAAATTGATTCCATGAAGAACAGAGGGGTGGGGAGTCCTTATCTCGACTCCTAAGCCTCTCTTTATATATTTTCTCCACTGTCCAGCTGAAAAGGGGAGCGATAGAGCAGCTTTGGTGGGTATCTGGCCTCCAGCCAGGGTCAAAACAGCACAATAGTAAATGGGGTTACATCTGGCTGATGGCCAGTCACTAGTGGGGTTCCCCAGGGCTCCATTTTATGCCCAGTTCTTTTTAACATTTTCATTAATGACCTGGACATCTTAAGTAAGTTTGCAGATGACACAAAATTGGGAGGGGTTTTGACTGTTGATGGTGAAGAAGCCTTGCAGAGAGACCTGGACAAATTAGAGAGCTGGGCAATCACCACTGCATGAAGTTTAACAAGGACAAGTGCCTGATTCTGCACCTGGGAAAGGGCAACCCTGGTTATACATACAGACTAGGGGATGAGAGTTCAGCCATGCTGAGAGGGATTTGGAGGTCAGCCATGCTGAGAGAGATTTGGGGGTCTTGATGGACAGCAAGTTAAACATGAGTCAGCAGTGTGCCCAGGCAGCCATGAGGGCCAACCTTATCCTGGGGTGCATCAAGCACGGCATTGCCAGCTGGTCCAGGGAGGTGATTGTCCAGCTCTACACTGCACTGCTGTGGCCTCACCTCAAGTATTGTGTACAGTTTTAGGTGCCACAGTACAAGAGGGACATGAAACTATTGGAGAGTGTCCAGAGGAGGACAATGAGAATGGTGAAGGGTCGCAAGGGGAAGTCTTACGAGGAGAGGCTGAAGTCCCTTGGTTTGTAATGCCTGGAGAAAAGGAGACTGAGGGGAAACCTCATTGCTGGCTATAGCCTCCTTACGAAGGGGAACAAAGGGGTAGGCACTGATCTCCTCTCTTTGGTGACCAGTAATAGAACCTGAGGGAACATTATAAAGCTCTGATAGGGGAGGTTTAAGTTGGATATTAGGAAGAGGTTTTTAGTGAGTGGGGGGTCGAGCACTGGAAGAGGCTCCACAGGGAAGTGGTCACAGCACCGAGCTTGACTGAATTCAAGAAGCGTCTGGACAATGCACGGAGTCACATGCTCTGACTTGGCTGGTCCTGGAAGTGGAGGCCAGTGGAGCCAGGAGTTGGATTCAATGATCCTTATGGGTCCCTTCCAACTCAGTGTATTCTATGCTATACATTTCGGTTTCAGGGACTTTTTTTAAGTTAGTGTTTTATCATGACATTACTTATGGATTTTACTTTGAGATGTTTCCAGTGATATACATGATGGATCATTAAGGTTGCATAACATTCTTTTTTATGATTAGAGTTAGAATTTGCCTATAATATATAATCGCTTGGCTCTATAAAGAATTTATCTACTTAACAGCAAGATATGGGGGTCTTTCTGAGATAGCTTAGCAAAGTCTACCATACAAGCGAAGAATTTCTGATATGCTTACCTGACATGAAATAAAATAGATCTTAGTGGAAAGACCAGTTGTCCAGGCACTCCTGATTTACTCCAGTGAATTGGAGATAGAAATTGAGCACCCTGCGTCATCTGTGGCAGGATGGATTCTTAGTTGGTGTAGACAGGGCTTCATTTGCTACAAACTGTATCTACTTATAGTTTGCACTGCATTGAGGTCTTTGATCCATACCTTTTTAAAGTAGACTTTAAATTTTAGTCTTACTCCCGAGTACTTTGAAACTTTTTTCTATATGCATGGCATGTTCTTAAGAAATTGTTTGATTCTTACTGTAGGATATTGGTGGACAATCTATTCAAGTGTTCCTGTGAAATTATGTGGATCAAGATATGACAAGAGACTATGTTCTACACAGAAACTCGGGATTTATACTGCATAGATAACACCACCAAGAAGATAGCCTTGCTGGATATGAAGGTCCCAAACTGCGGCAATAGTATATTAACATAAAGTTCTTACTAAGATATTGTGAAAAAGGAAAAATAAACATGCTTTTTTACAAGATACCTATCAAGATGACAACAGTGCTGCTTAAGGAAAAAGGTTTTCTGGGAAATATTAACCACTCACTGATCTTTCATGCCACATGGAATAATTTTGGGAGCTTCACATGAACCTTTAAAAATATACAGTTATTCAAGTGCAAGATAACAGAATATCAATTACAGACAACACACAAGAATTAGATAAAATGCATGTGCCTTTATTGAACAAAATAATAGTTCTTCCAAAATGAACAGATGCAAGATTTTGCTTCCTTAAATTTTATTCAGAGGTTAATGAAATCTTTCTTTTCTTTCAAAAATACTCTACTTCTATGACTATAGGAAAGAAATTAAGAAAAAATAACATGCATAATGAAATAGAAAATTTTAACAAATAGCTGGTTTTAACACAGATAAACTCTTTGCATAGGCTATGCAAAAGAGACATTAAAAGCTTAGGTTTGTAGCATTTTGCAGGATATTAAGTTCAGTTAGCTTATGTGGATTTGGAAATGGTGGGAAAATGGTGTAACAATAATGTCATCCCCTTTGTTTTCTGTATGCAACTTTGATCTCTGTATATAGTCCTGGGACAGCTGGTGGAAGATTTTAGTTGATAGTTCCTCTGTGGAATGGGACAGAGCTCAGGTGTTTCTGATGTGATGTGATGTGATCTCTCGAGGTCCCTTCCAACCCCTACAATTCTGTGATTCTGTGAAACCTATTGAAGTCTGGGGTTTTCTTAGTGGGATGGGGTGCTGGGGTGCTCAGGTAGTGTCATGGTTCACTCCCAGGCAGCGGCTAAGCACCACCCACATCTTGCTCACCCCTCCCCCAGAGGAGAAACAGACAAAGCAGGTACTACCTGAAACTAGACCACAATGTCCCCTAAACACAGTGACCCGCCTCTCCCCAACCAGCTGCTTTTATGGGAGCATGAAGTCACGTGGTGTAGGAAACAGCCTGGACCAGCTCAGCTCACCTGTGCTGGCTCCTTGAGGAAGTTAACTCTGTCCAGACAGGAATAAGGACATTATCCACCCCTTTTTCCATGGCATCTACATCATGCCAGAACCTTATGTTTTTTTGTTGATTTGGATGGTACATAACATATCACAGAATCCCAGAGTCACTAGGTTGGAAAAGACCTTTGAGATCATTAAGTCCAACTATACCTGTCCTCTACTAAACCATATCCCTAAGCATCTTTTAAATACATCCAGGGATGATGACTCAACCACCTCCCTGGCGCAGCCTGTTACAATTCCCCATAACCCTTTCAGTGAAGAACTTTTTCCTAATGTCTAATCTGAACCTGCCCTGGTGCAGCTTGAGTCCATTCCCCTCGTCCTATCACCTGTTGCTTGGGCGAAGAGACCAATACCAATCTCTCTACAACCTCCTTTCAGGAAATTGTAGGCAGTGATAAGATCTCCCCTCAGCCTCCTCTTCTCCAGGCTAGAGAGTCCCAGTTGCCTCAGCCGCTGGAGTTTGCTCTCCAGCCCCTTCACCAGCCTGGTTGCCTGGTTCTCTGGATATGCTCCAGGACCTCAATGCCTTTCTGGTAGCGAGGGGCCCAAAACTGAACACAGTATTCGAGGTGGAGCTGCACCAACACTGAGTACAGGGGCACAATCACTTCCCTGGTCCTGCTGGCCACATTGTTTCTGATACAAGCTAAGATGCCATTAGCCTTCTTGGACACCCGGGCACACTGCTGGCTCATATTCAGTGGGCATTCAACCAACGCCCCCAGGTCCTTCTCCGACAGGCAGCTGTCTAGCCAGTCTTCCCCAAGCCTGTAGCATTGCCTGGGGTTGTTATGTCCCAAGTGCAGGACTCTGCACTTGGCCTTGTTGAATCTCATCCCGTTGGTCTCCGCCCATCCAGCCAGCCTGTTCAGGTCCCTTTGAAGAGCCTTCCTACCCTCAAGCAGATCAAGACTCCCACACAATTTGGTGTCATCTGCAAACTTACTGAGGGTGCACTCAATCCCCTCATCCAGATCATTAATGAAGATGTTAAACAGGACCGGCCCCAGCACTGAGCCCTGGGGAACACTACTTGTGACCGGCCTCCAGCTGGATTTAGCCCCATTCACCACAATATTCTGGGCCTGGCTGTCCAGCCAGTTTTTAACCCAGTGAAGAGTATACTTATCCATGAGCAGCTAGTTTCTCTAGGAGGATGCTGTGGGAGACAGTGTTGAAGGCTTTACTGAAGTCCAGGTAGACAACATCTACAGCCTTCCCCTCATCCACTGAGCAGGTCACCTTGTCGTAGAAGGAGATCAGTTTGGTCAAGCACGATGTGCCTTTCATAAACCCACACTGACTGATTGCCTGGTTGTCCTGCATGTGTTGCATAATGGCACTCAGGATGATTTGTTCCATTACCTTCCTCAGCACCAATGTCAGGCTTGGCTCATCGATCCAGCCTGTTCAGATCCCTTTGAAGAGCCTCCCTACTCTCAAGCAGATTGATACTTCCTCCCAGCTTAGTGTCATCTGCAAATTTTTCCCTTCATCCAGGTCACTGATAAAGATGTTGAACAGAACTGGACCCAGGATTGAGCCCTGGGGGACACCACTCGTGACCGGCTTCCAGCTGGATTTAGCTCAATTTACCACAAATCTTTGGGCCCGGCCACCCAGCCAGTTTTATACCCAGCAGAGGGTGCACCTGTCCAGGCCAGTGATGGCCAGTTGCTCAAGCAGAATAATGTGAGAAATGGTGTCAAAGACTTTGCTGAAGTCCAGGTACACTACATCTACAGCTTTTCCCTCATCCACTAAGTGGGTCACCTTGTCATAGAAGGCAGTCAGGTTATATATCGTTTATATACTATTTATACCATCTGACATGGACTGATTTGTTATACAACAACAATTTAGCGGCTGTCCTCATCTAAAATTCAATCTCCTTTGGGTGCAAAAAGTAGATCTAAGAAACTCTGCAGACACCAAGGTCAGTGAAAAGGAGAGTTGTGGGGGGATGAGGTGCTTCAGTCACCAAAGAGAAAGATTCCTCTGTAGCCCAGTGAGAAGACCATGGTGAAACAGGCTGTCCCCATGCAGCCCATGGATAATGATGGGGATCAGAGATCCCATCTACAGCCCATGAAGAGACCTGAAGGATGCTGTGACCCTGTGGAAAACCCATGTTGTAGCAACCTCCTGGCAGTGAAACCTGAAGGCTGTGGAGAGACTGACCCATGCTGGAGCAGATTTCTTGTGAGGACTTCTGACTCTGTGGGGCCCAGGCTGGAGCAGTCTGGGCCTGAAGGTCAGCACCCTGTGGAAGGGTTACACACTGAGGCAGCGGGTGAGGAGCTGAAGCCCCATGTGAAAGGACTCACATTGGAGACGTTCATGGAGGACTGTCTCCCATGGGTGGGACCCCCTTCCAGCAGGGGAAGAGTGTGAGAAATGCCCCCCTGTGAGGAACTGACCAAACCCCCCATTCCCTGCCTCTCTCTGTGCCACAGTGGGGTAGGGAAGAAGGGCAAGAAATCATGACTAAAGTGAAGTCTGCTAAGAAGGGAGGGGTGGGGGGAGGTCCTTTAAGATCTGGTCACACTTCTCATTACCTGACTCTGGTTTCACTGGGTGTGCAGTGTTGTGTAATAAATTAGAGAGTTTTCTTTCCTTTATTCTGTGTTGTGTCTGTTTTGCCCATGGCACCAATTGTGGAATGATCTCTCAATTATATCAATATATATTTTCTCCCCTGTCCAGCTGAAAAGGGGATTGATAGAGCAACTTTGGTGGGAAAATGGGGGCTTCAGTCAGTTCCTTGCAAGTTGGTTTCCTTCTTGTCCGGGGGGAGGGGCACACCCTCCCCTTGCTGCACTGTGAGGTCCCACCCACGGGAGACAGTCCTCCACAAACATCTCCAACGTGAGTCCTTTCCCACAGGGCTTTATCTCTTCATTCATCTGCCCCCCCATGGATCACTGCTATGGCGGGCATTCATAAAGCACAATGTCTCTCAGTCCCAGCCCTCCACAGGGTCTTGTTGCAGGGAGTCTGCAGGAGGTTGTCGGAGTAAACGACTAAGTCCTTAAAGTGGTTGAAGCATTGCTCATTTATTGCTGCAGCCACACGCATATTTATACGCTGTACAGGGTTTACTAAAAATAGCAAGCTAACAGATTGGTTACATAGTGAAGTGCACGAGATCCCCTTTAAGGATTATTGGCTAGCCAAGGGTCAGCACACGATGCGCACGCTCTTATAGGAATGGTGTCTTATCTGGTTTCCAATCCGTTTCTCTTGTTTGCAGTTTTACTTTATCTCCTCGTAGCCCTGGGACAGAGACAGGGTGCCCAAAATAGCTGGGGTTAGGATGATACAGCTGCAAAGTAACTGCTGCATCAGTAATGCTCTCTACAGGGTCACAAGCCTCCCTCCAGCAAACCTGTTCTGGTGCAAATCTTTCTTTTGCTCATCTCTGTGTCTCTATGGGCTGCAAGGGCTTGCTCCAACGTGGGTCACAGCATCTTCTCTATGTCTTCACTTGCTCCATCCAACATGGAGCCTGTCCACGGGCTACAGGTGGGGTCTCGGCCTTTTCCATGGGCTGCAGGGGGACACCCGCTCCACCATGGGTTTCTCCACAGGCTGCAGGGGCATCATTCTCTCTGGCACCTGGGGGCACCTCCTCCCTCCCCTCCCTGGCCTTGGTGTCTGCACAGCTCGTTACATCTCCTCACTCCCTTCTCCAGTGGCAAAATGCAGCTGCTTGCGGGTTTTTTTCACCTATATGTGATTCACAGAGTCGCTGTGACCTTCGTCAATTGGCTCGTCCTTGGTCAGCGGCAACTTTGGCCTTGAATCGGCCGATGATTACACTTTGGGGCCTACAGAGCTCCATTTCTTCCTGAGTTCTAGCCAAAGCTCTCTGTTCAGCCAGGCAGGTCGTCTTCTCAGCCGACTCAGCTTTCTGAACATTGGGATGGCTCGCTCCCACAGCTTCAGGACCTCATTCTTGAGGAGCATCCAGACTTCCTGAGTTCCTTTATCTTCCAATACTTCCTCCCAGGGGACTCTATCCACCAGGTTCCTCAACAGGCCAAACTCCACCCTCCTGAAGTCCAGGAGGGTAGTTCTGCCAACCTTCCTCCTTCCTTCCCCAATGTTGTGGATTAGACCTCAGCGGAAAGCTGGGGCCACAAAGGTCAGAAAACAGAAGCCCCCTACCTCTTTAAGAGGTGGAGGATGGGCGAACGGAGCTAACCAAGGAGCTGCAGAGCCAGAGGAAAAAAAAAAAAACCAAAGGCTTGCGGGTTGGGATAAGGATAGTTTACTAAACAACAGGGAAAGGTATGAAAACAACTAACTAGAGTGCTATTATATACATTGCAAACCTCTCACCACACTATGTCATTTGAGCCGTGCCCGAACCGATTCAGATTCAGAGCCCCGAACACAGCACTCCCCCAGCCTGACACCCCCGAGCACCCCCCTCACCACCGCCTGCCACGCCGATCCAAAAAAGAGAGAGAGAAAGCCGGAACTCCCACTACGTCTGCCCAGACCGGGACTTCCCGTGCCCGGAGCAGTTTCTGATGGGTCCGGAGTCTCCCCCGGAACTGGCACTGTGCCTGCCCAGACCGGAACCTCCCGTGCCTGGGGCCTGAGTCGCCCCTGCAAGGGGGGGGTCAGCCTGCCTGATCATGATGCAATTGGTATGGAATACTCTCAGGGCTAACACAGCCTGCTGCTGGGCTGAACCCAGCACATTATCCACCCCTTATTCCATACCATTTACATCATGAGCAGGACCAGCAACCTTTTTTGGGTCCAGGGAGTCTCTCGCATCCATACACATGCATGTACACATGCACACACATGTATGTGCGTATAGATTCAGTCTGTGGACGTTTCCTCCGAGTCTGTCGGTTTCATTCAGTCCACGATTCTCAGGCTCACTGGTCCCTCTGTCACAACAGTCTCTCAGGGTATGAAGAGTCGTACGTGCCACTGGATCGTTGAATGCTGTATCTCGGGCTCTCGAACACTGCACTTGGCATGATCCATGCTCATAGTCCGTGGGTCAGAGGTGTTTATTACAAAAGAGAAAAGAGTTCTTGGGAGCCTGGTCTTCGCTCCATCATCACGGCACCGATGACCCTGGCTGTAATGTCATTAGTATAACATACATTATCTATAACAACAGTAAAACAAGAGTGAATTATTTAGCATGATATTGGCTATTCTCACCCAAAATCATGTTCCCTTGAGGTACACATCGAGTTTCTCCATCCTTCTGCATTACCCACCAAGTACAACCAGGTCCTTGAGCAAAGACAATCCCAGATATCAGTTTACCTTTGCCTGTAGCAGGAATGACCCAAACTGTCTTTCCCAAAATACACTTCATGTGCACTACTGGGACTCTGTGGGAATTTTGACTGGGCAGGACCAGCTCGATTGGTAGATCCCCTAGAGTTAACCAACCACGTAGCTTCAGCTAAATGTGTATCCCAATGTTTAAATGTTCCACCACCCATTGCTTTCAGTGTAGTCTTTAAAAGCCCATTATATCGTTCAATTTTCCCAGAGGCTGGTGCATGATAAGGAATGTGGTACACCCACTCAATGCCATGCTCTTTGGCCCAGGTGTCTATGAGAATGTTTTGGAAATGAGTCCAATTGTATGAATCAATTCTTTCTGGGGTGCCGTGTCGCCATAGAACTTGCCTCTCCAGGCCCAGAATTGTATTCAGTGGCATGGGGTACAGGATATGTCACCAACCAGCCAGTGGTTGCCTCAACCATTGTAAGTACGTACCGTTTACCATGGCGAGTCTGTGGGAGAGTGATGTAATCAACCTGCCAAGCCTCCCCATATTTATATTTCATCCACCATCCTCTATACCAGAGGGGCTTTAACCGCTTAGCTTGCTTGATTGCGGCACATGTCTCACATTCATGGATAACTTGTGCAATAGCATCCATGGTTAAGCCCACCCCTCGATCTCGAGCCCATCTATATGTTGCATCTCTTCCTTGATGACCTGAGGTATCATGAGCCCATTGGGCTAGGAATAACACATCCTTATGTTGCCAGTCCAAATCTACCTGAGCCACTTCAATCTTAGCAGCCTTATCGGCCTGCTGGTTGTTTTCATGTCCCTCCATGGCCCGACTCTTAGGTACATGGGCATTCACATGACGTACCTTTACGGTAAGCTTCTCTAATCGAGTAGCAATATCTTGCCATAAGTCAGCAGCCCATATGGGTTTGCCTCTACGCTGCCAATTGTTCTTTTTCCACTGCTGCAACCACCCCCACAAGGCATTAGCTACCATCCATGAGTCAGTATAAAGATATAGCATAGGCCACTCCTCTCTCTCAGAAATGTCCAGGGCTAATTGGATAGCCTTCACCTCAGCAAATTGGCTTGATTCACCTTTTCCTTCAGTGGCTTCTGCTACTTGCCTCATAGGACTCCACACAGCAGCTTTCCATTTCCGATGCTTACCCACAATGCGACAAGATCCATCAGTGAACAGGGCATACTGCTTTTCATTTTCTGGCAGTTGGTTATATGGTGGAGCTTCTTCTGCGCGTATTACCTCCTCATCCTCTGGTGACATCCCAAAGTCTTAGCCTTCTGGCCAGACTGTAATCACCTCCACAATTCCTGGGCGATTGGGATTTCCTATTAGAGCTCGTTGCGTAATTAGAGCAACCCACTTGCTCCATGTAGCATCAGTTGCATGGTGTGTGGAAGGGACTTTCTCTTTAAACATCCGGCCCAGCACCGGCAGTCGGGGTGCATGGAAAAGCTGAGCTTCAGTTCCAATTACCTCTGAAGCAGCTCAAACCCCTTCATAAGCGGCCAGTATTTCCTTTTCTGTTGGAGTGTAATTGGCCTCAGATCCTTTGTAGGCCCGACTCCAAAACCCCAACGGTCGCCCTCGAGTCTCCCCTTGTGTTTTCTGCCAGAGACTCCAGGTAGGACCATTGTCACCAGCTGCGGTATAGAGCACATTTTTAATATCTGTCCCTGTACGGACAGGACCAAAGGCTACAGCATGGACTATTTCGCGTTTGATCTGCTCAAAGGCTTGCTGCTGCTCAGGGCCCTATTCAAAATCATTTTTCTTCCGAGTTACATAGTAGAGTGGGCTCACAATGAGACTATAGTTTGGGATATGCATTCTCCAAAATCCTTGTCGTGCCGACAAGCCATGTTCATTTTCATGACTGAATTAAATACCAGCCCTGATGTTTCATGGGGTGGGGTATCCTGACTGAGCTTTGAACTGATTCTCTGGTTATTAACCAGTGCAAATACACTGAAGATAAAAACAAAAGTAAAAAACCTTCACCTATAAATTACATGTCTATTTAAAATAAATGCAACAATGTTTGAAGTATGTTGTATCATCAACAGCCTAATATTCTACTTTCAAAGTTGCATCAAGCATTATGAAGACAGGATTTGTACTAAGATTCTCTTAGCTTCCAGCATACTACTTACAGAACATTTTTCAAGGCACAGAGGATGCATAAGGAGAAGAAAGCATGTACCACAGTGTGATTTGGGTGAAGTTAATGATACCACAGTTAATGTTATAAATTAAAAATTTGTTTAAAATACCAAGGTTAGGGGGAACAAATTTCACATTCTGTGAGGTAGATTTTTGACTAGTTTTAATCTGCTAATCTTCATGGATTCCAGAAAAGCTGGTCTTGATGAGTATAATTTTACTATTTGAGACTATGTTGCAGCAAATGTTAAGCAATAAACAGCTGTGTTTTATTCTAGAGGCTGTTTCCATAATTCATCCATAACAGCTAATGAGTGCTGGAGAGATTTTTACCAAGAATAAGTAAAGTAAAATCATGCATCTACCAGACCAGATTTTTTTTTGATTGAGTCTTTTACTGCTACTTTGTTTTGAAAATGTCAAATTTATAAAGACAGAAGCAAGCACATCAACAAATGTACTTGAGGATTTTTATAAAGATGAGTGAATAGGATATGTCTGTAATATTTTATTTGCACAGCAACCTGTTCTAACAAACAAACAAAAAATTCTATTCTTCGCATTAAAATAATCATGTAAACATGCAAATTACTTCAGTAAAGATTCATCTTAAAATAGATTCAACCAATGTTTGGATGATGTTTTTATGTAGGGAATATTACATAGAAATTTAGGATTGGTCTGACTTGAGTTTTTCAACTTTGAGTGAAGTATTTAGTTATATAAAAAGTATTTGAACAGGAGAGATGACTTCCTGGTTATTATGCCCCTAGCAGGAATTACAGGTTAAAACAATCTGATTACTTTTTCCCATTTCCAGTAAACTAATAAAAATGTTGTCATTTATCTTGAGAGTAAAGGCCTAGGATGTTTGGGCTTTTTTCTTCAGATTATGAGAAGGACTCATACAGAAGGTAAACTGGTTCTTTCATTAGCTGAATGTTTTATACTGAAAAAAGTGAATCCACTAAGGTTTATGGACAATAAACCTGGTCAGAACTTGCTCGAGGACAGTAGTACACACTTATTTCACTTGTTACTTATTTCTGCAGATTGACATGACCATTCTCATGGGGTCTCAGTCTATATCTCTGGGTACTAGACTATCTTCCAATGCATTTAAAAATGAACCTTATTATCTGTTGCCATTTTGCAAATAGGTTTCAACTCATTTTATTTTTTCAGCTCAGATTCTCATGTTTCTGAAATAAGCAGAAACAGTTGTGTTCTGGTCATACTTCACAGTGGCCTTATGCCAGTGTATTGTTTCTGGTATGGAATTACTGTATGATGCTATAAACAGAATTGTGCTTTTTGAGGTTTGATTCATCTTTATAGGTTTTAACTATCAATTTTATTACCAAACCAACAATAAAAAAGAGTAAATATACTACATAAGGCATGCTATAAATATATTATAGACCAGGATGAACTGGCATCTTGAAATATAACACAAGTATCTTTTGAAGCATGAAGAGACTAATGGAATAGTAACTTCAGTGTGTTATACTCACATCTGTGCTTAGCTTTATATAGGTGCAGTAATTGGAAAAAGCTGCAAATTGGAACTAGTAAAATTTGGACAAGTATATACTTTTCAGGTATCCGATTTGCTTGTGTAAAGCCTGACTTCTCTAGTTTCTTTGCATACGGGAAATCTTATTCTTACAGTAAGAGTTCTGTCTAGGGATCAGGTGTACAGCTGGCATTTCTGGAGCATCATCTAACAGCATCCTCCAGCCTTTAATTTGCCACCAGTTTGCTTACAGTAATTTACCTGCAAAATTTTTTACCAGGTAAAAGTCAGTAACTCCCACTGAAGTCTGCCTCCACTTAATGTCAGAGAGAATTTTACCACTGATTTTCAACAAGACTAGTTACTGTTGCATTTATTCCATATACACAGTTATAAATGACTTGGTCTGAAACAGGATTTTAACCAAATTGAACAATTTATTAAACGAATAAAGGCAAGCAAATGGTGCTGGGGTGCACATACGTGCCCTCTCTGCTGCTTGCATCCCATGCAATGTACAAACCAGTCCTATATAATCAGGGCATCATGTTGTCACAAGTAAACACATATATCCCCTTACCAGACAACCTGACCCCGGCCAGTCCTTCCCACTGTCCTGTGCTTACTTTGAGCCAGTCTTTCAGACGGGGTACTAGGATCTCCCCCTTTTTGTTTTAAAAGCATACACCAATTTTGGCAAAACTAGCAACATCTTTGCTGATTGGTGGACAGCACTTGGGTGTTTGACAAAGCAGTAAGGTATTTCAGGAAATAAATTCTCAAAGAATTAGGTGACAGGCTCTTTCCTAGTGCTATTCCAAATGAGAAGCTAAGAAGCAAGGCTCAATCTGAGGTACAGTATTTCCCAAGACTGTAAGAACAGTTCCTGCTTCAGAAAACAAATGCACCTGGCTACATGCGTTTGGCCTTTATATCAGAAGATGTCCCTTTCTTAAAAATAAACCAAACACTAAACAGAGAGACATCCTGATATTAGATTTCAGAATTTGAGAATTTTTATCAGCCTGCAGTTCCCAAATCAAAGGCGCTACTGGCAGTGAGCATAAAGTCACTTCACTCAACACAAGTTTAAACCTCAGAGTGAAGTGCTCGTCAGGCCTGTAGGATATGACAACAAGCATATGCTGCAGTTACAGGGTCAGCCATCTCCCCTTGCAAAAAGGATGCAGCTTCAGTTCTATCACTGTAAAACAAAAAACTTAATAGTGCCACAAAATGCTGCTAATGAGCCTCTAACATGGCTTCTTAGCAGCATAGGACCTAAAACTATATTTTCGGTCTTTTTTTTTTTTTTTTTCCAAACCAGTACCTTCTTATCCTTACAAAACTAACAACTGAGCAAACTTCCATACCCTCTCATGGCTGATGCAGCAGCCTAGTGTCAGGCCCCAGAAACTAGAACCACAACATTCCATAACAAAAGGCTGTCCCCCAGCGCAGAGGACTCCTGATGTGCAGGCTTCTGCACCTTCCTTACCATGGCACAGCACATCATGCCACCTCTCCCTGCTAAAGGAGGAACAAATTTACATCTCTCTTTGGCACAAAATGCTGGTAATTAACAAGAGGCCATGCACAGAGAGTTGAACCAAACAACTCCCTAGTAAACCTCTTAAAACCTGACTAAAATGGCATTGTGGCCGGTAAGATTTTATTTCCAGCCCATTTATCCCAAACCAATTTATCCCATCTCTCCAACATATTGTACTTGGATAAGTAACACATTTGCTACCTGCAAGCAATCAATTGGAATCAATAGGTATCATGTAAATGGGAAAGGTGAGAAAGAGAAAAAAAGCAGTTTGCCTCTGACTATGTCCCTTCTTGTGAAAATAGTAATCGTGAATCTCTCTTCATTGGGCTGTTCCCTAGGTGCTTTTCTCACTCCCTCTTCCCCTATTGCCCTCTGTGCTTCCAACTCCTCCAATCTCCTTTTTTTGCCAGTCTACAAGTTGTAATCTTTCCTTTCTTGGAATTTCTTTTTTTTGGTGGTGTTTAATGGGACTGCCACAAACACAATGCCTCCCTTATTGACTCCAAAGGGTACCTCTTGTGAGAGATAGAGAGAAGTTCCCTCAGATACGGTAGTCCTACTTCTTGTACATGCAGCCGGAGGTTGGTCTAATTCCAGTGCTGTTGATAGTGGAGGCTGGGGCAACGGTGATACTGGTGTAAATACCACGTCTACTGGAGGGGGAGAGCCGCCGTTGGGCTGGACCACTAAGATATCGAAGTGGTATATTATCCAATGGCTCCCTTTTTTTTTTTTTTTTGTAGGGGGTACAAGGGTCCAACCCCCCTGCCAAAGCAGGCTCCCTAGGACATATCACTCAGATAGGCATCCAGACGGGTCTTGAATATCTCCAGAGGAGGAGACTCCACCACCTCCCTGTGCAGCCTATTCCAGTGCTCTGTCACCCTCACTGTGAAAAAGTTCTTCCGCATGTTGGTGCGGAACTTCCTATGCTCCAACATAAAGCCATTGCCCCTTGTCCTATCCCCACAGACCACTGAAAAGGGGCTGGCTGATTCCCCCCGCATCCCCTGCTTCAGAATATTACAGACATTAATTAGGTCCCCCCCTTAGTCTTCTCTTCTCTAGGCTGAACAGTCCCAGCTCACTCAGCCTTTCCTCATAGGGGAGATGCTCCAGGCCCCTAATCATCTTCGTAGCCCTTCTCTGGACTCTCTCCAGAAGGTCCCTGTCCTTTTTAAACCAAGCAGCCCAGAACAGGACACAGTACTCCAGGTGGGGCCTGACCAGGTGTCCTGGGTTCAGTCCAGCAGCAGGCTGTGTTAGCCCTGAGAGTATTCCATACCAATTGCATCATGATCCGACAGGCTGCCCCCCCCCCCCCCCCTTTGCAGGGGCGACTTCGGACCCAGGCACGGGAAGTCCCGGTCTGGGCAGCCGCAGTGCCAGTTCCGGGGGAGACTCCGGACCTATCAGAACCTGCTCCGGGCACGGGAAGTGCTGGTCTGAGCAGGCGTGTGGGAGTTCCGGTTTCTCTCTCGCTCTTTCGGGATCGGCGTGGCAGGAGGTGGTGAGGGGGGTGCTCGGGGGTGCTGGGCTTGGGGAGTGCTGCGTTCGGGAATCTGAATCGGTTCGGGCACGGCTCAAATGACATAGTGTGGGGAGAGGTTTGCACTGTATATAATAGCACTGTAGTTAGTTGTTTTCATACTTTTCCCTGTTGTTTAGTAAACTATCCTTATCCTAACCTTGCAAGCCTGTGGTTTTTTTTTCCTCTGGCTCTGCAGCTCCTCGATTAGCTCCTTTCGCCCATCCTCCACCTCTTAAAGTGGTAGGGGGCTTTCTTGTCTGACCTTTGTGGCCCCAGCTTTCCGCTGAGGGATAAACCACAACTTTTGGCGCCCAACGTGGGGCATGACGGGGGACCCCCAAGAGGGGCAAAAAGGTTGGGGTAACGATAGATTTGACCTTAACTCAATTGCAGTTAAGATAGAGTTGTGATAGGTACGGTTATTTAAGTAATTTCTATGTACAATGTTGTGGCATTTACTCTTAAGGATGCTGCCATGGTTGTCAACTCGTGGTATGCTGCTGCATTTAATCCTGCCAGGATTCGTTGCCATCCCGTACGTGTGTTTAGTGTATGTTGTGATATCAGCCTATGATTGGATAACGTTGAAGTTCATGAACTTAAAGGGGTACTTGTATCAGCTATTGCTGTTCGGTACAAGGAGGGATAAAACAGGCCTTGTAAGAGTGTTTAACAATTTCCAATATCCCTGGGAAATTCTAACTAGCATTTTCCTACTGTTGGTTTTGGTGCAAATGGTTCTGCTTTCGATATATATATGTATATATATTAGGCACAGGTTTATGAATACCACCCAAGAGTTTTCCCTGAGGCTGGATAAGCTTGAGTGGCAGGGCAAATGGCGAAATATGAGCAGGTACCTAGGCACTTTCTTACCCCCAGTGGTTTGGAACTTCACTCCTGAACAGCTACAGGATCCTAATAAGGTGGCTGCATATTTGAAAAAGAACTGTAGTGGGCTCCCCAGAGAAATACGCCCTACTGCACTGTGCTGGGGCTTGGCTACCATCTACCAAACACTGCTTGATAGCAAGCAGCACTGTCAGTACTGTCAGCACTGTCAAGGGGAACAAGGAAATGGATTGGAAAATACTGCAGCTACTGCAACCCCTACAGTAGACCTTGCCCCTAATTCAGAGCATCAGTACTGTCAGGGGGAAAGAGGAATTGGATTGGTGAATACTGTAGATGCTGCAACCTCTACAATAGACCTTGGTCAACCCACACCAATGTCTGTTGCTCCCATTCAAAAGGGGTGTCAGTGTTGTCAGGGAGAAAGGGGAAATAGACTAGTACATACTGCAGATGCTGCAACGTCTACAATAGACCTTGCCCCTAATTCAGAGAACCAACCCATACCAATGTCTGTTGCTTCCATTCAAGAGAGGTGTCAGCACTGTCAGTGCTGTCGGCACTGTCAGGGAGGAAAAGGAAATAGACTAGTGCATACTGCAGATACTGCAACCTCTACAATAGATCTTGGCCAATCCACACCAAAGTCTGTGGCTCCCATTCAAAAGAGGAAACACACCAGGAAGTTAGCTCGCATAGTGCCAGATGATGATGGTGAACAACCAGGGCCATCTCAAGAATGTCAGGATGAGGATGATGGTAAAAAGCCATTATCTCAAGTATGGCCGGATGAGGATGAGGATGAAAAGTCATGGCCATCATGGAAAAGTCAGAATGGGGCAGGGCCATCTCAGAAAATTCAGAATGGGGCAGGGCCATCTCAGAAAAGTAAGAATGGGGCAAAGCCATCTCGAGCAGATCAGGATGTAGTAGAACCAGAGATTGTTACCCGATCCCTGACCCTGAGTGAATTGCGTGAGGTGCGAAAAGATTTTGGCCGCCGCCCAGGTGAGCACATCATCACTTGGTTGCTCAGATGCTGGGATAGCGGGGCCAATAGTCTGGAATTAGACGGCAGGGAGGCCAGGCAGTTGGGATCCCTGGCTAGAGAAGGAAGTATTGATAAGGCACTTGGGGAGGGGTCACAAATCCTCAGCCTTTGGAGGCGATTGCTGTCAAGTGTGCGGGAAAGATACCCCATGAAAGAATATATTACCTGTCTGAAACCCAAGAGCGACAGCATAGAGACAGTTATCCAGTATCTGAGAGAATTAGCTGTACGAGAGTTGATTTATTATGACTTGGACAACACAAGGCTCCCTGATGATCCTGATGATGTCCGATGCACCCCAGACATGTGGCGTAAGGTGATACGAAGTGCACCATCAGGGCACACAAATTCACTGGCAGTGATGGAATACGAGGAGATGTTTCCACCAACCGTATATGAAGTGACCCGCCGACTCCGGACTTATCAAGACAACGTTGCACGCTCTGTCATTGCAGCAGTAGAGAAACTGGTTAAACTTAAACTTGACGAACACATGGCCGACTCCCAACCTGCACAGAGCGATGTTGCAGCTATCCGGAAAAGTCATCCATTGTCCCAAGAGAGAGAACACAGCAGGTACACACCACGAGCCACACCACGAGCCACACCACGAGCCAAACTGTGGTTTTACCTGCGTGATCATGGAGAAGACATGAGAAAGTGGGATAAGAAGCCCACTTCAGCCCTTCAAGCACGAGTAAAGGAGTTGCAAGGTAGAGCAAGCGCACGAGGTTTTGCCAAGAGGAAGGTTGCACCAGTTTCTATCCAGGAGCAATAGAGGAGCCCTGCCTCCAGCCAGGTGGAGGAGAGGGATAATCGGACTTATTGGACTGTGTGGATCCGATGGCCTGGAACATCAGACCCACAAGAGTATGAGGCTCTAGTGGATACCGGTGCTCAGTGTACTCTAATGCCATCAAATTATGAAGGGACAGAATCTGTTTACATTTCTGGAGTCACAGGGGGCTCCCAACAGTTGACTGTGCTAGAGGCTGAGGTGAGCCTAACTGGAAAGGACTGGGAAAAACACCCCATTGTGACTGGCCCAGAAGCTCCGTGCATTTTAGGTATGGACTATCTCCGTAGAGGGTATTTTAAAGACCCTAAAGGATACCGGTGGGCTTTTGGAATAGCTGCTGTGGAGACAGAAGAAACTAAACAGTTGTGTGCCTTGTCTGGACTTTCGGAAGATCCAGCTGTTGTGGGGTTGTTGAAAGTTGAAGAACAGCGAGTGCCAATCGCTACGACGACAGTGTACAGGCGGCAGTATCGTACAAACCGAGACTCTTTGATCCCCATCCATAAACTGATTCGTCAACTGGAGAGTCAGGGAGTGATCAGCCGAACCCACTCACCATTTAACAGTCCCATATGGCCAGTGCGGAAGTCCGACGGAGAGTGGAGGCTGACAGTAGATTATCGTGGCCTAAATGAAGTCACTCCAAACATGAGTGCTGCTGTGCCGGACATGCTAGAGCTCCAGTATGAACTGGAATCGAAGGCAGCCAGGTGGTATGCCACAATTGACATTGCAAATGCTTTCTTCTCAATTCCACTGGCACCAGAGTGCAGACCACAGTTCACTTTCACTTGGAGAGGTGTCCAATACACATGGAATCGTCTGCCCCAGGGGTGGAAACACAGTCCCACCATCTGTCATGGACTAATCCAGAGTACACTAGAAAAGGGTAGAGCCCCAGAGCACTTGCAATATATTGATGACATCATTGTATGGGGCGATACAGCAAAGGAAGTTTTTGAAAAAGGAGAAAAGATAATTCAAATCTTGCTAGAAGCTGGCTTTGCTATAAAACAAAGTAAAGTCAAGGGGCCTAAGCGAGAAATCCAGTTTTTAGGAATAAGATGGCAGGATGGGCGTCATCAGATCCCAATGGACATTATTAATAAAATTGCAGCTATGTCTCCACCAAGTAACAAAAAGGATCTGAGGCCAATTACACTCCAACAGAAAAGGAAATACTGGCCGCCTATGAAGGGGTTCGAGCTGCTTCAGAGGTAATTGGAACTGAAGCTCAGCTTTTCCATGCACCCCGACTGCCGGTGCTGGGCTGGATGTTTAAAGGGAAAGTCCCTTCCACACACCATGCAACTGATGCTACATGGAGCAAGTGGATTGCACTAATTACGCAACGAGCTCGAATAGGAAACCCCAATCGCCCAGGAATTGTGGAGGTGATTACAGACTGGCCAGAAGGCTAAGACTTTGGGATGTCACCAGAGGATGAGCAGGTAACACGTGCAGAAGAAGCTCCACCATATAACCAATTGCCAGAAAATGAAAAGCAGTATGCCCTGTTCACTGATGGATCTTGTCGTATTGTGGGTAAACATCGGAAATGGAAAGCTGCTGTGTGGAGTCCTATGAGGCAAGTAGCAGAAGCCACTGAAGGAAAAGGTGAATCAAGCCAATTTGCCGAGGTAAAGGCTATCCAATTAGCCCTGGACATTGCTGAGAGGGAGGAGTGGCCTATGCTATACCTTTATACTGACTCATGGATGGTAGCTAATGCCTTGTGGGGGTGGTTGCGGCAGTGGAAAAAGAACAATTGGCAACGTAGAGGCAAACCCATATGGGCTGCTGACTTATGGCAAGATATTGCTACTCGATTAGAGAAGCTGACTGTAAAGGTACGTCATGTGAACGCCAATGTACCTAAGAGTCGGGCCATGGAGGAACATGATAACAACCAGCAGGCCGATAAGGCTGCTAAGATTGAAGTGGCTCAGGTAGATTTGGACTGGCAACATAAGGGTGAGTTATTCCTAGCCCGATGGGCTCATGATACTTCAGGTCATCAAGGAAGAGATGCAACATATAGATGGGCTCGAGATCGAGGGGTGGACTTAACCATGGATGCTATTGCACAGGTTATCCATGAATGTGAGACATGTGCCGCAATCAAGCAAGCTAAGCGGCTAAAGCCCCTCTGGTATAGAGGACGGTGGATGAAATATAAATATGGGGAGGCTTGGCAGGTTGATTACATCACTCTCCCACAAACTCGCCATGGTAAACGGTACGTACTTACAATGGTTGAGGCAACCACTGGCTGGTTGGAGACATATCCTGTACCCCATGCCACTGCCCGGAATACAATTCTGGGCCTGGAGAGGCAAGTCCTATGGCGACACGGCACCCCAGAAAGAATTGAGTCAGACAATGGGACTCATTTCCGAAATACTCTCATAGACACTTGGGCCAAAGAGCATGGCATTGAGTGGGTGTACCACATTCCTTATCATGCACCCGCCTCTGGGAAAATTGAACGCTATAATGGGCTTTTAAAGACTACACTGAAAGCAATGGGTGGTGGAACATTTAAAAATTGGGATACACGTTTAGCTGAAGCTACGTGGTTAGTTAACTCTAGGGGATCTACCAATCGGGCTGGTCCAGCCCAGTCAGAATTCTCACATACTGTAGAAGGAGACAGAGTCCCAGTAGTGCACATGAAGAGTATTTTGGGAAAGACAGTTTGGGTCATTCCTGCTACAGGCAAAGGTAAACCCATATCTGGGATTGTTTTTGCTCAAGGACCTGGTTGTACCTGGTGGGTAATGCAGAAGAATGGAGAAACTCGATGTGTACCTCAAGGGGACTTGATTTTGGGTGAGAATAGCCAATATCATGCTAAATAATTCACTACTGTTTTATTGTTGTTATAGATACTGTATGTTATACTAATGACATTACAGCTAGGGTCATTGGTGCCGTGATAATGGAGCGAAGACCAGCCTCCCAAGAACTCTTTCTTTTCTCTTTTGTAATAAACACCTCTGACCCACGGATTATGAGCATGGATCATGCCAGGTGCAGTGTTCGAGAGCCCGAGATACAGCATTCAACGATCCAGTGGCACGTACGGCTCTTCATACCCTGAGAGACTGTTGTGACAGAGGGACCAGTGAGCCTGGGAATCGTGGACTGAATGAAACCGACAGACTCGGAGGAAACGTCCACAGACTGAATCTATACGCACATACATGCGTGTGCATGTGTACATGCATGTGTGTGGATGCGAGAGACTCCCTGGACCCAAAGAAGGTTGCTGGCCCTGCTCATGATGTAAATGGTATGGAATAAGGGGTGGATAATGTCCTGGGTTCAGTCCAGCAGCAGGCTGTGTTAGCCCTGAGAGTATTCCATGCCAATTGCATCATGATCCGACAGGCTGCCCCCCCCCCCCCCTTTTGCAGGGGCGACTTCGGACCCAGGCACGGGAAGTCCCGGTCTGGGCAGCCGCAGTGCCAGTTCCGGGGGAGACTCCGGACCTATCAGAACCTGCTCCGGGCACGGGATGTGCTGGTCTGAGCAGGCGTGTGGGAGTTCCGGTTTCTCTCTCGCTCTTTCGGGATCGGCGTGGCAGGAGGTGGTGAGGGGGGTGCTCGGGGGTGCTGGGCTCGGGGAGTGCTGCGTTCGGGAATCTGAATCGGTTCGGGCATGGCTCAAATGACATAGTGTGGGGAGAGGTTTGCACTGTATATAATAGCACTGTAGTTAGTTGTTTTCATACTTTTCCCTGTTGTTTAGTAAACTATCCTTATCCTAACCTTGCAAGCCTGTGGTTTTTTTTTCCTCTGGCTCTGCAGCTCCTCGATTAGCTCCTTTCGCCCATCCTCCACCTCTTAAAGTGGTAGGGGGCTTTCTTGTCTGACCTTTGTGGCCTCAGCTTTCCGCTGAGGGATAAACCACAACACCAGGGTAGAGTAGAGGGGGAGGATCACCTCCTTTGACCTGCTGGCTACACTCCTCCGGATGTACCCCAGGATCCCATTGGCTCTCTTAGCCACCAGGGCACACTGCTGGCTCATGGCCAACCTGTCATCTACCAGGACGCCCAGGTCCTTCTCCACTGAGCTCTTCTCCAGCAGATCATCCCCCAGTCTGTACTGATACATGCGGTTGTTCCTTCCCAGATGCAAGACTTTACACTTGCTTTTGTTGAATTTCATCTGGTTTCTAACTGCCCAGCTCTCCAGCCTGTCCAGGTCTCGCTGGATGGCAGCACAGTGTTCCTGCGTGTCAGCCACTCCTCCCAGCTTTGTATCATCGGCGTACTTGCTGAGGATGGATGCTATTCCCTCATCAAGGTTGTCAATGAAGATATTAAATAGGACTGGACCCAACACCAAGCCCTGGGGAACACCGCTAGTTACAGGCCTCCAGTCAGATTCTGCTCCTCGAATCACAACCCTCTGGGCTTGGTCCGACAGCCAATTCTCAACCCACCTCACTGTCCACTCATCTATCCCATGCTTTCTCAGCTTTGCTATCAGGATGTCATGGGAGACAGTATCGAAAGCCTTGCTGAAGTCAAGGTAGATGACATCCACTGCTCTCCCTCCTTCTACCCAGCCTGTTATGAGATCGTAGAAGGCTATGAGATTGGTCAAGCACGATCTCCCCTTGGTGAATCCATGCTGACTACTGCTCATGACCTTCTTCTCTTCCAATTGCTTGGAGATGGCATCCAGAACAATCTGTTCCATTACCTTTCCCGGGACAGAGGTGAGGCTGACTGGCCTATAGTTACTAGGTTCCTCCTTCTTGCCTCTTTTAAAGACTGGAGTGACATTGGCTATCCTCCAGTCTTCAGGCACTTCTCCCGTTCTCCAAGACCTGTTGATGATAATAGAGAGCGGCTCAGCAATCACCTCCGCCAGCTCCCTCAGCACACGTGGATGTAACCCATCTGGGCCCATAGATTTGTGGGCATTAATGTCTTTGAGCCACTCCTGAACCTCCCCTTCCTCAACCAGAGGGAAATTCTTTGTTTCCCAAACACTCCAACTTTCATACAGGATCTGTGGGTCCCAAGGGGCCTTTGAAGTGAAGACCGAAGCAAAGGCAGCATTCAGTATCTCCACCTTCTCATCATCCCCCGTTACCAGGACACCCGCCTCATTCAATAAGGGACCTACATTATCCCTGGTCATCCTCTTACTGTTCGCATATCTAAAAAAACCCTTTTTATTATCCTTTATGTCCCTTGCCAGCTTCATTTCCAAGAGGGCTTTAGCCTTCCTAGTTGCATCCCTACAAGCCCTGACCACATTCCTGTATTCTCCCCAGGTGCTCAGACCCTTTTTCCACAATTCATAGATCTTCTGCTTCTCTTTCAGTTTACTCAAAAGCTCTGTGTTCATCCATGCAGGTCTTCTGCCTCTCTTTCCTGATTTTTCACTCAAAGGGATGCATCGTTCTTGTGCTTGAAAGAAGTGCTGTCTAAATGTTAGCCAGCTCTCACAGGCTCCCTTTCCTTCAAACGGCGTAGCCCACGGGATAGCCCCTATTAAGTTGCGGAGGAGCTCAAAGTTAGCTCTTCCAAAATTCAGGGTAGCTATCCTACTTTTTGGCTTGTTTCTTCCACTCAGGATCTTGAACTCAACCATTTCATGTTCGCTTTGTCCTAAGCTGCCCCCGACCTTCACTTCCCTAACGAGCCCGTCCTTGTTAGTGAAAACAAGGTCGAGCACCCGCCCTCCCCTTGTAAGCTCCTGCACCATCTGTAGCAGGAAATTGTCTTCAACACACTGCAGAAATTGCCTGGACTGCATATGACTGACCATGATGGTTGCCCAGAAAATATCTGGATAGTTGAAGTCCCCCATAAGGATCAGTGCCCAGGATCTTGAGGCTGTTTCTAACTGCTTATAGAATGCACTATCAGCCTGCTCCTCTTGATCGGGGGGCCTATAGTACACTCCCACAACGATGTCACACATACCAGTTTGCCCCTAGATTTTAACCCACAAGCACTCAACAGATGGTTCATCCTTCCCCAGGTGGAGCTCAATACATTCTAGCTGCTCTCTCACATAGAGAGCAACTCCTCCACCTAGCCTCCCTAGCCTGTCTTTCCTAAAAAGCTCATAGCCATCCATGAAAACATGCCAGTTGTCCAGGTTGTCCCACCACGTCTCTGTGATTGCAATGAGATCGTGGCCCTGCGACCACACAAAGATCTCTAATTCTTCTTGTTTGTCCCCCATGCTACGTGCATTTGTATAAAGGCATTTTATTGGGGCAGCAGATGCAGGTATCCTCAACAGCCCACAGCGAGATTTCTGACAGGGGACTGGAAACAGTGGCTCCACTGAGGAGTACACAGAGGAATCCACAGAATTTTCCCTACTGTCACCCCAAGTCCACCACTGTGCTGTTGGTATTTACCTTTTTCCACCATCAGCTCCTGCTGTGACTCCCGAGGTACTTGCCTGACCCCAGCAGCCTTCTTAATATCCCCTTCCCCCTTCCTAACTAGTTTAAAGCCCGATCAATTTATAATCATTTTCTTTTTCCTGTTCTTTTCCTTCCAGTCCTTCTCCTGCTTTTAGTGCAAACATTGCAGCAGGAAAAGTCCTGACTGCACAATCACTCTCCTCCTGACTAAAAGGCATTTTTGAATTTGCATGCAGGTTTTGAGTTTGAATGCAGGTTTCAAAGGATCCAAAAACAGGCTAAAAGATACATAGCCTTAAAAGCTCCTTTGGCCATTCTATCACACAACACTGCCTTTTCTGGGGCCCCTATCCTGTTCTGGGGCCCCTATCCTTTTCTGGGACCACTATCATTCCAATTTCTAATCATTATCCAAAAATTTGCTCCTTTTTCTTTGGTCCTCGGGTCTGTCATCTGACCCACCCAGGAATTTTACTATGGCAATTCTTACAGCCCTTGGTTACCAGTAAGAGTGTCTTGCAGGGGGGTTAGGATCTAACACCCACCCATGAATCCTATAGGAATCGCTTTAGTCCTTCACCGGCCAAGTCCCTCACAGGAGATTGGAACCATGGTTAGAAGACCTGCACACTCGCTTTGGAACTACGTTCTGTCTCTGTCCTGGGTTCAGCCCAGCAACACGCTAGGTTAGCCCTGAGAGTATTCCATACCAATTGCATCATGATCAGGCAGTCTGCCCCCCCCCCCGCAGGGGCGACTCCGGACCCGGGCACGGGAGGTTCCGGTCTGGGCAGTCACAGTGCCAGTTCCGGGTTCTTTTCCCTCTCTCTTTTGGATCAGCGCGGCAGGCGGTGGTTAGGGGTATGCTCGGGCGCGCCGGAGGCTCAGGGAGTGCCGCGTTCGGGGGCTCTGAATCGGTTCAGGCACGGCTCAAATTATATAGTGGGGTGAGAGGTTTGCACTGTATATAATAGCTCTGTAGCTAGTTGTTTTCATATTTTCTCCTGTTGTTTAGTAAACTATCCTTATCCCAACCCGCAGGCCTTTGTTTTTTTTTTCCTTCCTCGCAGCTCCTCGGTTCCCTCCGTTCACCCATCCCCCACCTTTTAAAGAGGCAGGGGGCTTCTTTTTCTAACCTTTGTGGTCCCAGCTTTTCCGCTGAGGTTTAAACCACAACAACTTTTGGCACCGAAAGTGGGGCTAAGGAGGACCCCCAAGGGGGGCAAAAAGGTTGAGGTAACGATAGATTTGACCTTAACTCAATTGCAGTTAATATAGAGTTGTGATAAGTACGGTTATTTAAGTAATTTCTATGTACAATGTTGTGGCATTTACTCTTAAGGATGTTGCCATGGTTGTCAACTCATGGCATGCTGCTGCATGTAATCCTGCCAGGATTCGTTGCCATCCCGTGCGTCTGTTTTGTGTATGTTGTGAGAACAGTCTATGATTGGATAACGTTTAAGATTGTGAACTTAAGAGAGTACTTGTATCAGTTTTTGCTGTTCAGTACAAAGAGGGATAAAACAGGTCTTGTAAGAGTCTTTAACAATTTCCAATATCCCTGGGAAATTCTAACTAGCATTTTCCTACTGTTGGTTTTGGTGCAAATGGTTCTGCTTTCGATATATATATGTATATATATTAGGCACAGGTTTATGAATACCACCCAAGAGTTTTCCCTGAGGCTGGATAAGCTTGAGTGGCAGGGCAAATGGCGAAATATGAGCAGGTACCTAGGCACTTTCTTACCCCCAGTGGTTTGGAACTTCACTCCTGAACAGCTACAGGATCCTAAGTAGGTGACTGCATATCTGAAAAAGAACTGCAGTGGGTTCCCCAGAGAAATACGCCCTACTGCACTGTGCTGGGGCTTGGCTACCATCTACCAAACACTGTTTGATAGCAAGCAGCACTGTCAGTACTGTCAGCACTGTCAAGGGGAACAAGGAAATGGATTGGCAAATACTGCAGTTACTGCAACCCCTACAGTAGACATCGCCCATAATCCAGACCATCAGCACTTTCAGGGGGATGAGGAAATGGATTGGCGAGTAGTGTAGATGCTGCAACCTCTACAATAGACCTTGCCCCTAATTCTGAGAATCAACCCACCCCAATATCTGTTGCTCCCATTCAAAAGGGGTGTCAGCGCTGTCAGGGAGAGAAAAGGAAATAGACTAGTACATACTGCAGATACTGCAACCTCTACAATAGACCTTGGCCAACCCACACCAAAGTCTGTGGCTCCCATTCAAAAGAGGAAACACATCAAGAAGTCAGTTCACGTAGTGCCAGAGGATGATGGTGAACAACCGGGGCCATCCCAAGAATGTCAGGATGAGTGGCCATCTCAAGAATGGCGGGATGAGGATGATGATGAAAAAACAGGGCCATCCTGGAAAGGTCAGAATGGAGCAGGGCAATCTCAGAAAAGTAAGAATGGGGCAAAGCCATCTCGAGCAGATCAGGATGTAGGAGAACCAGAGATTGTTACCCAATCCCTGACCCTGAGTGAATTGCGTGAGGTGCGAAAAGATTTTGGCCACCGCCCAGGTGAGCACATCATCACTTGGTTGCTCAGATGCTGGGATAGCGGGGCCAATAGTCTGGAATTAGACGGCAGGGAGGCCAGGCAGTTGGGATCCCTGGCTAGAGAAGGAGGTATTGATAAGGCACTTGGGAAGGGTCACAAGTCCTCAGCCTTTGGAGGCGATTGCTGTCAAGTGTGCGGGAAAGATATCCCATAAAGGAATATATTACCTGTCAGAGACCCAAGAGCGACAGCATAGAGACAGCTATCCAGTTCCTGAGAGAATTAGCTGTACGAGAGTTGATTTATTATTATTCGGACAACACAAGGCTCCCTGATGATCCTGATGACGTCCGATGCACCCCAGACAAGTGGCGTAAGGTGATACGAAGTGCACCATCAGGGCACACGAATTAACTGGCAGCAATGGAATATGATGAGATCTTTCCACCGCATGAAGTGGCCCGCCGACTCCGGACTTATCAAGACAACGTTGCACGCTCTGTCATTGCAGCAGTAGAGAAACTGGTTAAACTTAAACTTGACGACCACATGGTCAACTCCCAACCTGTATGGAGCGATGTTGCAGCTATCCGGAAAAGTCATCCATCGTCCCAAGAGAGAGAACACAGCAGGGACACACCACGAGCCACACCACGAGCCACACCACGAGCCACACTGTGGTTTTACCTGCGTGATCATGGAGAGGACATGAGAAAGTGGGATAAGAAGCCCACTTCAGCCCTTCAAGCACGAGTAAATGAGTTGCAAGGTAGAGTAAGCGCACGAGGTTCTGCCAGGAGGAATGTTGCACCAGTTTCTATCCAGGAGCAATAGAGGAGCCCTGCCTCCAGCCAGGTGGAGGAGACAGATAATCGGACTTATTGGACCGTGTGCATCCGATGGCCTGGATCATCAGACCCACAAGAGTATGAGGCTCTAGTGGATACTGGTGCCCAGTGTACTCTAATGCCATCAAATCATGAAGGGACAGAACCTGTTTACATTTCTGGAGTCACAGGGGGCTCCCAACAGTTGACTATGCTAGAGGCTGAGGTGAGCCTAACTGGAAAGGACTGGGAAAAACACCCCATTGTGACTGGCCCAGAAGCTCCGTGCATTTTAGGTATGGACTATCTCCGTAGAGGGTATTTTAAAGACCCAAAAGGATATCGGTGGGCTTTTGAATAGCTGCTGTGGAGACAGAAGAAACTAAACAATTGTGTGCCTTGCCTGGACTTTCGGAAGATCCAGCTGTTGTGGGGTTGTTGAAGGTTGAAGAACAGCAAGTGCCAATCGCTACGACGACAGTGCACAGGCGGCAATATCGTACAAACCGAGACTCTTTGATCCCCATCCATAAACTGATTCGTCAACTGGAGAGTCAGGGAGTGATCAGCCGAACCCACTCACCATTTAACAGTCCCATATGGCCAGTGCAGAAGACCGATGGAGAGTGGAGGCTGACAGTAGATTATCGTGGCCTAAATGAAGTCACTCCAGGTATGAGTACTGCTGTGCCGGACATGCTAGAGCTCCAGTATGAACTGGAATCAAAGGCAGCCAGGTGGTATGCCACAATTGACATTGCAAATGCTTTCTTCTCAATCCCACTGGCACCAGAGTGCAGGCCACAGTTTGCTTTCATTTGGGGGGGCGACAGTCTCATTCACACTCTCTTACACACACAGGCAAATAAATCCTTCCCAACCGAATGGAATACGCAAAATGCTTACGACTCTGTCGTCTTCACTCTATTCCAACAGAATGGTATACACCTACGCACACGACTCCTGTCGTCTTTGTTCGGGTAGCCGAACGGTATTCACCTTACGATTTACGACTGTTGTTCTTCATTTGGGTCTTCGTGCGCAGAATTATGGGCACAAAAACTGCTGCACCCGGCAAGTGAGCTCATAAAAATGTGATTCTTTTCTTGCTTCTATTGAAGGTTCGGGATGGCATCAGTCCTGATCCAACCTGATCAGGAGCCACCAAGTGGTGGGGCACCCCTCCTAGATCAAGTCAGAATTCAGGAACTATAACCATCCCGGATGAGCCCACATTTGTTATAAATGACTTGATCCCAAACAGGATATTAACCAAATCGAACAATTTATTAAACAAATAAAAGCAAGCAAATGGCACTGGGGTGCACAGTCAGCACCGGGTGCACCGGGAGTCTCTGCTCCACCAAAACACATCTGAACAGTTCCAGTCCCTGGCTTATATATCTTCCAGGGATAACACAGCCCACTGGCTTAAACTGACAGGCTGGAGTGCGACCAGGCGACCCTCCCCCACAAGACATAACCATATACATCTTTAAACTGACATGTTGGAGTGCTGGCCAGGTAACCCCCACAAGACATCCTGTAGGTGAGCTTTAGCTTTTGTCTTGCTAGCATCAGGCAGCTGGTTCTGCAGACTTGAGGACCTTCCTTTTCTTCTTTCCTTCTTCTTTATTACCTCCTTTTCAGAGACAAGTTGTTTCTCCAGAGGTATCACAATGCACACAATGTGCTACATTGTGGTCCTTTAGGCTAAGCTTTGCACATCCTTTATATAGTTTGTTGCTGCTTCAACATACTTCATTCAGTACATGCAAAAATCTTAAATGGTCCCTCCCAGGCCTGTGACCATACGAGGATCTGTCATTATGCACCCCCAACATTATTCCATATTTACACGAATCAGATGGACATATATCACAATCTCTTTTGTTTTTCAGATGGTATGTCATCATTCCAGCCCATTTCACAGCTGCAGTTAACAATGCCATGCGTTAATTCCGCCCATGTAGGGAGTGGTTTAGGAGCGTTATTGCCCTGCCTGTAGAATTCAGTATCTCTTTTAATCTCATCTCCTTTTGCAACTAGATAAGATTTAAGAAGTGTTGGGGCTCCTCCAATTAGTGGTTTTAACATTGCAAAATTTACTGTAGCAGATAGCAGGATATCATGGAGTCCTCTGTCATGCATGGCTTGTATGCAAGCAGCTTTTGTGACAGCTGTAGAAAGCTCACTTAGAGATTTAATGAGAATTATGGAGGGTTCACCTCGCTCCATGATATCTATTCCACCAGCCCAATAAGCTACTCGGCTAGTGATAGAATGGGGTATATTTGTTGGGTTGGGTCCCAAATTTAAAAAGACTCCTGGACTGGATCAATTTACTTCATCCTCACTCAACATTGTTCTGTCACTACCATTTAGACATACTCATCACAGGTATTCAAAATCAGTTTCACCTGGGTTTCTGCTATATTTCTCTTGCAAATTTGTCAATTGCAATGGATCCCAGGGAATGGTTCCTGTAGCGTACTGATGCACGGAAACTGACTTCACAGCTCACGAAGAGTTATAAAGAAGGTATGTTTTTTTGGCATCGGCAGCACAGGGGATAGCTCCACTACAGACATGCACACCAAACGCAGCAATTCACCTTAACTATATACAGTAGAATGTTGCATATTCATGGAATTTCGCAATACACCTATACATTTGCATTACATGTCCCTGCTTCATATTAAAATTAGTCCCAGGAAGTAATTTTCATAAACTCCTCCCAATTGTGCTTGCACACTGTCTCCTGGTGGTGGTTGAGGCGGGGGGAGGGAGTGTCTCAGTGATGAAGGTGAAGGTTCAAAGTCTTCATCAGGTTGAGCTTTTCACCTCCTTCCCCTGGCACATGCATAGTTGTGATTGTTCCTGCTGGGCACAACTATCCTTGGAATGTTTCCTTCTTATCTGTCCCAGGTGCCACATTCCTTGGGATGCTTCCTCCTTATCAGTCCTGGGTCTGCTTTAAATTCTTTCAAGAACACTAATTGCTCTAGACCAACTATACTTGAGTTGTTCAAATGAGACATGGTTTATGCAAAGTCACCTCTGACATAATCACTATGGCACTTCATCCTGTTAGCAAGCCCCCTGTATCAGTACTACAGACGACCATCCCGAGGTCCCACAGTTTTTTCTTTTTTAACAACGGGTCTGATTTCATCTTCAGGAGGATTTGTAGGGAACAAAAGGTCTGTTTCTTCTGACTCATTATTGTTACAATCACCCCAGATATCTCTATCAGTCTTCAGGAGCTACTATTAGTTTCCTGATCTTTACAAGGGGGGAGGGGGGGAGGGGGTATGGGATGGGGCCGGAAGACTGTATAAGCATCATCTCAAATTTTTCTCCCAACTTTTCTCTTTTTCTTCTTGCAACTGTTTATGTAGCTGTTTGATTTTTAAGGACAGTAACAGTTTAGTTGCCTTTCTATTTCCTTTTCCAAGTCCTGCTGCCTTTTGCCTCTCATATCCCTTTCTTCATAGGCAGCTTATAAACAGGTACTCATCAGTTTACAGATAATTTCTTTACCTTTTTGGTCCTTTTTATGGTCCCTAGTTACTTTTAGGTGTTCTTCAACTGCTTCTCAGTTATGCCAACTTCATGAACTCATTCAATTGAGAAGTTGGGCTTGGATTTACTCGATGCCTCTGTAAATAATCATATTGTTTACCATCCTGTCGATTATGTCAATTTGTCACAGATGGGATAGATAAGAGGGATGCACTTCACTCTTAAGAGAGTGGCAACAATATGTTTGTTGATATAAACCAAAGGATTTAACAGTGATTGATAATAAACACGACAGTGATTCAAGTTTGATGGTAAGGTTATCTTGATTATTTAGTGCATAGAGAACAGGGTCAGATGAAGCTGTCAGGGAGACCCTCCCACTGACATGCGGAAACAAACTTCACAACCCGTGGAAGTTTATAAAGCAGGTATGTTTATTGCAGCACTGGGTGCAAGGGCATCACTCCTCCAAACTTTCACACCACAGAGACAGATATTTATCACACTCGCTCATTGTTGTGGTTTGAACCTCAGCTGAGAGCTGGGTGCCACAAAAGTTAGAAAAAAGTCCCCTGTCTCTTTAAGAGGTGGGGGATGGGCGAACGGAGGAGCCGCGAGGAAGGGAAAAAAAAACCCAAAGCCCCGCGGGTTGGGATAAGGATAGTTTACTAAACAACAGGAAAAGATACAAAACCCAACTAACTACAGTGCTATTATATACAGTGTAACCCCTCAACACACTATGTAAATTGAGCCGTGCCCGAACCGCTGCCGATTTGGGACTGCACGCACGACTCGAGCCCTGGCGCTGCAAACCCCCCCTCACCACCGCCGCCGCGCCGATCCAAAAAGAGGAAGAGGGAAAACCCGGAACCGGCACTGCGCCTGCCCGAACCGGAACTCCTCCTGCCGGACCCGGAGCCGTTTCTGTCGGGTCCGGAGTCGCCCCTGCCAGGGCCGGACTGCCTGATTATGACACAATTGGTATGAAATACTCTCATCGGCAAACATAGCCTGTTGCTGGGCTGAACCCAGGACACTCATATATATTCATAAAGTTCATCATACATATTCATTCAGTTTCCAGAAAATGGGTTGATTATTACAATTAATTTCAGGGACTCATTATCATAAGTCTCCTACTGGCACTTGCAGAAAGCCAGATAAACTGGTTCTTTGAATGGTTATCCTTGCAGATGATAAAGTTCCTTTTGTTCCAGTTTTATTGCTTACAAATATCCTTAGTTAACACAACAAATGTTGGTTCCTGTTGTCTAAAATGTTAAATTGTCCACATAGCAACCTAATCTAGTTTGTTGAGACATTTTCCACATAGCAAACTTATCTTCCATGTTGAGAGTAGGTTTTAACCTATATAATTTCCTATATAATTAACCTATATAATTTCCCCCTTTTTCTTTTTCCCTTCGCAAATTCTGTTGCTATATAATGCTATTTCTGTTTCAGCAAAATACTTTTGACTCTCAATCTGTTGTCTCAGTCCTAAGATTATGATGCATATCAGCTTCTTTGTAGACAGAGCTTCAGAGACCCAGCAGGGGTTGCTTTCAATCATGGAGCAGGGATTTTCTTGACTCTGGTATGGTGAATCCACTAGGATAGCTCCTTAATCCTGATCGCAGTGTGGGAGGTTAACAATATTTGGAATGGGCCGTCCCACTTTGGTTTGAGTGGAGAATCTGAAAGAGATCTAACATACACATAATCTGGCATTATTTTGTGTACTGGACCTCTGGCTCTGGTCCCTAGAACCAATTTCTCTATTTCCCGAAGTTGTTTTGTAGGCTTATTATATAATTTATTAATACTTCACTTCCAACCTGAGTTGATATAACTACCTGTATAATATAAGGTCTTCCAAATATTAATTCAAAAGGACTTAACCCCTCCTTGGTTCCAGCTTTCATTCTAATTCTTAAAAGTACTAAGGGTAATGATTGAGGCCAAGGCAATCCGGCTTCCTGACCTAGTTTTACCCTCTGTAATTTTATCAAATGATTCCTCTTTTCTACCTGTCGGCTTGCTTGAGGTCAGTAGGGAGTATGCAATTGCCAGTCAACTCCCAAGACTCTTCTTACTTGTTAAGTTATTTTTGCAACAAAGTGTGTTCTTCTATCAGAGGACATTGTTGCAGAAACCCAAAACTTTGGAACTATGTCCTGTAATAATACTTTGGTCACTTCCCTCACCTTATTTGTTCAACAGGGGAATGCTTCTGGCCAGCCTGAGAAGGTATCTGTTAGTACTAATAAGTACTGAAACCCCCCCTTTTCTTGGCAATTCTGAAAAATCAATTTGCCATTGTTGTCCAAGGGAATTCCCCTTTCACAGAATCACAGGGTTGTAGGGGTTGGAAGGGACCTCAAGAGATCATCGAGTCCAACCTCCCTCCCAAAGCAGGTTCCTTAGAACAGATGGCACAGATAGAGAGGGGAGGATCACCTCCTTCGACCTGCTGACCACACTCCTCTTGATGCACCCCAGGATCCCATTGGCCCTCTTAGACACCAGGGCACACTGCTGGCTCAGGGCCAACCTGTCATCTACCAGGACCCCCAGGTCCTTCTCCACTGAGCTCTTCTCCAGCAGGTCATCCCCCAGCCTGTACTGATACATGCGGTTGTTCCTTCCCAGATGCAAGACTTTACACTTGCTTTTGTTGAATTTCATTTGGTTTCTCCCTGCCCAGCTTTCCAGTCTGTCCAGGTCTCGCTGGATGGCAGCGCAGTGTTCCTGCATGTCAGCCACTCCTCCCAGCTTTGTATCATCGGCGTACTTGCTGAGGATGGATGCTATTCCCTTATCAAGGTCGTCGATGAAGATATTAAACAGGACCGGACCCAACACCGAGCCCTGGGGAACACCGCTAGTCACAGGTCTCCAGTCAGACTCTGCTCCACTGATCGCTACCCTCTGAGCTTGGTCCGACAGCCAATTCTCAACCCACCTCACTGTCCACTCATCTATCCCATGCTCTCTCAGCTTTGTTAACAGGATGTTATGGGAGACAGTATCGAAAGCCTTGCTGAAGTCAAGGTAGATGACATCCAGTGCTCTCCCTCCATCTACCCAGCCGGTGATGAGATCATAGAAGGCTATGAGATTGGTCGAGCACGATCTCCCCTTGGTGAATCCATGCTGACTACTCCTCATGGCCTTCTTCTCTTCCAATTGCTTGGAGATGGTACCCAGAACAGTCTGTTCCATAATTTTCCAGGGACAGAAGTGAGGCTGACTGGCCTATAGTTGCTAGGATCCTCCTTTTTGCCCTTTTTAAAGACTGGAGTGACATTAGCTATCCTCCAATCCACAGGCACTTCTCCCATTCTCCAAGACCTGTCGAAGATGATAGAGAGCAGCTCAGCAATCACCTCCGCCAGCTCCCTCAGGACACGTGGATGCATCCCATTCAGGCCCATGGATTTATGTGCATTGATCCCTCTGAGACGCTCCTGGACCACCCCCACCTGAACCAAAGGGAAGCTATTCATTTCCCAAACTCTCTTACTTTCCTCCGGTGTCCAGGGGTCCTGAGGGGTGTTTGTAGTGAAGACCGAAGCAAAGAAGGCATTCAGTATCTCCACCTTCTCAGCATCCCCCGTCAACAGGACACCCGCCTCATTCAGCAGGGGACCCACATTATCCCTAGTCATTCTCTTACTATTCACATATCTAAAAAAAATCCCTTTTTATTATCCTTTATATCCCTTTCCAGGTTAATTTCCAGGTGGGCTTTAACCTTCCTAGTCACATCCCTACAGGCCCTGACAACGTTCCGATATTCTCCCCAAGCTCTCAGACCCTTTTTCCACAGTTCACAGACCTTCTGCTTCTCTTTGAGTTTACCCATGAGCTCCCTGCTCATCCACACAGGTCTTCTGCCATCCTTTCCTGATTTCTTACTCATAGGGATGCACCATTCCTGAGCTTGGAAGAAGTACCGTTTAAACGCTGACCAGCTCTCACAGGCCCCCTCACCTTCTAACAGCATAGCCCATGAGATAGCCCCTATTAGGTCCCAGAAGATATCAAAGTTTGCTCTGGTATCAATCCTACCTTTTGGTTTGCTTCGTCCACTCAGGATCTTGAACTCCACCATCTCAGAATCACAAGGTTGGAAAAGACCTTAAAGATCATCAAGTCCAACCAATCCCATCCTAAGCTAAACCATATCCCTAAGTAGCTATTCTAACCTTTTTCTAAACACATCCAGGGAAGGTGACTCAACCACCTCACTGGGCAGCCTGTTCCAGGCCCCAACAACTCTTTCAGTAAAATTTTTTTTTCTAATACCTAATCTAAACCTACCCTGGTGCAGCTTCTTGCCATTTCCCCTTGTCCTATCACCTGTCACCTAGCGGAAGAGACCATCTCCCACCTCTCCACAACCTCCTGTCAGGCAGTGATAAGGTCTCCCCTCAACCTCCTCCAGTCTAAATATCCCCAGCTCCGTCAGCCACTCCTCATAGGATTTGCCCTCCAGCCCTTTCACCAGCCTGGTTGCCCTTCTCTGGAGTCGTTTGAGGATGTCGCAGTTTTGCGAGGTTGGGTGCTGGAAAAGAAGAGGGGTGCAGAAAATGGCTGCTGTGAGGAGCTGCTGGAATTCTCTGGAGCTCCAAAATGTAAACAATCCAAGGCCAGAATCAATGTTGACCAGGGCCAAGCCAATGAGAGATAGTCATAGCGCCTCTGAGAATCATGTAGGAGAAAACAACCCGGAAGCAGCTGCATTTTGCCACCGGAGAAGGGAGTGAGAAGATGTAATGAGCTGTGCAGACACCAAGGCTGGGGAGGGCGGAGGAGGAGGCGCCCCAGGTGCCGGAGAGGAAGATGCCCCTGCAACCCGTGGAAAAACCCCATGGAAAAGGCCAAGACCCCACCTGCAGCCCGTGGAGGGGCTCCACGCTGGATGGAGCAGGTGGAGACATAGAGAAGGCACTGTGACCCTTATGTTGAAGCAAGCAGCTGCCAGCACTTGCAGCCTACAGAGATGAGTGAGAGTGAGAATTGCGCCGGAACAGGTTTGCTGGGGGGAGGCTGGTGACCCCGTGGAGGACTGGGACTGAGAGACATTGTGATTTATTGCTGCCTGCCAGGGATCCAGTCGGAGCAGCTGATGAAGAGATAAAGCCCTGGAGAAAGTTCATGGAGAACTGTCTCTTGTGGGTGGGACCCATGGCACAGCAGGGGGAGGGTGCAGGGAATGAATGCCCCCCCCCTCCAAGGCCGAGAAGGAAGCCATTTTGCTAGAAACTGACCGAAGCCCCCATCTCCCAGTCCCTGCTCCCCTGTGCTGTGATTGGGGAGAAGAAGGAAGTGAAATCATGACTAGAGTGAAATCTGCTAAGAAGGAGTGGGGAGGGAGGCGAAGGTGTTTTAAGATCTGGAAAAGGAAAACAGCTCATGAAGAAGTAACCAAGGACCCCATTATTTTTTCCTAGTCCCTTGCTCCCCCGTACTGCCAGCGGGAGGGGATGAAGGGAGTAAAATCATGGCTAAAGGGAAATCTGCTTAGAATGGAGGGGTGGGAGGAAGGTGCTACTGAGAACCTCATTTTTCCCAGTCCCTGCCCCACCTGTACTGCGAACATGAGGGACGAAGGGAGCAAGATTCTCATTAAAGTCTGCTAAGAAGGGAGCTGTGGGGGGAACGTGTTTTAAGATCTGATTGCATTTGTTTTAAGATTTGGTCGCCTGCCTGACTCCAGTTTTCTCTGTTCTTTTTAGTGCAGCGTAATAAATTAGAATAGTTCTTTCCTGCACTTTGTTGAGTCTGTTTTTGCCCATATCATAGCCCATATCATAAAATGATCTCTGCTTGTCCTTATCTTGACTCCTAAGCCTCTTAATATATATTTTCTCCCCTGTTCAACTTAGAAGGGGAGTAATAGACTGGCTTTGGTGGGCATCTGGCCTCCAGCCAGGATTAAACCACCACAGAGGTCCTCAATGCCCTTCTTATGGTGAGGACCCCAGAACTGGACACAGTACTTGAGGTTCAGCCTTATCAATGCCGAGTATAGGGGCACAATCACTTCCCTAGACTTACTGGCCACACTATTTTTGATACAAGCCAGGATGCTATTGGCCTTACTGGCCGCCTGGGCACACTGCAGACATATTCAGTCTGCAGTTAACCAACACTCCCAGGTCCTTCTCTGCCTGACAGCTCTCCAGCCAGTCTCCCCCAAGCCTGTAGCACTCCATGGGGTTTTTATGTCCCATGTGCAGCACTCTACACTTGGCCTTGTTAAACTTCATCCCATTGGTCTCAGCCCATCAGTCCAGTCTGTTCAGATCCCTCTGAAGAGGCTCCCTACCCTCAGGCAGATCAACACTTCCTCACAGCTTAGTGTCATCTGCAAACTTACTGAGGGAACATTCAATTCCTTCATCCAGGTCATTGATAAAGATGTTGAACAAAACTGGACCCAGGACTGAGCCCTGGGGGACACCACTCATGACCGGCCTCCAGCTGGATTTTGTTCCATTTACCACCACCCTTTGGGCCCGGCCATACAGCCAGTTTTTAACCCAGCAGAGGGTCCACCTGTCCAGGCCAGTGGCAGCCAGTTTCTCAATCAGAATGCTGTGAGAAAACATGTCAAAGGCTTTACTGAATTCCAAGTAGACCACATCCACAGCCTTCTCGTTGTCCATTAAGTGGGTCACCTTGTCATAGAAGGCAATCAGGTTATTCTGACAGGATCTACCTTTTGTAAACCCATGTTGACTAGGCCTGATCCCCTGGCCATCACGTCTGTGCTGCATGATATCTCCCAAGATGACCCTCTCCATGATCTTCCCCGGGACTGAGGTCAGACTGACAGGCCTGTAGTTCCCCGTATCCTCCTTCTGGCCCTTCTTGTGTATGGGTGTAACATCTGCCAGCCTCCAGTCAAGCGGAACTTCCCCAGTCCTCCAGGATTGTTGATAGATGATGGAAAGTGGTTTGGCAAGCACATCTTCCAGCTCTCTCGGTGTCCTTATGACGTACGGAAATAGACTCTATAACTCGAAAGTTATAAAGTAGGTATGTTTATTGCGCGCAGGGGCACGGGGGATCGCTCCACCACAAACGTGCACACCGGAGCAGCGAAACCATCCCATACTTATACAAGCAAACAGTGAATATTCAATTAACGCCTATACATATTAATTACCTACCCCCGCCTACTCTCGCTTAACATGCTAATTAGCTTATCAGTCCTTCGCGCTTGCGCAGATCCTTAAAAAAATTGTGGGCAAGGGTCTCTGGTGGTCCTTGGGAGGAAGGCTCCGAGTCTACCTCATGACGTACTTTTCACCCTTTTCCTGGAATGTGCTGATCTTGATGTTTGCAACGTTCTTATCGGTCTGAGTTAGTGTATGGCCTTGTTAACTGTCTGCTTTCCTCGGAATGTGCTGGTCCTAGTCGTACATCATGTCCTTTATCAGCCTCTTGTTTCTTTTATTGAGGCGGAGATGACGGGGATGGGTACCATTCTATCCCCCTATTATTCCATCCTCCAGTCCTTGCCCTTTATCTTATCCTGGAAAGTACAAGGCTTTCAAGCTGTTCTACATCATTGCCTAGCTATGCAAGAGTTGTCTTCCCTAATTGTGCTATACTATACATGTACTGTGATTCTATACCCCGGATCAATTCTATAATTCTATATTCTCGGATCAATTCCCCCCTTTCTTTTATACTAAGTAAATTCTTTTACTTAAACAGTTTCCCTGAATGGTATAAGGCATCGTACATAATAGTTATCCTTCTAGACATTCTCCAAAGCCATAAGTATAACATAATGGTTAGTATTACTACAATTCCTAAGCTAATTAGCAGTATCACAATGGGGTGCATCATGGTATTAAGGATCCCTGTTGCAGAGGGTGACCAACCAAAGAGGGTGTCCCACCAACTATGATTCCCGTCTTACTCTACCTTCTTTAAAACTTTTCTGATCCCTTCTGTATCATGATGGATTGTAAGAAGGGTTTCCTGCCCTTTAATCCTGACTTCTTCTAATATTCGTTGTAAATCCTTATGTCTTAGTAGTTTTATATTTAATCCTATGGGGGCAGGAAGTATCGTCTTTGATAGAGTAAGATCAGTTCTTAAGAGTTGGTGAGTAGTTATTGGGGCTGAATAGTTGAAATCACATCCAGTGATAGTTGTAAAATTACAAATACAATAGTTCGAGTATTGTGCTGTTTCTCTTGTTTTTCCATCTATGGTTATCGTATCACACCTTGTCCTTACACATGCACATCCCTCCCCTGCATATACGACTATCATTTTCAAGTCTATATTTGGTCGGGCACAATTTGCTCGGAAAGTCGTACAATTGAAAGAGATTATAGCACCACCCTTATCACTGATGGTACAATTTTCTTTTTCACTGGAGATACCGCTTATAACCCTAAGTGTTATAATGATTAGGATTAGTTTCATTTTCTACTACTACTAGGAGTAAATCATTAATCGCTACCAGTTCATTTACATGTTGTCTGTGTTGTTTCCACCCTTCTTTACCCGAATGAACTTGAGTTTCAATCCTCTATTCTCTGGAGTTACTTTCCACGAAGTTGTGGGGATTTTCTTTATCCGGGTATGGTGAATCCAGGAATTCTGTCCCTCGACCTTGACTGCCGTGTAGGTGGTGAGAAGGACATGATAGGGTCCAGTCCACTGTGGTTCCAGAGCCTTTTCTGTAAGAGACTTAACATATACATAGTCCCCTGGTTGTATATCATGAACAGGCCGGTCCAGACCCCTACTACGCGTTCCCATTACATGCTTTTCAATTCTTTTTAATTGCTTGTTTAGAGCCACCATATAGGAAGTCATTATTTCTTCACCAATTTGAGAAGATGTTCCTTTTTGCAGCCCATAAGGCCGCCCATATAGAATTTCGAATGGGCTTAGCCCTTCTCTTACCCTTGGTCTAGTTCTTATTCGTATAAGAGCCAATGGTAAAGACTGAGGCCAGGTTAGATTAGTTTCTTGTCCTAACTTGACAATTTGTTGTTTGATTAGATGGTTCATTTTCTCCACCTGACCACTTGATTGTGGTCTGTATGGGGTGTGTAATTGCCAATCTATTCCTAGATGGTGGCTAATCTGTTGTACTATTTTAGACACAAAATGTGGTCCTCTGTCCGAGGACATTACTGCTGGAACTCCAAACCTGGGTATTATTTCCTGGAGCAATACCTTGGTTACTTCCCGGGCTTTAGCAGTTCTGCACGGGAAGGCTTCTGGCCAGCCTGAAAAGGTATCCGTTAAAACCAACAAATATCTGTAACCCCCTTTTCTAGGGAGTTCCGAAAAGTCAATCTGCCAATGTTGCCCTGGACCGTTTCCTCTCCCAATTTTCCCAAATTTTAGCTCTTTTATCACTTTAGGGTTAGTCTGGAGGCAAAGATCACATTGTTGGGTCACTTGTCTTACAGTTGTATATAAGTTTCGTGCTATTATGTTTTTATTAAGATCTTTATATAGGGCTTCTGACCCCCAGTTCCTTTTTCTGTGTTCTTCACGGACTACTGACCATATCATGTGGGAAGGGATCACTATTTTCCCTTGCAGGGTTATAGCCCACCCTTCCTCATTATATGATCCCTTTAAGTCACTAATGAGTTTACGGTCCTCTTTAGTGTATTCCAGTCTATCTCTTAAGTTTATCTGTCCATCAGGTATTAGTGCCCCCTCCACCTTGATTTCTTTTCTGGCTGCTTGTTTCGCCTCCCAGTCTGCCAGTTCATTTCCTTTTACCAATTCTGTACTCACCTTCTGGTGTGCCCTGATGTGCATAATTGCCACCTTTTCAGGAAGCTGTACTGCATTCAGGAGTCTCAGAATTTCTTCTGCGTGTTTGATGGTTTTTCCTTGAGAGTTTAACAATCCTCTTTCCTTCCATATTGCTCCATGAGCATGTACCACTCCAAAGGCGTACTTAGAGTCAGTCCAAATGTTTACCCTCCTTCCCTGGGCTATTTCCAGGGCTCTGGTGAGGGCTATAACCTCAGCCTTCTGGGCTGACACACCAGCCGATAGTGGCCCCGATTCGATTACCTTTTCAGAAGTGGTAACAGCATATCCGGAGTGTCTCTTCCCATTCAGCATGTAGCTGCTTCCATCGGTGAACCAGTGCTCGACTCCGTCGATTGGAACATCTTTAAGATCTGTGCGGCTAGAGTGTGTGGCTTCAATTGTTTCTAAGCAATCATGACTTACCGGTTCCCCGATGTTTCCATCGAGAAATGAAACTGGATTGATGATGTTTGTGGTCACGATTTCAACATCATCCTGCTCCACCATTATGGCTTGGTATCTTAGGAATCTCTGTGAGGAAAGCCAATGCCCCACTTTTGCCTCGAGGACCGCAGATACAGTATGGGAAACCAGGACAGTCATTCTCTGACCCAGGGTAAATTTCTGGGCCTCTTGGATGTTTAAAATGATGGCTGCCACTGCTCTCAGACAACCAGGCCATCCTTTTGCAGCGGCATCCAGCTGTTTGGAAAAGTATGCTACTGCCCGTCTGTATGGTCCCAAATCTTGCACCAATATTCCTAATACCATTCCTTGTTTTTTGTGAGAGAATAGAAAAAATAGTTTACTTACATCGGGAAGTCCCAATGCTGGTGCTGACATTAGAGCTTTCTTCAGCTGATGGAAAGCTTGGTCCGACTTCGCATCCCACTGGAGGTCTTTCTGGTTAGCTGTTATCAGGGAATATAGAGGTTTTACAAGTAGACCATAATTACATATCCAAAGTCGGCACCACCCCGTCATACCTTTTACAGTTCGTGGTCGGGGGGTTTGACATATGGCCTCTTTCCTGGCTTGTCCTAGAACTCGTTGTCCGACACTGATTTCGTATCCCAGGTACGTGACCTGTCATAGTACTACCTGTGCCTTCTTCATAGAAACCCGATACCCCTGTAATCCCAGAAAATTTAACAGACTTACTGTCCAGATGATGCAGGATTCCTCAGTCTTGGTTGCAATGAGGAGGTCGTCCACATATTGCAATACCTTCCCGTCTTCTGATGGTGGTTCCCATGACTCCAAGTCTTTTGCTAGCTGATTCCCAAAAATTGTGGGGCTAATTTTAAACCCTTGTGGCAACACCGTCCATGTGAGTTGGGTCTTTCGACCACTTTTGGGATTTTCCCATTCGAAAGCAAAAATTTTCTGGCTGACTTCGTGGAGAGGGAGGCAAAAGAAAGCATCCTTTAAATCCAGGACCGTAAACCAAGCTAAGTCAGGGGTCAGTGTGGTTAATAGAGTGTAGGGATTAGCTACCACTGGGTAAAGATCTTCTGTTACTTTGTTGATAGCTCTTAAGTCTTGGACTATCCTGTAAGACCCATCAGGTTTCTTAACTGGGAGGATCGATGTGTTAAATTCAGACTCACATTCTTTTAGTAGCCCTAATTCTGTAAACCGTTCTATGATTGGATGGATTCCTTCCCTATCTTCCTTTTTCAATGGGTATTGTCTGATCCTCACCGCATTCCGTCCCTCTTTTAATTTGACTATTATGGGTTGCGCACATTTTGCTCGTCCAGGTACATCCGTTGCCCAGACTCCAGGATATACCTGGTCCATGACCCTAGTATCGATTTCAATTTCCTTTTTCTTAGGAGTGTTAACCAAGAGTAAACTCATAATTTGAATATATTTTTGATCATTTACCTCCAGAGTAATTTCCCCTTGTCTAAATTTGATTGTTGCTCCTAATTGTTCTAATTAGTCCCTCCTGGGGAGGGCCTTTGGAGAGTTTGGCATATATAAAAATTTATGAGTTCCCATTTGTTTACCCAATGTGTACTTTATGGGTTTGCAAAAGTAAGCCTTTTCAGCTTGGCCCGTGGCACCTTTCACTGTAATATAGTCCGTTTCCAGAGGCATCAAAATTTGATTTAAAACGGAATATGTCGCTCCTGTATCTACTAAAAATTCAACTTCCTTTTGCTCTTCCCCTAGTTTTATTTTTACTAAAGGGTCGGCTAGTCAGCTTTCCTCCTCTGTGTGAGCTATTATTTTTCTTTGATTTTTTTGATTGTTGCGCCACTTCGCGTTCCTTTGGCGCTCAGGGCACTCATGCTTCCAGTGTCCGGTCTTGTTGCATTTTGCACACTGATTTTTCGCCAGGGGTGTTAGCCCCTGCCCTGGTGTAGCTTTGTATGCCCGATTTTCATTTTCCCTTACTACAGCCAGTATTCTCTTCTGATCACGTCTGTAACTTTGTTCTCGATTACTAAATATTCTCCATGCCTCCTCTAATAATTTCTCCAGGTCCCTGTTTTCGGGAGGTCTTAATTTTTGTCATTTGCGCCTAATATCCCCCTGGGATTGTCCCAGGAAAAGAGATATTAGTTGTTGCGCCCCTACCTCTGAATTCGGGTCTAGGGGTGTATGCTGGCGCATCGCATCTCTAATTCTGTCTAAGAATTCAGAGGGTGTTTCAGAGGGGCCTTGTCTGACTGCGTATAAGATTGCCCAATTTATTGTCCTGGGAATTGCCTTTTCCATTCCCTTGACTATCCACTCCTGGTATGCCTGTAACCTTTCTATCTCGGCGGAGCGATTCGGATCCCATGCCGGATCTGACAAAGGAACCCATTCTCTATAGTTATCTCCTTTTATATCATAATGCTCTTTTGCTATTTCTCCCGCTGTTTTTATAATCAGTTGCTTCTCAGTTTCAGTTAAGCAATCCAATAATAATTGTATGTCATTCCAGTCGGAATTGTGTTGCCTTTATTAGGAATCTAAACTTTTGTGCCGTATTTATCGGATCATTACAGTATCCCCGTGCAACCTCCTTCCTTTCTTTCAAGTCTGCACCCGTGAATGGGATCTTTATTTTCATTACCCCTCCGTCCACATTCACGGCTTCTCGAAGGGGTGCCTGTAAGATCGTTTTCTGTCTAGTGCGTGAAGACACTGGGCTACCTGGGGGCTGAACTAGCTTTTGCGCTTCCTCATGTGGTGGTGGAGGCTGATCTTTTCTAGAAGTGGTCTGTGGGATATCCTGTTCTCCCAGAGATGGACTGGAAGCCCGAGCCCAACTTGCATCCTGTCCTCCCGTCCCATAAGGTGGGTGGAACAAATCATCTAACTCGGGTTCTTGTTCCTCATTTAATTTAGTGCATCTCTGTCCAATACTGCATGCTGAACAACATCTCTTTAATTTTCCTGTATGCTCTTTCTTATTTTCCTTTTCTAAGGCCAGTACCATAGGATCCCGAGGGGGTACTAATCCACAGTCTCTTTGCCATTCAGGTTTGTCCCGAAGGACGAAAAACATATCTGCATATGATATGATCCCATTTACCTTCCCTTCTGAGAAATAACATTAACTGTAGGAGAGTGTTATAATCTAGCGTTCCTCCCTCCTAAGGCCACTTTGTTCCGTCCTCTAGCTTATATAACGACCACCACTGATTGCAATATTTAACCAGCCTCTTTTTGTCCTCAGTACCACCCTGTCCCACAATATCCTTCCAATGTTTCAGTATGCAACCCAAAGGTGATTTTTCACAAGGCTTACTTCCCCCAGTTCCCATTTTCAATGCCTCAGTCGCCTCAAAGTCAGAGACACGGACAGAGCTCCTTACTTACTTACTTCTCGCACTTAAACCATTCAAACAACAACACACTCAGATTACTTCTCATTCAAACCACACAGTACCGGGCAAAATTTCTTGCATATATTAAACATAGCAATGGTTATGAAAGTTTTCCTCTCTCTCTCACAAGTATGCTGCAGCTCAATCACTCACCACTCACACCAGAGTTAACAGAGTTATTTCAAACAATAAACAATAGCGGTCCGCAGTTATAGTTACGATGTCAAACACGATAACAAACACAGCTGCAATATTAAAACAAACCCGGGCACTTCCAACAATACAGTACTGCAATTGTTAATTCAGTTGTTACTAATTCTGATCGGGCCCCGTGATCAGTGACCCCCCCCCGTACGCCAGAACTTCTACCCGTACGGGCCTCTGAGTCACCCGATCTACTCCCTGATTCCTGGGTTTGCTCGATCTACCCTCAAGATCGCTAGCGGCCACCCCTTGGTCAACAAACCCCCTCCTAAGGTACCTTTTCTCCCAGAGACTATGCTGCGCACCAGACGTCTCCGCGTGTCTTATCAGCAGCCCTTTTCTGTAAACATACCGTTTGGTCCGTAGATCCAGGGGTTTCTCTTCTGCTCCCGGGTGAACAGCTGAGAAGAGGAGGCTCCTCCAAGGAAATTCCCTTGGGGCGCGCCTAGGAGCGTCCGCTCCGCAGCTGGTCCCACAGCCGAGCACGTACGGAAATAGACTCTATAACTCGAAAGTTATAAAGTAGGTATGTTTATTGCGCGCAGGGGCACGGGGGATCGCTCCACCACAAACGTGCACACCGGAGCAGCGAAACTATCCCATACTTATACAATCAAACAGTGAATATTCAATTAACGCCTATACATATTAATTACCTACCCCCGCCTACTCTCGCTTCACATGCTAATTAGCTTATCAGTCCTTCGCGCTTGCGCAGATCCTTAAAAAAATTGTGGGCAAGGGTCTCTGGTGGTCCTTGGGAGGTAGGCTCCGAGTCTACCTCATGACGTACTTTTCACCCTTTTCCTGGAATGTGCTGATCTTGATGTTTGCAACGTTCTTATCGGTCTGAGTTAGTGTATGGCCTTGTTAACTGTCTGCTTTCCTCGGAATGTGCTGGTCCTAGTCGTACATCATGTCCTTTATCAGCCTCTTGTTTCTTTTATTGAGGCGGAGATGACGGGGATGGGTACCATTCTATCCCCCTATTATTCCATCCTCCAGTCCTTGCCCTTTATCTTATCCTGGAAAGTACAAGGCTTTCAAGCTGTTCTACATCATTGCCTAGCTATGCAAGAGTTGTCTTCCCTAATTGTGCTATACTATACATGTACTGTGATTCTATACCCCGGATCAATTCTATATTCTCGGATCACTTAGGTGAATCCCATCTGGCCCCATTGACTTGTGGGTATCTAACTGGCTAAGTAGGTCACTAATCATTTCCTCATTGAACCACGGGAACTTTGTTATTCTTCCCCTCCCTGTCAGCCAGTTCCTGAGAATGAGTACTCAGGGAATGACCAATTTTACTATTAAAGACTTAGGTAAAGAAGGAATTAAGTACCTCAGCCTTGTCCTCATTCCTTGTCACTTATGTTCCCCCTGCATCCAATAAGGGCTGGAGATTCTCCTTGACCCTCCTTTTACTGTTAATATACCTATAGAAGGACTTTTTTATTTTCTTTCACAGAACTGGCCAGTCTAAGTTCCAGATGGGCTTTAGCCCTTCTGACTTTCTCCCTACATGATTTTACTACATTCCTATAGTCATCCCAAGACACCTGCCCCTTCTTCCAAAGCTCATATTTTCCCCCTCTTTTTCCTAATATCTTCCTGGATGTCTCTATTCAGCCAAGATGGCTTCCTTCCTTGCTGACTCCTCTTCCGACAGACTGGGACAGCCTGTTCTTGTGTCACCAGGATTTCCTTCTTGAGGAGCAACCAACCCTCTTGGGCTCCTTTGCCCTCAAGGGCTGCATCCCATGGAATCTTATCAAACAGCTTTCTGAACAGTCCAAAGTCAGCCCCGCGGAAGTCTAAGGTGGCTGTTCTGCTGTCTCCCTTCCTTACTTCTCCTAGTACTAAAAATTCTATCAGCTCATGATCACTATGCCCCAGGCGTCCTCCAACCTTTGCATCCCCCACTAGGCCTTCTCTGTTTACAAGCAAAATGTCCAGCAGGGCACCTTCCCTTGTTGGTTCACTCACCAGCTGTGTTAGGAAGTTGACTTCCAAACACTCCAGGAACCTGCTAGACTGCTTCTGATGTATTGTACTTCCAGGAGACATCTTGTAAGTTGAAATCTCATGGTCACTATGCCCCTAGCTGTTGCGGAAATGTTGCTAGCTAGGGCCTGGCAGTCGGAAGATCACGTGATATGCAGGTAGGTAAGGCCCCTCCCCTATAGCCGGTAGCAAGCAGGCAGAAGTGACATACCGAACCTCAGCTATATAAGGCTGTGTTACCTGTTAATAAACGCCATTTTGCCATCCATCATATTGATGTCTGTGTGCAAGTGGTCCGCGCGACCTGGGTTTGGTCGATGTGCAGTTCCTGAAACAGGCCGCCGTGCAGTTGTGAAAGACAACATAATGGTGCCGAAACCCGGGAATAAAACCCGGGAACAGGATTTCGCCTGGATTCGTGAACGGCGGCTGGAGCGGCTGGACCAGCCCGGCGGGGAGGACGCTCCCAGACCTGCAAGGAGGATGGAAGCCCTTGCGAAGGTCGTATCTAAGTTATATAAGTGGTGGGACGGGTCTGCTGAGGAGACCAGGGGTGCCCCGGAGATGTATGGCATGGATCACCGCCGTAGGCGGGAAGGGTCAGCTGTGGAAGCCAGAGATGCCGGGAAAATATATGGCATGGACCAGTACCGCTGGCGGAACGGGTTGGCTGTGGAAGCCAGAGATGCCGGGAAAAAAATATGGCATGGACCCCCGCTGTGGGCGGGATGAGTTGGCCGTGGAGGCCAGAGATGCCGGGAAAAAATATGGCATGGACCAGTACCGCTGGCGGAACGGGTCGGCCGTGGAGACCAGAGATGCCGTAGAGAAATTAGAGTTGGAGGACACGTGGCATGGAACACTGCCGCGTGCGCCCCAAGATGGCGCCGAGGGGCAAGGGGAAGGGCGGAGCGAGAATACCTTCGGCGGGAACAGGGAGAAAGCGCACAAAGAGGAATGGGAGGGGAACGCAAGTGAGGGGCGGAGAGCCGATCAGAGCGGCCATTTGAATAGGGCAAACGCACCCCCCGCCCGGAGCAAAAGGCGGGGTGAGCCAAGAGGGAGGGGATGGCCAGCCCGCAAGGGAAGAGGGCGGGGCCGGAGTCCAACAAAAAGTTATCTGAGAACCAGTCAGTCGAGTTCTGACTCCGGAGCAGACACTAGCCTGGATCAGAGTGGTAGCCGGGGTCAGAGCGGATGGCCTGCCCCCAAGGGAAGTGGGCGGGGCCGGAGTCTAAGGTTTCAGGGTACCAGTCAGTCAAGTTCCAACTGCAGATCAGACACCAGCTGGGACGAGAGGCTCACAACCCATCACAGAGCCGAAAGCCGCAGTAAAGAGAGACCACAAGGGGGAAAAACTCCTCTCACGGGTTGGAGGCTTGTTATAAAACAAACTTGTAGGTTCGTTTTTGATGGGAGTGGGATGACAAGAATGGGAGGACAACTGTGATTGTCCTTGAGCCCTCCAGAAATCATGGTCCCCCTGTATGATGCTTTTGGAAAACAAACGTACAACTGACTGCCTTTAATCTTCTAACTTTGACTGAGCCTAAGGCACCCTGTGACGCAGTTGAAAATGCTAAACAAGACCAGCAAGATCTGCCTGTGTCACTAGAGATGCCATGGATCCGGAAGAAATCAAGAACCAGGACGGGATCCCGACCACAGTAATGGAAGTCAAGGATTCCAAGTGCAGCCACAGTGGACTACGAGTTTTGCTGCAGGACATTCTGAATAGTTTGAAATATGTGTGTTTGTGGTAAATAAAAATGAGAGAAATAGGGATTTCTGCACAGCCTAAGGTCACAGGCTGCAATTGGTGCCAACACAGAAATGTGAGGCTGAAGTTACCTGCACCTCTGACACTCCTGATTGGCGAAAAGCGGGGGGAATTCGGACAATGGGTTTCAGGAGTGGGAAATTTCAGGATGGATATTGTCAATGGTCAAATTTGGATTATTGGATTTGGCAATTCAGTACATTTACTGCCATGCTTGTTGAGCTTTCTGCAAAGAGCCCTTGCAGAGACTTCTAAAAGCAGCTTTTGTGCAGATACTAAAAAAGAAAAATTGTCAAGGAGGCCAGCAGGCCTGCCGGCAACCTGGCTCTCCTCGCAAAGACACAGGCCCTGACAGTATCCTTGAAATTCCCATGAAACAGAAAAATTAGAAGTATTTGTTAATCCTTGAAGGCAGGTGGACAGACCGCCTCAAACAAGGAAGTAAGTGAACATGTCACAGCAGGTGTGCAGAAAACCTTTTCAGATTGCCACATTTTGTAGTATGGCGTTTCGTTTATGGGACAACTTTCAGTGTTAGTTAAATAAGGACTGAGGTTTTTGTTCAATTTTCTTTAACAAAAGTTATGAGTTTCTGTTTACAGGACTGGATCATCGGACACCCCCGTAACCTGTACACCCCAGTGGCAAGTGTCCCGTCCAAGCCTGGGTGTCCCACACTGGCAGAATCCAGATGACGGCAAAATAGCCTCCGTGGGGGTGGGGGCTGCAATGCCTTTGTGTGATCCTGCGGGACCCCATATACCCATTCAATGTTACCCCCAGTACCGGTTCACTGTGCACTCAAGTTTAATGTTATCCCTAAGCTACCTCAGGTTACACCCCATTGTTATTATTGTAATTTGGTTATGCATAGGGAGGGGGGATATGTTGTGGAAATGTTGCTAGCTAGGGCCTGGCGGTCGGAAGATCACGTGATATGCGGGTAGGTAAGGCCCCTCCCCTATAGCCAGCAGAAGTGACGTCCCGAACCTCAGCTATATAAGGCTGTGTTACCTGTTAATAAACGCCATTTTGCCATCCATCATATTGATGTCTGTGTGCAAGTGGTCCGCGCGACCTGGGTTTGGTTGATGTGCCGTTCCTGAAACAGGCCGCCGTGCAGTTGTGAAAGACAACACCTAGCTGCCTCCAACCTTCACTTGTCTGACAAGCCATTCCTTATTAGTAAGAACAAGATCCATTTCCACCCCTCCCCTCATTGGCTTCTCCACCATCTGTATCAGAAAGTTGTCTTCCACACATTGAAGAAACCATCTGGACCATACATGCCTGGCCCTGTTGCTTACCTAACAAATGTCTGGGTAATTGTAGTCCCCCATAAGAACCAGTGCCTGGGAATGCAAGGCTACTTCTAGCTTCTTGTAGAAGGCATCATCAACTTTCTCCTCATTATCGGAGGCCTGTAGTACACACCTACAACAGTGTCACCCATACTAGCCTGCCCCGTGATTCTGACTCACAAGCTCTCCAGTGGTACATCACCCTCCCCCAGGTGGAGCTCAATACATTCTAGCTGCTCTCTCACATAAAGAGCAACTCTACCACCTCACCTCCCCAACCTATCTTTCTGAAAAAGCACATAGCCATCCATGACAGCATTCCAGTCATCCAAGCTGTCCCTCCATGTTTCCGTGATTGCAATGAGATTGTGACCTTGTGCTGCACAAAGATCTCTAATTCTTCCTATTTCCCATGCTGCGTGCATTACTATACAGACACTTTAGGGTGGCAGCAGGTACAGGTATCCCTAAAGGGATGCAAGAAGTTTTCAGGCAGGGAATAGGCAATGGTACCTCTTCTGAGGAATCCTCACAAAATCCTACAGGACAATCCAGAGATTTTTCCCTGCTATCACCTAAAACAACAACATCCCCAAGCCCATCACTGTCCCATTGACCTCTACCCTCTTCCCCCATCAACTCTAGTTGAAATCTCTGAACTACTTGCTCAACCCCAGCAAGCATCATGTTATCCCCTTCCCCCTTCTTACCTAGTTTAAAGCCCTCTCAATGCGCCCTACCAACTCCTCTCTCTCTTTCCCCCATAAAGGAACAAACAGTACTATTAATTTTCCTTTTGCTATTATATATCCATTTACTTTCTCTAGCTACTCCCTTTAGGTCATGATTAATTTTTTATCTTCTTTAGAATATTGGGGCTCAATATTGGGTTGGAATTTACTATCTGGGACCAAGGATTGCACCAATATTTCCCCACACTCCACTGCCCTTTTGGGCTCCTTATCTGCCATTGAATTGCCCAAGTTCTGATAATTATTTCCCTTTTGGTGAGCTTTACAGTACATGATTGCCACCCTTTCTGGTAACTGAATTGCTTCCAAGAGTTTGAGAATTTCTTCAGAGTGTTTGATTTGCTTTCCCTGGGTTGACAGTAGTCCCCTTTCCTTCAGGATTGCTCCATGGGCATGAACTACTCTGAATGCATATTTGGAATCAGTCCAAATGTTAATTTTTCTTCCTTTTGCTAGTTCCCATGCTTGACCTTTGTGCTGAGGTGTTTGGAACCAATGCACCAGATTCTATTACCTGGTTGATGGTAGTTACCTGTCCTGGTTCTGGACAGGCTAGAGTCAACCACCCCAAACAGTCAGAACTGGGGAAAATGGGGGCTTTGATCAGTTCCTCACAAGTTGGTTTCCTTCTTGGCTGGGGGGCCATTCATTCCACACAACCTTCCCCTGCTGCAGCATTGGGTCCCACCCACGGGAGACAGTCCTTCAGGAACTTCTCCAACATGAGTCTTTTCCCACGGGACATTAGCTCTTCACCAGCTGCCCCGGCGTGGGTCACTGCTATGGCAGGCAGTAATCACAATATCTCTCATCCCAGTCCTCCATGGGGTCACAAGCCTCCCTCCAGCACACCTGTTCCAGCGCAAATCCTTCCCTCGCTCATCTCTGTGTCTCTGTCTCCCTCCATGAGCTGCAAGTTCTGGCAGGGGCTTGCTCCAACGCAGGTCACAGCATCTCCTGTATGTCTCCATCTGTTCCAGTGTGGAGACTCTCCACGGGCTGAAGGTGGGGTCTTGACCTTTTCCATGGGCTGCAGGGGGACACCCACTCCACCATGGGTTTCTCTACAGGCTGCTGAGGCATCCTTCTCTCGGCCACCAGGTGTGCCTCCTCCCTGGCCTTGGTATCTGCACAGCTCCTTACATATTCTCACTTCCTTCTCCAATGGCAAAATGCAGCTGCTTGCATTTATTTTTCTCCTATATGTGATTCACAGAGGCGCTGTGACCATTGTCGATTGGTTCATCCTTGTTCAGCAGCAACTCTGGTCTTGAATCGGCCGTTTACTCTCCGGGACACACAGAGAGATTCTAGCTGCTTCTCACAGCAGCCATTTCCGCAGCTCTCCATTCTCTAACAGCACCCAGCTACACAAAACTGCAACAACAGGTGAGGTGAGTTAGTCCCGGCTGTTTTCCACGTACCTGACATCACTTCCCCATAAAAGGGGCTGGTTGGGGAGGGGTGCTCCTGTGTGCCTCCAGGACAGTCTGCGTGCAGCTGGGGCATCGGGTTGGTCAGTCCTTGTATCCTGCAGTGCTCTGTGTTATCACTGGGTGTGAGTGTAATTGGCTGTTATTATTCTACTTTCATGGTCCATTTATCAGTAAACTGTCTTTATCCCAACCTACAGAGGCTCTGTCTCTTTCTCCTCTGGGAGTGAGTGGCATGTGGTGCTCATCCACTGTTTGAGGCTGAACCACCACATTACTGCATAACCTGCCTTTTGCATGCCCTGTTGCATGAAGCTACTGCCGTTAGTATACCAGGAGTCTTCTGTGTCTTCTAGGGTTTCTTCTTTCAGGTCTGGTCAACTGGAGTATGTAACTTTAATGGTCTCCAAGCAATCTTGAGACAGCTGCTCTCTGGAGGTTCTGCTAAGGACAGTGTTAGTAACTGTTATTTCAATGTCATCTTGTTCTATCAAGATAGCTTGATATTTAAGAAATCTCTGTGGTGAGAGCCAATGGCCTCCCTTTGCTTCAAGCACAGCACACACTGTATGCAATACCAATATGATAATCTTTTGGCCCATAGTGAACTTTCGTGCTTCTTATATGTTGAGCACCACAGCCACCACCACTCTCAAGCAACTGGGCCACCCTTTATGTACTTTGTCTAGTTCCTTGGAGAAATACGCTACTGCCCTCCAATATGGTCCCAGGTTTTGAGCAGGGATCCCTAGAGCTATTCCTTGTTTTTCATGGGAAAATAGCCAAAAAGGTTTGGCAGGGTCTGGTAGGACTAGGGTGGGAGCTCTCATTAGCTCCTGTTTCAACTTTTGAAATGCCACTTTAGAATCTCCGTTCCAAATGAGGTTTTTCTGGTTTGTTTTTAACAGTTCATAAAGTGGTCTTACCATCAGCCCATAATAATAGATCCACAGGTGGCACCATCCTGTCATACCTAGGAACGTGTGAAGTTCCTTGGTCATTTGTGGCCTAGGTGCTTGACAGATGGCTTCTTTCCGAGTGGTTCCAAGGGTGTGCTGCCCAGAGCTAAGTTTGTATCCAAGGTAAGTTACTTGCTGCTGCACCGCCTGCACCTTATGTGGAGAAACTTGTTAGCCATTTAATCCTAGGAAGTTCAACAAGCTAATTGTCCATTGTATATACTTTTATCCCATTTCAGTGGCAATCAGTAAGTCATCTACATATTGTAACAGCATTCCAATACCTCGAGGGCGTTCCCATCCCTTTAAGTCTTTTGCCAGCTGGCTCCCAAATAAAGTGGGACTGTATTAAAACCCTTGAGGTAACACTGTCAAAGTTAGTTGTGTCTTTCTTCCAGTATCTGGGTTTTCCCCTTCAAAGGCAAATAACAATTGGCAGGCAGAAAAATGCATCCCTTAGGTCCAATACAGTAAACCAAGCCAAATTAGGCACTAATTTAGTTAGCAGTGTATATGGATTTGCTACTACTGGATATAAATCTTCAGTTATTTTATTTATAGTTCTGAGATCCTGTACAATCTGATAACGGCTCTTTAACAGGTACAATTGGAGTATTATATTCGGATCTGCATTTGACCAATAATGCAAATTTAATAAATTGCTCTATTATTGCTTGGATTCCTCTTATATCTTCTGAATTTAAGGGATATCATTTGATTTTTACTGGTTGTGCTCCTACTTTGAGTTTAACTATTACTGGGGGTGCAGTTTTGGCTTTTCCAGGGGCATCTGAAGTCTAAACTCCTGGATAAACCTGATCTTGGATTTCCTGAGGTACCTCGTGTTTTATAGGGGCATTTATCAGAGCTAAACTTAAAATTTCAATTAGTTGTTTATTCCATACTTCCAGTTCTATTTTGCCACCTCCAAATTTAATTTTGCCTCCAAATGCTCAAATAAATTTCATCCCAACAAAGGTTTCACTTAGTTGGGCATGTACAGAAATGTATGTATTCCTATCTGTTTTCCTAGTTTGTATTTTAGGGGTTTTAAAAAGAATGCCTTTTCACTCTGGCTAGTAGTGCCTTTAACAGTCACAAAATCATCTCTAACTGTGGTTAGTGTTTGACTTAAAATCAAAAAGGCTGCTCCTGTGTCAACCAAAAATTCTATTCCTTGTTGTTGTTTCCCTAGCTTGAGTATAACCAGTGGATCCACTAGGGTAGATTCCCCAGGTCCCCCTCAATCTTTCTCAACAGGAGCCTGTATTTTGATCCTTCCCTTCCTCCTTTCTGGGCACTCATTCTTCCACTGTCCCCTTGGTTTACACCATGCACATTGATCTCTTCCCAAAGGTCTTCTGGGTCTTTGTGGTCCCTGACTTCTCTGTCCTTATAGTGCCATTACTAATGCTCACGTATCCTTTCTCCGATCCTCCTCTTCCCTGTTGCTAAATACCCTCTATGCCTCGTCCAATAGGGTTTCTAAGCTTCTGGCTTCTGTTGATCTCAGTTTCTTCAACTTTCTCCAAATATCATTTGTTGACTACCCTATGAATAGGGATACTAATTGTTGTATCCCTACTTCAGATCCTGGATCTAGAGTGTGTCTCATAACTTATCCAAAAATTCTAATGGGGTTTCTTTTGGACTTTGTCAAATGGCATTTAGAGCGGACCAATTAATTGCTTTTGGAATGGTCCATTCCATCCCCCTTGTGATCCAATCTATCTAGGTATTTTGCAGTTTTAGGTGAGCTCCCCTGTTGGGGTCCCAGTGGGGGTCCTGTAACTCAAAGTGGTCTTTTATATCTTCTCCTGTATTTTTGAGTTGCTCATTAGCCAAGTCCTGGGCTGCCTTCAATATCAATTGGTTTTCAGTTTCCATTATGTGATCTAATAATTGAACATCACTCCTGTTGTGGTTTAAACCTCAGCGGAAAAGCTGGGGCCACAAAGGTTAGAAAAAGAAGCCCCCTGCCTCTTTAAGACGTGGGGGATGGGTGAACAGAGGGAGCTGCGGAGCCGCGAGTAAGGAAAAAAAAACCAAAGGCCCGCGGGTTGGGATAAGGATAGTTTACTAAACAACAGGAGAAAATATGAAAACAACTAACTACAGTGCTATTATATACAGTGCAAACCTGTCACCCCACTATGTAATTTGAACCGTGCCTGAACGGATTCAGATTCAGAGCCCCGAACGCGACACACCCCGAGCCGTGCCGATCCAAAAGAGAGCAAGAGAAGCCGGAACTGGCACTACGCTTGCCCAGACCGGAACTTCCCGTGCCCGCGTCCGAAGCAGTTTCTGATGGGTCCGGAGTCGTCCCCGGAACTGGCACTGCGCCTGCCCAGACCGCAACCTCCCGTGCCCAGGTCCGGAGTCGCCCCTGCAAAAGGATGGGGGGGGGGGGGGGGGGGGGGGGGGGGGGGGCAGACTGCCTGATCATGATGCAATTGGTATGGAATACTCTCAGGGCTAACATAGCCTGTTGCTGGGCTGAACCCAGGACATTATCCACCCCTTATTCCACACCATTTACGTCATGAACAGGTCCAGCAATCTTCTTTGGGTCCAGGGAGTCTCTCGCATCCACTCACATGCATATACACATGCACACACATGTATGTGCATATAGATTCAGTCTGTGGACCTTTCCTCCGAGTCTGTCGGTTTCATTCAGTCCATGATCCTCAGGCTCCACTGGTCCCTCTGTCACAACAGTCTCTCAGGGTATGAAGAGTCGTATGTGCCACTGGATCGTTGAATGCTGTATCTCAGGCTCTCGAACACTGCACCTAGCATGATCCATGCTCATAGTCCGTGGGTCAGAGGTGTTTATTACAAAAGAGAAAAGAAAGAGTTCTTGAGAGACTGATCTTCGCTTCATCATCACGGCACCGATGACCCTGGCTGTAATGTCATTAGTATAACATACAGTATCTATAAAAACAGTAAAACAGTAGTGAATTATTTAGCATGATATTGGCTATTCTCACCCAAAATCAGATCCCCTTGAGGTACACATCAAGTTTCTCCATTCTTCTGCATTATCCAACAAGTACAACCAGGTCTTTGAGCAAAAACAATCCCAGATATGGGTTTACCTTTGCCTGCAGCAGGAATGACCCAAACTGTCTTTCCCAAAATACTCTTCATGTGCACTACTAGGACTCTGTCACCTTCTACAGTATGTGGGAATTATGACTGGGCAGGACCAGCCCGATTGGTAGATCCCCTAGAGTTAACCAACCACGTGGCTTCCACTAAATGTGTATCCCAATGTTTAAATGTTCCACCACCCATTGCTTTCAGTGTAGTCTTTAAAAGCCCATTGTAGCGTTCAATTTTCCCAGAGGCTGGTGCATGATAAGGAATGTGGTACACCCACTCAATGCCATGTTCTTTGGCCCAAGTGTCTATGAGAGTATTTCGGAAATGAGTCCCATTATCTGACTCAATTCTCTCTGGGGTGCCGTGTCGCCATAGGACTTGCTATTTCCAGGCCCAGAATTGTATTCCGGGCAGTGGCATGGGGTACAGGATATGTCTCCAACCAGCCAGTGGTTGCCTCAACCATTGTAAGTATGTACCGTTTGCCATGGCGAGTCTTTGGGTGAGTGATGTAATCAACCTGCCAAAGCTCCCCATATTTATATTTCATCCACCGTCCTCTATACCAGAGGGGCTCTAGCCGCTTAGCCTGCTTGATTGCGGCACATGTCTCACATTCATGGATAACCTGTGCATTAGCATCCATAGTTAAGTCCACCCCTCGGTCCCGAGCCCATCTATATGTTGCATCTCTCCCTTGATGACCTGAGGTGTCATGAGCCCATCGAGCTATGAATAATTCACCCTTATGTTGCCAGTCTAGATCTACCTGAGCCACTTCAATCCTGGCAGCCATATCTGCCTGATAGTTGTTTTCATGTTCCTCCATGGCCCGACTCTTAGGTTCATGGGCGTCCACATGACGTACCTTTACAATAAGCTTCTCTAACTGGGCAGCAATATCTTGCCATAAGTCAGCAGCCCATATGGGTTTGCCTCTACGCTGCCAATTGTTCTTTTTCCACTGCTGCAACCACCCCCACAGGGCATTGGCCACCATCCATGAGTCAGTATAAAGATAGAGCATTGGCCACTCCTCCCTCTCAGCAATGTCCAGGGCTAATTGGATAGCCTTTACCTCAGCAAATTGGCTTGATTCACCTTTTCCTTCAGTGGCTTCTGCTACTTGCCTAATAGGAATACACACAGCAGCTTTCCATTTCCGATGCTTACCCACAATGCGACAAGATCCATCAGTGAACAGGGCATACTGCTTTTCATTTTCTGGCAGTTGGTTATATGGTGGAGCTTCTTCTGCGCGTGTTACCTCCTCATCCTCTGGTGACATCCCAAAGTCTTTGCCTTCTGGCCAGTTGTTGTGGTTTACACCTCAGCGGAAATCTGAGGCCACATAGGTCAGACAAAAAAACCCCCCAACCTCTTTAAGACGTTGTCCTGGTTTCAGCCAGGAAGGGGTTTAACCTGCTGGGCTCGGGACAAGTAACTCAAATTGACCAATAGGATCATTCCATGCCAGTTACATCATGCCAAGTATAAAAAGCAGGGGGTGTTGCAGTGTTGGCGCGCGAACAGCAGGGACCGGGCGGGAGTGTGCTCTCGGCTCCGGGCTTTGTTTACTCGCGGCGCGAGCTCCGGTCCTTTGTGTTGCGGCTGGGGTTTGCGCGGGCTGCGGCGCGGTGTCCGTTACGGGGAGTGCGCAATCTGAACTGCTCATCTCAGCAAAAGGTTGTATTGTTCATTGTTATCTGTTCTTCCCCTGTTATTTCCAGGAAAAAATACCCTTATCCCAACCTGCGGGGCTCTGCTGTTTTGGTTTTCTCCCCCCCCCCGCTCCGGGGGAAATCTGAACGCGTGGTCCCGAGCTCCGGTGAAACCACAACATATTTTGGCGCCCAACGTGGGGCAATAAAGGTTGGGATAACGGTAGATCTGACTCTGACCCGGTTGCAATTACGGTAAAAGTTGTAAGGATGCTGTTTAAGATGCTGTGGGTATTGTTTACAAAGGTGTGGTCCTGGCTGTGGAAAAAAAACCTCAGCAGGCTGTTTGCAGTCCTGGCAGGATGTTGTATCATCTCGGGGCTGCAGCTTCCCTGCCTGTTCCCATACTTTGCTCTAGTGTGCTTTATGACAATGTTTTATGATACAGTTATATTAGTGACTATGAGTTTAATCTGGAAAGTGTATGACGTTTTGCTGTCCTGTCTAGTCCCTGGGCTGAGAGGGGCTGGTGGTGGTGGCCATTTTGGTGAGAGCACAGAGGGAGAGAACTACACTGGTTTTTTCCTTTCTGGGCTAAACATAACAGCTCTTATGAGAGTTTTTGAAAACTTTCACCATCACCTTGACATGCAAACTATGGCCACAGTGCTAGAAGTTCTTCTGCACTTGATCCTGCTTTCATCATATATTAAGAGCAGGTTTATGAATACTGCTCAAGAGGTTTCCCAAAGGCAGGATAACCACGAGGGGCAGGACAACCACGAGGGGCAGAACATAGGCCATTACCTAAGTACTTTCTCACCCCCGATGACTTGGAGCTTCACTCCTGAGCAGCTGCATGACTCTAATAAAATGGCTGCATTTCTGAAAAAAAGTTGTTGTAGGTTTCCCAGGGATGTGAAAAGCACTGCACTGTGCTGGGCTCTGGCCACTTGGGCTCAAACACTGCTTGATAGCAGACAGCGCTGTCAGCATTGTCCGTACTGTCAGGGGGGAGGGGAAGAAAACAGATTGTCAGATACTGCAGCAACCCCTGTAATTGGCACTGCAGCTGCGGCAACCCCCGTAATTGGAACTGCAGCTGCGGCAACCCCTGTAATTGGCACTGCAGCTGCGGCAACCCCCGTAATTGGCACTGCAGCTGCGGCAACCCCTGTAACTGGCACTGCAGCTACTGCAATCCCCACAGCAGACACCACTGATGATCAAAAGAAACAATCCCCACCAGTGTCTGTCGCCCCGGTACAAAAGAGGAAATACACAAAAAAATCAGTTCGTACAACAGCTGATGATGATGATCAACCGGGGCCATCAGGGGGATATCAAGATGAGGCAGAACCAGAGGTTGTCACCCGATCCCTGTCCCTGAGTGAGCTTCGTGAGGTTAGAAAGGATTTTAGCCGCCAACCTAGTGAGCCCATTGTCACCTGGTTGCTTCGGTGCTGGGATCATGGGGCTAATAGCTTGGAGTTAGATGGCAGGGAGGCCAAGCAGTTGGGATCCCTTGCCAGAGAAGGAGGCATTGATAAAGCCATTGGAAAAAGGTCAGGAATCCTCAGCCTCTGGAAACGGTTACTGTTAAGTGTGAAGGAAAGGTACCCCATAAAAGAATACATTACATGCCATATGCCCAAGTGCAGCAGTATGGAAAGAGCTGTCCAGTACCTTAGAGAATTAGCTGTACGGGAGATAATTAGTTATGATTTGAACAATTCACAACTCCCTGCCTATCCTGATGAAGTCCCGTGCACCCCAGGCATGTGGCGAAAGGTTGTACAAAGTGTACCATCAGGGCACGTCAATTCACTGGCAGCAATAGACTGGAGTGATACGGATCTACCAACTGTAGCCGATGTGTCTTATAGGCTCCGCAAATACCAAGACAATATTTCCCTCTCTGTCATCGCAGCAGTAGAGAAACTGGTCCAGCGCCTTGACAACAATGTGTACAGCTCCCGACCCTTGCAGAGCAGTGTGGCAGCTTTTGGAAGAAGGCGTCCATCATCCCGAGAGGGAGAAAACCGAGGGTACTCACCACGAGGTAAACTGTGGTTTTACCTGGTTGACCAAGGGGAGGACATGAGGAAGTGGGATATGCAGCCCACTTCAGCCCTTCGAGCACGAGTGAACGAGCTGCAAGGTAAAACAATCGCACGTCGAGATTTCACCAGGAAGAACGCTGCACCAGTTACCACCGAACAGAACCCTCGACCAAGCAGAAGGCCTATCTACACTCCTGATATGTCTGATCCTCTTGAGGGAACCTCCAAGTCCTTCATGCACTCAATGAACGGCAAGTATGATCAGCAGCAATAGAGGGGCCCTGCCTTCAGCCAGGTGGAGGAGAGGGATAACAGGGTTTACTGGACAGTGTGGATTCGATGGCCTGGCACGTCAGACCCACAAGAGTACAAGGCTCTAGTGGATACTGGTGCCCAGTGTACTTTAATGCCGTCAAATTATAAAGGCACAGAACCTGTTTGCATTTCTGGAGTCACAGGGGGGTCCCAACAATTGACTGTATTAGAGGCTGAGGTAAGCCTGACTGGAAAGGACTGGGAGAAACACCCCATTGTGACTGGCCCAGAAGCTCCATGCATTCTAGGTATAGACTATCTCCGTAGAGGGTATTTCAAAGACCCAAAAGGGTACCGGTGGGCTTTTGGAATAGCTGCTGTGGAGACAGAGGAAATTGAACAGTTGTGTAACTTGCCTGGACTCTCAGAGGATCCTGCTGTTGTGGGGTTGTTGAAAGTTGAAGAACAGCAAGTGCCAATTGCTACAACAACAGTACACAGACGACAGTACCGAACCAACCGAGATTCTCTGATCCCCATCCACAACCTGATTCGTCAACTGGAGAGTCAAGGAGTGATAAGCCGGACTCGCTCACCCTTTAATAGTCCCATATGGCCAGTGCGGAAGTCCAATGGACAGTGGAGGCTGACAGTAGATTATCGTGGCCTAAATGAAGTCACTCCAGGTATGAGTGCTGCTGTGCCGGACATGCTGGAACTCCAATATGAATTGGAATCGAAAGCAGCCAAGTGGTATGCCACGATTGACATTGCCAATGCCTTCTTCTCAATCCCACTGGCGCCAGAGTGCAGGCCACAATTCACTTTCACCTGGAGAGGTACACAATATACGTGGAATCGTCTGCCCCAGGGGTGGAAACACAGTCCCACCATCTGCCATGGACTAGTCCAGACCACTTTGGAAAAGGGTGAAGCACCAGAGCATTTACAGTACATTGACGACATCATTGTATGGGGCGACACAGCAGAAGAAGTGTTTAAGAAAGGAGAAAAGATAATTCAAATCCACTTAAAGGCTGGCCTTGCCATAAAACAAAGTAAAGTCAAGGGTCCTGCACAAGAGATCCAGTTTTTAGGAATAAAATGGCAGGATGGACGTCGTCAGATCCCCATGGACATTATCAATAAAATAGCAGCCATGTCTCCACCAAACAATAAAAAGGAAACACAGGCTTTCTTGGGCGTTATAGGTTTTTGGCGAATGCATCATTGCTGCTCGGGTAGAGAAGCTTGTCGTAAAGGTACGTCATGTTGATGCCCATGTACCTAAGTGTCGGGCCACAGAAGAACATCAAAACAACCATCAGGTGGATAAGGCTGCTAGGATTGGAGCAGCTCAGGTAGATCTAGACTGGCAACGTAAGGGTGAGCTATTCATAGCTCGATGGGCTCATGATACTTCAGGTCATCAGGGGAGAGATGCGACATATAGATGGGCACGCGATCGAGGGGTGGATTTGACCATGGATGCTATTGCACAAGTCATCCATGAATGTGAGACATGTGCTGTAATTAAACAAGCCAAGCGGTTAAAGCCCCTTTGGTATGGAGGGCGGTGGATGAAATATAAATATGGGGAGGCCTGGCAGATTGATTACATCACTCTCCCACAAACCCGCCAGGGAAAGCATTATGTACTTACAATGGTGGAGGCAACAACTGGCTGGCTAGAGACATACCCTGTGCCCCATGCTACTGCCCGGAATACAATCCTGGGCCTTGAAAGGCAAATCCTGTGGCGACATGGTACCCCTGAAAGAATTGAATCTGACAACGGGACTCACTTCCGGAACACCCTAATAGACACCTGGGCCAAAGAGCATGGCATTGAGTGGGTGTACCATATTCCGTACCATGCACCAGCTTCTGGGAAAATTGAGCGATATAATGGACTTTTAAAAGCTACATTGAAAGCAATGGGGGGTGGAACATTCAAGCATTGGGACACACACCTAGCCGAAGCCACCTGGTTAGTAGACTCCAGAGGATCTACCAATCGGGATGGCCCTGTCCAAACAAAGTTTCCACATACTGTAGAAGGAAATAGAGTCCCAGTAGTGCATCTGAAGAGCATACTGGGAAAGACAGTTTGGGTCATCCCTGCTTCGGGCAAAGGCAAGCCCATATCTGGAGTTGTTTTTGCACAAGGACCTGGTTGTACCTGGTGGGTAATGCAGAGAGATGGAGAAGTGCGATGTGTACCTCAACGGGATTTGATTTTGGGGGAGAATAACCAATATAATTACTAAGTAGAAATTGTAGTATAATGACTGTAAAATAACTTGTTGTTGTATATTCATTACTGCCATAATTATAATTGTTATATGTTGTATAAAAGATTTTGTTGGTTTTGGTTATGACGTAAATGGCATGGAATGAGGGGTGGATGATGTCCTGGTTTCAGCCAGGGGCTTCAGCCAGGAAGGGGTTTAACCTGCTTGGCTCGGGACAAGTAACTCAAATTGACCAATAGGATCATTCCATCCCAGTTACATCATGCCGAGTATAAAAAGCAGGGGGTGTTGCAGTGTTGGCACGCGAACAGCAGGGACCGGGCGGGAGTGTGCTCTCGGCTCCGGGCTTTGTTTACTCGCGGCGCGAGCTCCGGTCCTTTGTGTTGCGGCTGGGGTTTGCGCGGGCTGCGGCGCGGTGTCCGTTACGGGGAGTGCGCGATCTGAACTGCTCATCTCAGCAAAAGGTTGTATTGTTCATTGTTATCTGTTCTTCCCCTGTTATTTCCAGTAAAAAATACCCTTATCCCAACCTGTGGGGCTCTGCTGTTTTGGTTTTCTCCCCCCCCCCCCGCTCCGGGGGAAATCTGAACGCGTGGTCCCGAGCTCCGGTGAAACCACAACAGACGTGGAGGATGGGCGAACGGAGCTAGCTGCAAAGCCATAGGAAAAAAAACAACAAAGGCTTGCAGAGTTGGGATAAGGATAGTTTACTAAACAACAGGGAAAAATATGAAAACAACTAACTACAGTGCTATTATATACAGTGCAAAGCTCTCACCACACTATGTCATTTGAGCCGTGCCCGAACCGATTCAGATTCAGATTCCCGAACGCAGCATTCCCCGAGCCCAGCACCCCCGAGCACCCCCCTCACCACCGCCTGCCTCACCGATCCCGAAAAAGAGAGAGAGAAACCGGAACTCCCACACGCCTGCTCAGACCAGCACTTCCCGTGCCACCAGCAGGTTCTGATAGGTCCGGAGTCTCCCCCGGAACTGGCACTGCGCCTGCCCAGACCGGGACTTCCTGTGCCTGGGTCCGGAGTCGCCCCTGCAAAGGGGGGGCAGCCTGCCCGATCGTGATGCAATTGGTATGGAATACTTTCAGGGCTAACATAGCCTGCTGCTGGGCTGAAACCAGGACACCAGTCTGTAAACACCTCCACAATTCCTGGACGATTGGGGTTTCCTATTCGAGCTCGTTGTGTAATTAGTGCAACCCACTTGCTCCATGTAGCATCAGTGGCATGGTGTGTGGAAGGGACCTTCCCTTTAAACATCCAGCCCAGCACCGGCAGTCGGGGTGCTAGGAAGAGCTGAGCTTCAGTTCCAATTACCTCTGAAGCAGCTCGAACCCCTTCGTAGGCGGCCAGTATTTCCTTCTCTGTTTGAGTATAATTGGCCTCAGACCCTTTGTAGGCCCGACTCCAAAACCCTAACGGTCGCCCTCGAGTCTCCCCTTGTGTTTTCTGCCAGAGACCCCAGGTAGGACCATTGTCACGAGCTGCAGTTTAGGGCACATTTTTAATATCTGTCCCTGTACGGACAGGTCCAAGGGCTACAGCGAGGACTATTTCGCGTTTCATCTGCTCAAAGGCTTGCTGCTGTTCAAGGCCCCATTCAAAATCATTTTTCTTCCGAGTTACATAGTAGAGTGGGCTCACAATGAGACTATAGTTTGGGATATGCATTCTCCAAAGTCCTATAACACCTAAGAAAGCTTGTGTTTCCTTTTTGTTACTTGGTGAGGACATAGCTGCAATTTTATTAATAACATCCATTGGGATCTGACGATGCCCATCCTGCCATCTTATTCCTAAAAACTTGATTTCTCGCTTAGGCCCCTTGACTTTACTTTGTTTTATAGCAAAACCAGCTTCTAGCAGGATTTGAATTATCCTTTCTCCTTTTTCAAAAACTTCCTTTGCTGTGTTGTCCCATACAATGATGTCATCAATACATTGCATGTGCTCAGGGGCTCCACCCTTTTCTAATGTACTCTGGATTAGTCCATGACTGATGGTGGGACTGTGTTTCCACCCCTGGGGCAGACGATTCCATGTGTATTGGACACCTCTCCAAGTGAAAGCAAACTGTGGTCTACACTCTGGTGCCAGTGGGATTGAGAAGAAAGCATTTGCAATGTCAATTGTGGCGTACCACCTGGCTGCCTTTGATTCCAGTTCATACTGGAGCTCTAGCATGTCCGGCACAGCAGCACTCATACCTGGAGTGACTTCATTTAGGCCACGATAATCTACTGTCAGCCTCCACTCTCCATCGGACTTCCGCACTGGCCATATGGGACTGTTAAATGGTGAGTGGGTTCAGCTGATCACTCCCTGACTCTCCAGTTGACGAATCAGTTTATGGATGGGGATCATGAATCTCGGTTTGTACAATATTGCTGCCTGTGCACTGTCGTCGTAGCGATTGGCACTCGCTGTTCTTCGACCTTCAACAACCCCACAACAGCTGGATCTTCCGAAAGTCCAGGCAAGGCACACAGCTCTTCAGTTTCTTCAGTCTCCAAAGCAGCTATTCCAAAAGCCCACCGGTATCCTTTTGGATCTTTAAAATGCCCTCTACGGAGATAGTCTATACCTAAAATGCACGGAGCTTCTGGGCCAGTCACAATGGGATGTTTCTCCCAGTCCTTTCCAGTTAGGCTCACCTCAGTCTCTAGCACAGTCAACTGTTGGGAGCCCCCTGTGACTCCAGAAATGCAAACAGGTTCTGTCCCTTCATAATTTGATGGCATTAGAGTACACTGGGCACCAGTATCCACTAGAGCTTCGTCCTCTTGTGGGTCTGATGTTCCAGGCCCTCGGATTCACACAGTCCAATAAATCCGGTTATCCCTCTCCTCCACCTGGCTGGCGGCAGGGCCCCTCTATTGCTGCTGATCGTAGTTGCTGTTGCTCCTGGATAGAGACTGGTGCAACATTCCTCCTGGCAGAACCTCGTGTGCTTACTCTGCCTTGCAACTCATTTACTCGTGCTTGGAGGGCTGAAGTGGACTTCTTATCCCACTTTCTCATGTCCTCTCCATGATCACGCAGGTAAAACCACAGTGTGGCTCGTGGTGTGGCTTGTGGTGTGGCTCGGACATGAGAAAGCTGGGCTGAACCCAGGACAACTCCAATTGGGATTATGCTGCTTTACTAGAAACTTAAAATGTCTGGTTACCCCTATAGAGTCACTCTGGTAACCTTTTGCTACATTTTTCCAAGTCTCAAGATCGAGAGACGAAAACGGCACTTTTATCAAAACCAGACCTCCTTCTGGTCCCACTGCTTCCCTTAAAGTGGACTGCACTACTATTTGCCTTTGCTTGCCATGAGTGCAAGAGGATATGGGCTTTCAGGAGGGGTGTCTGAATCAAAATTTTCATTCTCCCCTTGCTGGCACCTTACTGTGGAGAGCATTATTGATGCAGTAGTTACCCTGTTTCCATCCCAGGGCTACAAGGAGATAAAGTAAAAATGCAAACAAGAGACGTGGCAGAAAACCAGATAGGACAGCATTCCTTCAAGTGCATGGACATCACCTGCTGAGCCTTGGCTAGCCAATTATCCTGAAAGGGGAGCTCGTGTACTTCACAATGTAACCAATTAGTTAGCTTGCTATTTTTGGGTAAACCTGGTACAGGGTATAAATATGTGTGGCTGCAGCAATAAACAAGCAATGCTTCTAGCACTTTAAAGGACTCTGTCATTTACTCCAGCGGCTCCCCACGGACTTCCTGCAACATCTGGCGCCCGACCAAGATTTACGATCATTGGAGATTTACGATCACTAAGAACCCGGCCTCAGTTTGGAAAGCGAACTTGCGAAGAAGATTTACGATCAATACGAACCCAGCTCTGGTCTGCAAATTGGACAGGATGGATTTATGGTCGCTGGGGGGAGCAGCCACGACCTGGACAGTGGACTCACAGACAGGGCAGATTTATGGTTGCTGTGGGCAGCGGCCAAGACCTGGAAAGCTGACTCACGGACAGAACGGATTTACAGTCGCTGCCGGCAGCGGCTGAGAACTCAAACACGGACTCATAGACAGTACGGATTTTTAATCGTTATGGACCCGACTCGAGTCTGAAAAGCGGACTTGCAGACAGGACAGATTTACAATGGCCATGGACCCGGCTTAGGCCTGGAAAACAGCCTTGCAAAGGACGGAGTTATACTCGCTGCAACTTGTCGACAGGGGAAACAGTGGGGATGTCAGAACAAGGAACTTCATCACACTTGCAGCTGTGCTGTCCGATGGAACTTCAACGTAGTCACAGGTGTGCGGTATGTAAGAATTTTGCCATAGCTGCAGGCGTGTGGCAAATAGGCATCTTACTGCAGCTGAAGGTGCTGCGTGATGGCCTTGCTGCAGCTGCAGTCGTGCCCTGTGTAGGAATCTTACCGCAGCCATGGGTGCTGCGCGTTGGCTTTGCCGCAGTTGCAGGCATGCTGTGCACGGCAATCTTGCCACGTTCGTGGGTGCTGTGCATTGGTTTTGCTGCAGCTGCAGGCATGCTGTACATAGGAATCCTACCGCAGCATGGGTGCTGTGTGTTGGCTTTGCCACAGTTGCAGGCGTGCTGTGCATGGCAATATTACTGCAGCCGTGGGTGCTGTGCGCTGGCCTTGCTGCAGCTGCAGGCCTGCTATACATAGGAATCTTACCGCAGCCAAGGGTGCTGTGCGTTGGCTTTGCTGCAGCTGCGGGCATGCTATATGTAGGAATTTCACTGCAGTCGCAGGTGTAGGAATTTACCGTACCCACATGTGTGCTGTGCGTTGGTCTGTCAACACAGCCGCAGGCGAGCTGTGTATAGAAATTTCACCGAAGTTTCAGGTGCGCTGTCCGTTGGCTTCACCACAGTTGCAGCTGCATAGGAATTACCTCAGCCGTGGGTGCGCTGCGCCTAGGTCTTTCACCGCAGTCGCAGGCAAGCTGTGTATAGGAACTTCACCATAGCCGTAGGCGTACTGTACGTTGGAGTTGGAGAACGTTCCAGGACAGCAGACGCAGGCAAGAAGGGGTATACCATTCTTCCCCCCTCCCGCTTTCCGCATGGAAAATGAGCTTGATGCAGCAAAGCAGTTGATAATTGGCATTTTTGGAAAAAGTGGGGAGTGTGTTGCTGAAAAGGTGCTTGATATGACAAGTCTCTAAGACAGCTCCCTTTGTGGAGCAAAGAAAGGAATCTTATAACAAACGTAAATACAGCATTTGATTTACCTATTTAGGAAGCTATGGGAGTTTAAATCCTTGATGGGCCCTCAGTTGGGGCGAAAGACGTTAAGTCGTCAACTTTCAGGAAATTAAGTAAAAGGATGAAAATGTTAACCGAGACCAACAACTCTGACTTGTCCTTGAAAAGCTAGAAAACATAAAGCGGAGCAGGCAACGGCATGCCCTGCTGTTAAAGGATTTGAGCCCCCACTAGAAAACTACAGAGACAGAGAATCACCGATTCAGGCACAAAACAGTGTTGCCCCCACGGACAAGGAACCTATGCACACAGACAAGAAACCTAAGGACAGAGAATCCTACGGAGATGGACATATATCAGCTTCAACATCCATCGAATCAGGGACACACTCATCAATTTATCACTGTCTCCTGACACCTGAGAGACTATGCAAAGACTGTTTGGAGGAGCCTGGGCACGTAAGGTGGCATCAGAATGGGAAAAACAGTAAAATCAGGGTATTTTGATTCCAGCTCAATCGCGGAAGTTACCAGGGAAAAGTTTATGTGAGAAAAAGCGGGTGGCAGAGAGAGTTAGTAGTGGGCCAGTGGGAGGTGGAAGGAAGAGGGTCCTAGCACTCACCCAGGGCTCAGTCATGGTGAACAATGGGGTCACGCAGTGGTTCACAGTGGGGGGAGACCAGCGCTGCGGGCAGTGGTCGAGACCTGCAAAAACGTGCCGTGCAGCCGGATGCCTTGGCAGGATTGCCGTAGAAGTGGGAGAACCACCAACAACAACCCTCACCACCCCCACCCACCCATATGGACTGGTGTGACAACTTGTGTCTTGCAATGCCGTTTGTCTGATTAATTGGTTTGTAGCATTTGTTTGTTCGTATGTGCTAGAGGTTCAGGGCTGTGTTTGTCCACTGAGAGCAAGGCTGGTTACTTAGCAAAATGATTTTTTGATAACAAGCATTGAAAATGGACAGCTTACTTTAAAAGTTAACTTGAAAAACAATGATCAATAGCTGCTTACTTGAGAAAAAATTGCCCACTTACATGATTTAATACGGGAGCTTTGATGACTAAGGGTCATAGGAAGCCTTCCACAAGTTTGTGGAACATGCAAAAAAATTTAAAAGATTGGGGTTTTTCTTTTCAAAACGTGTCACTGGGTACGCTCCCACAAGGCAGAAAAAATTCACCAACTATGTCCCAGGCTTATGTAGCCTGGGCGTTTGCTCCAGTATGAGAAACACATCCTGATCTAATCTTTTATCATTATATGGTTGCTATATTGATTATGGGAAAAAACTTGGACGTTGGAAGTTTGATTCATGAGTTAACAGTGCATTTGAAAAGCAAGGGGTTACAGATTACTCCGCAGAAAAATTCAAAATAAGCCACTGTGAAAATATTTGGACTGACAGATTGATAAGAGTACTGTAACACCTCAGAGGATTGCAATCAAAACTGGGGTTAGCATGTTAAATGATGTTCAAAAGTTGCTTAGAAATGTTAACTGGATTAGATCATTGCATGGTATTTTGCATCAGTATTCTGTTACTCAGATTCACAGCCACACTGAGCTAACTGACTACCTCAAGGTCTAGCAGGGAGAAAGCAAAGAGCAGAAAGGCTGGTTGCGCTGGCCTGGGCTGCTCCCTCAGCAGACAGCTTTACACAAACTCAGAAGTTGCATGAAATTTTGTTTACCAATCTGCTAAGGTGCTTTAACGACAATACCACTTGTTGGTTGCTGAGGCTAAAGGGCTTTTACAGTGCAAAGCCATGGCAGAACATATGAATCAAACTCTCAAGCATTTGCTTCACAAACAAAATGGGGGAGAGAAGGATATCTCTCAAGCTGATCGATCAAACAAGGCTCTGTATGTTTTGAACTGTTCATGTCTGCCGCAGAACTGTTTGGTACCTCCAATGGTGAAGCATGCAGTAGGATTTAAAGGACAATTAGGGAAATAGTGATTTCTGCACAGCCTAAGGTCACAGGCTGCAGTTGGTGTCTGCTCGAAAAAAACGTGAGGCTGATGTTATCTGCACTTCTGACACTCCTAACTGGCAAAGCAAACAAATGTAACAGTAAAGCTATCAAGGCACTTAGCTACGGGTGTGGATTCTGAGAGACATGCAGCAGCTGATTTGTGTTGCTTGCTCACAGACATAACTGTGAAAATTTTGGAAGGTATGTGCTGCAGGAATCTGGCCGACCACTCTCAGTCGATTCATGTGAACATTCAGAAATTAAGAGATCAAACACAAAAGATACAACAACAACAAATTGGTTTCATGAGAAGGAAATTTCAAGATGGATATTGTCAATGGTCAAATTTGGATTATTGGATTTAGAAATTCAGTACTTGTCTTACATTTACTGCCATGCTTATTGAGCTTTCTGCAAAGGGCCCTTGCAGAGACCTCTAAAAGCAGTTTTTGTGACGCAGATACTAAAAGGAAAAATTGTCAAGGAGGACACCAGGCCTGCCGGCAAACTGATTAGCAAGGCCCTTACTTCAGCTGTTTTGCTTGTGCAAAAGAAAGAGAGGGAATTGTGGGCGCCTGGCTAGCTGATCCAAGCAATAGTTACATCTCACTGCTGCTTGCAAAACAGCCATGGGAAAGCTTTGCTTCTTGCTGAACACTGAGACAAAGTAAATCATGGATAAGGAGCTAAAGCAACTGTAACGAGCTCCTGGTACTGCGAAATTCCGCTGTGGTGATACAAACCTGGTATGGTGCAGATGGCCTTTCCCCCCTGCCTTTTCTCACCCTCAGCTAATTGTGGAGCAATTGAGAAACCTCCCTTGAAGGTATATAAGCAGCAACTGTCTTGAATAAAGCAAAGTGATCATTTGTAAAACTCATGAAAAAATTCAGAAACTAAAATAATTTACATAAGATTTCTATGCAGGACAACCCTTTGGGAGACTGGTTACGCCAATGGGGAATGAGTCTCCTTAAGATGATGTTTACATCTTTCATCCCGTTGATTGCCGTACTGGCCTAATTGGGCTCATTAAACAGTTAATTAATAAAGCTATTGCACAAACGTGGATTGTGCAAAAAGAAAAAGGGGGAGATGTAGAGAGCATTATTGATGCAGCAGTTACTCTGCAGCTGTATCATCCTAACGCCAGCTATTTTGGGCACCCTGTCTCTCTCCCAGGGCTATGAGGAGATAAAGTAAAACTGCAAACAAGAGACATGGACGGGAAGCCAGATAAGACACCATTCCTGCAAGAGTGTGCACATCGCGTGCTGACCCTGCCAATAATCCTTAAAGGGGATCTCGTGCACTTCACTATGTAACCAATCTGTTAGCTTGCTTTTTTTAGTAAACCCTGTATAGTGTATAAATATGAGTGTGGCTGCAGCAGTAAATGAGCAGTGCTTCTACTGCTTTAAAGACTCTGCCGTTTGCTCTGGCAGCCTCCTGCGGACTCCCTGCAACACTCTGCCAGCACTTGCAGCCCATGGAGGGGGGCAGAGACAGAGGTGAGTGAGAGAGATTTGCGCCAGAACAGGTTTGCTGGGGGGAGGCTTGTAACCCCGTGGAGTACTGGGACTGAGAGACATTGTGATTTATGACTGCCCGCCATAGCAGTGATCCACGATGGGGCAGCTGTATGAAGAGATAAGCCCTGGGGGAAGAGACTCACGTTGGAAAAGTTCATGGAGGACTGTCTCCTGTGGGTGGGACCCCACGGTGCAGAAGAAAACCAACTTGCAAGGAACTGACTAAAGTCCCCATTTTCCCAGTCCCAACCCCCCTGTGCTACAACGGGAGGGAAGAACGGAGCAAAATCCTGACTGAAGTCTGCTAAGAAGGGAGTGGTGGGGAGTACGTGTTTTAAGATCTGATCGCGTTGTTTTAAGATCTGGTCGCGCTCCTGACTCCGGTTGACCCACAACTGGTAAATCCAAAAGCACAGGAGATTTAAACTGGATCTATCTATTGAGAAAGTTAATGACCTTGCTCAAAGATATTAAATAATCGCTTAAAATATTTTCTCCTTTCAGGTGCTTCTGACTATCTTTTCCTGTCAAATTTGCAACATATTTCCATATAATATTTCAATTTGACTCATTTTCTCTTTTGTTCTAGGTGTTACTCTAATTCTAAGTAGCTGTGGTGGTTTGACCCTGGCTGGAGGCCAGATGCCCACTGAAGTCACAATATCACTCCCACTTTCAGCCGGACAGGGGAGAAAATATATATTGAGAGGCTTAGGAGTCGAGATAAGGACAGGGAGAGATCATTCTGCAATTCGTGTCATGAGCAAAACAGACTCAACACAGAAAACTCTAATTTATTACACTACACTGCACACCCAGTGACACCAGAGATGGATAATGAGAAGCATGAGCAGATCTTAAAGCACCTTCACCCCACCCCTCCCTTCTTAGCAGACTTTAGTCATGATTTTGCTCCCTTCTTCCCCCACATTGTGGAACAGGGAGGTGCAGGGACTGGGAAAATGGGGGCTTTGGTCAGTTCCTCACAAGTTGGTTTCCTTCTTGGCCCTTACCCTGCTCCAGTGTTTGGTCTCCCACACAGGAGACAGTCCTCCACAAACTTCTCCAACGTGAGTCCTTTCCCACAGGGCTTCAGCTCTTCACCAGCTGCCCCAGCATGCGTCACTTCTATGGTGGGCAGTCATAAATCAAAATGTCTCTCAATTTCTCAGTCCCAGTCCTCCATGGGGTCACCTGCCTCCCCCACAGCAAACCTGCTCTCGCTTCTTTCTGTGTCTCTGTCTCTCTCCATGGGCTGCAAGTGCTGGCAGTGTCTTGCTCCAATACGGGTCACAGCATCTCTTGTATGTCTCCACCTGCTCCAGCGTGGGGCCTCTCTACAAGCTGCAGGTGGGGTCTCATCCTTTTCCATGGGCTGCGTGGGGACACCCGCTGCACCATGGGTTTCTCCACAGGCTACAGGGGCATCTTTCTCTCCGGCACCTGGGGCTCCTCCTCCCCCCACCTTCACCGGCCTTGGTATCTGTACAGCTTCGTACATCTTCTCACTCCCTTCTCTGGTGGCAAATTACAGCTGCTTGTCTATTTTTCTCCTAAATGTGATTCACAGAGGTGCTGTGACCATCGCCGATTGGCTCGGCCTTGGTCAGCAATGACTCTGGCCTTGAATTGACTGATGTTTACTCTCTGAGGCCTACAGATGGCTTCTGGCTGCTTCTTGCAGGAGCCATCTCTGCAGCCCCCCACTTCTCTACTAGTATCCAGCTACGCAAAACTGCAACAGGGTCTTTTCTGAATTTTAGGATTATTTTTCAGTCTAATTTCACATCATTATCATACCTTTATTGATTCTCAATATATTAATGCATACTGCATACGTTCTCACCATTTCTACTAAGGCTTCAGTTCCCATGAGAGTTCATTTCATGAGCCGCTGTGATGGGTTGACCCTGCCTGGTGGACAGATGCCCACCAAACCTGCTCTATCACTCCCCTTCCACAGCTGGACAAGGAAGAGAAGATATAATGAAAGGTTCACAGGCCTAGACAGGGAGAGATCATTCAGCAATTAATGTAATGAGGAAAACAGACTCAAAAGGGAATAAAATGCATGCAATTTATTATCCTATCAAAACATGTGTCCTGGGTTCAGCCCAGCAACAGGCTATGTTAGCCCTGAGAGTATTACATGCCAAATGCATCATGATCAGGTGGTCCGGCCCCCCCCGCGCCTCCCCCCCCCCCGCAGGGGCGACTGCGGACCCGGGCACGGGAGGTTCCGGTCTGGGCAGGCGCAGTACCAGTTCCGGGTTCTTTCTCTTTCTCTTTTGGATTGGCACAGCAGGCAGTGGTGAGGGGGGTTTTACAGCGTGGAGTATCGAGTGCTGCGTTTGGAATTTTTGGATTGGCAGCGGTTCGGGCACGGCTCAAATTTCATGGTAGGGTGAGAGGTTTGCACTGTATATAATAGCACTGTAGCTAGTTGTTTTCATATCTTTGCCTATTGTTTAGTAAACTATCCTTATCCCAATGCGGGGGCTTTGGGTTTTTTCCCTTCCTCGCGGCTCCTCGGCTTCTCCGTTCGCCCATCCCCCACCTCTTAAAGAGGCAGGGGACTTTTTCTAACTTTTGTGGCCCCCAGCATTTCAGCTGAGGGTAAAACCACAACAACTTTTGGCGCCCAACGTAGGGCGAAGGAGGACCCCCAAGGGGGGCAAAAAGTTTGGGGTAATGATAGATTTGACCTTAACTCAATTGCAGTTAATATAGAGTTGTGATAAGTACGGTTATTTAAGTAATTTCTAAGTACAATGTTGTGGCATTTACTCTTAAGGATGTTGCCATGGTTGTCAACTCAAGGCATGCTGCTGCATGTAGTCCTGCCAGGATTCGTTGCCATCCCGTACATCTGTTTAGTGTATGTTGTGATAACAGTCTATGATTGGATAACGTTTAAGTTCATGAACTTAAGAGAGTACTTGTATCAGTTTTTACTGTTCAGTACAAAGAGGGATAAAACAGGTCTTGTAAGAGTCTTTAACAATTTCCAATATCCCTGGGAAATTCTAACTAGCATTTTCCTACTGTTGGTTTTGGTGCAAATGGTTCTGATTTCAATATATACATATATATATATTAGGCACAGGTTTATGAATACCACCCAAGAGTTTTCCCTGAGGCTGTATAAGCTTGAGTGGCAGGGCAAATGGCGAAATATGAGCAGGTACCTAGGCACTTTCTTACCCCCAGTGGTTTGGAACTTCACTCCTGAACAGCTACAGGATCCTAAGTAGGTGACTGCATATCTGAAAAAGAACTGCAGTGGGTTCCCCAGAGAAATACGCCCTACTGCACTGTGCTGGGGCTTGGCTACCATCTACCAAACACTGCTTGACAGCAAGCAGCACTGTCAGTACTGTCAGCACTGTCAAGGGGAACAAGGAAATGGATTGGCAAATACTGCAGCTACCGCAACCCCTACCATAAACACTGCCCATAATTCAGACTGTCAGCACTGTCAGGGGGAACAAGGAAATGGATTGGCAAATACTGCAGCTACTGCAACCCCTACAGTAGACATTGCCCATAATCCGGACTGTCAGAACTGTCAGGGGGAAAGAGGAAATGGATTGGCGAATACTGCAGATGCTGCGACCTCTACAGTAGACCTTGCTCATAATTCTGAGAATCAACCCACCCCAATGTCTGTTGCTCCCATTCAAAAGGGGTGTCAGCGCTGTCAGGGAGAAAGGGGAAATAGACTAGTACATACTGCAGATATTGCAACCTCTACAATAGACCTTGGCCAACCCACACCAAAGTCTGTGGCTCCCATTCAAAAGAGGAAACACACCAAGAAGTTAGTTCGCGTAGTGCCAGATGATGATGCTGGACAACCGGGGCCAACCCAAGAATGTCAGGATGATGGTGAACAACCGGGTCCATCTCAAGAATGGCAGGATGAGGATGATGATGAAAAACCAGGGCCATCTTGGAAAGGTCAGAATGGAGCAGGGCCATCTCAGAAAAGTAAAAATGGGGCAAAGCCATCTCGAATAGATCAGGGTATAGTAGAACCAGAGATTGTTACCTGATCCCTGACCCTGAGTGAACTGCGTGAGTTGTGAGAAGATTTTGGCCATCGCCCAGGTGAGCACATTATCACTTGGTTGTTCAGATGCTGGGATAGCGGGGCCAATACTCTGGAATTAGACGGCAGGGAGGCCAGGTAGTTGGGATCCCTGGCTAGAGAAGGAGGTATTGATAAAGCACTTGGGGAGGGGTCACAAATCCTCAGCCTTTTGTTGGCGATTGCTGTCAAGTGTGCGGGAAAGATACCCCATGAAAGAATATATTACCTGTCAGAGACCCAAGAGCGACAGCATAGAGACAGTTATCCAGTTCCTGAGAGAATTAGCTGTACGAGAGTTGATTTATTATGATTCGGACAACACAAGGCTCCCTGATGATCCTGATGATGTCTGATGCACCCCAGACATGTGGCGTAAGGTCATACGATGTGCACCATCAGGGCACACAAATTCACTGGCAGCAATGGAATATGATGAGATCTTTCCACCAACCGTACATGAAGTGGCCCGCCGACTCCGGACTAATCAAAACAATGTTGCACGCTCTGTCATTGCAGCAGTAGAGCAACTGGTTAAACTTAAACTTGACGACCACATGGTTGACTCCCAACCTGTATGGAGCGATGTTGCAGCTACCCGGAAAAGTCACTCAACGTCCCAAGAGAGAGAACACAGCAGGTACACACCACGAGCCACACCACGAGCCACACTGTGGTTTTACCTGCGTGATCATGGAGAGGACATGAGAAAGTGGGATAAGAAGCCCACTTCAGCCCTTCGAGCACGAGTAAATGAGTTGCAAGGTAGAGCAAATGCACGAGGTTCTGCCAGGAGGAATGTTGCACCAGTTTCTATCCAGAAGCAATAGAGGAGCCCTGCCTGCAGCCAGGTGGAGGAGAGGGTTAATCAAACTCATTGGACTGTGTGGATCCGTTGGCCTGTAACATCAGACCCACAAGAGTATGAGGCTCTAGTGGATACTGGTGCCCAGTGTACTCTAATGCCATCAAATTATGAAGGGACAGAACCTGTTTGCATTTCTGGAGTCACAGGGGGCTCCCAACAGTTGACTGTGCTAGAGGCTGAGGTGAGCCTAACTGGAAAGGACTGAGACAAACACCCCATTGTGACTGGCCCAGAAGCTCCGTGCATTTTAGGTATAGACTATCTCCGTAGAGGGTATTTTAAAGACCCAAAAGGATACCGGTGGGCTTTTGGAATAGCTGCTTTGGAGACTGAAGAAACTGAACAATTGTGTGCCTTGCCTGGACATTCGGAAGATCCAGCTGTTGTGGGGTTGTTGAAGGTCGAAGAACAGCAAGTGCCAATTGCTACGACGGCAGTGCACAGGCGGCAGTATCGTACAAACCGAGATTCTTTGATCCCCATCCATAAACTGATTCGTCAACTGGAGAGTCAGGGAGTGATCAGCCGAACCCATTCACCATTTAACAGTCCCATATGGCCAGTGCGGAAGTCCGATGGAGAGTGGAGGCTGACAGTAGATTATCGTGGCCTAAATGAGGTCACTCCAAATATGAGTGCTGCTGTGCCAGACATACTAGAGCTTCAGTATGAACTGGAATCAAAGGCAGCCAGGTGGTACGCCACAATTGACATTGCAAATACTTTCTTCTCAATCCCACTGGCACCAGAGTGTAGACCACAGTTTGCTTTCACTTGGAGAGGCGTCCAATACACATGGAATCATCTAAGCCCCTTAGGCTTAGTCAAGGGGCCTAAGCGAGAAATCCAGTTTTTAGGAATAAGATGGCAGGATGGGCGTCGTCAGATCCCAATGGACGTTATTAATAAAATTGCAGCTATGTCTCCACCAAGTAACAAAAAGGAAACACAAGCTTTCTTAGGTGTTATATGATTTTGGAGAATGCATATCCTAAACTATAGTCTCATTGTGAGTCCACTCTACCATGTAACTCGAGGAAAAATGATTTTGATTGGGGCCCTGAGCAGCAGCAAGCCTTTGAGCAGATCAAACGCGAAATAGTCCACGCTGTAGCCCTTGGACCTGTCCGTACAGGGACAGATATTAAAAATGTGCTCTATACCGCAGCTGGTGACAATGGTCCTACCTGGAGTCTCTGGCAGAAAACACAAGGGGAGACTCGAGGGCGACCATCATGTTTTTGGAGTCGGGCCTACAAAGGATCTGAGGCCAATTACACTCCAACAGAGAAGGAAATACTGGCCGCCTACGAAGGGGTTCGAGCTGCTTCAGAGGTAATTGGAACTGAAGCTCAGGTTTTCCTAGCACCCCGACTGCCGGTGCTGGGATGGATGTTTAAAGGGAAGGTCCCTTCCACACACCATGCCACTGATGCTACATGGAGCAAGTGGGTTGCAATAATTACACAACGAGCTCGAATAGGAAACCCCAATCGCCCAGGAATTGTGGAGGTGATTACAGATTGGCCAGAAGGCAAAGACTTTGGGATGTCACCAGAGGATGAGGAGGTAACACGCGCAGAAGAAGCTCCACCATATAACCAACTGCCAGAAAATGAAAAGCAGCATGCCCTGTTCACTGATGGATCTTGTCGCATTGGCAATGGAAAGCTGCTGTGTGGAGTCCTATTAGGCAAGTAGCAGACGCCACTGAAGGAAAAGGTGAATCAAGCCAATTTGCTGAGGTAAAGGCTATCCAATTAGCCCTGGACATTGCTGAGAGGGAAGAGTAGCCTATGCTATATCTTTATACTGACTCATGGATGGTAGCTAATGCCTTGTGGGGGTGGTTGCAGCAGTGGAAAAAGAACAATTGGCAGCGTAGAGGCAAACCCATATGGGCTGCTGACTTATGGCAAGATATTGTTACCCGATTAGAGAAGCTTACTGTAAAGGTACGTCATGTGTACGCCCATGTACCTAGGTGTCGGGCCATGGAGGAACATGAGAAAAAACCAGCCGGCAGATAAGGCTGCTAAGATTGAAGTGGATGCTATTGCACAAGTTATCCATGAATGTGAGACATGTGCCGCAATCAAGCAAGCTAAGCGGTTAAAGCCCCTCTGGTATAGAGGACGATGGATGAAATATAAATATGGGGAGGCTTGGCAGGTTGATTAAATAACTCTCCCACAGACTCGCCATGGTAAAAGGTACGTACTTACAATGGTTGATGCAACCACTGGCTGGTTGGAGACATATCCTGTACCCCATGCCACTGCCCGGAATACAATTCTGGGCCTGGAAATAGCAAGTCCTATGGCGACACGGCACCCCAGAAAGAATTGATTCATACAATTGGACTCATTTCCGAAATACTCTCATAGACACTTGGGCCAAAGAGCATGGCATTGAGTGGGTGTACCACATTCCTTATCATGCACCAGCCTCTGGGAAAATTGAACGCTACAATGGGCTTTTAAAGACTACACTGAAAGCAATGGGTGGTGGAACATTTAAACATTGGGATACACATTTAGCGGAAGCCACGTGGTCAGTTAACTCTAGGGGATCTACCAATCGGGCTGGTCCAGCTCAGTCAGAATTCCCACTTACTGTAGAAGGTGACAGAGTCCCAGTAGTGCACATGAAGAGTATTTTGGGAAAGACAGTTTGGGTCATTCCTGCTGCAGGCAAAGGTAAACCCATATCTGGGATTGTTTTTGCTCAAGGACCTGGTTATACTTGGTGGGTAATGCAGAAGGATGGAGAAACTTGATGTGTACCTCAAGGGGATCTGATTTTGGGTGAGAATAGCCAATATCATGCTAAATAATTCACTACTGTTTTACTGTTTTTATAGATACTGTATGTTATACTAATGACATTACAGCCAGGGTCATCGGTGCCATGATGATGGAGCGAAGACCAGCCTCCCAAGAACTCTTTCTTTTCTTTTTTGTAATAAACACCTCTGACCCACGGACTATGAGCATGGATCATGCTAGGTGCAGTGTTCGTGAGCCCGAGATACAGCATTCAACGATCCAGTGGCACGTACGACTCTTCATACCCTGAGAGACTGTTGTGACAGAGGGACCAGTGGAGCCTGAGAATCGTGGACTCAATGAAACCGACGGACTCGGAGGAAAGGTCCACAGACTGAATCTATATGCACATACATGTGTGTGCATGTCTACATGCATGTGTATGGATGCGAGAGACTCTCTGGACCCAAAGAAGATTGCTGGACCTGCTCATGACATAAATGGTATGGAATAAGGGGTGGATAATGTCCTTGGTTCAGCCCAGCAACAGGCTATGTTAGCCCTGAGAGTATTCCATGCCAATTGCATCATGATCAGGTGGTCCGCCCCCCGCCCCCCCCTCCCCCCCGCAGGGGCGACTCCAGACCCGGGCACGGGAGGTTCCAGTCTGGGCAGGCGCAGTGCCAGTTCTGGGGGCGACTCCGAACCCATCAGAAACTGCTCCGGACCCAGGCACGGGAAGTTCCGGTCTGGGCAGGCGCAGTGCTAGTTCCGGGTTCTTTCTCTTTCTCTTTTGGATCAGCACGGCAGGCGGTGGTGAGGGGGCTTTGGGTTTTTTTCCTTCCTCGCGGCTCCTCAGCTTCTCCGTTCGCCCATCCCCCACCTCTTAAAGAGGCAGGGGACTTTTTCTAACTTTTGTGGCCCCCAGCTTTTCAGCTGAGAGTAAAACCACAATAACATGGAAAGTTAATGAGAAATAAAACAAGTCTTAAAACTCTTCCCCCCACCCCTCCTTTCTTCACTGGCTCAGCTTAATTCCTAATTTTTCTACTGCCTCCTCCCAGGCAGCACAGGGTTATGGGGAATGGGGATTGTGGTCAGTTCATCACAAGTTGTGTGTGCTGCTCTTTCCTCCTCATTGGGAAATCTTACCGTCTTCCCCTGTTCCAGCATGGGGTCCCTCTCATTGGAGACAGTCCTCCATGAACTTCTCCAACATGAGTCCTTCCCATGGGGTCCTTTCCATGGGGTGCAGACCTTCAGGAACAGACTGCTCCAGCACGGCCCCCCCAGGGTCACAAGTCCTGCCACGAGCTTGCTCCAGCACAGTCTTCCCACCGTATCACAGTGTCCTTCAGGTGTCTTCACTTTCTCCAGCATGGCATCCTCCTCGGGATGCAGGTGGAATCTCTACTCCCCAACATCTTCCATGGGATGCAGGGGGACAGCCTTCTTCACCATGGTCTTCTCCATGGGCCGCAGGGGAATCTCTGCTCCAGTGCCTGGAGCTCCTCCTCCTCCACTGACTTTGGCGTTTCTGCCAGCAAAAAGCAGCTGCTTGCATTTTTTTTTCCTTCTTAAATGCATTTTCATAGAAGCACTACCATTGTCCCTGACTGACTCAGCCCTGGTCAGTGGCAGGTCTGTCCTTGAGTAGGTTGGTATCTGCTCTGTCAGCCCTGTGGGAAGCTTCTAGCATCTTGGGTCTCTCTTATAGTTTATTCCAGCACCAGGATCACTTCACATAGATATATATGTTGTTATTGTGTATATATGTTGTACTTATAAGTACAACCTATAGTTGTGTGTGTATATATATATATATATATATATATATATATAAGATATATACTTAAGTATATATCTTTTACAGGGATTCCCAAGTACAAGAAAGACATTCAGCTGCTGGAGTGAGTCCAGAGGAGGGCCACAAAGGTAATCAGAGGAGGGTTGGAGCACATTTCCTATGAAGACAAGCTGAGAGAGTTAGGCTTGTTCAACCTGGAGAAGAGAAGGGTCCGAGAAGACCTTATTGTAGCCTTCCAGTACCTAAAGGGGGACTACAGAAAAGATGGAGAGGCACTCTTTAGCAGGGAGCGTAGTGATAGGACAGGGGCTAATGGGTTTAAACTGTAAGAGGGTAGATTTAGATTAGACATTAGGAAGAAATTCTTCACTATGAGGGTGGTGACGCACTGGAACATGTTGGCCAGAGAAGTTGTCAAAGCCCCATCCCTGGAAGTGTTCAAGGCTAGGTTGGTTGGGGCTTTGGGCAATGCGATCCAGTGGAGGGTGTCCTTGCCCATGGCAGGGGGTATTGGAACTAGATGATCTTTGAGGTCCCTGTGGTGGTATAACCCTGGCTGGAGGCCAGATGCTCACCAAAGCCAGTCTATTACTCCCCTTCTAAGTTGGACAGGGGAGAAAATATATATATTAAGAGGCTCAGGATTCAAGATAAGGACAAGGAGAGATCATTTTATCAGCAACGATATGGGCGAAAACAGACTCAACACAGTGCAGGAAAGAACTATTCTAATTTATTACACTACACTAAAAAGAACAGTGAAACCAGATCTTAAAACACGTTCCCCCCACAGCTCCCTTCTTAGCAGACTTTAATGAGAATCTTGCTCCCTTCTTCCCTCCTGTTCGCAGTGCAGGTGGGGCAGGGACTGGGGAAAAATGGGGTTCTCAGTAGCACCTTCCCCCCACCCCTCCATTCTAAGCAGACTTCCCTTTAGCCTTGATTTTACTCCCTTCATCCCCCACCACCACTCGCAGTACAGGGGTGGGCAGGACTAGGAAAAAATAATGGGGTTCTTGGTTACTTCTTCATGAGCTGTTTTCCTTTTCCAAATCTTAAACCACCTTTACCTCCCTCCCCACTCCCTTCTTAGCAGATTTCACTCTAGTCATGATTTCACTCCCTTCCTCCCCCTGATCACAGCACAGGGGGGCAGGGACTGGGAGATGAGGGCTTCGGTCTATTCCTTGCAAGTTGGCTTCCTTCTCGGCCTTGTGGGGGGAGAATCATTCCACACACCCTCCCCCTGCTGCACCATGGGGGTCTTACAAGAGACAGTCCTCCACGAACTTTTCTCCAAAGTAAGTCTCATGAGGTGTCCCCTCGTGGATCCCTGCTATGGCAGGCAGCAATAAATCACAATGTCTCTCAGTCCCAGTCCTCCACGGGGTCACCAGCCTCCCCCCAGCAAACCTGTTCCGGCGCAATTCTCGCTCTCACTCGTCTCTGTAGGCTGCAAGTGCTGGCAGCTGCTTGCTTCATCGTAAGGGTCACAGTGTCTTCTCTGTCTCCACCTGCTCCATCCAGCATGGAGCCCCTCCACAGGCTACAGGTGGGGTCTCGGCCTTTTCCATGGGCTTTCTCCACAGGCTGCAGAGGCATCTTTCTCTCCGGCACCTGGGGTGCCTCCTCCTCCCCCTCCCCGGCCTTGGTGTCTGCACAGCTCGTTACATCTTCTCACTCCCTTCTCCGGTGGCAAAATGCAGCTGCTTCCGGGTTATTTTCTCCTATATATGATTCTCAGAGGTGCTATGACTATGTCTCATTGGCTTGGCCCTGGTCAACATTGATTCTGGCCTTGGATTGTTTACATTTTGGAGCTCCAGAGAATTCCAGCAGCTCCTCACAGCAGCCATTTTCTGCACCCCCTATTCTTTTCCAGCACCCAACCTCACAAAACTGCGACAGTCCCTTTCAATCCAAACCATTCTATGATTCTATTATTCTATGATATACAGTGTTCTGAGGTTGTATCTTCATAGATTTATGATTTGGAACATATGAATTTTCCTTTCATAGACTGGTCACTTTCCCCAAAGTTGGTGATATTAAAGGGGACAGGCTGTCTCATTTTTCTCCACTGCTCTTCATAGCAACATACCTTTTTCTATTCTTTAGTAATGGAGATAAGGTAATTTAGAAGTAAATGGAGAATACTCATCCAAGCAGAATGATAAATAGCTTTTTCACAGATGACTCTTAATTCTATGTCATCTTCTTATCCAGCAAATGAACTGTGTTCCAAATATAAATATATTAACACATTCTTTTTGGAAAAAGTGCTAATGAATGACATATAGACACATTGACTCTTTCATGATATGCACTGTACTGTATAGGCAAACCTGCTCCATGTGGTCATAAGCACAGACCCCTTCCTGTGAACTTTCTTGCAGTTCACTTTTGACCTCTGTTTTGTTTTCTGTTCACAGCTGTTCATCACATCAAACGCCACAGTATTGTTCTAAAAAGAGAACTCGGAGAAGGAGCTTTGGGAAAGTCTTTCTGGCTGAATGCTATAACCTCTGTCCCAATCAGGACAAGATCTTGGTGACAGTGAAGGAAAAAGACTAGGGTTTCCATTATTAATTCATGGTTGCAGTTAATGCTATTTTATTTTTAAATTATAATGTTTGCCTATTCCGTAGCCCAATGTAAGTCCTCTAATATATGTGGAGGGGTTCACAAGGATAACGCGGCACTAAGAGCACATGAAATTTGATCTTGCTGTGAATTATGAGAGCTGAATTTTATAAGGAAAAGGGAGAAACTGAGCATGTCATAAAGGGGTAACATCTTTTATGATCTAAAATATGATTAGGGAGGTGGTCCTTAGAGACAGAAATGTTGAGGACAGCTGGCTACTCTTTAAGGATGCCTTTCTGAGAGCTCAAGAGCTCTCTGTCCCTCTGAGTAAGAAAGTAGGCAGGAGGGGCAGGAAACCAGCATGGCTAGACAAGGACCTGCTGGTCAAACTGAGGGAAAAGAAAGGCATGTACAAGCTCTGGAAACAAAGGTGCGTTGCCTGGAAAGAATACAGGGATGCTGTTTGGAATTGCAGAGACGGGATCAGGAAAGCCAAGGCGCAGATGAAACTGAACTTGGCCAGGGATGTTGTGGTGGTTTAGCCCCAGCCGAGGACTGAGCCCCCCACAGCTGCTTGTCCTTTTAACAAAAAGAAGGGGGGGGGGGGGGGGGGGGCAGTTGGGCGGGGGGGGGGGGGTAGGAAAGGGAAACGTAAAGAGGGAAAAAAAACCCAAACCAAAATTCCGCAGGTTGGGATAATAGTTTACTAAAATAGCAGAAAAAGATAAAAAACATACAACAATGATAACACTACTTTAGAGCACAAAATACATGAAACTGGTGATACACATCTATCTATCCACCTGGTTATGTCCTCATAAAAGGCTATCATATTGGTCAAACATGACTTCCCCTTGGTAAAACTGTGTTGACCAATTATGGCACAGACTCCTTTGCCGCCGCTAAAAATCGAAAAGGGACAACGAATTGCTCAACTAATTCCACTACCACAATTTACTACAAATTTCACTCCACGTTTCAAAGAACCATGAAGTGACAAAGGATTTGGCTCCACAGGCCTTACATTACTGACCATAGACCTTACCGACCGACCGCAAAAACCCGTAGTCATCACCTATAAGGATCAGGAAACAATGCTCACCGCCCTGTTGGATACAGGGGCCGACACTAGCATAGTGTCCCCGGACAGTTGGCCATCGTACGCTTCCTCTCACGCGGTTACGGGGGTTGGAGGACTTACGCTAGCACGAAAAACACCTCCCGTAACCCTTCGCCTTGATGGGCAACAAGTGACGGTAGTCCTTTCCATCGTCTCACTGCCGTCCACAGTCGCTTGTTTGGTCGGGCGGGACGTATTGGTCCAACTGGGAGTAATGCTGACAAACGAACACCCTTTGGAGTAGTTGCCATTGCTTGGACTTTCCCACTTTCACTCACATGGAACACTGATGAACCTGTGATGGTTAAGCAATGGCCCTTAAAAAGGGAAAGTCTGATTCAAGCACACCATCTAGTGGAGGAACAGCTCCAACAAGGACACCTGCAATTATCAACAAACCCATGGAACACTCCCATTTTTGTGATAAAAAAGAAATCAGGAAAGTATCGGCAGCTACACGACCTCAGAGCCGTTAATGGAAGCAATGGGAGCACTACAGCCGGGAATTCCTAACCCCGCAATGATACCACAAGACTGGCCACTATTAATCAGACTTGAAGGACTGTTTTTTCACAATTGCTTTACATCCGAATGATACAAAACGCTTTGCCTTCACGCTCCCAGCAATCAACAGAAGCGAGCCAGACAAGAGATTTGAATGGAAGGTGTTGCCACAGGGCATGCGTAATTCACTGACACTATGTCAGCTATATGTCGATGCAGCTTTACAGCCGCTGGCCAAAAACTGTGTTTTATCACTACATGGATGACATTTTGTTCGCCCAACCGCAAAAATTCACAAAGACGCAGATTGATACCATCCAAAAAACACTCGCCGAACACTCCCTGGTCATTGCCCAGGAAAAGATTCAAAAGTCGGCTCCATGGAGATACTTAGGGTGGACGTTAACAAATCAAATCATCCAGCCACAGAAGCTGGAACTAAACCTTAACATTAAAACTTTACACGAGGCTCAAAGGTTACTCGGTTACCTACAGTGGCTGAAGCCCATCACAGGAATACCCAACCAGCTATTGGAAGAGCTGAGACCTCTTCTTAAGGGAACAGACCCATGTACGCCGGTGCAACCTACACCAACCCAAATGGAAGCTATTCAGCAAATCGCACGCTGCATCACATCAGGGTTCGTTTCCTGCCGCATACCGGGTCACCCATTGAGTATCACTGTCTGGAACTTGCCCAGCCACCTGCTTGGGGCCTTAACCCAGCATGAAACAAAAACGGGGGAGCACGTACTGGAATGGGTCTCACCCTCTCTGCAAGCTCAGAAGACAATAAATACTAAAATTGAACAACTGACGACCCTCATCCGCAAAGGACGGCTGCGGGTCATTGAAGTCACGGGACACGAACCTGAGGCCATCTATCTCCCGATGGACAAAGAAACATTGAACTGGTATCTGTTGAACTCGGAAGCCTTGGCAGTGGCCCTATTAAACTCAGGAGCACGAGTTGAAACAGGGTCGCCAGCACCGAAGGTGCTGAAGTGGATAGGAGGATGGGAATGGACTGTCAAACCGCTGCGTGAAGACAAGCCCATTGAAGGAGCAATAACAGCCTTTACGGATGCAGGAAAGAAGTCCCGCAGAGCAGCCGTCACCTGGAAGGAGGAGGGACAATGGAAACAAGAGCTACTGGAAGCAGAAACTATGGACAGTCTCCAAACCTTAGAGTTGCTGGCGGTTTTTTGGGCAGTTGTTAATCTGCTAATCGTTACAGACTCCTTGTATGTAGCAGGAGTGGTACAACGCATAGAGGATGCCAGTATTAAGGAAGTTAGCAACAAAAGGTTATACAGCCTATTTCTACAATTGAGACGGGCACTGCGAAACAGACGGGCGTCATACGCTATTATCCACATTAGAAGTCATAAGTGGGATGTGGGCTTAGGGGAAGGCAATGCCCGAGCCGATAAATTGGTAATGGCAGGTGAAGGACCACTGCCTAACCATAAGTTAGCCGTAGCACGGGAGGCACACAGTTTATATCATCAAAATGCGAAGGGGTTAACACGACAATTTGGCATTAGTGATGCCAAAGCAATAATAAGGGCGTGCCCCACATGCAGCCACCACAACAGGGGTTTGGGCCTAGGATGCGGAGTAAACCCAAGGGGCCTAAAAGTGAATGAAATTTGGCAGATGGATGTAACTTACGTACCTAGCTTTGGAAGGTTAAAGTACGTTCACGTTACCATTGACACATATAGCAAATACATATGGGCTACAGCACAAACAGGAGAAAGAGCTCTACATGTTATTAGACATTTACTGAGTTGCTTCGCAGTGATGGGGGTCCTCAGACAGTAAAGACAGATAACGGCCCAGCTTATGTTGGGGACAAGGTCAACAAGTTTCTCGATAGATGGGGAATTGAACACACTACAGGCATCCCGCACTCGCCCATGGGTCAAGCCATAATAGAAAGGGCAAATGGGACCTTAAAACGATACCTTGCAAAACAGGAGGAAGTGGTTGATCCACACTCCAAATTAGCTAAACCCCTTTATGTTATTAACTACCTATGCGTTTTCAGGGAACAGTCAGAACCTGCAGCAATACGGCACCACGAGACAACCAAGGAAGAGGGATCCAAGGAGGCTGTTTGGGTTCAGTATCGAGACCCAAAGACGGGCGTGTGGCAAGGCCTGGCTAAAGTGTTGTACTGGGGGAGAGGTTAATTATGTGCTTCAACCCCAACAGGATCACAGTGGGTTCCTGCTAAGTGGACCAAACCTGCACTGGATCCACTACTGACCACCCACTGAGCCTTGCTGGAGAGCTGAAAACAGCGAAAGTGCCAATTCCAACTAATCCAAGATGCCGGGGTCGATGACAACGATATCAGCTGTTGCCTTCTTAATGCAATTGACAGCGACACTCTGGGCCCCGCCTCAACCCAAAACAATTATCTGGGTTCAGTAAAGGCTGATGCATGCTTGTATTTTAACCACCCAAGTGGGGACCAGAGCTCGCCCACCAATGTAAATTCTAGCATGGCGTTTATCGCAACGCTACAAGCTGGTGCAATTATATTTCGCCTAACATTTCAATATCTACTAACCATCCCTTACAGCTACTGCCTGGTAATTTTCTGATATGCGGAGACCGTGCCTGGCCAGTTATCCCGTCACGTCTAAGAGGGGGGCCATGCACGCTTGGCCGCTTATCTCTGCTAACGCCTAACACCCCTATGATATTTAACATGAGCTGTCACCATCGCCAAACCAGGAGGCAGATACATGCTTCTAACAAAGAATGCAACGACCAGGTAACATTCTGGTCACTGGAAGAGATTATATCTGCATCTCTTCTCGCTCCAGGGGTGTCAGCAGCAGCTGCACACAATCACCTAAACAAGTTGGGGTGTTGGCTAGCAAAACAAACAAATGCTACTTCTCTTGCACTTTCCAGTCTTTTAGCTTCATGTTGATTCTGTCCGCCATGCTACGCTGCAAAATAGAGCTGCAATTGATTTTCTTTTGCTTGCCCAAGGCCATGGATGTGAAGAGTTTGAAGGTATGTGTTGTATGAACCTCTCTGATCATTCGCGATCCATACACTCCCAAATTGATGAATTACGAAAACTAACTAATAACTTAGAAATGGACTCTGGTTTAGGTCTAGACGGATGGTTGCGATCACTGGGACTGGGACCCTGGCTGTTGTCTTTTGCAAAAGCAGCCATTCTGATAGGGATAGTATTACTAACTCTTACCCTACTCTTACCATGTCTCTGTATGTGTTTACAAAACATGATGCAAAGAATGGTATCGACAACCTTCAATCAGACATTGTTAGCACAAAACAAAAACGGGGGAAATGTGGAGAGCCTGGTTCAGTGCTGGCTATCAGATAAGGGACTTGCTGATGAACCATATGGTAGTCCGAGTCTCCCTTCTCCGACAGATGTTGAACAAAACTGGACCCAGAACTGAGCCCGGGGGGCCGCCACTTGTGACCAGCCTCCAGATGGATTTTGTCCAGGCCAGTGGTCGCCAGTTTCTCAGTCAGAATGCTGTGAGAAACGGTGTCAACAGCGTAACACTTGGTTAGTAGCATATAAATGCTACTAATAATTGGAAATTTTGATAATTATGTAAAGTATTGTTCTGGTTTGTATTTGTTTTGTAAAGACCTTGTGTAGGTGTGACTGGGACGTTTAAGTAATCATGAAGCGAGTGTGGAGTCCTGCTGCATACTTTTGTGACAATGTACTGCTCTGTGCTTCAGTGACTTCTGCCTGTCACACGGGAGACCGGGGTTTGATCCCCCAACAGTGAGTCACTTTTCTGGTGACATTGATTTATTGGTATTGACTTTGGATATTGTTACAAGGAACTGTATTTTGAAAATTGATTTAAATTTGACAAACTGTTGTTATTGAAATGAGTTAACTCTGGTGTGAGTGGTGAGTGACTGAGTTGCTGCATATCTGTGAGAGAGAGAAAAACCTACCCACTAAAAATTTATGGTTTGTTTTTTATATTTGGTGTAATCAGTGTGGAACTGAGAATATATTAGAGAAACCATATCATTTTTATTAGTATTGCTGGAGAGATAGACGAGAGTTGAGTTATAAACAAGAACATGAATCAAGAGATAAATCTGACTAACGATGGGAGGGAATCAAAGTAGCAAAATCCCGAAGAAAAGCCCTCTGGGTTGTGTGATTTTGCATTGGAATCATATTGGAGGAAAACACGGTGGGAGTGTGAGTAGAAAGAATTTGATGAAGTATTGCGATTAATACTTTTTAAAGAGAAAATGGAAATGGGGTGAGATAGGCTATGCTGATGTTTTTCACCCTCCGAGATCATCTAGAATGGCAGAGGGAGTGTGAGCTTACAATACCGCAGGATCCCTTTGTTGAGATTAATTGCATGGACTCTGGCAGGGTGTAGACCAGAGACCTTAATTAATACACGCACACAAGTTTTTATACTTTTGCAAGATGATCACGTGCTATCATTAGTTCACTGATAGGGGATTGGCTTGTGTTCATGTGCCTTAAGCTTTAAGCTGATGAGATCTTTCTTCTGTTCACGCACTTCTACAAAGATCAACCAGTGTCCTCTTATTTTCTGTCAGTGTCCTTGAAGTTGTTATTTCTTTCCATTGAAAGTAACTCTGCCCAGTGTTTCTTCACAGATAACACTATCAATATCAATACTGTCAATTCCCACAATTCCCCTTTTCATTCTTCAGCAACCATGATCTGTTGGAATATCTTTTGCATCATGCTCTGTATGCACATTAGCAGGCAGGGCACAACCAGTAACATGCATGCATGTTTCAGGGAGTCTGCAGGAGGCCACCAGAATAAACGATAGAGTCCTCAAGGTGGTAGAAGCATTGTCCTCCTTTATTGCTGTAGCCACACACATTTATACACTGTACCAGGTTTACTCAAAATAGCAAGCTAACTAATTGGTTACGTTGGGAAGTACAGAAGCCCCCCCCCTTAAGGATTATTGGCTAGCCAAGGGTCAGCACGGGATGTCCACGCTCTTGCAGGAATGCTGTCTTATCTGGTTTCCCGGCCGCTTCTCTTGTTTGCAGTTTTACTTTATCTCCTTGCAGCCCTGTGATAGAGACAGGGGCCCCCTGTTCCCAGCCATGCAGCTAGAATTGTTATGTCATGGACCTTGAGTTAAAACAATAAGTATATGAAGAAACTGCATTTACAAAAGAACAGATGAAGATGAGATAAGCTTGCGCAAGGATGGGGTTCGCTCGCGGACACAGTGAGGAAGACTTTTGATGACCACCAGAGGACCCCCACTCAACAGAACTATGCATGCCCAAAGGACATTAACATATGATAATGCTTTCCAGGAAATAACATGAATATGCTAATCAATACCCTCCCCCCTTTGTATTTAAAATAATCAGCATAGCTAACCAATGATTTTTATAGAATAAGAATACAGATAAGGTGAAGCCATCAAAAGCCTATCATTGTAAAGGTCAAGCGAAGAAGCGAGCATTATGTGCAATGATCTTTGTTAAAAATTGTATAAATATGTTCTGCTTTGTACCTTTGGGTGAACACGTCTTGAGTGGAATTATCCCTCGTGTTCCTCAGTGCTGGAATAAAAGAAGTGCCTGCTTATCTGCTCTGTGTAGATAAGTTCTTCGTGATTGCGACCGCTAACAGAATGGCTTCTGTCAGGGAAGGCAGCAGGCCTGCCAGCAGCCTGACTCTCCTCACAGAAGATATAGGCCCTGACAATATCCTCCTGTTCCCTTGAGATAGGAAACTTAATCATGCTGAGAGGATTTTGATAATTACATTCTCAAAACACAGTGACCTTGAAGACAGGGGTACAAACTGCCCTAAACCAAGAAGGAGTTATGGGAAGGTATTTGGGAGTAAGTGAACATGTTAAGAACCAGCCATAATAGATGGTCGAAACAGCAGGTGTGCAGATGCTTTTAGACATCAAAGGTTTAGCTAGAAGATATGTTTATCAGAACTTGTTGTAATCACTAACCAATCAGTTTGGTGTGAACAGTGAGTGTGTGTAACCAATTAGCAGTTTTTTAGCTTGCCACATTTGCAGTAAAAAATGTATATATTCTGTGTGATTTCACCCAATAAAGGGCTTCACCTAAAATTCATATCGAATTAAGTGTTGCCCATCGCTGATCTCCACAGGCCTCCAGCTATGTACCACAACTCTGACTTTTTTCCTTCAACCAGTTCAGTATCCACTTCACTACCTGATCCTTCAGACCACATTTCCTCAGTTTAACTGTGTAGGAGATGATATCAAATACTTTACTGAAATCAAGGCAAACCCCATCCACTGCCCTACCATCATCTATCCACCTGGTTATGTCCTCATAAAAGGCTATCATATTGGTCAAACATGACTTCCCCTTGGTAAAACTGTGTTGACTGCTCCTAATTACCCCCTTGATATGCCTAGAGATAAGTCAACTTTCCAGGGATGGAAATGATGCTGACTGGATTGTAGTTACCCAAGTCCTCCTTCTTGCCCTCTTTGAAGATTGGAGTGACATTTGCTTTCCTCCAGTCCTCAGGCATCTCTCCCATTTCCCAGGACTTACAAAAGGTGATGAAGAGTGGTATAGCAAGGACTTCCACCAGCTCCCTCAGCACCCTTGGGTGCATCCCATCCAGACCCATGGATTTACAGATGTCCAGGTTGCTTAATTAATCCCTAACCCAGTCATCCACTGAGGCAAACCCCTCACTTATCCTGACTTCCTCTGGGGCCTTATGGGTCTGGGGCTCCTGAGGACAGTCTGAGACAAAGGCGGCATTCAGTAATTCAGCCTTCTCAGTATCCTCAGTCACCAGGGCACCCACCTCATTCAGCAGAAGGCCTTCATTATCTCTAGTGCAATGTATTAGAAGAAGCCCTTACTGCTGTCATAGAATCATAGAATCATAGAATGGCAAGGTTTGGAAGGGACCCCAAGGATCATAGGGCTCTAATCCCCCTGCCACAGGCAGGGCCACCAACCTCAGGCCTAGATCTACACAAGGTTGCCCAGGGCCCCATCCAACCTGGCCTTGAACACTTCCAGGGACGGGGCATCCACCACCTCTCTGGGCAGCCTGTTCCAGGACCTCACCACTCTTTCTGTAAAAAACTTCCCCCTAATAGCCAGTCTAAACCTTCCCTCCTTTAGCTTTAATCCATTCCCCCTTGTCCTGCCATTATCTGCCCTTTTAAAAAGTTGATACCCCTCCTGTTTGTATGCTCCCTTCAGGTACTGGAAGGCAGCAATGAGGTCCCCCCGCAGCCTTCTCTTCTCCAGGCTGAACAAGCCCAGCTCCCTCAGCCTCTCTTTGTAGAGCAGGTGCTCCAGCCCTCTAATCATCCTTGTGGCCCTCCTCTGAAAACATTCCAACAGTTCATCATCTTTCTTGTATTGGGGGGCTCCAGATCTGGACACAGTACTTCAGGTGGGGCCTCACGAGGGCAGAGTAGAGAGGGACAATCACCTCCCTGTCCCTGCTGGACACCACTCTTCTGATGGGGCCCAGGATACCATTGGCCTTGCGAGCTGCAAGAGCACACTGCTGGCTCATGGTAAGTTTCTCATCCACTGTGACACCCAGGTCCTTCTCAGCAGGGATACTCTCAAGAAGCTCTTCTCCCAGTCTGTATCTATGTCTGGGATTCTTCCGGCCCAAGTGCAAGACCTTACACTTGGCAGTGTTGAACCTCATTAGGTTCACTTGGGCCCACCTTTCCAGCCTGTCAAGACCCCTCTGGATGGCTTCCTTTCCTTCTAGGGTGTCGACCACACCACTCAGATTGGTGTCATCCGCAAACTTGCTGAGGGTGCACTCAATTCCATCATCGATGTCATTGATAAAGATGTTAAAGAGAACCGGTCCCAAGACAGACCCCTGGGGGACACCGCTTGTCACCGGCCTCCGCCTGGACATAGACCCATTGACCACCACCCTTTGTCTACGTTCTTTCAACCAGTTTCTTATCCACTGGATGGTCCACCCATCAAATCCACATCTCTCCTGTTTAGAGATAAGGATGTGGTGGGGGACTGTGTCAAAGGTCTTGCACAAGTCCAGGTAGATGACATTGGTTGCTTTCCCTTTATCTACTGATGCTGTCACTCCATCATAGAAAGTCACCAGATTGGTGAGGCACGACCTTCACTTGGTGAAGCCGTGCTGGCTGTCCCGGATCACACGCTCATCCCTCATGTACTCCAACATGTCATCCAGGAGGATGTGTTCCATGATCGTCCCAGGCACAGAGGTAAGGCTCACCGGCCTGTAATTCCCTGGGTCTTCCTTGTTCCCTTTCTTATAAATGGGAGTGACGTGACCTTTTTTCCAGTCTCCAGGGACCTCTCCTGACAGCCATGAGTTTTCGAATATGATGGAGAGTGGCTCGGCAACCACATCAGCCAGCTCCTTCAGGACCCTGGGATGCATGTCATCCAGCCCCATAGACTTGTAGACATTCAGTCTCATGAGGCGGTCTCGGACTTGCTCTGCTCTTACAGTGAGGGGGGATTTACTCCCCCAGTTCCCACCTAGAGGTCCAGGGATGCAAGGTTCTGGGATTTGAGAATCATGAGAATCCTGGCTGCCAGAGAAGACTGAGGCAAAGAACTCATTCAGTACCTCAGCCTTCTCCTCATCAGTTGCAGCCAATTCTCCTTTCTCATTTACCAAGGGGGGTACGTTCTCTTTGACCTGTCTCTTCTGGCCAATGTACCTGTAAAATCCCTTCTTGTTGTTTTTAACATCCCTTGCCAAGTTCAGTTCCATCTGTGCCTTGGCTTTCCTGATCCCTTCTCTGCAAGTCCGAACAGCATCCCTGTATTCTTTCCAGGCTACACACCCTTGCTTCCAGAGCTTGTGTTTGCCTTTCTTTTCTCTCAATTTGAACAGCAGGTCCTTACCTAGCCATGCTGGCCTCTTGCCCCTCCTGCCCACTTTCTTATTCAGAGGGACAGAAAGCCCTTGAGCTCTCAGAAAGGCATCCTTAAAGAGTAGCCAGCTGTCCTCAATATTTCTGTCTCTAAGGACCACCTCCCAGGAGATCTTGGTCAACAGGTCCTTAAACAGCCTAAAGTTTGCTCTCTTAAAGTTCAGTGTCCTGATCCCACTCTTACCCAGGCCCACATCCCTTGAGATCGCAAACTCAACTAAGGCATGGTCGCTGCAGCCCAGGCTGTCTCCAACCTTAACACCTTTAATGATCTCCCCCACGTTGGTGAGCACCAGGTCCAGCAATGCATCTCCTCTGGTCGGTTGTCATCTACAGACTCCAGGAATCTCCTGGATCTCTTGCAGGTCGCCATGTGTTTTCCCAGCAGATGTCTGGGTGGTTAAAGTCCCCCATCAGGATGAGTGCCTGTGACCATGATACCTCATGCAGCTGAAGGAAGAAAGCCTCATCAGTATTCTCCCTTTGATCAGGTGGCCTGTAGTAAACCCGTATCACCAGCTGCTCTTTATTAGCCCCATCCCTAATTCTGACCCACAGGCTTTCGACCTGCTCCTGGCCACTTCTCAGAGAGAGCTCCTCACAGTCTATCCACTTTTTAGCATAGAGGGCAACTCCCCCACCCTTCCTTCCTAACCTATCCCTTCTAAAAAGTCGATACCCTTCTACAGGGGTATTCCAACTGTGGGAATCATCCCACCATGTTTCCGTGATTGCAACTACATCAAAATTTTCCAGTGACATCACGGTTTCCAATTCCTCCTGCTTGTTACCCATGCTGCGTGCATTCGTGTAAAGACACTTCAGCTGGGCTTTGTGACTCAGTAGCTTTTTTGAGGACCCCTCCCTCAAACCTCTGGGAGAAATCTGAAGTTTTCCCCCACTGCCTCCTAGAGGGACATTAGAAGGTTCCAGAAGGGGGGTCAGCAATACTACCTCCTCTGAGGAGTCCCCAGAAGTTCCTAAGGGACACTTTAGAGGTATTTCCCTACAGTCTTGCAGAATTTCAGCATCCCCAAGCCCTTCTCTATCCTATTGAATTTGACCCTCTTCACCTTAGCAAAATAAACTGTATTGTGTATCACCAGATTTGTATATTTTTCTATAAAGTCCTATTATTGTTCCTTCTGTCTCCTTCTGCTGTTCCAGCAAACTATCCTTATCCCAATCCAGGGGGCTTGCTTTTTGGGTTTTTTTTTCCCTCCTTCTGACATCCCCATCACCCTCTTTAGAGAGAGTGGTGGTGCTCAGCTCCCATCTGGGGCAAAACCACAACACCCTGCACTTCCCCCATGGGTTTGTACAGCTCTGTTGATTTCCAAAACCCTCACAGTCCAGGCCTGTGTCACATCCCAATTGTTTTACAGTCCTATTAGTTGCAAAATCCAGGCCCATCAATTAATGTGACTAGTGAGGTGTCCTGGTTCCAGCCGGGACAGAGTTAACTTGCCAGTCAGCCAGCACAAGTGAGTAGAACTGGTCCAGTCTGTTTTCCATCATGACATCACACCCCCCATAAAAGGGGCTAGTCAGGGAGAGGTGGGTCCTTCAGCTGCTCAGGGTCTCATGCAAAATCATTTTTCTTCAGAGTTACATGGTAGAGTGGGCTCACAATGAGACTATAGTTTGGGATATGCATTCTCCAAAATCCTATAACACCTAAGAAAGCTTGTGTTTCCTTTCTGTTACTTGGTGGGGACATAGCTGCAATTTTATTAATAACATCCATTGGGATCTGACGACGCCCATCCTGCTATCTTATTCCTAAAAACTGGATTTCTCGCTTAGGCCCCTTGACTTTACTTTGTTTTATAGCAAAACCAGCTTCTAACAGGATTTGAATTATCCTTTTTCCTTTTTCAAAAACTTCCTTTGCTGTGTACCCCATACAATGATGTCATCAATATATTGCAAGTGCTCTGGGGCTCCACCCTTTTCTAATGTACTCTGGATTAGTCCATGACAGATGGTGGGACTGTGTTTCCACCCCTGGGGCAGACGATTCCATGTGTATTGGATGCCTCTCCAAGTGAAAGCAAACTGTGGTCTACACTCTGGTGCCAGTGGGAATGAGAAGAAAGCATTCGCAATGTCAGTTGTGGCGTACCACCTGATTGCTTTTGATTCCAATTCATACTGGAGCTCTAGTATGTCTGGCACAGCAGCACTCATATTTGGAGTGACTTCATTTAGACCACGATAATCTACTGTCAGCCTCCACTCTCCATCGGACTTCCGCACTGGCCATATGGGACTGTTAAATGGTGAATGGGTTCGGCTGATCACTCCCTGACTCTCCAGTTGACGAATCAGTTTATGGATGGGGATCAAAGAATCTCGGTTTGTACGATACTGCCGCCTGTGCACTGCCGTCGTAGCAATTGGCACTTGCTGTTCTTCGACCTTCAACAACCCCACAACAGCTGGATCTTCCGAAAGTCCAGGCAAGGCACACAATTGTTCAGTTTCTTCAGTCTCCAAAGCAGCTATTCCAAAAGCCCACCGGTATCCTTTTGGGTCTTTAAAATACCCTCTACGGAGATAGTCCATACCTAAAATGCACGGAGCTTCTGGGCCAGTCACAATGGGGTGTTTCTCCCAGTCCTTTCCAGTTAGGCTCACCTCAGCCTCTAGCACAGTCAACTGTTGGGAGCCCCCTGTGACTCCAGAAATGCAAACAGGTTCTGTCCCTTCATAATTTGATGGCATTAGAGTGCACTGGGCACCAGTATCCACTAGAGCTTCGTACTCTTGTGGGTCTGATGTTCCAGGCCCTCGGATCCACACAGTCCAATAAATCCGGTTATCCCTCTCCTCCACCTGGCTGGCGGCAGGGCCCCTCTATTGCTGCTGATCGTAGTTGCTGTTCACGGGCTGCACAAAGGACTTAGGGGTCCCTTCAAGAGGATCAGACATATCAGGCATATAGGTAGGCCTTCCACTTTGTCTAGGGAGCTGCAACATTGCTCCATACAGGTCGGGAGTTGGACATGTGGTCGTCAAGTCGTTGAACCAGTTTCTCTACTGCTGCGATGACAGAGACTGAAACATTTTCTTGATATTTCCAGAGTCGGCGGGCCACTTTACTTACCCGTGGTAAGTTCCATTGCTGCCAGTGAATTCGTGTACCCTGATGGTGCACTTCGTATGACCTTACGCCACATGTCTGGGGTGCATCGGACATCATCAGGATCATCAGGGAGCTCTGTGTTGTCCGGATCATAATAAATCATCTCCCGTAAAGCTAATTCTCTCAGGTGCTGGACAACTGTCTCTATGTTGTCACTTTTGGGTGTCGGACAGGTAATATATTCCTTTATGGGATATCTTTCCCGCACACTTGACAGCAATCGCCTCCAAAGTCTGAGGATTTCTGTCTCCTCCCCAATTGCCTTATCAATACCTCCTTCTCTAGCCAGGGATCCCAACTGCCTGGCCTCCCTGCCGTCTAATTCCATACTGCTGGCCCCGTTATCCGTTATCCCAGCATCTGAGCAACCAAGTGATAATGTGCTCACCTGAGCGGCGGCCAAAATCTTTTCGCACCTCACACAGTTCACTCAGGGTCAGGGATCGGGTAACAATCTCTGGTTCTGCCTCACCCTGATCTGCTCGAGATGGCCTCACCTTATCCTTACTTTTCAGAGATGGCCCTGCCTCATCCTGACATTCTCAAGATGTCCCCGGTTGTTCATCATCATCATCTGGCACTATGCGAACTGATTTCTTGGTGTGTTTGCTCTTTTGGATGGGAGCAACAGACATTGGTGTGGGTTGGTTCTCTGAATCATGAGCAATGTCTATTGTAGGGGTTGCAGTAGCTGCAGTCCCAGTCGTAGGGATCGCAGCAGCTGCAGTATTTGCCAGTCTATTTCCTTTTTCCCCCTGACAGTGCTGACAGTACTGACAGTGCTGCTTGCTATCAAGCAGTGTTTGATATATGGTGGTCAAGCTCCAGCACAGTACAGTAAGGCGTATCTCTCTGGGGAACCCACTGCAGTTCTTTTTCAGATATGCAGTCACCTTCTCGGGGTCTTGTAGCTGTTCAGGAGTGAAGTTCCAAACCACTGGGGGTAAGAAAGTGCCTAGGTACCTGCTCATACTTTGCCATTTGCCCTGCCACTCACGCTTATCTAGCCTCGGGGAAAACTCTTGGGTGGTATTCATAAACCTGTGCTTAATATATATATCAAAAGCTGAACCATTTGCACCACAACCAACAGTAGCAAAATGCTAGTTAGAATATCCCAGGTATATTGGAGATTTTTAAAGACTCTTATAAGGCCTGTTTTATACCCCTTTGTACTGAACAGCAAAAACTGATACAAGTACTCTCTTAAGCTCACGATCATCAACGTTATTGAATCATAGACTGATATCATAACATACACTAAACAGACGTACGGGATCAAATCCGAGAGCTGCATCCCTGAGATGGCAATGAATCCTGGCAGGATTACATGCAACATGCCACGATTTGACAACCATGGCCACATTCTTATTAATAAACCCCACAGCATTGTACTTAAATAACAGTGCTTATCACAGCTCTGTCTTAACTGCAATTGGGTTAAGGTCAAATCTATCATTACCCCAACCTTTTTGCCCTCCTTTGTGCCCCACGTTGGGCGCCAAAAGTTGTTGTGGCTTAAACCTCAGCTGGGAGCTGAGTACCACAAAAAGTTAGAAAAAGTTCCCTGTCTCTTTAAGAGAGACGGGGGAGGGGCGAACGGAGGAGCCGCGAGGAAGAAATAAAAAAACAAAGCCCTGCGGTTTGGGATGAGGATAGTTTACTAAAACAACAGGAAAAGATACAAGAAAAACAACGAACTACAGTGCTATGATATACAGTGCAACCTCTCACCACACTATGTAATTTGAGCCGTGCCCGACCCGCTGCAGATTCGGAGCTGCACGCGGCACTCTCAGCCCCGGCGCTGCAAACCCCTCCCGACCGGCACGCCGACCGAAAAGAGAAAGAGCGATAACCCGGAACCGACACTGTGCCTGCCCGAACCGGAACTCCTCCTGCCAGACCCTGGAACCGCTCCTGCCGGGTCCAGAGCCGTCCCCTCCGGACCGGACCGCCCCTGCAGGACCCGGGCCACCCCTGCCGGACCTGCGCTTTTTCTCCTTTATATCTAACATTATTATGACACAATTGGTATGGAATACTCTCATTGGCCAACATAGCCTGTTGCTAGGCTGAGCCCAGGACAGCTATTCCTATCTGTGTATAGAGGGCCTCATCCACTCTGTCCCCCCGGTCGGGCAGCCTGTAGCAGACCCCACTATGGTGTCCCCTGCACTCTCTCTGATCCTAACCCATAGGCTCTTAATCAGCTCTTCATCCATGCCCAGGTGGAGCTCCATACTCCCTAGCTAGTCATTAACATAGAGGGCAACACCCCCTCCTCACCTGCCCTGCCTGTCCTTCATAAAGAGCCTGTATCCCTCTATCCTGATGCTCCAGTTGTAGGAGTCATCCCACCATGTCTCTATAATGCCAATAAGATCATAGCCCTGCAGGCGTGCACACGTCTCCAACTCCTCTTGTTTGTTCCCCATGCTACGTGCGTTTGCATAGAGGCATTTCAGCTGGGCCCCCAATGAGGCTGACATACTAGCTGGAGTTCTTTGAAGTATTTTCCCAGTGGATCCCTGTCCTATCACTACACTCCCTGATAAAAGGTCTTTGGCTTTCCTATTGGCCCCCTTCAGATACCCCGTAGATACTGGAAGGCTTCAATAAGGTCTCCCCAGAGCCTTCTCTTCTCCAGGATGAACAAGCCCAATTCTCTTCATAGTGACTTGCAGAAATAGACTATACAACCCAGAAGGTTGCACAGTAGGTATGTTTATTACACGTAGATGCATGGGGGATTGCTCCACCACAAATGTGCATACCAAACGTGGCAATTCACCTTATTTATATACAGTAGAATGTTACATATTCACAGTATTTTGCAATACACCTATACATATTCATAACCTGTCCCCGCTCCATATTAAAATTAGTCCCATGAAGTCATTTCCATAAACTCCTCCCAATTGCACCTGCGCACTGTCTCCTGGTGGTGGTCATCAGGGGTCTCAGCGATGAAGGCTCAGAGTCTTCATCAGGTTAAACTTTTCACCTCCTCCCCCGGCACATGCGTAGTTGTTATTGTTCCAGCTGGGCACAATTATCCTTGGGATTTTTTCTCTTTATCTGTCCCAGGTGCTACCTTCCTTGGGATGCTTCCTCCTTATAAGTCCTGGGTCTGCTTTAAGAACACTAATCACTCAAGACCAACTACACTAGAAATGAGTTGTTCAAATAAGACACTTGTTGCAGAAACGGCCTAGCTGGAAGCGTGGCACGTCGGCCAACCCCAGGCCGTCGGACCAAAAGCACACTGACATCAACATGATGGATAGAAAATGGTGTTTATTGCGCAGCTCAGTAGTGTTTTATACCCCTGACCCACAACGTAACATCCATCTTATAGGTTCGTCACCTCCATCTGCTTGCTGCACAGGTTAAATGCTATTTGCCTTCGGTTATCAGTAAAAAGATAAGAGAAGCAGCTGGAGGGAGTAGCCGGAGGGAGTAGCCGGAGGGAGAGGAGTCCTGCATTCTTCAAATCTTTCCGTAACAGCACGAAATCTTGCGATCACCTGACCCCAGCCACTAGCTACCAACAGACACTGTTTATGCAAGGTCATCTCTGACATAACCACTATGGCACTTCAAATTGTCCTGTTAGCAAGCGCCCTTTAACCCTTTGCAAGCATCTTGTTAGCAAACCCCCTGTATCAATAGGAGAGGTGTTCCAGTCCCCTGATCATCACCATGGTCTTCCTCTGGACTTTTAGAGAATTTCTGTTGCAATTGAGATTTTTAGGACAATTCTCTTATATTTGAGTCGCAAAGGTGAGGGGTGGAATGTTGCAGTTTTGCATAGCTGTGCTGCCAAGTTGCGTGGCCACCAAGGCCAGGCCCGAAGGAGGCGGGGCGGGGGGAGAATGAGGCTTTTTGGGTGCCGGAAAGAGAGATTACCCTGCAGCTCATGAAGAAGACCATGGTGGAGCAGGTGTCACCTCGCAGCCCATGGATAAGGACAGGGAGCAGAGACATCTACGGCCTGTGAAGAGATTGATCCATGCCTCAGCAAGTTTGCTGGGGGACATGTGACTTTGCGGGTGACCAGGCCGGGGGAGTCTGGGCCCTAATGTCAGCACCCAGGGAAGAGAGTCCTTCTGAGAGGCCTGTGGTGAGGAGATGACTCCTCAATAGAGAGGACTCACGCTGAAGAAGTTTGTGGATACGACTCTTGCGTGGGTGGGACCCCACGGTACGGCAGGGGAAGGGGGTGTGTGTGGAATGCAGCCCCCCCCTCCTCTCCCCCAGCTAAGATGGAAGACAACTCGGGAGGAACAGACTGAAAACCCCCATTCCCCGGTCCTCCCCGTGTCACGATGGGGGGGAAGAAGGGAGCAAATTTATGATTAAAATCAAGTGTGCGGAGAACGGAGGGGTGAGGGGGAAGTAGAAGTGTTAAGATCTGGAGGAGGAAAGCAGCTTGCAAGGAATTGCCAGAACCCTGCTCCCCATTCCCTGCCCCTCCCTGCTTCCCATTCCCTGCCCCTCCATGCGCCATGTTGATGGGGGAAGAAGGGAGTAAATTTGTGATGAAGTTTAAGTCTGCTAAGAAGGGGAGGGGTGGAGGGAAGGTGCTTTAAGACCTGGCCACTTCTCATTATCTGACTCTGGTTCACTGGGTGTGTAGTTGTAGTAGTAATAAATCACTTCTCTCTCTTTTATTCTGTGCTGAGTCTGTTTTGCCCATTGCACTAATTGGAGAGTGATCCCTCTGTCTTTATCTTGAATACTGAGCCTCACGATATATATTTTCTCCCCTTTTTGGCTGAAAAGGGGAGTGAGCAAGCGGCTTGGTGGGCATTTGGCCTCTAGCCAGGGCCAAACCACCACACCCTTCCCTCCATTGTGTCAACTGTACCACACAGCTTGGTGTCACCAGAAAACTTGCTGAGTGTGCACTCAACCCCACTGTCCATGTCTCTGGCAAAGATGGCAAACAGGGGCAGTCCCAGTACCAACCCCTGCGATATGCCACTTGTCACTGGTCTCCACTTGGACACTGAGACATTGGCCACAGTGATTTGGTTAGGACCATCCAGCCAATTCCTTATCCACTGAGTGGTCCATCCGTTAAATCCATGTCTCCATGAGACAAGGGTGTCATGCAGGACAGCATCAAATGCTTTTTTTCTTGGTCCAGGTAGCTGATGTAAGTCACTCTTCACTTATCCACCAGTACTACAAACCCATCTATGGGTTATGTTAGCTGACACAAATCACTTCCTTATTTTTCACACTCCTGAGCATAGTTTCCAGGAGGATCTGCTCCATGATCTTGCTGGGCACAGAGGTGAGACTGACAAGCCTGTAGTTCCCTGGGTCTTCCCTTTTTCCTGATTGTGGTGGTTTGCCCTTGGCTGGAAGCCAGATGCCCACCAATGTCGCTCTATCATTCCCCTTTTCAGCTGCACAGGGGAGAATATACATATATATATAGAGAGAGAGGCTTAGGAGTCAAGATAAGGACAGGGAGAGATTATTCCGTAATTAATGTCACAGGCAAAACAGACTCAACATGGACTAAAAAGAAAAAAAAGCATCTAATTTATTATACCACACTACACACACAGAAACCAGAGTAGGATAATGAGAAGTACAACCAAATCTTAAAACACCTCCCTCCACCCTTCCCTTCTTCACAGACTCAGAAGTCTGTGGAAGCTCAGAGTCTTCATCAGGTTGGACCTTTCACCTTCTCCCCTGGCACATGCATAGTTGTGATCCTTCCAGCTGGGCAGGATTATCCTCCTTATCAGTTACAGATGCTACATTCCTTGGGATGCTTGGGTCACAACCTTGCTCTCATTTATTTTGTTCCCCTTATTGGCTTTCCCCCCAAGCATCTTGCAGTAGTTAGTAATTGAATTTAATCTTATTTATGTGTTAGTTATTATAAATGCGATTTCTTATGTTCCCTTATATACCCCAACCCTATCAAAGGTTTTATCCAGATTGTATATTAGGAAAAATTCCTTCACTGAAAGGGTCACCAAGCATGACCCTTTCATAGGCTGCCCAAGGAAGTGATAGAGTCACCATCCCTGGAGATATTTAAAAGATATGTAGATGTGATGCTTAGGAACATGGTTTAGTAGTGGACTTGGTAATGCTAGGTTAACGGTTGGACTTGATCTTAAAGGTCTGTTCCAACCTAAACAATTCTATTATTCTGTGCTTATATGAAAAATCTGCACAGCATTTACCCTAGGATATTATTGGACAGCTAGTTTTCCTCTGCTGAAAAAGAATCTTCTTATTACTTCACTGGAAAATCAAGGACCAGAAGTAATACACAGTCATCAAACAGTGACAGAAAACTAGTTTGATATGGGAAATTTGTTCATATGAAAGAATTACAGTAAACTAGGCAGATTAACTGCCTGCCAAATGCTTTAAAATTAGATTAATTCCACTCTTCTTTGTTTATTGTACTGCTGCATTGTAGTTCTTTAAGGATTATAAAGGATTCTTCACCTACATCATTCTTGTTTTCTTTTTGACCTTTATGATATATGTGTAAGGTACTAGAGATATGCCTTAACAATCACCAACAGAACCGTACCCCACTCTTTCTTCTCTGCCCCCTCTTTCCTCTCTCTCAGTCACCATAAAACCTCATCCCTATGACACCATGCAACAAAGTGAATTTCACCCATCAGGAATGGATATACATCTCCTTTCTCTTAAAGTGGTTTAGCATGTAAGGTGTGGCTAATGACTATGCAACGAGATAACACTGTAAAAAGGCAAGACCAACAAAGACAAAAGAGAGCATTCCACCATCCACCCTGAAGACAAAAGGAGGGCATTCCCACAGCCAGATGGAACATGTGGCTATGCCAAGGATGACCACAAAAGAGAGCATTCTGCCATCAAAAAAGGGAGAAGACAGCAGGGGACAGAAGAAGACATGAAGACATGGAGACATCAAGGGAACGTTCCCCCATCAGACCCAAAGACATTGGTCTGCCATCAGACCTGAAGACATCTGACTGAGGGCTGCCATAGCTCTGTGGTGGTAGATATTGCAACCTCTCTCTCTCTCTCTCTCTCTCTCTCTCTCTCTCTCTCCCCCCCCCCCCTCTTTTTTCCACTCTTTCTTCACCCTCCCTTCTCTTGCACGCTTGTTGTGGGCCAAATAAAGTGACTTGAACCTTGACTCTGTTTTGAGTCTGAATTCTGTTCCCAAGAATTGCGAAGACCTGGTCATGGTCCCATCTAATGGGACATCACTCAGGAGTTAAGCCTGTTAGAAATGCCAAAGGTCCTAAGACAGGACTCGCAGTAGACGTACTAGTGAAGCAGTAATTTATTATATGTTCTTGCAAGACCGGATGTCCTAGCAAGATCCTTACAGGATCCTTACAGGATCATGGGGTATACCGTTCCAGGCCCTTTCACATCAATCCAGGGCCAAAAGTAGCACTGTCTGGCTTAATGGGTATGCCAATTAAACATGTCCTAAAGGGGACCCTGGGGGTCTGCAAACCAAGACAAAAGTCTGTATTCCCTGTAGCGTTAGCCCAAGTTAACCACACATTCTCGTGACACGGAAGCATAAGTAAGCCTTTAGAATACTTAAAAAACAGATATAAAACAATAAAATGCAAGGCAATAAAACACAAGCCGGTCTTCATTGTTCAGGCAGCTCTTGCCGCAGGACTTCTCTGACTACACTTGGTCCGGCACTTGGCGATCTCTTGGCTTGTGAGACGTTATGGCTGGTCTGATCCACCTGCTTGGCACCCACAGTGGTCCGGTACCTGTGGAGACACAACTATACCCTCGTCTGGTGAAAAGCAGTGGACTGGGACCTTCCTACATTCCAGTGGCCGGATTCTTATACCACAATTGTATTTCTGGGACTGCCTGCATTTTTAGGTTACTATTATGAATACTATCTAGAGGTTGCTCTAAACCTGCATTAAAACTAAGATAGTTAAGAGTAAATAAAACCTTACCTAACCTTACGTTGGCGTCAGTATCTTCTGCCACCTTTTGTTTCTTCAAATAGTCCTTTATCGTCTGATTTGCCCGCTCCACCATCGCCTGCCCAGTAGATAGGTTTGGGATACCAAATACATGCTTGATTCCCCATTTCTGCAGAAACTGAGCCACCTTCTGACTACAATAGGCAGGGGCATTGTCTGTTTTTAGTTGCTGTGGAACACCCATCACTACAAAACACATGGTCAGGTGACGGATAACATGTAACGCCTTCTCCCCTGTCTGAAGAGTAGCTCAAACCATTTTTGAGAATGTGTCAATGCAGACATGGACATATTTCTGTCTCCCAAACTCAGGCACCTGAGTAACATCCATCTACCAGATCTCATTAGCTCCTAAACCTTTTGGGTTTACTTCCAACCCAAGCCCCTGTCCATGTGCACTGCATTGAGAACATGCTTTTACAATGCCTTGGGCATCAGCCCAGCTGATATCAAACTGTCATTTTAAAACTCGAGCGGATTGATGAAACATCTGATGGCTATTGTTGTGGTTTGAAACTCAGCTGAGAGCTGGGCACCACAAAAGTTAGAAAAAGTCCCCTGTCTCTTTAAGAGGGATGGGGGATGGGCGAACGGAGGAGCCCGGAGGAAGGAAAAAAAAAAACAAAGCCCCGCGGGTTGGGATAGGGATAGTTTACTAAAACAACAGGAAAAGATACAAAAAACAACTAACTACAGTGCTATTATATACAGTATACTCTCACCACACTATGTAATTTGAGCCGTGCCTGAACCGTTGCCAATTCGGGACCGCGCGCACGACGAGCCCCAGCACTACAAACCCCCTCACCACCACCGCCTTGCCGATCCAAAAAAGAGGAAGAGGGAAAACCCGGAACCGGCACTGCGCCTGCCCGAACCGGAACTCCTCCTGCCAGACACGGAACTTCTCGTGCTGGGTCCGGAGCCATCACTACCGGGACCGGACCGTCTGATTATGATGCAATTGGTATGGAATACTCTCACAGGCCAACATAGTCTGTTGCTAGGCTGAACCCAGGACAGCTATCCATGGCCTGTACCAATGAGCTTGCAGGTGCCGGAAGTGCAGCACTAACCAATGAGTCAGCAAAGGCATTGCCTTCCCCTAACCCCAATATTGTAGTGTGACTGCGGATATGTATAATACAGCAGGGTTGACTCCGTAACCGGAGGGCCTTCTGAATCTGGATAAACAGCTCTCCTAATCTCATATCGGCTGTGGGTTTGATTTGCGCATCTTCAATGCGTGCTACCACACCTACTGCATACTGTGAATCGGAGACTATGTTTAGAGGTGTGTTAAGCCACATGGACGGTGCCCACGCTATTGCTTTTAGTTCCAACGTTTGCAATGAGTCCTGGTTGTCTCCTATCAGTAAGTGGTTTTGCCACTCACTGTTTTCTTGCCAAACGCAGACTGCCTTTCTATTGTGCCTTCCCACATCTGTTAAAGACAGTCAAACCTTGTACTGGATGAGAAACAACCTTTGGTCGTGACAGCCAAGTCTGCCCTTCAATAAATTGCATTCTTTTGTCTGTTACTCTCATGTTTAGGAGCCTGCCAGTGTAACCTACTAGTGCCCTCTGTAGGGTATCAGAATTCCACAACAACCATTCTAGATCCCCAGTCTTAATAGGAATACTAATCCACACTGGTTCAGAGACGGCTACCTCAATACACCACTGTCGTCCCTTTTGAATCAGATGACTTAACACCTCAGTACGTTGCCAAATACTTTTGGGTGCCGTATTTGGTGGGAAGAGCCATTCCAACAAGGCCAAGGGTTGAGTTGATCGTGTATATCCCTGATTTGGTTGCTGCTTTGATTGCTGCTTGGCACTAACCGCCTGTGCTAGGGGGAAGTCTCCCCCTTTTTCTTTTTGCCAAGCAGCAACTTGCAGTAAGGCAGCCAGAGGATGCGGAGGATTCATAATATAGAGACCAATTTCTACATCAGGAAGTGCCCTCATCAGGAAGTACTGATGAGAGGACACGATTCCCTAGTTCTTCTAAGGCAGTTTGATGTTCTTTAGTCCATTCCACACGTTGGTCCGGGGAAGTGCCTTGTAGCAGAGGCATAAATAGGGAGAGTTGGGCATTCAAGATTAGGGCAATATTTCGCACCCACTGAATCTCCCCAATCAATTTTTGAACATCATTGAGTGTTGCAATTTTTGGCGTCAGAGTTAACTTTTGAGGTTGCATTGTTGCAGCGGTGAGATGCCATCCCAAATATTCCCAAGGTGAAGTTTGTTGAATTTTTTCTGGGGCAACAACAAGCCCTTGGGTAGAAAACTGATCTTGGACCCAAGGCAAAAAGGCAGATGGGAAGGAATCCTTTTGACAAAAGAGAATATCATCCATATAGTGGCCGCTTCTCTTGTTTGCATTTTTACTTTATCTTCTTGCAGCCCTGGGACGGAGACAGGGTGCCTAAAGTAGCTGCAGAGTAACAGCTGCATCAATAATGCTCTCTACACATAGCCCTTAACTGTTGCGCATCTTTGTTTTGTCTAGGCCTATTGAAGCCAAATGGGGACCCTCAATTGCTTGTCTTTATCTTACTGCTAGACAGCTGAATGGTGGGGCTTGATTGGGACTCAGGGCATATTGTTTGTTGAAGGAATTTAAGGCTCAACCCAGGTTTCGTTGAATTATGCAGCAGTGCCCTGATTAATTTCGTTTTACAGGACAACTCAAATCCAAGCTATCTACACAGCTCCCTATGGGTTGTCTCTGCTGAGATGGGGCCTCAAGGCAAGCCAAGGCTGAGTTGCTGTACAACCCCCCATGAGTTGCTTGATGGGCTAGACATTGATGAAACCTGTTTGTGGAACTCTGAGCCAGAGGATTCCTTATATTCCACCCCATGACCTGAGTCACAATTCAACCGCTCATACATTGTCATTGTCCGATGTATGTAGGGCAAATAAAATAACGAAATAAAAAGGACAGACGGCGCGACGCACCCAGTATCAGCCATTGCTTCTCACTGAGACTGCACGCCGGCGTGACTCATCGGGGGCAGAGCTAAGGGCGGCAGGAATAATGCCTCTCCATACAAGAGGGGCCTCTGGGAGTGCTAGCGACCAGGAGCGCTGCGAACAGGAGGGGCGTGGCACGGGAGTTCGCGCAGGCAGGGCAAGCAGGCAGGGCGAGCCTCCCCTCCTAGCTCAGAGGGGAAATTGAGCGCACCGGCTCACAGAGTACATGGGGCGAGCCAAGGGTTCCCTGTTTCCTGTGTGCCCAGATACTTAGACCATGGTGTCCAACAGGCGGAGAACTTCCCCCTAAAAAGCTGGGGCAACCCCGATGGAGGACCTGCCTAGGGATGCTTCGGTTCAGATCACTGGCTGCAGGGAATGTCAGAGTCTGCTACTGCCAGGGGAAAGAGGCAAAGACCTCACCTGTGTGAGGTATGAGCAGGTGAATGATCTGCTTTGCTTGGTAGCTAATCTAAAAGATGAGCTTGGAAGACTGAGGGCCATCAGGGAATGTGAGAGAGAAGAGCTTGAAAGACTGAGGGCCATCAAGGAATGCGAGTGAGAGATTGACTGGTGGAGTAGCTCCCTGGCATCCAAGAGGGAAGAGTGCCAGGAAGTCACCACACAACTGAAGGCGGTCCCCCTGTCCTGTCCTAGCCAGGTAAATGGGAGTGACCAGAACCCTGAGGAGGGCTGGAAGACAGTCCCAACTCGCCGCCGTAGACACTCCCACTGCCTACCTACCCCACTCCCCCAGGTTTCCCTAAGCAACAGGTTTGGGGCCCTGGAAGTTGAGAAGGAGGTATGTGAGGAGATGAATACGGCCCCTCTGCCTCAGAGAAAGCGTAAGCCCAGAGTGAGGCGACCATCTGCACGCCTTGAGACGGTCCCAGTTAAGCAAGAAAGAAGGGTAGTTGTGGTAGGGGATTGCCTCCTCAGGGGGATGGAGGGCTGTCCTGGGTTCAGCCTAGCAACAGGCTATGTTGGCCAGTGAGAGTATTCCATACCAATTGCGTCACAATCAGGTGGTCCGGCCCCGGCAGGGGTGACTCCAGACCCGGCAGAAATGGCTCCAGACCCGGCACGAGAAGTTCCGGGTCCGGCAGGAGGAGTTCCGGTTTGGGCAGGCGCAGTGCCGGTTCCAGGTTTTCCCTCCTCCTCTTTTTGGATCAGCAAGGCGGTGGTGGTGAGGGGGATTTGCAGTGCCGGGGCTCGAGTTGTGTGCGCGGCTCCGAATCGGCAGCGGTTCGGGCACGGTTCAAATTACATAGTGTGGTGAGAGGTTGCACTGTATATAATAGCACTGTAGTTAGTTGTTTTTTGTATCTTTTCCTGTTGTTTTAGTAAACTATCCTTATCCCAATCCACGGGGCTTTGGTTTTTTTTTCCTTCCCCGTGGCTCCTCAGTTCGCCCATCCCCCATCCCTCTTAAATAGACAGGGGACTTTTTTCTAGCTTTTGTGGTGCCCAGTTCTCAGCTGAGGTTCAAACCACAACAAGGCCCCCATATGCAGACTTGACCCTACACGTAGGGAGGTGTGCTGCCTCCCTGGAGCCTGGGTCAGGGATATTACTAGAAGGCTCCCAGGGCTGGTAAGTTCCTCTATTATCCATTATTGATAGTTCAAGCAGGCAGGGACTCAATCACAAAGTGTAGCCTGCGCACTATCAAAAGGGAATTCCATGACCTAGGGCGCTTTTTTGGGGGGGGGGGGCAAATAATATTTTCGTCTATCCCCACTTGTTCAGGGGTTCAGAGCAGGACAGGAGAACTCATGAGTTGAACGAGTGACTGAAAGACTGGTGTCTGCACAAGAACTTTGGGTTTTTTGACCAAGGGATGGTGTACTCTGCTCCAGACATGAGTACTGCTAATGGGGCTTACCTGTCCCATAGAGGAAAGCGGATCCTTGCTGAGGAGATGGCAGGGCTCATTGATAGGGCTTTAAACTAGTTAGGAAGGGGGAAGGGGATATTACAAAGGCTGCTGGGGTAAGGCAGGTGCTTTGGGAGTCACAGCACGAGTTGCTGGGGGAAATAGATAAATGCCAACAGCACAATGGCAGACTTGGGGATGTTGCTCCACACGAGAGTAGGGATAACTGTGGATTACCCCGTGAACTCCTCAGTGGAGCCGTTTTTGCCCACCCCCTATCGAAAATCTCGCAGTGAGCTGTTGGGGATATCTGGATCTGCTGCCCCAACAAAATGCCTTTATACAAATGCACGTAGCATGGGGAACAAACAAGAAGAATTAGAGATCTTTGTGCGGTCACAGGGCCACGATCTCATTGCGATCACTGAGACGTGGTGGGACAGCCTGGATGACTGGCACGCTACCATGGATGGCTACGTGCTTTTTAGGAAAGATAGGCTAGGGAGGCGAGGTGGAGGAGTTGCTCTTTATGTTAGAGAGCACCTAGAATGTATTGAGCTCCACCTGGGGAAGGATGTACCCTCTGTTGAGTTCTTGTGGGTAAGAATTAAGGAGCAGGCTTGTATGTGTGACATTGTCGCGGGTGTGTACAGCCCCTGATCAAGAGGAGCGGGTTGATAGTGCATTGTACAAGGAGCTAGAAGTAGCCTCGAGCTCCCAGGCGCTGGTCCTCATGGGGGACTTCAATTACCCAGATATTTGCTGGGCAAGCAATACGGCCAGTCGTATGCAGTCCAGACAATTTCTGCGGTATATGGAAGACAACTTCCTGATACAGATGGTGCAGGAACCTACAAGGGGAGGGCGGGTGCTGGACCTTGTTCTACTAACAAGGACAGGCTCATTAGGGAAGTGAAGGGCGGGGACAGCTTAGGATAAAGTGACCATGAATTGGTCAAGTTCAAGATCCAGAGTGGAAGAGGCAAGCCAAAAAGTAGGATAGCTACCCTGAATTTTGGAAGAGCTAACTTCGATCTCCTCCAAAATCAAATAGGGGCTATCCTGTGGGCTACACTGTTTGAAGGAATGGGAGCCTGTTAGAGCTGGCTAGCATTCAAACAGCGCTTCTTCCAAGCACAGGAACGATGCATCCCTTTGAGCAAGAAATTGGGAAAGAGAGGTAAAAGACCTGCGTGGATGAGCAGGGAGCTAAAGAATATACTCAAAGGGAAGCAGAAGGTACATGAACTGTGGAAAAAGGGTCTGTGCACCTGGAAAGAATACAGGAACGTTGTCAGTGCCTATAGGGTCGCAACTAGGAAGACTAAAGCCCACTTGGAAGTGAAGTTGGCAAGGGACATAAAGGATAATAAAAAAAGGTTTTTTTAGATATGTGAATAGTAAGAGGATGACCAGGGATAATGTAGGCCCCTTGCTGAACGAGGCAGGTGTCCTGATAATGGGGGATGACGAGAAGGTGGAGATACTGAATGCCTTCTTCGCTTCAGTCTTCACTTCAAAGGCCCCTTGGGACCCACAGACATTGGATGAAAGTAGTAATGTTTGGGAAATGAAGAGCTTCCCTTTGGTTCAGGTGGGGGTGGTCCAGGAGCATCTCAAATCCATGGGCCCGGATGGTATGCACCCACGTGTGCTGAGGGAGCTGGCGGAAGTGATTGCTGAGCCGCTCTCTATCATCTTTGACAGGTCTTGGAGAAAAGGAGAAGTGCCCGAGGACTGGAGGATAGCAAATGTCACTCTGGTCTTTAAAAAGGGCAAGAAGGAGGATTCTAGCAACTATAGGCCAGTCAGCCTCACTTCTATCCCTGGAAAGGTGATGCAACAGCTTATTCTGGATGCCATCTCCAAGCAACTGGAAGAGAAGAAGGTCATGAGGAGTAGTCAGCATGGATTCACCAAGGGGAGATCGTGCTCGACCAATCTCATAGCCTTCTATGATGTCATTACCAACTGGGAGGATGGAGGGAGAGCAGTGGATGTCATCTACCTTGACTTTAGCAAGGCTTTCGATACTGTCTCCCATAACATCCTAATAACAAAGTTGAGAGAGCATGGGATAGACGAGTGGACAGTGAGGTGGGTCGAGAACTGGCTGTCGGACCAAGCTCAGAGGGTGGTGATCAGTGGAGCAGAGTCTGACTGGAGACCTGTGACTAGCGGTGTTCCCCAGGGCTCGGTGTTGGGTCCGATCCTGTTCAATATCTTCATTGATGACCTCGATGAGGGAATAGCATCCACCTTCAGCAAGTACGCCGATGATACAAAGCTGGGAGGAGTGGCTCACACGCAGGAATACTGCGCTGCCATCCAGCGAGACCTGGACAGGCCGGAAAGCTGGGCAGGGAGAAACCAAATGAGGTTCACCAAAAGCAAGTGTAGTGTCTTGCACCTGGGGAGGAACAACTGTTCCTTTCAGTACAGGCTGGGGGCTGTCCTGCTGGAGAAGAGCCCTGTGGAGAAGGACCTGGGGGTCCTGGTGGATGACAGGTTGTCTATGAGCTAGCAGTGTGCCCTGGTGGCTAAGAGACCAATGGGATCCTGGGGTGTATCAAAAGGAGTGTCGCCAGCTGGTCAAAGGGGCGATCCTCGCCTTCTACTCTGCCCTGGTCAGGCCTCACCTGGAGTATTGTGTCCAGTTCTGGGCTCCCTGGTGTAAAAAGGACAGGGATCTCCTGGAGAGAGTCCAGCAGAAGGCTACGAAGATGATTAAAGGCCTGGAACATCTACCCTATGAGGAGAGGCTGAATAAGCTGGGACTGTTCAGTATGGAGAAAAGAAGATTAAGGGGAGACCTAATTGGTGTTTACAATTATCTTAAGCATGGGATGCAGGGGGAATTAGTGAGCCCCTTTTCAGTGGTTAGTGGAGACAGGACAAGGGGCAATGGCTGCAAGTTAGAACACAGGAAGTTCCGCACCAACATGCGGAAAAGCTTTTTCACAGTAAGGGTGACAGAGCGCTGGAATAGGCTGCCCAGGGAGGTGGTGGAGTCTCCTTCCCTGGAGATATTCAAGACTCGTCTGGACACTTATCTGTGCAATATGAGTTAGGGAGCCTGCTTTGGCAGGGAGGTTGGACCCGATGGTCTCTTGAGGTCCCTTCCAACCCCTACAATTCTGTGATTCTGTGATTCTGTATGGGTATAAGTTTCATCTGCATCTTTTAGCAGAGCTATGTGTTCCTCAGTTTCCAATTGAACCCTTTTCCAAGAGAGCAATTTTACCACAATTATTTTAACACAACCGACAGCAAAACTTATTACAATAACTAAAATTATAATCATTAGCAGTGTTCCCCCTTATCTTATGTGCTATCTGTTCATATCTGGATTAACAATTGTCCTTTATCTTCCTATTCCTATGTCCTCGAGAAAGGATTCCTGATGAGGCAGCCTGAGTCCTCCATTTCCCAAGTCAGCATAGATAAATACCACAACCCATTTCAGTTTTCAAAAGCAACATTCCCCAACATTTTCCACAAGCCCAGCTGCCCCCAGCCACCCAGAGCAATCTGAGGTCGGTTGGAATGCAAGGGGGTTTAACCTCTGCCAAATTAGTCTATCTGGTTGTGGATTGTGACAGTATGAAAATATACTTTTAGTGTTGCAACTTTGGTTTTAGCTTTAAAAACCTAGTGAACATTACAACGGTTTCTGTGTTCAGAAAATTATTCTGTTTAATGAGCTTAGAGATCATTAAAATTACAGTGCATTTATTCTTTAAGGGAACAAGGCTGATAACTCTAGTGCTAATAATTTGATGGTTTCTCTCTCTTCTTCTTCTTGTCTTGCGTTAGGTTAATTTATACCAGAAGTTAGGACAGGTTACCTAAACTAAACAAAGTGTGTATTCCATGCCATATGACATCATGGATCAGGACAATCCTTGTTATCAATACAGGCTGGGGATGATGAGATAGAGATCAGCCCTGTGGAAAAAGACTTCGGTGTATTGATGGATAAAAAGCTGGACATGAGCCAATAATGTGCACTTGCAGCAAAAAATCTGTGATGAGAGCGCCCAGGCCCAAACCACGCATGCGCTCTGGGCTGGCAGTGTGGAAATCTATTTTTTACTGTGTATGCAGACCTCAACTCTGGCAGAGCCATTAGCTTCAGCATTGACCACGAGGGCCATGATCAATAACCACAACCAGTTTCAATTTATGTCAGAAAGGAAAAAAATTACTCTCCCATTGTTCTTTTAATATATGAATGTTTCTTTCTTGATTGTTGTAAAAAACAACCATCTCCTAATCCCACAGAGCCATGATCAAATACTCAAATTTTGCCTGGGACACATGTTGGTAACAGCCACTCCTCCCAGTTTTGTGTTGACAGCAAACTTGTTGACTGTACAATCTATTCCCTCATCCAGGTCGTTGATGAATATATTGAATAGTACAGGTCCCAGTACCAACCCCTGAGGGACACCACTAGATACAGGCCTCCAGCTAGACTCTGTCCCATCGACCACAACTCTGACTTCTTTCCTTCAACCAGTTCACAGTCCACCTCACTACCCCATCTTCCAGACCACAATTCCAGTTTAGCCATGAGAATGCTGTGGGAGATGATGTCAAATGCATTACTTTATCCAGTTATGCAATTGTTATAAAGCTATTGTTTGCAACTGATTGAACAATACATAATAATAATAATGGATAGATTGATCTTTAATATAAGGAAAATAGAAAGCAATTGTGTGTTTTGGATTTTAGTGGAGTATGGCTATAGCTGTTTGATCTGTTTTGCTAGAGTAGCTACAAAATTTAACCATAACAGCAGAACAGCCATGAAGTTAGGGGAATAATAAATAATGAGACCAACGACCACTTAAGAGACAGAGTATGTCGTGTCTTCAGCTAAAAGGGGTTCTGTCCTGTTTTCAGCTAGGATAGAGTTAATTTCTTTTCCAGCAGTGGGTGGAATGCTGTGTTTGGGAGTTCAGATGAGAGCAGTGCTGATAACACCCTGATGTTTCTAGTTATTACCAAGCAGTCAAGGACTTTTTCAGTTGTTTCAGTTGTATTTCCCTGAGAATAAGGGAGGGGTCACAGCCAGGACAGGTGACCCTAACTGGCCAAAGGGGGTATTCTGTGCCAATTACATCATGCTCAGTATAAAAGGGGAGCTGGTGGGGGGAGGAGCAGGCAGTTCCAGGACTCAGTTTTGGGGACAGCGCTGCAATGAAGAATACCTGCTCAAGAGTCACCAAGGCTAATGAGTTTTGATTCCAGCTTTTCAAGGCTTCACAGCCATTGGCCTTTTGTTGCATTGTGTTTGGATTAATAAATTGTCAGGTTGGCTGGTGTCATTTCACCTTAATTTAGTCTAAGGATATCACAAGTTTGGTCATCGTTCCCAAGGGGAGTGAGGATGTCCTAAATGGCTCCTTTCAGGCTGCAATAATAAAACACAGTTAATTTAGTCCTTTGTATTATTTCTCAAACACCTTTCCACAATTCCTTTTCCCAGACTTCCTCAGAATATATTTTCCAATCTTTGGCTACTCATGTTGGTAGCCAGGTAGATACCTCATGATCAAGAATCAGTATAAATGGCATTTTTCAAAATTTCCTTGTTTCTTGACCATTCATATAATCATAGAATGGCGTGGGTTGGAAGGGACCCCAAGGATCATAGAGCTCCAACCCCCCTGCCACAGGCAGGGCCACCAAACTCAGGCCTAGATCTACACAAGGTTGCCCAGGGCCCCATCCAACCTGGCCTTGAACACTTCCAGGGACGGGGCATCCACCACCTCTCTGGGCAGCCTGTTCCAGGACCTCACCACTCTTTCTGTAAAAAACTTCCCCCTAATAGCCAGTCTAAACCTTCCCTCCTTTAGCTTTAAACCATTCCCCCTTGTCCTGCCATTATCTGCCCTTTTAAAAAGTTGATTCCCCTCCTGTTTGTATGCTCCCTTCAGGTACTGGAAGGCAGCAATGAGGTCCCCCCGCAGCCTTCTCTTCTCCAGGCTGAACAAGCCCAGCTCCCTCAGCCTCTCTTTGTAGGGCAGGTGCTCCAGCCCTCTAATCATCCTTGTGGCCCTCCTCTGAACCCTTTCCAACAGTTCATCATCTTTCTTGTATTGGGGGGCTCCAGATCTGGACACAGTACTCCAGGTGGGGCCTCACGAGGGCAGAGTAGAGAGGGACAATCACCTCCCTGTCCCTGCTGGCCACCGCTCTTCTGATGGGGCCCAGGATACCATTGGCCTTGCGAGCTGCAAGAGCACACTGCTGGCTCATGGTAAGTTTCTCATCCACTGTGACACCCAGGTCCTTCTCAGCAGGGATACTCTCAAGAAGCTCTTCTCCCAGTCTGTATCTATGTCTGGGATTCTTCCGGCCCAAGTGCAAGACCTTATACTTGGCAGTGTTGAACCTCATTAGGTTCACTTGGGCCCACCTTTCCAGCCTGTCAAGACCCCTCTGGATGGCTTCCTTTCCTTCTAGGGTGTCGACCACACCACTCAGATTGGTGTCATCCGCAAACTTGCTGAGGGTGCACTCAATTCCATCATCGATGTCATTGATAAAGATGTTAAAGAGAACCGGTCCCAAGACAGACCCCTGAGGGACACCGCTTGTCACCGGCCTCCGCCTGGACATAGACCCATTGACCACCACCCTTTGTCTACGTTCATTCAACCAGTTTCTTATCCACTGGATGGTCCACCCATCAAATCCACATCTCTCCTGTTTAGAGATAAGGATGTGGTGGGGGACTGTGTCAAAGGCCTTGCACAAGTCCAGGTAGATGACATCGGTCGCCTTCCCTTTATCTACTGATGCTGTCACTCCATCATAGAAAGTCACCAGATTGGTGAGGCACGACCTTCACTTGGTGAAGCCGTGCTGGCTGTCCTGGATCACACGCTCATCCCTCATGTACTCCAACATGTCATCCAGGAGGATGTGTTCCATGATCGTCCCAGGCACAGAGGTGAGGCTCACCGGCCTGTAATTCCCTGGGTCTTCCTTGTTCCCTTTCTTATAAATGGGAGTGACATGACCTTTTTTCCAGTCTCTGGGGACCTCTCCTGACAGCCACGACTTTTCAAATATGATGGAGAGCGGCTCGGCAACCACATCAGCCAGCTCCTTCAGGACCTGGGAATGCATGTCATCCGGCCCCATAGACTTGTAGACATTCAGTCTCATGAGGTGGTCTCGGACATGCTCTGCCCTTATAGTGGGGGGGGATTTACTCCCCCAGTTCCCGCCTAGCGGCCCAGGGATGCAAGATTCTGGGGCTTGAGAATTATGAGAATCCTGGCTGCCAGAGAAGACTCCACATCAGTTGCAGCCAATTCTCCAATCTCATTTTTCAAAGGGGGTACGCTCTCTTTGGCCTGTCTCTTCTGGCCAACGTACCTGTAAAATTCCTTCTTTTTGTTTTTAACATCTCTCGCCAAGTTCAGTTCCATCTGCGCCTTGGCTTTCCTGATCCTGTCTCTGCAAATCCGAACAGCATCCCTGTATTCTTTCCAGGCATTGTGGTGGTTCAGCCCCAAGCAGTGTCTGAGCACCTCATGCTGCTCACTAACTCCTGGAGGAGAAACAGACAGAACCCCCATGGGTTGGGTTAAGGATATTTTACTAATAAAATCAGCCTTAATGGGGAACAACAGCCCATGGCAAACCACTCACACCCAGTCATAACACAGAGTACTGCATACCATGAGGACCAACCTGATACCCAAGCCCTCAGCTACACTCAGACTGCCCAAGAGTCTCCCCTCACCAACCAGCCCCTTTTATGGAGAAGTGATGGTGGTGTGGAGAAGTCAGGTGGTGCGGAAAAAATGCCCTAACTCAGCTCACATGTGCTGACTGCTTGGGGAAGTTAACTCTGGCCTTGCCAGAACCAGGACATTAAGCAAGAGATCTAGAAGAATGCCTTTCCTCGTCAGCTCCCTTTATATCTGAACAAGGAAGTTATCATCCAGTTGCTTTAGGAATCTCCTGAACCTGTTAGTATTAGCTGTGTGGTGTTCCCAGTTAACAGCTAGCAAGTTGAAGTCCCCCACAAGGACAAGAGCAGATGATCTAGAGGTGTCTCTTAGTTCCTTGAAGAATAACTCGTCAAGAAAAACAGAATCACAGAATTGTAGGGGTTGGAAGGGACCTCAAGAGATCATCGGGTCCAACCTCCCTGCCAAAGCATGCTCCCTAACTCATATTGTACAGATAGGTGTCCAGACGGGTCTTGAATATCTCCAGGGAAGGAGACTCCACCACCTCCCTGGGCAGCCTATTCCACTGCTCCATCACCCTTACTGTGAAAAAGCTTTTCCACATGTTGGAGCGGAACTTCCTGTGTTCTAACTTGCAGCCATTGCCCCTTGTCCTGTCTCCACTAACCACTGAAAAGGGGCCAGTCATTTCCCCCTGTGTCCCTGTCCTGGTTTCAGCCAGTGGCTTCAGCCAGGAAGGGGTTAACCTGCTGGGCTCGGGACAAGTGACTCAAATTGGCCAATAGGATCATTCCATGCCAGTTACATCATGCCAAGTATAAAAAGCAGGGGGTGTTGCAGTGTTTGCGCGCGAAAAGCAGGGACCGGGAGGAAGCGTGCTCTCCGCTCGAGGCTTTGTTTTACTCGCGGCGCGAGCTCGGGTCTTTTGTGTCGTGGCTGGGGTTTGCGCGGGCTGTGGCGTGGTGTCCGTTACGGGGAGTGCACAATCTGAACTGCTCATCTCGGCAAAAGGTTGTATTGTTTATTGTTATCTGTTCTTCCCCTGTTATTTCCAGTAAAGAATACCCTTATCCCAACCTGCAGGGTTCTGGTGTTTTGGTTTTCCCCCCCTGCTCCGGGGGAAATCTGAACGCGTGGTCCCCGGCTCTGGTGAAACCACAACATATTTTGGCGCCCAACGTGGGGCAAGAAAGGTTGGGATAACGGTAGATCTGACTCTGACCCGGTTGCAATTACGGTAAAAGTTGTAAGGATGCTGTTTAAGATGCTGTGGCTTTTATTTACAAAGGTGTGGTCCTGGCTGTGGAAAAAAAACCTCGGCAGGCTGTTTGCTATCCTGGCAGGATTTTGTATCATCTCGGGGCTGCAGCTTCCCTGCCTGTTCCCATACTTTGCTCTAGTGTGCTTTATGACAATGGTTTACGATACAGTTATATTAGTGACCATGAGTTTAATCTGGCAAGTGTATGAGGTTTTGCTGTCCTGTCTAGTCCCTGGGCAGAGAGGGGCTGGTGGTGGTGGCCATTTTGGTGAGAGCACAGAGGGAGAAGACTATACTGTTTTTTTCCTTTCTGGGCTAAACATAACAGCTCTTATGAGAGTTTTTTAAAATTTTCACCATCACCTTGACATGCAAACTATCGCCAGACTGCTAGGAGTTTTTCTACACTTGATCCTGTTTTCATTATATATTAAGAGCAGGTTTATGAATACTGCTCAAGAGGTTTCCCAAAGGCAGGATAACCACGAGGGGCAGGACAACCACGAGGGGCAGGACATGGGCCAGTACCTAAGTACTTTCTCACCCCCGATGACTTGGAGCTTCACTCCTGAGCATCTGCATGACTCTAATAAAATGGCCGCATTTCTGAAAAAAAGTTGTTGTAGGCTTCCCAAGGAGGTGCAAAGCACTGCACTGTGCTGGGCTCTGGCCACTTGGGCTCAAACACTGCTTGATATGCTTGATAGCAGACAGCGCTGTCAGCGGGGAGGGGAAGAAAACAGATTGTCAGAAACTGCAGTTGCGGCAAGCCCTGTAACTAGCACTGCAGCTACGGCAACCCCTGTAACTGGCACTGCAGCTACTGCAATCCCCACAGCAGACACCACCGATGATCAAAAGAAACAACCCCCACCAGTGTCTGTCACCCCGGTACAAAAGAGGAAATACACAAAAAAATCAGTTCGTACAACAACTGATGATGATGATCAACCGGGGCCATCAGGGGGATATCAAGATGAGGCAGAACCAGAGGTTGTCACCCGATCCCTGTCCCTGAGTGAGCTTCGTGAGGTTAGAAGGGATTTTAGCCGCCAACCTAGTGAGCACATTGTCACCTGGTTGCTTCCGTGCTGGGATCATGGGGCTAATAGCTTGGAGTTAGATGGCAGGGAGGCCAAGCAGTTGGGATCCCTTGCCAGAGAAGGAGGCATTGATAAAGCCATTGGAAAAAGGCCAGGAATCCTCAGCCTCTGGAAACGGTTACTGTCAAGTGTGAAGGAAAGGTACCCCATAAAAGAATACATCACATGCCAGACGTCCAAGTGCAACAGTATGGAAAGAGCTGTCCAGTACCTGAGAGAATTAGCTGTACGGGAGATAGTTAGTTATGATTTGGACAATTCACAACTCCCTGCCGACCCTGATGAAGTCCTGTGCACCCCAGGCATGTGGCGAAAGGTTGTACAAAGTGTACCATCAGGGCACGTCAATTCACTGGCAGCAATAGACTGGAGTGATACGGATCTACCAACGGTAGCCAATGTGTCTTGTAGGCTCTGCAAATACCAAGACAATGTTTCCCTCTCTGTCATCGCAGTGGTAGAGAAACTGGTCCAACGCCTTGACAACAACGTGTGCAGCTCCCGACCCTTGCAGAGCAGTGTGGCAGCTTTTGGAAGAAGGCGTCCATCATCGCGAGAGGGAGAAAACCGAGGGTACTCACCACGAGGTAAACTGTGGTTTTACCTGGTTGACCAAGGGGAGGACATGAGGAAGTGAGATATGCAGCCCACTTCAGCCCTTCGAGCACGAGTAAACGAGCTGCAAGGTAAAAGAATTGCACGGCGAGATTTCACCAGGAAGAACGGTGCACCATTTACCACCGAGCAGAACCCTCGACCAAGCAGAAGGCCTATCTACACTCCTGATATGTCTGATCCTCTTGAGGGAACCTCTAAGTCCTTCATGCACTCAATGAATGGCAAGTATGATCAGCAGCAATAGAGGGGCCCTGCCTTCAGCCAGGTGGAGGAGAGGGATAACAGGGTTTACTGGACGGTGTGGATTCGATGGCCTGGCACGTCAGACCCACAAGAGTACAAGGCTCTAGTGGATACTGGTGCCCAGTGTACTTTAATGCCGTTAAATTATAATGGCACACAACCTGTTTGCATTTCTGGAGTCACAGGGGGGTCCCAACAGTTGACTGTACTAGAGGCTGAGGTAAGCCTGACTGGAAAGGACTGGGAGAAACACCCCATTGTGACTGGCCCAGAAGCTCCATGCATCGTAGGTATAGACTATCTCCGTAGAGGGTATTTCAAAGACCCAAAAGGGTACCGGTGGGCTTTTGGAATAGCTGCTGTGGAGACAGACGAAATTGAACAATTGTGTAACTTGCCTGGACTCTCAGAGGATCCTGCTGTTGTGGGGTTGTTGAAAGTTGAAGAACAGCAAGTGCCAATTGCTACAACAACAGTACACAGACGACAGTACCGAACCAACCGAGATTCTCTGATCCCCATCCACAACCTGATTCGTCAACTGGAGAGTCAGGGAGTGATCAGCCGGACTCGTTCACCCTTTAACAGTCAAATATGGCCAGTGCGGAAGTCTAATGGAGAGTGGAGGCTGACAGTAGATTATCGTGGCCTAAATGAAGTCACTCCAGGTATGAGTGCTGCTGTGCCGGACATGCTGGAACTCCAATATGAATTGGAATCTAAAGCAGCCAAGTGGTATGCCACGATTGACACTGCCAATGTCTTCTTCTCAATCCCACTGGCGCCTGAGTGCAGGCCACAGTTCACATTAACTTGGAGAGGTACACAATGTACGTGGAATCGTCTACCCCAGGGGTGGAAACACAGTCCCACCATCTGCCATGGACTAGTCCAGACCACTTTGGAAAAGGGTGAAGCACCAGAGCATTTACAGTACATTGACGACATCATTGTATGGGGCGACACAGCAGAAGAAGTGTTTAAGAAAGGAGAAAAGATAATTCAAATCCTCTTAAAGGCTGGCCTTGCCATAAAACAAAGTAAAGTCAAGGGTCCTGCACAAGAGATCCAGTTTTTAGGAATAAAATGGCAGGATGGACGTCGTCAGATCCCCATGGACATTATCAATAAAATAGCAGCCATGTCTCCACCAAACAATAAAAAGGAAACACAGGCTTTCTTGGGCGTTATAGGTTTTTGGCGAATGCATGTGCCAAACTACAGTTTTATTGTGAGCCCACTCTACCATGTGACTCGAAAGAAGAATGACTTCCAATGGGGCCCTGAGCAGCAGCAAGCCTTTGAGCAGATTAAACGTGAGATAGTCCACGCAGTAGCCCTTGGACCTGTCCGGACAGGGACAGATATTAAAAACGTGCTCTACACTGCAGCGGGGGAGAATGGCCCTACTTGGAGTCTCTGGCAGAAAGCACAAGGGGAGACTCGGGGTCGACCGCTGGGTTTTTGGAGTCGGGGCTACAAAGGATCAGAGGCCAATTACACTCCAACAGAAAAAGAAATATTGGCCGCCTATGAAGGAGTTCGAGCTGCTTCAGAGGTGATCGGAACTGAAGCCCAGCTCCTCCTGGCACCCCGACTGCCAGTGCTGGGCTGGATGTTCAAAGGGAAGGTCCCTTCTACGCATCACGCCACTGATGCTACATGGAGCAAGTGGGTTGCATTAATTACACAGCGAGCTCGAATAGGAGGATGAGGAGGTAACACGTGCTGAAGAAGCCCCACCTTACAACACACTGCCAGAAAATGAGAAGCAATATGCTCTCTTCACCGATGGTTCCTGTTGCCTTGTGGGAAAGAATCGCATGTGGAAAGCTGCTGTATGGAGTCCGACAAGACGAGTAGCAGAAGCAACTGAAGGAAAAGGCAAATCAAGCCAGTTCGCTGAGGTTAAGGCTATTCAGCTAGCCTTGGACATTGCTGAAAGAGAGAAGTGGCCAATGCTCTATCTCTACACTGATTCATGGATGGTGGCCAATGCCCTGTGGGGGTGGTTGCAGCAATGGAAGAAGAACAACTGGCAGTGGAGAGGCAAACCCATATGGCTGCTGATCTATGGCAAGACATTGCTGCTCGGGTAGAGAAGCTTGTCGTAAAGGTACGTCATGTTGACGCCCATATACCTAAGAGTCGGGCCACAGAAGAACATCACAACAACCATCAGGTGGATAAGGCCGCTAGGATTGGAGCAGCTCAGGTAGATCTAGACTGGCAACGTAAGGGTGAGCTATTCATAGCCCGATGGGCTCATGATACTTCAGGTCATCTGGGAGAGATGCGACATATAGATGGGCACGCGATCGAGGGGTGGATTTGACCATGGATGCTATTGCACAAGTCATCCATGAATGTGAGACATGTGCTGTAATTAAACAAGCCAAGCGGTTAAAGCCCCTTTGGTATGGAGGGCGGTGGATGAAATATAAATATGGGGAGGCCTGGCAGATTGATTATATCACTCTCCCACAAACTCGCCATGGCAAACGGTACGTGCTTACAATGGTGGAGGCAACAACCGACTGGCTGGAGACATATCCCGTGCCCCATGCTACTGCCCGGAATACAATTCTGGGCCTGGAGAGGCAAGTCCTATGGCGACACGGCACCCCAGAAAGAATTGAGTCAGACAACGGGACTCATTTCCAAAACACTCTCATAGACACCTGTACCAAAGAGCATGGCATTGAGTGGGTGTACCACATTCCTTATCATGCACCAGCCTCTGGGAAATTGAACGATAAAGTGGGCTTTTAAAGACTACACTGAAAGCAATGGGTGGTGGAACATTTAAACATTGGGATACACATTTAGCGGAAGCCACGTGGTTAGTTAACTCTAGGGGATCTACTAATCGGGCTTTGCCTGCCCAGTCAAAATTTCCACATACTGTAGAAGGAGACAAAATCCCAATAGTGCATATGAAGAATATATTGGGAAGGACTGTTTGGGTCATCCCTGCTGCAGGCAAAGGTAAACCCATGTCTGGGATTGGTTTTGCTCAAGGACCTGGCTGTACTTGGTGGGTAATGCAGAGGGATAGAGAAGTTCGATGTGTACCTCAAGGGGATTTGATTTTGGGTGAGAATAGGCAATATAATTAATGAAGTAGAAATTGTGTTATAATAATTGCTAAATAACCCATTACTGTACATTGTATTGTTGCTATAAATGCTGTATGTTGTACCAATGGCATTACAGGCTGTCATTCCCCTCCCCCCCCCCCCGCCCCCTTCTTTTTGTTAAAAGAACAAGCGACTGTGTGGCGTTCATCTCTCGGCTGGGGCTAAACCACCACAGAACCGTTGATGAGTAAACAAATGGGTTATTTCCCTTTAGTCACTGTACAGTTTTTTCTAAGTGCTGGAGTTTTTAGGAGAACTTTAAGGCTGCATATTATTTTTTTTCTTAGTGTACATTAGCAGCCCAGAAGGGCAACCGTTTCCTGGGCTGCATCAAGAACAGCATGGCCAGCAGGTCAAGGGAGGTGATTCTTCTCTCTACTCTGCTCTCGTGAGACCCCACCTGGAATACTGTGTCCAGCTCTGGGATCCCCAGTACAGGAATGACATAGAGATTTTGGAGCGAGTCCAGAGGAGGGCCACAAAGATAATCAGGGGCTGGAGCACTTCTCCTATGAAGACAGGCTGAGAGAGTTGTGCTTGTTCAGCCTGGAGAAGAGAAGGCTCTTAATTACAACCTACCAATACTTAAATGGGGTCCTACAGTAAAGTAGGAAAGGGACTCTTTGTCAGGGAGTGTAGTGATAGGACAAGGTGTAATGGCTTCAAGCTGAAAGAAAGTAGGTTTAGATTAGATGTTAGGAAGAAATTGTTTACTATGAGAGTGGTGAGGCACTGGAACAGAGATTGCTCAGAGAGGTTGTGGAAGCCCCATACCTGGAAGTGTTTAAGGCCAGGTTAGATGGGGCTTTCGGCAACCTGGTCTAGTGAAGGTGCCACTGCCCACATCAGGGGGGTTGGAACTAGATGATCTTTGAGGTCCCTTCCAACCCAAAGCATTCTATGATATAATGTTGGAAGGCAAGCTTTGTGTTTCTTAAATATTATTACAGTAATTTTTCTTTGGTGTAATACTGTAGGGAGGTTGAGCTCTTCAGTCATCCCCCTTAAGGGGATAAACAGATTCCAAATGCAGTTATACAACTTAGATCTGCATAGCTACTTCCAAAATTAACAAGCTAGAACTTATTAACCACTGATATTAATGAGAAATGACTGCTAAAATTTGGTGCTATTGCAGCCAAACCCTGGACTGGGTCTCTAGATAACATTGATATTTCAGGCTAGATTTGTTATTAGTTCCAAAGCTTTCATTGTGTTAAAGTGTAAATCACCACTGTGGTACAAATACTTGCAGATTCCAACTTGTTTGTACTGTAAATGGGGCGTCTCGCTTGTGCGTATGAGATGGGAACATAACTTCTTGGGTCAATTTTTAAAGTAGGCTGGGTGTGAACAGCAGCACTGATAGGAATAAAACAAACAAAAAGCAGTTTGGAGGAGAACCTTTCTTCTAGTTATTATGTTCTCTTTCCATCCACAGTAAAAGGATTTCAGGTGTATGCCTACAATTAAATCAGAAAGAAAAGATGAAGCTGTAAGTTGAAAAGACAAAATGAATAACACGATTGATAATAGAATAGAATGGGTTGGAATGTGACACTTGCTTCTACATTGTCAGACTTAGAATAGCTTAACTAAGAGCAAACTTCCATACCATGCAAGTGAGAGATGTCATAACTTCAGTTATTGTTAGAAGAATAAAACCATCTATCTGGCGTTTGTTCCACAGAACTAAGGTGGGTTTTTTTTTTCTTTAACTTAAAATAAAATGTCTGCATCTAACATTGCAGCAGTAGTGGAAACTTGGCTCTCATCTATGTGGCATGTTGAAGTTCCTTTGATATAGCTGGAAGCCTGTGTTAATTGTATCTCCCAGGTCCTTTGGTGGGGGTCCTGCTGTAACATCGCTAACTCCTTCAGTAGTCTGGAATGAATCCTATCCAGCACCATAGACTTATGAATGTTTAGCTGGATACAGCTGGTCCCTTCCATTTGTGGACATTGAAATTGTAAAGTTACTGTTCCCACAGTTAGGAGCATTATTAAAGAGATATTATTAAATATATTCACTCTTAAATTTTAGAATAAGGCAGTGCCTAGACCAAGGATGTCATAGGATTCCAAATAAACTAGGTTAGCTAAGCCAGTTTGAGGATTAGCCTAGTCCTTCCAGGTACCAATTTGGCCACAGTGATACATGTGTTTATAACCCAGCAACTTCTTTCTTGTTGAATGAAGGTAGTGTCCTAAAGAAGCAACAGCTAGTTGTAATAATATCATCCTAAAGCACCAGTTAAAAATATTAGAGGATAAAGGATTTTCTAAATAGCATGCTACGTTGGTTCAGTCTAGCACCATTACTGTGATTTTACATTAAAAAAAAATTTCATGTCATATCAGAAGATGACTTCTCACAGAAGTTGAGTATGGAATGCTATTAGATTAGAACATTAAATATAACATTTGGAACAAAATATAACCCCTATTTCTTAATATCTTTTTTGGGGGGATATTTTATTGTACACTTTGAGGTGAAATAAAAGCACATTTGTGCTTAGTTATTGTGGTGGCTTAGCCCTGGCTGGAGGCCAGACACCCACCAAAGCCGCTCTATCACTCCCCTTTTCAGTTGGACAGGGGAGAAAATATATATTGAGAGGCTTAGGAGTCAAGATAAGGACAGGGAGAGATCATTCCACAATTAGGTAAGCAAGCTAGCTAATTACACTACTCTACAAACCCAGTGAAACCAGAGTCAGATAATGAGAAGTGCGACCAGATCTTAAAATGCCTCCCCCCACCCCCCCTCCTTTCTTAGCAGACTTCACTTTAGTCATGCTTTTGCTCCCTTCTTCCCTCCCACTGTGGCATGGGAGGGGCAGGGAATGGGGGTTTTGGTCAGTTCCTCACAAGCTGTTTTCCTTCTTAGCCGGGGCATTCCTCACACCCTTCCCCTGCTGCAGCATTGGGTCTCACCCATGGGACACTGTCCTTCACAAACTTCTCCAACATGAGCCCTTTCCTTCAGGGCTTCAGCTCTTCACCAGCGTGGGTCACTTCTAGGGGGTGCAGTCATAAAGTCATAGAATGCCTTTCAGTCTCTCAAGACCAGACTTCTCCAGCCTAGTCCTTCATGGGGTCACAAGCCTCCCCCTCCAGCAAACCCACTCAGGCGTGGATCTCTCTCTCGCTCATCTTTGTGTCTCTGTCTCTCTCCATGGGCTGTAAGTGCTGGCAGAGGCTTGCTCCAATGCAGGTCACAGCGTCTTCTGTATGTCTCTACCTGCTCCAGCATGGGGCCTCTCCACAAGCTGCAGGTGGGGTCCTGTCCTTTTCCATGGGCTGCAGGGAGACATCAGCTCCACCATGGGTTTCTCCACGAGCTTCAGGGGCATCTTTCTCTCCAGCACCTGGGGCGCCTCCTCTCCCTCGCTTCACTGGCCTTGGTGTCACAGTTTCTTACATCTTTTCACTCCTCTGGTGGCAAAATGCACCTGTCTGCATATTTTTTTTCTCCTAAATGTGATTCCCAGAGGTGCTGTGACCATCACCGACTGGCTTGGCCCTTGTCAGCAGCAACTCTGGCTTTGAATCAGCCAATGTTTACTCTCCTGGGCCTGCAGAGAGCTTCTAGCTACTTCTTGCAGAAGCCATCTCCACAGCACTCCCCTTCTCCATTAAAACCCAGCTATGTAAAACTACAATACTTGTACCACTTCTCCTATGAAATAAGATATTCTTTCTGGGACACCAAATCTATGAATTATTAACATTACCTTAATTTCTTCTATTACCTTATTGGGGTGACAGGGCAAAGCTTCAGGCCAACCAGAAAAGGTATCTACTAACAAATATCTATACAGGTTACATCTAGGTAAAAATGAAAAATCGATTTGCCAGTACTCCCTGGGCATTATTTCTCATTTTATATTTGTAGTGGCAGCATATAGTGGTTTAGGAATCAATCCAAAATTAGGGATCTACAACAGATACCATCCAGCAATGCCCCAAAATCCTCTCAGTTGTTTTGTTTTGATTTTGAGGGGGTTTTTATGTTGGTACAACAGTTCTACAGGTTTTTTTCCTTTTGTTCTGCACTGAGTCTCCTCTATCCTTACATAATTTCAAATCCCTGATATCACACACTATCTTTTGCTGTTTGTGCTTGCTTTCTTATCCTGCAAGTCCCAAATAATTCAGTAAACTAATTGTAGCTTCGAAACATTCACTGTAATTACTTGAGCCAATTAATAAATCATGAACATACTGCAAAAAAGTTATGTGCCCATTATTATTTTGCCAGTGTTCCAATTTTTTTGCACATACATTACCGAATAATGTCGGGCTATTTTTGAATACAGTCCACCATAGTTGAGACTTTCGTACAGTAGTCAGGATTTCCCATTCAAAAGATGAGCTGAGTCTGTTCATCTAATCATAGCATCTTTAAGGATGAAAATGACCTCTAAGATCATCAAGACTAACCATCTGTGCAATACCACCATGTCAACTAAACTATGTCCTGATGCCAGAGTCCAAGTAACAGACTCAACTCGGATTAATGTGACCAATGCTGAGCTCGTTTATTCAAACACACACAGAGCTTATATATATTTCTATATCAGTACACGAGTTACATTACATTGCTATTGGTTAGATGCTCTGTTCACGCGCCTTACATGTGCCTCACTATTGCTAACAATTGGTTAAAGCTATGCAGTCATGTTAGCCCTTATAAGGCAGTTGTTAACATTTTTGCAGTTTCTTATCTGGTTCTTACAGGCTTCTGCTTTTCTGTTACTGTATTCGGATCATGTCTTGACATGTGTTGTGGTTTCACCGGAGCCGGGGACCACGCGTTCAGATTTCCCCCGGAGCGGGGGGGGGGGGGAAACCAAAACACCAGAACCCCGCAGGTTGGGATAAGGGTATTTTTTACTGGAAATAACAGGGGAAGAACAGATAACAATGAACAATACAACCTTTTGCCGAGATGAGCAGTTCAGATCGCGCACTCCCCGTAACGGACACCACGCCGCAGCCCGCGCAAACCCCAGCCGCGACACAAAGGACCCGAGCTCGAGCCGCGAGTAAACAAAGCCCGGAGCCGAGAGCACGCTCCCTCCCGGTCCCTGCTGTTCACGCGCAAACACTGCAACACCCCCTGCTTTTTATACTCGGCATGATGTAACTGGCATGGAATGATCCTATTGGTCAATTTGAGTCACTTGTCCCAAGCCCAGCAGGTTAACCCCTTCCTGGCTGAAGCCACTGGCTGAAACCAGGACATCATCCACCCCTCATTCCATGCCATTTACATCATAACCAAAACCAACAAAATCTTTTATACAACATATAACAATTATAATTATGGCAGTAATGAATATACAACAACAAGTTATTTTACAGTCATTATACTACAATTTCTACTTAGTAATTATATTGGTTATTCTCCCCCAAAATCAAATCCCGTTGAGGTACACACCGAACTTCTCCATCTCTCTGCATTACCCACCAGGTACGACCAGGTCCTTGTGCAAAAACAACTCCAGATATGGGTTTGCCTTTGCCCGAAGCAGGGATGACCCAAACTGTCTTTCCCAATATGCTCTTCAGATGCACTACTGGGACTCTATTTCCTTCTACAGTATGTGGAAACTTTGTTTGGACAGGGCCATCCCGATTCGTAGATCCTCTAGAGTTGACTAACCAGGTGGCTTCGGCTAGGTGTGTGTCCCAATGCTTGAATGTTCCAACTCCCATTGCTCTCAATGTAGCTTTTAAAAGTCCATTATATCGCTCAATTTTCCCAGAAGCTGGTGCATGGTACGGAATATGCTCTTTGGCCCAGGTGTCTATTAGGGTGTCCCGGAAGTGAGTCCCGTTGTCTGACTCAATTCTTTCAGGGGTACCATGTCGCCACAGGATTTGCCTTTCAAGGCCCAGGATTGTATTCCGGGCAGTAGCATAGGGCACAGGGTATGTCTCCAGCCAGCCAGTTGTTGCCTCCACCATTGTAAGTACATAATGCTTTCCCTGGCGGGTTTGTGGGAGAGTGATGTAATCAATCTGCCAGGCTTCCCCATATTTATATTTCATCCACCGCCCTCCATACCAAAGGGGCTTTAACCGCTTGGCTTGTTTAATTACAGCACATGTCTCACATTCATGGATGACTTGTGCAATAGCATCCATGGTCAAATCCACCCCTCGATCACGTGCCCATCTATATGTCGCATCTCTCCCCTGATGACCTGAAGTATCATGAGCCCATCGAGCTATGAATAGCTCACCCTTACGTTGCCAGTCTAGATCTACCTGAGCTGCTCCAATCCTAGCGGCCTTATCCACCTGATGGTTGTTTTGATGTTCTTCCGTGGCCCGACTCTTAGGTACATGGGCGTCAACATGACGTACCTTTACGACAAGCTTCTCTACCCGAGCAGCAATGTCTTGCCATAGATCAGCAGCCCATATGGGTTTGCCTCTCCGCTGCCAGTTGTTCTTCTTCCATTGCTGCAGCCATCCCCACAGGGCATTGGCCACTGTTGTGGTTTCACCGGAGCTCGGGACCACGCGTTCAGATTTCCCCCGGAGCGGGGGGGGGGGGGGGGGAAAACCAAAACACCCCGCAGGTTGGGATAAGGGTATTTTTTACTGGAAATAACAGGGGAAGAACAGATAACAATGAACAATACAACCTTTTGCTGAGATGAGCAGTTCAGATCGCGCACTCCCCGTAACGGACACCGCGCCGCAGCCCGCGCAAACCCCAGCCGCGACACAAAGGACCCGAGCTCGCGCCGCGAGTAAAACAAAGCCCGGAGCGGAGAGCACGCTCCCGCCCGGTCCCTGCTGTTCGCGCGCCAACACTGCAACACCCCCTGCTTTTTATACTCGGCATGATGTAACTGGGATGGAATGATCCTATTGGTCAATTTGAGTTACTTGTCCCGAGCCCAGCAGGTTAACCCCTTCCTGGCTGAAGCCCCTGGCTGAAACCAGGACATCATCCACCCCTCATTCCATGCCATTTACGTCATAACCAAAACCAACAAAATCTTTTATACAACATATAACAATTATAATTATGGCAGTAATGAATATACAACAACAAGTTATTTTACAGTCATTATACTACAATTTCTACTTAGTAATTATATTGGTTATTCTCCCCCAAAATCAAATCCCGTTGAGGTACACATCGCACTTCTCCATCTCTCTGCATTACCCACCAGGTACGACCAGGTCCTTGTGCAAAAACAACTCCAGATATGGGCTTGCCTTTGCCCGAAGCAGGGATGACCCAAACTGTCTTTCCCAGTATGCTCTTCAGATGCACTACTGGGACTCTATTTCCTTCAACAGTATGTGGAAACTTTGTTTGGACAGGGCCATCCCGATTGGTAGATCCTCTGGAGTTGACTAACCAGGTGGCTTCGGCTAGGTGTGTGTCCCAATGCTTGAATGTTCCACCCCCCATTGCTTTCAATGTAGCTTTTAAAAGTCCATTATATCGCTCAATTTTCCCAGAAGCTGGTGCATGGTACGGAATATGGTACACCCACTCAATGCCATGCTCTTTGGCCCAGGTGTCTATTAGGGTGTTCCGGAAGTGAGTCCCGTTGTCAGATTCAATTCTTTCAGGGGTACCATGTCGCCACAGGATTTGCCTTTCAAGGCCCAGGATTGTATTCCGGGCAGTAGCATGGGGCACAGGGTATGTCTCTAGCCAGCCAGTTGTTGCCTCCACCATTGTAAGTACATAATGCTTTCCCTGGCGGGTTTGTGGGAGAGTGATGTAATCAATCTGCCAGGCCTCCCCATATTTATATTTCATCCACCGCCCTCCATACCAAAGGGGCTTTAACCGCTTGGCTTGTTTAATTACAGCACATGTCTCACATTCATGGATGACTTGTGCAATAGCATCCATGGTCAAATCCACCCCTCGATCACGTGCCCATCTATAAGTCGCATCTCTCCCCTGATGACCTGAAGTATCATGAGCCCATCGAGCTATGAATAGCTCACCCTTACGTTGCCAGTCTAGATCTACCTGAGCTGCTCCAATCCTAGCAGCCTTATCCACCTGATGGTTGTTTTGATGTTCTTCTGTGGCCCGACTCTTAGGTACATGGGCATCAACATGACGTACCTTTACGACAAGCTTCTCTACCCGAGCAGCAATGTCTTGCCATAGATCAGCAGCCCATATGGGTTTGCCTCTCCGCTGCCAGTTGTTCTTCTTCCATTGCTGCAGCCACCCCCACAGGGCATTGGCCACCATCCATGAATCAGTGTAGAGATAGAGCATTGGCCACTTCTCTCTTTCAGCAATGTCCAGGGCTAACTGAATAGCCTTAACCTCAGCGAACTGGCTTGATTCACCTTTTCCTTCAGTAGCTTCTGCTACTCGTCTTGTTGGACTCCATACAGCAGCTTTCCACATGCGATTCTTTCCCACAAGGCGACAGGAACCATCGGTGAAGAGAGCATATTGCTTCTCATTTTCTGGCAGTGTGTTGTAAGGTGGGGCTTCTTCAGCACGTGTTACCTCCTCATCCTCTGGTGACATTCCAAAATCTTTTCCTTCTGGCCAGTCTGTGATTACTTCCACTATTCCGGGGCGATTGAGATTTCCTATTCGAGCTCGCTGTGTGATTAATGCAACCCACTTGCTCCATGTAGCATCAGTGGCATGATGCGTAGAAGGGACCTTCCCTTTGAACATCCAGCCCAGCACTGGCAGTCGGGGTGCCAGGAGGAGCTGGGCTTCAGTTCCAATCACCTCTGAAGCAGCTCGAACTCCTTCATAGGCGGCCAATATTTCTTTTTCTGTTGGAGTGTAATTGGCCTCTGATCCTTTGTAGCCCCGACTCCAAAAACCCAGCGGTCGACCCCGAGTCTCCCCTTGTGCTTTCTGCCAGAGACTCCAAGTAGGGCCATTCTCCCCCGCTGCAGTGTAGAGCACGTTTTTAATATCTGTCCCTGTCCGGACAGGTCCAAGGGCTACTGCGTGGACTATCTCACGTTTAATCTGCTCAAAGGCTTGCTGCTGCTCAGGGCCCCATTGGAAATCCTTCTTCTTCTGAGTTACATGGTAGAGTGGGCTCACAATGAGACTGTAGTTTGGGACATGCATTCGTCAAAATCCTATAACACCTAAGAAAGCTTGTGTTTCCTTTTTGTTGCTTGGTTGAGGCATAGCTGCAATTGACTTTACTTTGTTTTATGGCAAGGCCAGCCTTTAAGAGGATTTGAATTATCTTTTCTCCTTTCTTAAACAGTTCTTCTGCTGTGTCGCCCCATACAATGATGTCGTCAATGTACTGTAAATGCTCTGGTGCTTCACCCTTTTCCAAAGTGGTCTGGACTAGTCCATGGCAGATGGTGGGACTGTGTTTCCACCCCTGGGGCAGACGATTCCACGTATATTGTGTACCTCTCCAGGTGAAAGTGAATTGTGGCCTGCACTCTGGCGCCAGTGGGATTGAGAAGAAGGCATTGGCAATGTCAATCGTGGCATACCACTTAGCTGCTTTCAATTCCAATTCATATTGGAGTTCCAGCATGTCCGGCACAGCAGCACTCATACCTGGAGTGACTTCATTTAGGCCACGATAATCTACTGTCAGCCTCCACTCTCCATTGGACTTCCGCACTGGCCATATGGGACTATTAAAGGGTGAGCGAGTCCGGCTGATCACTCCTTGACTCTCCAGTTGACGAATCAGGTTGTGGATGGGGATCAGAGAATCTCGGTTGGTTCGGTACTGTCGTCTGTGTACTGTTGTTGTAGCAATTGGCACTTGCTGTTCTTCAACTTTCAACAACCCCACAACAGAAGGATCCTCTGAGAGTCCAGGCAAGTTACACAACTTTTCAATTTCGTCTGTCTCCACAGCAGCTATTCCAAAAGCCCACCGGTACCCTTTTGGGTCTTTGAAATACCCTCTACGGAGATAGTCAATACCTAGAATGCATGGAGCTTCTGGGCCAGTCACAATGGGGTGTTTCTCCCAGTCCTTTCCAGTCAGGCTTACCTCAGCCTCTAGTACAGTCAATTGTTGGGACCCCCCTGTAACTCCAGAAATGCAAACAGGTTCTGTGCCTTTATAATTTGACGGCATTAAAGTACACTGGGCACCAGTATCCACTAGAGCCTTGTACTCTTGTGGGTCTGACGTGCCAGGCCATCGAATCCACACCGTCCAGTAAACTCTGTTATCCCTCTCCTCCACCTGGCTGGAGGCAGGGCCCCTCTATTGCTGCTGATCATACTTGCCGTTCATTGAGTGCATGAAGGACTTGGAGGTTCCCTCAAGAGGATCAGACATATCAGGAGTGTAGATAGGCCTTCTGCTTGGTCGAGGGTTCTGTTCGGTGGTAAATGGTGCACCATTCCTCCTGGTGAAATCTCGACGTGCGATTGTTTTACCTTGCAGCTCATTTACTCGTGCTCGAAGGGCTGAAGTGGGCTGCATATCCCACTTCCTCATGTCCTCCCCTTGGTCAACCAGGAAAAACCACAGTTTACCTCGTGGTGAGTACCCTCGGTTTTCTCCCTCTCGCGATGATGGACGCCTTCTTCCAAAAGCTGCCACACTGCTCTGCAAGGGTCGGGAGCTGTACACATTGTTGTCAAGGCGCTGGACCAGTTTCTCTACTGCTGCGATGACAGAGAGGGAAATATTGTCTTGGTATTTGCGGAGCCTATAAGACACATCGGCTACAGTTGGTAGATCCGTATCTCTCCAGTCTATTGCTGCCAGTGAATTGACGTGCCCTGCTGGTACACTTTGTACAACCTTTCGCCACATGCCTGGGGTGCACGGGACTTCATCAGGATCGTCAGGGAGTTGTGAATTGTTCAAATCATAACTGATTATCTCCCGTACAGCTAATTCTCTAAGGTACTGAACAGCTCTTTCCATATTGTTGCACTTGGGCATATGGCATGTAATGTATTCTTTTATGGGGTACCTTTCCTTCACACTTAACAGTAACCGTTTCCAGAGGCTGAGGATTCCTGTCCTTTTTCCAATGGCTTTATCAATGCCTCCTTCTCTGGCAAGGGATCCCAACTGCTTGGCCTCCCTGCCATCTAACTCCAAGCTATTAGCCCCATGATCCCAGCACCGAAGCAACCAGGTGACAATGGGCTCACTAGGTTGGAGGCTAAAATCCTTTCTAACCTCACGAAGCTCACTCAGGGACAGGGATCGGGTGACAACCTCTGGTTCTGCCTCATCTTGATATCCCCCTGATGGCCCCGGTTGATCATCATCATCAGCTGTTGTACGAACTGATTTTTTTGTGTATTTCCTCTTTTGTACCGGGGCGACAGACACTGGTGGGGATTGTTTCTTTTGATCATCAGTGGTGTCTGCTGTGGGGATTGCAGTAGCTGCAGTGCCAGTTACAGGGGTTGCAGTAGCTGCAGTGCCAATTACGGGGGTTGCCGCAGCTGCAGTGCCAATTACGGGGGTTGCCGCAGCTGCAGAGCCAATTACAGGGGTTGCCGCAGCTGCAGTGCCAATTACAGGGGTTGCCGCAGCTGCAGTGCCAATTACAGGGGTTGCTGCAGTATCTGACAATCTGTTTTCTTCCCCTCCCCGCTGACAGCGCTGTCTGCTATCAAGCAGTGTTTGAGCCCAAGTGGCCAGAGCCCAGCACAGTGCAGTGCTTTGCACCTCCTTGGGAAGCCTACAACAACTTTTTTTCAGAAATGCAGCCATTTTATGAGAGTCATGCAGCTGCTCAGGAGTGAAGCTCCAAGTCATCGGGGGTGAGAAAGTACTTAGGTACTGGCCCATGTCCTGCCCCTCGTGGTTGTCCTGCCCCTTGTGGTTATCCTGCCTTTGGGAAACCTCTTGAGCAGTATTCATAAACCTGCTCTTAATATATGATGAAAACAGGATCAAGTGCAGAAAAACTTCTAGCAGTGTGGCGATAGTTTGCATGTCAAGGTGATGGTGAAAGTTTTAAAAAACTCTCATAAGAGCTGTTATGTTTAGCCCAGAAGGGAAAAAACCAGTGTAGTTCTCTCCCTCTGTGCTCTCACCAAAATGGCCACCACCACCAGCCCCTCTCTGCCCAGGGACTAGACAGGACAGCAAAACCTCATACACTTTCCAGATTAAACTCATGGTCACTAATATAACTGTATCATAAACCATTGTCATAAAGCACACTAGAGCAAAGTATGGGAACAGGCAGGGAAGCTGCAGCCCCGAGATGATACAACATCCTGCCAGGACTGCAAACAGCCTGCGGAGGTTTTTTTCCACAGCCAGGACCACACCTTTGTAAATAATACCCACAGCATCTTAAACAGCATCCTTACAACTTTTACCGTAATTGCAACCGGGTCAGAGTCAGATCTACCGTTATCCCAACATTTCTTGCCCCACGTTGGGCGCCAAAATATGTTGTGTTTTCACCGGAGCCGGGGACCACGCGTTCAGATTTTCCCCAGAGCGGGAGGGGGAAACCAAAACACCAGATCCCCGCAGGTTGGGATAAGGGTATTTTTTACTGGAAATAACAGGGGAAGAACAGATAACAATGAACAATACAACCTTTTGCCGAGATGAGCAGTTCAGATCGCGCACTCCCCGTAACGGACACCGCGCCGCAGCCCGCGCAAACCCCAGCCGCGACACAAAGGATCCGAGCTCGCGCCGCGAGTAAACAAAGCCCAGAGCCGAGAGCACGCTCCCTCCCGGTCCCTGCTGTTCGCGCGCAAACACTGCAACACCCCCTGCTTTTTATACTCGGCATGATGTAACTGGCATGGAATGATCCTATTGGTCAATTTGAGTCACTTGTCCCAAGCCCAGCAGGTTAACCCCTTCCTGGCTGAAGCCACTGGCTGAAACCAGGACAACATGTCTTCGCTAGCTTCTCCAGGCCTGATTATATGGGGGTCAAGACATGCAGAGATAAGTCTGGATGGGTGTAAGGTTCTGGAATTATGCCTTACCAATTTCCAACAGAACCGACACCACCACCCATCCCCCCCCTCTTCTCTCACCTTACCGAACCTCATTCCTAAGACACTGCATCACCACCGGTCAAGGCCCAGGCTTCTATTAGCACACATCAGGAGCCATTGTTCCACTATCAGGAATACACATTGGGAGCCATTCACACATCAGGAGAGCCATTCACACATAGGACATTCTGTCATCCACCCTGGAGCATTCCCACAGGCCAGGTGGAAGCTTGTAGTGAGACAAAGGAGCTATATCCCTATAAAAAGGGGTGCAACAAGAGGGAAAAGTCATTCTTCATTTTCCATCTTCATCCTCATCGAGGGACAAAGGAGGGAAGGTTCTCCTTTTTCTATCTCTACCTCTCCTTTTCACCCCCATTTTCTCTTTCTTTTCCCTCTTTCCCTGTACATTTGTTGTTCCAAATAAAACAATCTTCACCTTGACTCCGTTTCGAGTCTCAATTCTGTTCTCCGAGAATTTAATTAAGAACTTATCACGATAAAACACCTAGTGATTGGACATCACTCAGGGGTTAAGCGCAGCAGCCCCCAGCCACCCAGAGCCATCTGAGGTTCGGTTGGAACGCAAGGGGGTTTAGCCTCTGCCAAACTAAAGTCTTGTCTAGGTTGTGGATCGTGACAATGGGCTACAAGCCCACTCCTCTCAAGATACATTGCTACAATTCCCCCTGTTTGTTTATGGACCAGCCAGACCTTGCGAAATGCATTATCTATCCCATAAGAAAAACACTGTGACATACACAGTAAAAAAACCACTAAGGCAAAAATAATTAACAAAAACATAAGTCCTTATTTAACTAAATCTAAAAGCCATCCTGTACATGGAAAGCCATACTGTAAAACGTGGCAAGCTAAAAACTGCTAATTGGCTACACACACTGTTCACACCAAAATTGTTATAAACGGTCGTGACAGATTTACAAAGTTTCCAAAGAGAATTTATTTGAGCAAGCTATCAAGCAGGCAAAACAGCGCTGAGCGGCCTAGGAGACCCTTGCTCCCTCCAAAGGTGCGCACTTCACCCTGCCAAAGTTCCCGTTTTTATAGTCCAGTAGCTCTGGGTATGCATAGCACATCCTGATAAGCTCCTGTGGCTGCGCATGCTGTTACTGGGGGGTCATCCTGGTCGTCGTGAAGGTCGTGGTCTTCCTCTGCATTGTGGGTCAGTTTCCTTATTTGGTAAAAGAGTGTAAAAGAGTAAGGAGTGCTTGTTGATTCAGCAGGATGTCGCCACTCTGAGATTAGGTATCTTGCCACCTTATCAGGAGGTTGTCTCCTGGGGTTTTGCCCATTAGCAACTCTAACAAAGACACAGGGAGCAAGAGGAGATTTCCCCCCTTCCCCATCTGCTGGTTTGGAAACAAATTCCTTATATTTTTATTACAAAAATAATTATAACGAGTTCTGATAAGCATATCTTATAGCTAAACATTGTTAGTTTACCTTTGATGTCTAAAAGTTATCTGCACACCTGCTGTGTTTACCATTTATTATGGCTGGTTCATGACATGTTCACTTACTTCCAAATACCTTCCCACAACTCCTTGGTTTAAGGCAGCTTGTACCCCTGTCTTCAAGGCCGTCGTCTTTTGAGAATGTGATTACCCAATACCTCTCAGCATGAGTAACTTTCCTGTCTCATGGCTAATTCAAGGCTATTGTCAGGGCCTATGTCTTTGTGAGGAGAGGCAGGCTGCCGGTAGGCCCGCTGTCCTCCTTGACAATTTTTCCCTTTTAGTATTTGTGTTACAAAAACTTCCTGTAGAGATTTCTGCAAGGGCCCTTTGCAGAAAGCTCAACAATCATGGCAGTAAGACAATCACTATAATTGCCAAAACCAATAATCCAGATATGACCATTGACAATATCCATCCTAAAATTTCCCACACATGAAACCAATTGTCCAGTCCAAAGAATATCTCTTTTTTTTTTTTTCTTTGTTTGTTTGGGTTGTTTTGTTTTGGTTTTTGTTGTTGTATCTTTTGTGTTTGATTTATTAATTTTTTGAATGCTCACGTAAATTGACTGAGTGTCCAGACAGGTTCATGCAGCACATGTCATCAAAATCTTGACAGCCATGTCTGAGAGCCAGCAACAAAAAACCAATTGCTGCACGATTCTATAAGGTGGCATGTCTTACAGAATCCACATATATAGCTAAGTGCCTTGATACCTTTGCTGTTGTATTTCTTTGCTTTGTCAATCAGGAATGTCAGGAGTGTAGATAACACCAGCCTCATGTTTTTGTGCAGGCACCCATTGTAATCCGTGATCTGTGGCCACAGCTGTGGCACCCAAACCACTGTGTGCTGTATGCAATCCTGGCAGGATTCTTTACCATCTCAGGGCTGCAGCTCCCATACTTGTTCCTGTACTTCACTTTAGTGTATTTTATGATATCGGTCTATGATACCATAATATCAATGACCATGAGCTTAAGCTGGTACTTGTATGAGGTTTTGCTGTCCTGTCCATTCCTTGGACATTGGGGTTAATAATGGCAGCCGGTATGGTGGGTGCACAGAGGGAAATAACTACAGTGGTTTCTTTTCCTTTGGGCTAAATACAACAGCTCTTATAACGGTTTTTGAAAATTTTCAATATCCCTGGGTTATTCAAACTAGCATTGTGCTAGTATTAGGTTTGTTGCAGGTGGTTCAGTTTTCATTATATATTAAGCACAGGTTTATGAATACCACTCAAGAGTTTTCTCCACGGCTGGATAATCACGAGTGGCAGGGCATGTGGCAGAGTATGTGCAAGTACCTAGGCACTTTCTCACACCCAATGGCTTGGAACTTCACTCCTGAACAGCTACAGGACCCTGATAAAGTGACTGCATATCTGAAAAAAAGTTGCTGTAGGTTTCCCAGAGATGCACAACTTATTGCACAGTGCTGGGCCCTGGCCGCTATCTACCAAACGCTGCTTGGTAGCAGGCATCACTGTCAGGAGGATGGGAAGGAAAACAAACTGGCAGATACTGCAGCTACTGCAACCCCCCATGACCAGCACTGCAGCTGCACCCCCAGGCCTGATTATATGGGGGTCAAGCCATGTGGGAATAAGTCTGGGTGGGCTACTGCCAGAGCCAAAGTTTGCAGACTCAACTCAGATCAATGCAATCAATGCTGAGCTCGTTTATTCAAACACACACAGAGCTTATATAGGTTTCTATATCAGTACACGAGTTATATTACATTGCTATTAGTTATATGCTCTGTTCACCTGCCTGACGTGCGTCTCACTATTGCTAACAATTGGTTAAAGCTATGCAGTCACGTTAGTCCTTATAAGGCAGCTGTTAACATTTTTGCAGTTTCTTATTTCACAAGCTTGTTTCTCACAAGCTCCTGTTCACACAGACATCTGCTCTCCTGTTACTGCATTCCAATCTTCACTAGCTTCCCCTGTTAGCAGTCACAATCACAAAGAACTTATCTACACAGAGCAGATAAGCAGGCACTTCTTTTATTCCAGCACTGGGGAACACGGGGGATAATTCCACCCAAGGCGTGTTCACCCAAAGGTACAAAGCAGAACATATTTATACAACTTTTAACAATAGATAATTGCACAAAATGCTCACTTAGCTTGACCTTTACAATCATAGGCTATTGATTGCTTCACTTAATCTGTATTCTTATTCTATAAAAATCATTTGTTAGCTATGCTGATTATTTTAAATACAAAGGGGGGAGGGTATTGATTAGCATATTCATGTTATTTCCTGGAAATCAGTATAATATGTTAATGTCCTTTGGGTATGCATAGTTCTGTTGAGTGGGGGTCCTCTCGTGGTCATCAAAAGTCTTCCTCACTGTGTCTGCGAGCAAACCCCATTCTTGCACAAGCTTATCTCATCTTCATCTGTTCTTTTGTAACTGCAGTTTCTTCATATACTTACTGTTTTAACTCAAGGTCCATGACTGGTACCCATTGTTTTAATCCAAGGTCCATAGAGATCTTCCATAGTGATAAAGACACAACATTTTATTCCTAAAAGTTCTAGTGTACAGTATATTCTCTTACTATTACGGTTCAATAAATCAAATATAATCAATTATTTCTAACACCCCAGGCCTGATTATATTAGGGCATTAACGAGTCTGGTTGGGCCACAAGCACACTCCTCACAAGATACATTGCTACATCCTGGAGTGCCATGTCTACATATATTTTGAATGTTTCCAGAGATGGTGACTCCACCACCTCTCTGGGCAGCCTGACCACTGTTTCAGTGAAGAATTTATTCCTAATATCCAATCTAAACCTCCCCTGATACAACTTGACACCATTTCCTCTTACCCTATTACTAGTTACTCGGGAGACCAACCCCCATTTCACTATAACCTCCTTTTAGGTAGACAAAGTCTGAACAACCCCAGTTCCATCAGCTGCTCCTCATAAGACTTGTGCTCCAAACCCTTTATCAGCTTTGTTGCCCTTCCCTGGGCTCACCTCAATATCCTTCTTGGACACTGACCATTTGTGGTGGTTTGGCCCAGACTGGAGGCCAAATGCCCACCAAGCCGCTTGCTCACTCCCAGAGGAGAAAGAGGCAGAGCCACCATGGGTTGGGATAAGGACAGTTTACTGCCAAATATCAAAGTGAATACAGAACAATAATGGCTTGTTACACAAACACCAAGTGCTAACACAGAGTACCTTATTGAACAATTACAGAGAGCTGCCCGATGGCAAGAACCAACCGATCCAATGTCCCAGCCATACTCCAACTGTCCTAGAGGCAAAAAACAGCCTTCACCCTTCCCCAACCAGCTGCTTTTATAGGCAAGTGGTGTCAGGTGGTGTGGAAAACAGCTCTGGCTAACTCAGCTCACCTGGGCTGACTCAGCTCACCTGTGTTGGCTGATTGGGAAGGTCAACCCTGGCCTGGCCAGAACTAGGACATTATCCACCCCTTTTTCCACACCATCTACATCATGCCCAGATCTTATATTTCAGCGTATTGGGGAGTTTCATAACATCATTTACCTATTATGTAAAATCATCTGCCATGGACTGATTTTATACACCAAGAATTTTGTGCCTATCCTCACCTAGAATTAAATCCCCTTGGGGTACAAACTGGATTTCCCCATCCTTTTGCATCACCCACTAAGTGCACCCAGGTCCTTGAGCAAAAACAATCCCACAAATGGGTTTGCCTTTGCATGAAGCAGGAACAACCCACACTGTTTACCCCAACAGGTTTCTCATGTGCACTACAGGGACTTTATCCCCCTCCACAGTCTGTGGAACTTTTGATTGGGCTGGGACAGCTCGATTGGTAGATCCCCTAGAATTAACTAGCCGTGTGGCTTTGGCTAAATGCATATACCATTTTTTTAGGGTTCCACCACCCATTGCTTTAAGAGTAGCTTTTAACAGTCCATTGTACCTCTCAATCTTCCCGGAGGCTGGCACATGGTAGCGTATATGATATACCCATTCAATGCCATGTACTTTGGCCCAGGAGTCTATAAGATTATTCCGGAAATGGGTTCCATTATCTGACTCGATTCTTTCTGGAGTGCCATGTCGCCAGAGGACTTGCTTCTCAAGATCCAGGATGGTGTTCCAGGCGGTGGCATGGGTCACAGGATAAGTTTCTAGCCAGCCGGTGGTAGCTTCTACAGTTGTGAGCACATACCGCTTGCCTTGGCGTGTCTGCAGGAGAGTGATGTAATCAATCTGACAGGCCTCTCGATATTTGTATTTCAGCCATCGTCCTCCATACCACAGAGGTTTTAACAGCTTGGCTTGCTTGATCGAGGCACATGTTTCACATACATGGATGACCAGCAGGCTATAAATAATTCACCCTTACGTTGCCAATCGAGGTCTATTTGAGCCACTTAAATCTTAGCAGCCGGATCAACTTGCCGGTTGTTATGATGTTCTTCAGTGGCTCGGCTCTTGGGTATGTGTGCATCTACATGCTGCACTTATACAGTTAGGTTCTCTAACTGGACAGAGATGTCTTGCCACAATGGAGCAGCCCAGATGGGTTTGCCTCTGCGCTGCCAGTTGCTTTGTTTCCATCGCTGCACCCACCCCCACAGGGCATTGGCTACCATCCAGGGGTCAGTATAGAGGTACAATTTTGGCCACTTTTCTCGTTTGGCAATGCTTAAAGCCAGCTGGATGGCTTTAACCTCTGCAAACTGACTGGACTCACCTTCTCCTTCAGCAGCCTCTGCAACTTGTCGTGTGGGGCTCCATACAGCAGCTTTCCATCTCCGATGTTTGCCAACAAGACGACAGGACCCATTGGTGAACAGGGCACATTTTTTCTTTTTTTCTGGCAGTTCATGACACAGAGGGGCTTCTTCAGCACGCGTCACCTCCTCCTCTGGTGATATACCAAAATCTTTGCCTTCTGGCCAATCTGTGATGACTTCCAGGATTCCGGGGCAATCGGGGTTTCCTATTCGAGCCTGCTGCGTGATAAGTGCGACCCATTTGCTCCATGTAGCATCAGTGGCATGGTGCGTGGATGGGGCTTTTCCTTTGAACATCCAGCCCAGTACTGGTAGTCGAGGTGCCAGAAGGAGCTGGGCTTCAGTCCCAATCACTTCTGAAGCGACTCGAACCGCTTCATATGCAGCCAGTATTTCCTTTTCTGTTGGTGTATAACAAGCCTCGGATCCTCTGTAGCCCCGACTCCAAAACACCAGCGGTTGACCTTGAGTCTCCTCTGGTGTTTTCTGCCAGAGACCCAGGTAGGGCCATTCTCCCCGGCTGGGGTGTTGAGCACATTTTTTACACCTGGCCCAGTCCGGACAGGCCCAAGGGCTACTGCATGGACTATCTCGTTTGATCTGTTCAAAAGCTTGTCATTGCTCAGGGCCCCACTGGAAATCATTCTTCTTCCAAGTTACATGATAGAGAGGACTGACAATTAGACTATAGTTGGGGATATGCATTCGCCAGAAACCCAGAGTGCCTAAGAAAGTCTGTGTCTCCTTTTTGTTGGTCGGAGGAGACATTGCTGCTATTTTATTAATAACATCCATGGGGATCTGACGACGCCCATCTTGCCATTTTATTCCTAAAAACTGAATTTCCTGAGCGGGTCCCTTAACCTTACTTCGTTCAATGGCAAAGCCAGCTTTTAGCAGGATCTCAATTATTTTCTTTCCTTTCTCAAATACTGTATCTGCAGTGTTGCCCCATACAATGATGTCATCAATATACTGCAGGTGCTCTGGGGCTTCACCCTGCTCTAATGTAGACTGTATCAGTCCATGGCAGATGGTGGGGCTGTGTTTCCACCCCTGGGGCAGTCGATTCCAGGTGTACTGGATTCCCTTCCAAGTGAAAGCAAACTGTGGTCTTCACTCTGCCGCCAAAGGAATCAAGAAAAAAGCATTTGCTATGTCAATCGTGCCATACCACTTGGCTGCTTTTGACTCCAGTTCATACTGGAGTTCCAACATATCTGGCACTGCAGCACTCATAGGTGGCATGACTTCATTCAGGCCACGATAGTCCACTCTCACACTGGACTTCTCCATCCTTTCGCATCAACCACCAAGTACACCCAGGCCCCTGAACAAAAGTAATCTCACAAATGGGTTTGCCTTTGCCTGAACCAGGAATAACCCAGACTGTCTTCCCCAACTGGTTTTTCATGCATACTACAGAGACTTTAATCCCTTCTACAGTCTGTGGGAGTTTTGTTTGGGCTGGGACAGCTTGATTGGTAGATCCCCTGGAATTGACTAGTCATGTAGTTTTGGCTAAATGCATATGCCAGTTTTTAGGGTTCCACCACCCAATGCTTTTAGCACAGTTTTAACAGTCCATTGGACCTCTCAATTTTCCCAGAGGCTGGTGCATGGTGGGGTATATGATATACCCATTTGATTCCATGTACTTTGGCCCATGTGTCTCTGAGATTATTCCAGAAATGAGTTCCATTGTCCAACTCAATTTTTTCTGGAGTGTCATGTCATCAGAAGACTTGCTTCTCAAGACCCAGGATGGTGTTCCAGGAGTGGCAATGGGGCACACGATAAGTTTCTAGCCAGCCGGTGGTAGCTTCTATCATTGTGAGCACATACTGCTTGCCTTGGCGTGTCTGTGTGAGAGTTATGTAATGGATCTGCCAGGCCACTCGATATTTGTATTTCAGCCATCGTCCTCCATACCACAGAGGTTCTAACCACTTCGCTTGCTTGATCAAAGTACATGTTTCACATTCATGGATGACCTGCGAGATAGTGTCCATGGTCAAATCCACCCCTCGATCATGAGCCCATCTATATGTGGCATCTCTTCCTTGATGGCCTGAGGTGTCATGGGCCCAGTGAGATATAAATAATTCGCCCTTATGTTGCCAGTCGAGGTCTACTTGAGCCACTTCAATCTTAGCAGCCTGATCGACCTACTGGTTGTTTTGATTTTCTTCAGTGGCTCGACTCTTGGGTATGTGGGCTGCTGCGATTAAGAGACGGGACACAGCTTGATGCAAGGTAATTGTCATTTTATTGTAGCAAATCACAAGTTTATATACTTTGCAAAGCCCACGTGTGCCTTAGTTTCATTGGAGCACAGAAGCCATTCTTACATTTACTATTTGCTGATTGGTTTAAAAATACTTACGAACATTATTAGAAAAAGCAGCTTAGGCCTAATCACACAACCTTTACACATATTCTGTTTTTTGTTTCTTAAAGCATGTTTTGTTCTCCCTTTCAAGGCTGACCAGGTCCTGTTATCCTGCCTCTGGTGTCTCTGGTGTCAAGATGTCTCGCGTCCCAGCATTCTTTCATCCCTTATCAACCAGTTCTTTGTTATTTTGACTCTCCCAGGGTTTGTGTCCAACAAACCAGCACGTTTGTGTCCGATAGCTGCAAAGTGCTGGAACTTCTACCTGACTCTTTCAGGCCTTGTGCTACAATGGGCATCTACATGACACACTTTTACAGTTAGGTTCTCTAACTGGGCAGAAATGTCTTGCCACAGTGGAGCAGCCCAGATGGGCTTGCCTCTGTGCTGCCAGTTGCTCTGTTTCCATTGCTGCAACCACCCCCACAGGGCATTGGTCACCATCCAGGAGTCAGTATAGACGTATAATTTCAGCCACTTTTCTCGTTTGGCAATCTTTAAAGCCAGCTGGATGGCTTTTACCTTTGCAAACTGGCTAGATTCGCCTTCTCCGGTAGATTCTGTAACTTGTTGTGTAGGACTCCATGTGGCAGCCTTCCACCTCTGATGTTTACCAACAATGGAACAGGACCCATCCGTGAACAGGTCATATTTTTTCTTCATTTCTGGCAGTTCACTCTACAGAGGGGCCTCTTCAGCATGCATCACCTCCTCCTCTGGTGATATTCCAAAATCTTTGCCTTCTGGCCAGTCTGTGATTGCTTCCAGGATTCCTGGGCGATTGGGGTTTCCTATTTGAGCCTGCTGCTTCATTAGCGAGACCCACTTGCTCCATGTAGCATGCATAGTGTGGTGCACAGAAGGGGCCTTCCCTTTGAACATCCAGCCCAGCACCGGCAGTTAGGGTGCTAGTAGTGTTGGGGAAGACAGCAGGCCTGCTAACAGCCTAGCTCTCTTCTCCCAAGATTTAGGTCCCGACAATATTCTTCTGTTCCCATGAGACAGGAAAAGTTACTCAGGCAGAGAGGATCTTTATAATCACATTCTCAAAACACAGCGACCTTGTTGATAGGGGTACAGGCCACCCTAAACCAAGAAGCAGTTATGGGAAGGTATTTGGGAGTAACAGAACATGTTAGGAACCAACCATAACAAGATGGTCAAAACAGCAGGTGTGCGGATGCTTTTAGGTATTAAAGGTAAACTAAGGATGTTTAGCTATAAGATAGGCTTATCAGAACTCGTTATATTTACTAACCAATCAATACGGTGTGAACAGAGTGTGTAACCAATTAGCAGTTTTTTAGCTTGCCATGTTTGCAGTAAGAAAGGTATATAATCTGTGTGATTTCACCTAATAAAATGGATGGATGGCTTCCTGGCTTCCTGGCTTCATAGCTTCACCTAAAATTCATATATTGAATTGCGTGTTGTTCTGTGCTGGACAACACAAGTAGAAGCTGGGCTTCAGTTCCAATCACTTCCAAAGCAGATCATACCCCTTCATATGCTGCCAGTATTTCCTTTTCTGTTGGAGTGTAATGGGCCTCGGATACTCTGTAGCCCCAACTCCAAAAGCCAGCGGTCAGCCTCAAGTCTCCCCTGCTGTTTTCTGCCAGTGACTCCAGGTAGGGCCATTCTCCTTGGCTGTTTTGTAGAGCACATCCTTTACATCCAGTCCTGTCCAGATGAGCCCATGGGCTACTGCATGGACTATCTCCTATTTGATCTGTTTGAAGGGTTGTCACTGATCCCTGTTGGGATCTGATGATGCCCATCCTGCCATTTTATTCCTAAAAACTGGATTTCTTGAGCAGGTCCTTTGACTTTAGTTTGTTTGACGGCAAAAACAGCTTTCATTAGAATTTGGATTCTTTTCTTTCTGTTCTCAAAAAATTCCTCTGCTGTGTTGCCCCATACAATGATGTCATCAATATACTGGAGGTGCTCTGGGGCTTCACCCTGTTCTAATGCAGGCTGAATCAGCCCATGGCAGATGGTGGGACTATGTTTCCACCTCTAGGGCAGACAATTCCAGGTGTCCTGGATTCCCTCCCAAGTGAAAGCAAACTGTGGCCGGCACTCTGCCATTAAAGGAATTGAGACAAAAACATTTGCAATGTCAGTTGTGCCATACCACTTTGCTGCTTTTGACTCCAGTTCATACTGGAGTTCTAGCATTTTCAGCACAGCAGCACTCAAAGGAAGCATGACTTCATTCAGGCCACGATAGTCCACTGTCAGCCTCCACTCTCCATTGGACTTCCGTATTGGCCATATTGGATTGTTGAACAGTGAGGGGGTTATACCAATCACTGCCTGACTATCCAGTTAATGAATCAGTTTCTGAATGGGAATCAGGGAGTCTCTGTTGGTGCGGTATTGTTGCCTGTGCACTGTCACGGTAGGAATGGGTAACCACTGTTCTTTGACCTTTAGCAGCTCCACAACTGAAGGGTCTTCTGACAGTCCAGGCAGAAGAGACAGTTGTTCATTTTCTTCTGTCTCTAAGGCAGCTATTCCAAAAGCCCATCAGTAGCCTTTTGGGCCTTTTGAAATACCCTCTCCGGAGGAAGTCTATGCCCAGGACACATGGAGCATCTGAGCCAGTAACGATGGGCTGTTTTTCCCAGTTAGACTCACTTCAGCTTCTAGTAGAGTCAACTGCTAGGATCCCCCGTCACTCTGGAAATGTAGATGGGCTCTGACCCTTCATAGTTTGATGGTATTAGAGTACACTGGGCACCAGTGTCTACTAGTGCTTGGTACTTCAGTCGATCTGATGTGCCAGATCATCGAATCCACACAGTCCAATAGATCCGATTATCCCTTTCCTCCATGTGTATGGAGGCAGGGCCCCTCTAATCTTGCTCATCGTATTTGCTGTTTACTTCTTGCAAAAAAGACTTAGAGGTTCCTTCAAGAGGACCAGAGGTACAATTACAATCACACAGTCTGGTGGGCTGCCTACTGGAAACTGGCGCAGCATTCTTTGCAGCTCATTCACTCAGCTTGGAGGACTGAGGTGGGTTTCCCATCCCACCTCCTCATGTCTTCACCATGGTCGCACAGATAGAACCACAGGATGCCTCATGGGGTGTACTTTTTTATTAACTCTTTCTGGAACAGGGGAAAGCCTACTCCTGATGGCTAAAATCATGGTCTGCGCAGGTGGGCAGTAGGACAAATTTTCTTCAAGAGTCCCTGGACCTTCTGGAACAGTTTCTCCACAGCTGAGACGAGGGAGGAAGAAAGAATTTCTTTGAGTTGGCCAGCCACCTCAACCACTGTTGGTGCTTCTTCCTTTCCCCAGTCTATTATGGCCAGTCTATTATTGGCATATGATGCTGGTGCACTCCACACAAACTTATGCCACATGGGTCGGGAACACTGGACTTCATCAGCATCAGTAGGCAGCTGTAAATCATCAGAATCATAGTAAACCATCTCTCACATAGTTAACTTCGTCATATACTGGATACTTCGCACCATGGTTGTTCACTTGCCTGCCCAACACACATCTTCAATGAATGGGAACCTTTCCTAATTAATAGGAAGCCTCCAGAGACTGAGGGCTTGGGACTCTTTTTCAATTGTTCTGTCAGTGCCTCCTTCTCTGGACAGGGATCCCAACTGCTCAACCCCCCTGCCTTCTAATTCCAGGCTGCTGGCTCCATTGTCCCAGCATCATTATTGCCAGGTAATGATGTGCTCCCCTGGAAGGCAGCTGAAATCTGTTACACATGATGGAGCCCTATGTGATGATTTGACCCTGGCTAGAGGCCAGATGCCCACCAAAGTTGCTCTATTACTCCCCTTTTCAGCTGGACAGGGGAGAAAATAGATATTGAGAGGCTTAAGAGTCGAGATAAGGACAGGGAGAGATCCATGCCAATTACATCATGCTCAGCATAAAAGGGGGAGCTGGTGGGGGGAGGAGCACACAGCTCCAGGAGGCACGATTTTGGGGACAGTCCAGTTTTTGGGATGGCTCTGAGCTGTATGGTTTGGTGAGAAACTGCATTGTGTATCGCCAGTTCCATATAATTTACTATAAAGTCCTGTTATTATTATATCTATCTCTCTGCTATCCCAGTAAACCATCCTTATCCCAACCCATGAGGTTTTGGTTCCTTGGGTTTTTCTTCTTCCTTCCCTCTACCCCTCCCTCACCCCCCACCCCACCACCTCCTTTTAAAGAACAAGGTGCTTGGCTATCAGCTGGGGCAAAACCATGACACACCTGTCGTTCACCAGGATCCCCAGGTCCTTCTCCACAGAGCTCCTCTCCAACAGGTCATCCCCACAGCCTGTACCAATTCAAACGGTTATTCCTTCCCAGGTACAAGACTCTACACTTGCTTTTATTAAACCTTATCTGGTTTCTTACTGCTCAGCTCTCCAGCCTGTCCAGGTCTTGCTGAATGGCAGCGCAGTATTCCTGCATGTCAGCCACTCCTCCCAGCTTTGTATCATCAGCGTACTTGCTGAGAGCAGACACTATTCCCTCATCAAGGTCATCCATGAAGATATAAAACAAGACTGAACCCAACACCGACCCCTGGTGTCTCCAGTCAGACTCTGCTCCACTGATCACCACCCTCTGAGCTCAGCCCAACAGCCAGTTCTCAACCCACCTCAATGTCCACTCATCTATCCCATACTCTCTCAACTTTGCTATCAGAATGTCATGGGAGACAGTATCAAAAGTCTTGCTCAAGTCAAGGTAGATGACATCCACTGCTCTCCCTCCATCTACCCAGCCAGTGATGACATCATAGAAGGCTACAAGGTTGGTTGAACATGATCTCCCCTTGGTGAATTCATGCTGACTACTCCTCATGACCGACTTCTCTTCCAATTGCTTAGAGGTGGCATCCAGAACAAGCTGTTCCATCACCTTTCCAGGGACAGAGGTGAGACTGACTGGCCTGATTTCTTATTCATAGAGATGCAACAATCCTGAGCTTGGAAGAAGTGCTGTTTAAATGCAAACCAGCTCTCACAGGCCCCCTCACCTTCTAACAGTGTAGCCCATGAAATAGCTCCTATTAGGTCCCAGAAGAGATCAAAGTTTGCTCTTCTAAAGTTCAGGGTAGCAATCCTACTTTTTGGTTTGCTTCTTCCACTCAGGATCTTGAACTCCATCATCTCATGGTCCCAAGCTGCCCCTGACCTTCACTACCCTAACAAGCCCATCCTTATTGGTAAGAACAAGATCCAGTTTATTTCCCATGCTGCGTGCATTATTATACAGACACTTCAGGGTGGCAGCAGGTACAGGTATCCCTAAAGGGATGCAAGAAGTTTTCGGGCAGGGAATAGGCAACGGTACCTCTTCTGAGGAATCCTCACAAAATCCTACAGGACAATCCACAGAATTTTCCCTGATGTCACCTAGAACAACATACCTAAGCTCATCACTGTCCCATTGACCTCTACCCTCTTCCCCCATCAACTCTGGCCGAAACCTCTGAACTACTTGCTCATCCCCAGCCAACATCATGTTCCCTTCCCCCTTCTTACCTAGTTTAAAGCCCTGTCAATGAGCCCCACCAACTCTTGGGCCAGGATCCACTTTCCCCTGAGAGACAGGTGAGACCCGTCCACAGCCATCAGGCCAGGTGCTGAGTAAACCATCCCATGGTCAAAGAACTCAAAGTTCTTGTGGCAGCACTAGCCTTTCAGCCACTTGTTCAAATCCTGGGTTCTCCTAGCCCGCTCCAAATCCCTCACCCCACCAGCAGGGATAGAGGAAAATATTACTTGCACTCCCCCTCCCTCAACAAAGCACCCTAGATCCCCGAAGTCTCTTTTGATAGCACGCAAGCTACCCTGAGTGACAACATCACTTCCTGCCTGAACTATCAGTAATGGGTAGTAATCAGAGGAATGTACTAGCCCTGGAAGCCTTCTGGTGATGTCCCTGACCCAGGCCCCTGGGAGGCAGCACACCTCCCTACAGGTTGGGTCAAGTCTGCATATGGGGCCCTCCATTCCCCTGAGAAGGGAATCACCTACCACAATTACCCTTCTTTCTTTCCTGGCAGAGGCACCCTTAAGGCATGCAGTCGGCCACCTCGCTGTAGGCACCTGCTTCCTCTTAGGCAGAGGGTCTTCCTTCACCTCAATTTCCAGGGCCCCAAACCTATTGCTTAGGGGAACCTAAGGGAGTGGGGTAGGTCGGTAGGCAGGCAGGCCGGCAGGGGGTGCACCTACAACACTGTGCCAAGACTATCTTCCAACCCTCCCCACCACTCAGGTCTCTTTGTCTGTCTGCCTGTCTCTTTCTTTCTTTCTCTCTCTATTTGTCTCTGTCTCTCTTTCTTGGACACACAGACGGACAGACACACTCACACACCCCCTCCCCCTCCCCTCCCACTTTTTTGCCCTCACAGTCCTGTGCTCAGCTTTGCCACTTTCAGAAAGAGCCCCTCAGTAACTCCATTGAGGTTGCAGTTACTCTGGATTTTAAACTGCTGCCATCACTCTTAGCTCCACCTGCTGGTTATAATCTTGTTGTCTTTGATCACCTGGATGTAGTATTTTAATACCGATCTGCTGTATGTACTCATTGCAGTGGTGCTTGTTACTTCTGGGAGTGAGCTCCAATTCCTTATTTTACCATACTGTGTGATATCAGCCTATAGTATAACATCAGTGATCACGAGGGGGGTTCTGGCCAGTATCTACCAAGACCTGGCCACTATTTGCCAAGTCCCAGCCACTATCTACCAAATGCTGTGCAGCGCCATCACGGAGAAAAGAGGAGAAATAGATCCAAAGGCACAGCAGCCACCACAACCCCCACAGCAGACACCATGGCTACTGCAACTCCCACAGCAGGCGCCACGGCTACTGAAACCCCCGCCACAAGCACCGCAGCTACTCAACCCCCCACAACAGGTACTACGGCTACTCAAACCCCCCAAACGGGCAGGGCAGCTACCACAACCCCCACCATGGTCACTGCAGCTACTCAAACCCCCACAACAGGTGACGTACGGAAATAGACTCTATAACTCGAAAGTTATAAAGTAGGTATGTTTATTGCACGCAGGGGCACGAGGGATCGCTCCACCACAAACGTGCACACCCGAGCAGCGAAACCATCCCATACTTATACAATCAAACAATGAATATTCAATTAACGCCTATACATATTAATTACCTACCCCCGCCTACTCTTGCTTCACATGCTAATTAGCTTATCAGTCCTTCGCGCTTGCGCAGATCCTTAAAAAAATTGTGGGCAAGGGTCTCAGGTGGTCTTTGGGAGGAAGGCTCCGAGTCTACCTCATGACGTACTTTTCACCCTTTGCCTGGAATGTGCTGGTCTTGATGTTTGCAACGTTCTTATCGGTCTGAGGTAGCGTATGACCTTGTTGACTGTCTGCTTTCCTCGGAATGTGCTGGTCCTAGTCGTACATCAAGTCCTTTATCAGTCTCCTGTTTCTTTTATTGAGACGGAGATGACGGGGATGGGTACCTATTATTCCATCCTCCAGTCCTGTCCCTTTATCTTTATCTTATCCTGGAAAGTACAAGGCTTTCAAGCTGTTCTACATCATTGTCTAGCTATGCAAGAGTTGTCTTCCCTAATTGTGCTATACTATACATGTACTGTGATTCTATACCCCGGATCAATTCTATAATTCTATATTCTCGGATCACAGGTACTGTGTCTACCTCGAATCCTACAATGGCCACCATGGCTACTCAAACTATGATGACAGTCAGTAAAGATGAGCTAAAAGACCAACCCATATCAACAAAGTCACCCCTATACAGAAGAGGAAATACACAAAGAAATCAGTTCAGGTAGTGAAGGATTATGATGATGAACTGGGACCATCCCAGAAACAGGAGGAAGAGGCAGAACCAGAGGTTGAAACCGATCCCTGACCCTGAGTGAGCTGCGAGAGGTGCAAAAAGATTATGGCCGCCATCCAAGTGAGCACATTATCTCTTGGCTGCTCTGATGCTGGGATAACTGGGTCAAACTGGTCTAGTGACTTTCTATGTCAGTTTCTCCTCCAGGAGTTAGTGAGCAGTATGAGGTGCTCAGACACTGCTTGGGGCTGAACCACCACAATGCCTGGAAAGAATACAGGGATGCTGTTCGGATTTGCAGAGACAGGATCAGGAAAGCCAAGGCGCAGATGGAACTGAACTTGGCGAGGGATGTTAAAAACAAAAAGAAGGAATTTTACAGGTACGTTGGCCAGAAGAGACAGGCCAAAGAGAGCGTACCCCCTTTGAAAAATGAGATAGGAGAATTGGCAGCAACTGATGTGGAGAAGGCTGAGGTACTGAAAGAGTTCTTTGCCTCAGTCTTCTCTGGCAGCCAGGATTCTCATGATTCTCAAATCCCAGAACCTTGCATCCCTGGGCCGCTAGGCGGGAACTGGGGGAGTAAATCCCCCCCCACTATAAGGGCAGAGCATGTCCGAGACCACCTCATGAGACTGAATGTCTACAAGTCTATGGGGCCGGATGACATGCATTCCCGGGTCCTGAAGGAGCTGGCTGATGTGGTTGCCGAGCCGCTCTCCATCATATTTGAAAAGTCGTGGCTGTCAGGAGAGGTCCCCAGAGACTGGAAAAAAGGTCATGTCACTCCCATTTATAAGAAAGGGAACAAGGAAGACCCAGGGAATTACAGGCCGGTGAGCCTCACCTCTGTGCCTGGGATGATCATGGAAAACATCCTCCTGGATGACATGCTGGAGCACATGAGGGAAGAGCGTGTGATCCGGGACAGCCAGCACGGCTTCACCAAGAGAAGGTCATGCCTCACCAATCTGGTTACTTTCTATGATGGAGTGACAGCATCAGTAGATAAAGGGAAGGCAACTGATGTCATCTACCTGGATTTGTGCAAGGCCTTTGACACAGTCCCTGTTGTGGTTTATACCTCAGCGGAAAACTGAGGCCACAAAGGTCAGACCAAAAAGCCCCCCTACCTCTTTAAGAGGTGGAGGATGGGCGAACGAAGGAGCTGCAGAGCCAGAAGAAAAAAAAAACCACAGGCTTGCAAGGTTAGGATAAGGATAGTTTACTAAACAACAGGGAAAAGTATGAAAACAACTAACTACAGTGCTATTATATACAGTGCAAACCTCTCCCCACACTATGTCATTTGAGCCGTGCCCGAACCGATTCAGATTCAGATTCCCGAACGCAGCACTCCCCGAGCCCAGCACCCCCGAGCACCCCCCTCACCACCACCTGCCACGCCGATCCCCAAAGAGAGAGAGAGAGCAACCGGAACTCCCACACGCCTGCTCAAACCAGCACTTCCCGTGCCCGGAGCAGATTCTGATAGGTCCGGAGTCTCCCCCGGAACTGGCACTGCGGCTGCCCAGACCGGGACTTCCTGTGCCTGGGTCCGGAGTCGCCCCTGCAAAGGGGCGGGGGGGCAGCCTGTCGGATCATGATGCAATTGGTATGGAATACTCTCAGGGCTAACACAGCCTGCTGCTGGGCTGAACCCAGGACATTATCCACCCCTTATTCCATACCATTTACATCATGAGCAGGACCAGCAACCTTCTTTGGGTCCAGGGAGTCTCTCGCATCCACACACATGCATGTACACATGCACACGCATGTATGTGCGTATAGATTCAGTCTGTGGACGTTTCCTCCGAGTCTGTCGGTTTCATTCAGTCCACGATTCTCAGGCTCACTGGTCCCTCTGTCACAAGAGTCTCTCAGGGTATGAAGAGTCATATGTGCCACTGGATCGTTGAATGCTGTATCTCGGGCTCTCGAACACTTCACCTGGCATGATCCATGCTCAAAGTCCATGGGTCAGAGGTGTTTATTACAAAAGAGAAAAGAAAGAGTTCTTGGGAGGCTGGTCTTCACTCCATCATCACGGCACCGATGACCCTAGCTGTAATGTCATCAATATATTGAAAGTGCTCTGGGGCTCCATCCTTTTCTAATGTACTCTGGATTAGTCCATGACAGATGGTGGGACTATGTTTCCACCCCTGGGGCAGACGATTCCATGTGTATTGGACACCTCTCCAGGTGAAAGCAAACTGTGGCCTGCACTCTGGTGCCAGTGGGATTGAGAAGAAAGCATTTGCAATGTCAATTGAGGCGTACCACCTGGCTGCCTTTGATTCCAGTTCATACTGGAGCTCTAGCATGTCCGGCACAGCGGCACTCATATTTGGAGTGACTTCATTTAGGCCACGATAATCTACTGTCAGCCTCCACTCTCCGTCGGACTTCTGCACTGGCCATATGGGACTGTTAAATGGTGAGTGGGTTCGGCTGATCTCCAGTTGACGAATCAGTTTATGGATGGGGATCAAAGAATCCCGGTTTGTACGATACTGCCGCCTGTGCACTGTCGTCGTAGCAATTGGCACTCGCTGTTCTTCGACCTTCAACAACCCCACAACAGCTGGATCTTCCGAAAGTCCAGGCAAGGCACACAGCTGTTCAGTTTCTTCAGTCTCCACAGCAGCTATTCCAAAGGCCCACCGGTATCCTTTAGGGTCTTTAAAATACCCTTTACGGAGATAGTCCATACCTAAAATGCACAGAGCTTCTGGGCCAGTCACAATGGGGTGTTTCTCCCAGTCCTTTCCAGTTAGGCTCACCTCAGCCTCTAGCACAGTCAACTTTTGGGAGCCCCCTGTGACTCCAGAAATATAAACAGATTCTGTCCCTTCATAATTTGATGGCATTAGAGTACACTGAGCACCAGTATCCACTAGAGCCTCATACTCTTGTGGGTCTGATGTTCCAGGCCATCGGATCCACACAGTCCAATAAGTCCGATTATCCCTCTCCTCCACCTGGCTGGAGGCAGGGCTCCTCTATTGCTCCTGGATAGAAACTGGTGCAACATTCCTCTTGGCAGAACCTCGTGCATTTGCTCTACCTTGCAACTCCTTTACTCGTGCTTGGAGGGCTGAAGTGGGCTTCTTATCCCACTTTCTCATGTCCTCTCCATGATCACGCAGGTAAAACCACAGTTTGGCTCGGGGTGTGGCTCGTGGCGTGTACCTGCTGTGTTCTCTCTCTTGGGACGATGGATGACTTTTCCGGATAGCTGCAACATCGCTCTGTACAGGTTGGGAGTCGGCCATGTGTTCATCAAGTTTAAGTTTAACCAGTTGCTCTACTGCTGCAATGACAGAGTGTGCAACGTTGTCTTGATAAGTCCGGAGTCGGCGGGTCACTTCATATACAGTTGGTGGAAACATCTCATCGTATTCCATCACTGCCAGTGAATTCGTGTGCCCTGGTGGTGCACTTCGTATGACCTTACGCCACATGTCTGGGGTGCATCGGACATCATCAGGATCATCAGGGAGCCTTCTGTTGTCCGACTCATAATAAATCAACTCTCGTACAGCTAATTCTCTTAGGTACTGGATAACTGTCTCTATGCTGTCGCTCTTGGGTTTCAGACAGGTAATATATTCTTTCATGGGGTATCTTTCCCGCACACTTGACAGCAATCGCCTCCAAAGGCTGAGGATTTGTGACCCCTCCCCAAGTGCCTTATCAATACCTCCTTCTCTAGCCAGGGATCCCAACTGCCTGGCCTCCCTGCCGTCTAATTCCAGACTATTTGCCCCGCTATCCCAGCATCTGAGCAACCAAGTGATAATGTGCTCACCTGGGCGGCGGCCAAAATCTTTCCGCACCTCACGCAATTCACTCAGGGTCAGGGATCGGGTAACAATCTCTGGTTCTCCTACATCCTGATCTGCTCGAGATGGCTTTGCCCCATTCTTACTTTTCTGAGATGGCCCTGCTCCATTCTGACTTTTCTGAGATGGCCCTGATTTTTCATCATCATCCTCATCCGGCCATACTTGAGATAATAGTTTTTCACCATCATCCTCATCCTGACATTCTTGGGATGGCCCCGGTTGTTCACCATCATCATCTGGCACTGCGCGAGCTAACTTCCTGGTGTGTTTCCTCTTTTGAATGGGAGCCACAGACTTTGGTGTGGGTTGGCCAAGATCTATTGTAGAGGTTGCAGTATCTACAGTATGTACTAGTCTATTTCCTTTTCCTCCCTGACAGTGCCGACAGCACTGACAGTGCTGACACCTCTCTTGAATGGAAGCAACAGACATTGGTGTGGGCTGATTCTCCGAATTAGGGGCAAGGTCTATTGTAGACGTTGCAGCATCTGCAGTATGTACTAGTCTATTTCCCCTTTCTCCCTGACAGCGCTGACACCCTTTTTGAATGGGAGCAACAGACATTGGGGTGGGTTGACCAAGGTCTATTGTAGAGGTTGCAGCATCTGCAGTATTCACCAACCCATTTCCTCTTTCCCCCTGACAGTACTGACGCTCTGAATTAGGGGCAAGGTCTATTGTAGAGGTTGCAGCATCTACAGTGTTCGCCAATCCATTTCCTCTTTCCCCCTGACAGTACTGACGGTCTGGATTAGGGACAAGGTCTATTGTAGAGGTCGCAGCATCTACAGTATTCACCAATCCAATTCCTCTTTCCCCCTGACAGTACTGATGCTCTGAATTAGGGGCAAAACCCATTGTAGAGGTCGCAGCATCTGCAGTATTCGCTAATCCATTTCCTCTTTCCCCCTGACAGTGCTGATGCTCTGAATTAGGGGCAAGGTCTACTGTAGGGGTTGCAGTAGCTGCAGTATTTGCCAATCCATTTCCTTGTTCCCCTTGACAGTGCTGACAGTACTGACAGTGCTGCTTGCTATCAAGCAGTGTTTGGTAGATGGTAGCCAAGCCCCAGCACAGTGCAGTAGGGCGTATCTCTCTGGGGAGCCCACTACAGTTCTTTTTCAAATATGCAGTCACCTTATTAGGATCCTGTAGCTGTTCAGGAGTGAAGTTCCAAACCACTGGGGGTAAGAATGTACCTAGGTACCTGCTCATATTTCGCCATTTGCCCTGCCACTCAAGCCTATCCAGCCTCAGGGAAAACTCTTGGGTGGTATTCATAAACCTGTGCCTAATATATATACCTATATATATTGAAAGCAGAACCATTTGCACCAAAACCAACAGTAGGAAAATGCTAGTTAGAATTTCCCAGGGGTATTGGAAATTGTTAAACACTCTTACAAGGCCTGTTTTATCCCTCCTTGTACCGAACAGCAAAAGCTGATACAAGTACTCTTTTAAGTTCATGAACTTCAACTTTATCCAATCATAGACTGTTATCACAACATACACTAAACACACGTACGGGATGGCAACGAATCCTGGCAGGATTAAATGCAGCATGCCACGAGTTGGCAACCATGGCAGCATCCTTAAGATTAAATGCCACAACATTGTACATAGAAATTACTTAAATAACCGTACCTATCACAACTCTATCTTAACTGCAATTGAGTTATGGTCAAATCTATCGTTACCCCAACCTTTTTGCCCCCCTTGGGGGTCCCCCGTCGAGCCCCACGTTGGGCGCCAAAAGTTGTTGTGGTTTATACCTCAGCGGAAAACTGAGGCCACAAAGGTCAGACCAAAAAGCCCCCCTACCTCTTTAAGAGGTGTAGGATGGGCGAACGAAGGAGCTGCAGAGCCAGAGGAAAAAAAAACCAGAGGCTTGCAAGGTTAGGATAAGGATAGTTTACTAAACAACAGGGAAAAGTATGAAAACAACTAACTACAGTGCTATTATATACAGTGCAAACCTCTCCCCACACTATGTCATTTGAGCAGTGCCCGAACCGATTCAGATTCAGATTCCCGAACGCAGCACTCCCCGAGCCCAGCACCCCCGAGCACCCCCCTCACCACCAAATGCCACGCTGATCCCCAAAGAGAGAGAGAGAGCAACCGGAACTCCCACACGCCTGCTCAAACCAGCACTTCCCGTGCCCGGAGCAGATTCTGATAGGTCCGGAGTCTCCCCCGGAACTGGCACTGAGGCTGCCCAGACCGGGACTTCCCGTGCCTGGGTCCGGAGTCGCCCCTGCAAAGGGGGGGGGGGGGGGGGCAGCCTGTCGGATCATGATGCAATTGGTATGGAATACTCTCAGGGCTAACACAGCCTGCTGCTGGGCTGAACCCAGGACAGTCCCCCACCACATCCTTCTCTCTAAACAGGAGAGATGTGGATTTGATGGGTGGACCATCCAGTGGATAAGAAACTGGTTGAAAGAACGTAGACAAAGGGTGGTGGCCAATGGGTCTATGTCCAGGTGGAGGCCGGTGACACGCGGGGTCCCCCAGGGGTCTGTCTTGGGACTGGTTCTCTTTAACATCTTTATCAATGACATCGATGATGGAATTGAGTGCACCCTCAGCAAGTTTGTGGATGACACAAATCTGAGTGGTGTGGTCGACACCCTAGAAGGAAAGGAATCCATCCAGAGGGATTTTGACAGGCTGGAAAGGTGGGTCCAAGTGAACCTAATGAGGTTCAACACTGCCAAGTATAAGGTCTTGCACTTGGGCCAGAGGAATCCCAGACATAGATACAGACTGGGAGAAGAGCTTCTTGAGAGTATCCCTGCTGAGAAGGACCTGGGTGTCACCGTGGATGAGAAACCTAACATGAGCCAGCAGTGTGCTCTTGCAGCTCGCAAGGCCAATGGTATCCTGGGCTCCATCAGAAGAGGGGTGGCCAGCAGGGACAGGGAGGTGATTGTCCCTCTCTACTCTGCCCTCGTGAGGCCCCACCTGGAGTACTGTGTCCAGAGCTGGGGCCCCCCAATACAAGAAAGATGTAGAACTGTTGGAGAGGGTTCAGAGGAGGGCCACAAGGATGATTAGAGGGCTGGAGCACCTGCCTTACAAGGAGAGGCTGAGGGAGCTGGGCTTGTTCAGCCTGGAGAAGAGAAGGCTGCGGGGGGACCTCATTGCAGCCTTCCAGTACCTGAAGGGAGATTATAAACAGGAGGGCAATCAAGTTTTTAAAAGGGCAGATAATGGCAGGACAAGGGGGAATGGTTTAAAGCTAAAGGATGGAAGGTTTAGATTGGATATTAGGGGGAAGTTTTTTACAGAGAGAGTGGTGAGGTGCTGGAACAGGCTGCCCAGAGAAGTAGTGGATGCCCCGTCCCTGGAAATGTTCAAGGCCAGGTTGGATGGGGCCCTGGGCAACCTTGTGTAGATCCAGGCCTGAGGTTGGTGGCCCTGCCTGTGGCAGGGGGGTTGGAGCTCTATGATCCTTGGGGTCCCTTCCAACCCTTGCCATTCTATGATTCCATGATTCTATGAATAGCCTGGAATTGGAAGGCAGGGAGGCCAAGCAGTTGGGATCCCTAGCTAGGGAAGGCGGTATCAACAAGGCCATTGAAAAAAAGTCAGAAACCCTCAGCCTCTGGAGGTGACTACTGTCAATGTGAAGGAAAGGCATCCCATAAAGGAATATATTGCATGTCAGACACACAAGTGGAACACCATAGAGGCAGCTGTCCATTACCTGAGAGAATTAGCTGTACAGAAGATGATTTATTATGATCTGGACAAAGCACAGTTACCCGCTGATCCTGATGAAGTCCAATGCACCCCAGCCATGTGATGTAAGGTTAAACATAGTGCACCATCAGGGCACACCAATTCGCTGGCAATGATGGGGTGATGCCGATGCACCAACCGTATATGAACTGGCCAGCTGGCTCTGAAAATGCCAAGACAATTTCCCTCATCTCAGTGGTAGAGAAACTGGTCCAATGACTCAAAGACAATGTGTTCAACTCCCAACCCATAGAGAGATGTGATGCAGCTATTGGGATAAAGCATCTCTCTTCTGAAGAGCGAGAATATAGAGGATATACATCACGATGCATATTGTGGTTTTACCTGCATAACCATGGAGAGGATATGAGAAAGTGGGATGGGCAGACTACTTTAACCCTTCGAGCATGAGTAAATGAGCTGCAAGGTAAAAGAGTCACACACCAAGATTCTTCCAGAAAAAATGCCAAAACATTTTCTACTGGGCAGTCCTCGACTGGAGGCTGGCAGATGTTACACCCATTTACAAGAAGGGTCAGAGGGAGGATCTGGGGAACTACAGGCCTGTCAGTCTGACCTTAGTCACGGGAAAGATCATGGAGAGGGTCACCTTGGGAGCTATCAGGCAGCACATGCGTGATGGCCAGGGGATCACGCCTAGTCAACATAGGTTTACAAAAGGTAGATCTTGTCAAACTAACCTGATTGCCTTCTATGACAAGGTGACCCGCTTAATGGACGAGGGGAAGGCTGTGGATGTAGTGTACTTGCACTTCAGTAAAGCCTTTGACATGTTTTCTCACAGCATTCTGATTGAGAAACTGGCTGCCACTGGCCTGAACAGGTGGACCATCTGCTGTGTTAAAAACCGGCTGGATGGCCAGGCCCAAAGGGTGTTGGTAAATGGAACAAAATCCAGCTGGAGGCCAGTCATGAGTGGTGTCCCCCAGGGCTCAGTCCTGTGTCTAGTTTTGTTCAACATCTTTATCAATGACCTGGATGAAGGAATTGAATGTTCCCTCAGTAAGTTTGCAGATGACACTAAGCTGGGAGGAAGTGTTGATCTGCTTGAGGGCAGGGAGGCTCTTCAAAAGGACCTGACCAGAAGGGACTGATGGGCTGAGACCAATGGGATGATGTTTAACAAGGCCAAGTGTAGAGTTCTGCACATGGGACATAACAACCTCATGCAGCGCTACACTTGGGGGAAACTGGCTGGAGAGCTGTCAGGCAGAGAAGGACTTGGGGGTGTTAGTTGACTGCAGACTGAATGAGTCAGCAGTGTGCCTAGGTGGCCAGGAAAGCCAATGGCATTCTGGCTTGTATCAAAAATAGTGTGGCCAGTAGGTCTAGGGAAGTGATTGTGCCCCTGTACTCGGCATTGGTGAGGCCACACCTCTAGTGCTGTGTCCAGTTCTGGGCTCCTCACCATAAGAAGGACCTTGAGGTCCTTGAGCGAGTCCAGAGAAAGTCAATGAGTCTGGTAAAGGGGCTGGAGGGCAAATCATATGAGGAGCAGCTTAGGGAGCTAAGGATGTTTAGCCTGAAGAAGAAGAGGCTGAGGGGAGACCTTATCACTGCCTATAATTACCTGAATGGAAGTTTTAGAGAGGTGGTGTAGCAATGTATCTTGTGAGGAGTGGGCTTGTGGCCCAACCAGACTCATTAATGCCCTAATATAATCAGATCTGGGGAAACTAGTAAAGATCGGAATGCAGTAACAGGAGAGCAGATGTCTGTGAGAACAGAAGCTTGTGAGAAACAAGCTTGTGAAATAAGAAACTGCAAAAATGTTAACAGCTGCCTTATAAGGACTAACATGACTGCGTAGCTTCAACCAATTGTTAGCAATAGTGAGACGCATGTCAGGCAGGTGAACAGAGCATATAACCAATAGCAATGTAATATAACTCGTGTACTGATATAGAAACCTATATAAGCTCTGTGTTTGAATAAACGAGCTCAACATTGATCACATTGATCCGAGTTGAGTCCACAAAACTTCGTCTCTGGCAAGCTGGGCGATGGTCTCTTCAGCCCGGTGACAGGTGATAGGACAAGGGGAAATGGCACAAAGCTGCACCAGGGCAGGTTCAGATTAGATGTTAGGAAAACATTTTTTCACTGAAAGAGTTGTCAGGGCCTGGAACAGGCTGCCCAGGGAGGGGGCTGAGTCACCATCCCTGGATGTATTTAAAAGACAGGTAGATGAGGTACTTAGGTTTAGCATAAGACAGGAACGGTTGGACTTGATGATCTTAAAGGTCTTTTCCAACCTTTCTGTGATTCGGTGATTCTGTTCCCTAGACCAAGCATAAGGCCTACTGTCATTTTTCTGCCCCCAGCCAGGAGCTGGGCACCATGTAGCTATTCGCCCTGGGGGGGCGGGGGGGAAGGGGAAGCACAAAATGGAAATGAAAACAAAGGCAAACCTCATAGGTTGATATAAGGACAGTGCTGTAGTTTTGCATGGCTGGGCTCTGGTAGAGAAGAGGGGGCCTGCAGGGGTGGTTCTGCAAGAAGCAGCTAGAAACTTTCTGTAGGCCTGAAAGAGTAAATACCAGCTGACTCAAGGCTGGAGTCATTGACTGAGCCTGAGCCAATCAGTGATGGTCATAGTGCCTCTGTGAATCACATTTAGGAGAAAAATAACCAGCATGGTTCTCTGTCTCTCTCATCATCTCTGTGTGTCTATCTCCACGGGCTGCAAGTGCTGGCAGAGGCTTGCTCCAATGCAGGTCACAGCATCTTCTGTATGTTTCCACTTTCTCCAGCGTGGGGCCTCTCCATAGGCTGCAGGTGGGGTCTCAGCCTTTTCCATGGGCTGCAGGGGGACGACCGGTTCCAACATGGATTTCTCTATGGGCTGTAGGAGAATCTTTCTCCCCTGTACCTGCAGCGCCTCCTTCCCCCTTCTTCATTGACCTTGGTGTCTGCACAGTTTCTTACATCTTCTCACTCCTTTCTCTGGCAGCAAAAAGCAGCCACTTTTTTATTTTTCCTCCTAAATGCAATTCAGAGACGTACTATGACCATCACTGATTGATCAGCCAGGTCAGTGTCCTGGTTCTGGACAGGCCAGAGTTAACCTCCCCAAGCAGCCAGCCCAGGTGAGCTGAGTTAGCCTGGGCTGTTTTCCACACCACCTGACATCACTCCCCCATAAAAGGGACTGGTGGGGGAGGCATTTATGGGTGCCCCTAGGGTGGTCTGAGTGTGGTTGGTCTTTGCATTGTCTAGTGGTTTGAGTGCATCAGGTTGATAAGGTTCTCTGTGTTATCACCAGGTGTGAGTGTATTTGCCTGTTGTTCTACTCTCATGTTGCTTTTGTCAGTAAGCTGTCTTTATCCCAGCCTATGTATGCTCTGTCTGTTTCTTTGTGAGTGAGTGGTATGTGGTGCTCAGCTACTGTTTGGGGCTGAATCATCATAGTCAGCTTTGGGTCCAGCTTTGAGCCTACCTGGTGTTTACTCTGTCAGTGTTTTTTGTCATGCAAAACCACAACACCTGGTATGGAGGTGAGGCTGTGATTCGTCAGTAGTTCTCAGGGTCCTCCTTTTTCACAATAGCTATTTCCTTTTTTTCCAGTCAATAGGAAGATAATTAAGAGTCTTCAGTCTAGTGAAAAGGGTGGGTGGTGTGTGTTGGAATGAGATGGTTCAATGCTGTTGTCCTTCAAATGTGTTTTCCTGAAACATTGTATAGGAAGCATAATTCCAACTACTTCTTAGTTCTCTTGCCTATCAGGTAGTATGAAACAGCAAACATTTTAATGAGACTTTTCTTAGTTATAATTAAAAGGTAGTTCAGTTAAAAAAGCATTTGATTGTCTTGTGTATGTTATGACTCATCTTTTTGTGATTCCTTCTTGTTTGTTTCAGTGTTGCTATGGCAAGACTTGCCAAGTAAATTGTTGAAAAGTACTTTAAAAAATAATTTAAACAGCATGCTCCTATAGAAAGAAATACTTTATTACTATGAAGACAAATGTTTCATCTATTGTTGCTTCACTCTTTTTAATATAAACATATCCATTAAGGTGCCACTTTCAAATTTCTTTCCTTACCATGACTTCAGAAAATTTTCTCTTCACAATGGCATTCAAAAAACTTGCTCCTCAAAGGGCATGGTAATAAAAATATAAGTGTTAATTTTTTTTATTTGGTTTTTTTTAGCGTTGTGTGAAATAAACACTTAGATGTCTGTTGTGATGTACCCACGAAGTCACTAGGGAGAAAAATAATATGAGAAAAGCTTGTGGGTTGAGATAAAGACAGTTTAATGAAGAAAAGCAACGGAAACAAAGTGTTTAACCTTTCCTGGGCCCTGCTCAACTTCTGGGCTGTCCTTGTGGACAAAAGATTTCTCCTGATATCTGGTCTGAACCTCTCTTTTCAATTGGCCATGCATGCATCACTGAAGAGCTTGGTAGATGCACCTTCTGCAACAAAGCCTGTGAAAAACCTAATAGAAAACCAACAGAAAGCCTTCCCACCACATTCTGAATTCCACATCTAGTAGTCTAATGAATGCTGGATAGAGAGTAACAATCATCCCCTTGACCTCCTGGCTGTGCCCTTGTTCACACAGCCCAGGGTACTGTTGACTCCTGCTCAGTTTGCTGCCTACCACGGTTCACAGGGCACCTCCACAGAGCTGCTCCATCGCAAGCAAGCCTGTATCATTGCCAGGACTCAGCCTTTATCCTTGTTGAGTTTCAAGTTCCTGTTGACCTGTTCCTGAAGCCTGTCTAGGTCCCTCTGGATAGCAACTTTTTCCTTGAGTGTGTCAACAGGTATGGTGGGTTGACATGGCTTGCTCCAGCACAGGTTTCCCACTGGGTCACAGCATCCTTCGTGTGACTGTACAGGCTCCACTGTGGTCTCCACGGGCTGCATGTGGAATCTCTACTCCTCATCTTCCTTGGGCTGCAGGGGGACAACCTGCTTCACCATGGTCTTCTCCACAGGCTGCAGGGGAATCTTTCTCTCCAGTGCCTGGAGTGCCTCCTCCCCCTCCTTCACTGACCTTAGTCTCTGCAAAGATCCTTACATCTTCTCACTCCCTTCTCTGGCTGCAAAAAGTGGCTGCTTGAGGTTTTTTCCACCCTCTTAAATATGTTATCACAGAGGCGCTTCCACTGTTGCTGATTGGCTTGGCCTTGGTCAGCAGAGGGTCCGCCCTTGAGCCAGCTGGTATTGGCTCTGTCAGAGGGGGAAGCTTCTTGCAGAAGCCCCCCCATGAAGCCCCCCCCCAACCTTGCTATGTGAACCCATAACAACTGGTTACCCTCAATTTGGCGTCATATGCAAACCTGACAAGTGTGCTCTCCATCCTGTTCTCCAGATTGTTGATGAACATGTTAAACATGACATGTCCCAGGTACCCACATTCTTACCAGCCTCCAGGTAGAATAAGATCCAGTAACTACTACAATTTATTGAACAAGGTTTTAATTCCTCTGCTTGTCCACTCATCCAGACCATAATGTCCTAACTTGGATACAAGAATATAGTGGGAGACAGTGTTGAAAGTCTTGTTAAAGGTAAAGATCATCCAAATCATTTTATTATGAAAGGCACTCAGGATGGTTAGGCATTATTTACCCTTGGTAAATTCATACTGATTGTTCTCAATTTTTGTCTTCCTTTTCAAGTATTGAGAAATGGGCTCTAAGAGGACATGCTCTGTGACTTTCCAGGGACAAAACTGAGAGTGATCAACCTGTAGTTTCCTGGATTGACTTTTAGTCTTTTTTGAATATTGGTGCACGTTCTGCAACATTTGCCTTTCTCCAATTGTCAGGGACCTTCCCTGGTTTCCATATTGGAAAGGTGTATTTCAAGTACATTGGTCAGCTCCCTCAATATCCTTGGGTGCAACCCATTGGGTCTCAGGGACTTGTTTGGGTCCGGTTCTTGGAAAACCCTCACTCAGTCCTCATCCCCAGCTGACAGCTCCTCTTGCTCCTCCTTTATCCCTGTTACTAAGCACAGAGGCCTGGCAGACCTTACTGGTGAGCCAAGGATGACAACCAGTACCACAGCCTCATCTGCCTGTTGTCACTATATCACCCCCTACCCTTTCAGCAGCCATCACAGATTTTCCTTCTTCAGTCTTTTACTGCTAATGCAGCAATAGAAGCTCTTTCTGATGCTCTTGACATCCATTTCAAGTCTCAGTTCCAGACGAGCTTTGGCTTTCCTGACAACATCCGTACAATGACCAGGCAATGTTTTTAAATTTCTGCTTTTGATATCTATAAAGTGGAATATTTCCAGTTCATGGGGGCAGAAATGTGTTTGGGTTAGTGCTTCGACACTGTTTAGTCTAAGGTTAAATGTACTAACTTGCTCTGCTAAAAGTATCCTTCAAGAAAAGCTGAAAGGCTGATAAAGAGGAAACATTCTGCCCCAACAGGTGCCAGAGTTGGAGCATTTGTCAGAGAGCCCTGAAGTTAACAAAAAATAGGGGAAAGGTAAAGGTGGCAGGAGGAGATCCCAACTTCTTGGGAAAATCACAACTTGGGAAATTCCCAACCATCCCAACCTCTGGTGAAAACTAACCCTATCCTAGCCAAACTCAGGACAACCATCTACATCATGCCCAGATCCAGTAATTCCCTTAAGCATCACCATTTTTCCCTTAGTCTGTGGGCCATCCCTCTAAAATGTCTGTTGAGTTCATTTAGTCCATGACTTTAGGCTCCACTTGTCATAACAGTCTCTCAGGGCAGGAGTGATGATGTGTGCCATTGGACTGTTTCATGCTGCACCTGGGACTCGCAATTGGTATATCTGGTATGGTCTATGCCTCTGGTCTGCAGACTGAAGGCATTGATTTTCAAATAAGTTGCTGTGTGCTGGTTGCTGAAGCCAGTTCTAGTCCCATCTGTCATGATCCACAACCTAGACAAGACTTAATTTGGCAGAGGTTAAATTCCCTTGTGTTCCAACTGAACCTCAGATCGCCCTGGGTGGCTGGGGGCAGCTGGGCTTAACCCCTGAGTGACATCCAATTATTATGTGTTTTATCGCGACCAGAACTTCACAATTCTCGGAGAACAGAATTAAGACTCAAAACGGAGTAAAGGTTAATGTTACTTTTTTTGGCCCACAACAAATGTGCAGGGGAAGGGGGGAAGAAAGAGAAAAGGGTGGAAAAGAGAGATAGAGAATGGAAAACAGGAAGCGGGGGGCTATATCTACCACCATGGAGCTACGGCATCCCATCTGATGGCAGAGTATTCTTCAGTGTTTCGGGGTCTGATGGGGGGGACACGTTCTTTGATGTCTCCATGTCTTCCTTGATTGTCTGGTTCCTTGTTTCTCAGTTGCTTTGTTCTCCTTTCCATGGCAGAATGCTCCCTTTTTGTAGTCATCCTTGGCATAGCCACACCTTCCACCTGGCTGTGGGAATGCTTCAGGGTGGATGTGTGAATGGCTCCCAATATGTGAATGGCTCCCGGTGTGTCTCCTGATATCTTTTGGGTGGGATGTGAAAGGAATGCTCTCCTGATGTTGGCTCAGCATAATCATTAGGTCCTTGGCACAAGCCACTTAAAGCCTGATGGGTGGTGGTGACATGATGTGGTAGGAATGAAGTAGGTGAGAGGAGAGGAATGAGGTTTAGTAGGTGAGAGGAAAAAGGTTTTGCAGGTGAGAGGAAAAAGGTTTGGTAGGTGAGAGGAGAGGAATGAGGTTTGGTAGGTGAGAGGAAGAAAGAGGGGGTACGGTTCTGTTGGCGATTGTTAAGGCATATTTCCAGTACCTTACACCATCATCATGGCATTAACCCTTCATTAATTTGGGTGATCTATACTGTGATACCATTGATACAGCATATAGCAATTGTAGAAACAATAATATACAATAGCAGGGTTATTTAATAATTAACATCATACAGTTTCTAATTTAATGGCTCTATTGTCTATTCTCACCCAAAATCGAATCCCCTTGAGGTATACATTGGACTTCACCATATTTTTGCATCACCCACAGAGTTCACACAGGTCCTGAGCAAAAGCAATCCCGCAAATGGAAACAGTTGCTCTGTTTCCATTGCTCTAACCACCAACCGCATGGGGCAATGGCCACCATCCATGAGTCAGTAAAGAGGTAGAGCATTAGCTACTTTTATCTTTTGGCACTGTGCAGAAGTGACCTCGATGGCTTTTACATTAGCAAACTGACTCAATTCACCTTCTTCAGTGGCTTCTGTGACTCATTGTATATGACTCCATATAGCAGCCTCCCATATTCAGTGCTTTCCCACAAGGCAACTCTTCAGTGAAAAGTGCATATTGTTTCTCATTCTCCAGTAGTTTGTTGTATGGTGGGACTTCTTCAGTGGGTATCAACTGCTCCTCTGCTGACATTCAAAATATTTGCATTCTGGCCAGTCCACAATCACATCTAGAACGTGCCTAGGGATGCCTCGGTCCAGGTCACTGGCTGCAGGGAATGTCTGAGTCTACTGCTGCCAAGGGAAAGAGGCAAGGGCCTCACCTGTGTGAGGTGTGAGCAGGTGGATGACCTCCTCTGCTTAGTTGCTAGTCTAGAGGATGAGCTTGCGAGGCTGAAAGCCACACGGGAAAGGGAGCGAGAAGAGCTCGAAAGGCTGAAAGCAATTCGGGAATGTGAGATGGAGATTGACTGGTGGAGTAGCTCCCTGGCATCCAAGAGGGAAGAGTGCCAGGAAGATTCCACACTACTGAAGGCGGTCCCCCTGCCCTGCCCTAGCCAAGTAAATGGGAGCGACCCAAACCCTGAGGAGGTCTGGAAGGCGGTCCCTACTCGCTGCCGTAGACACTCCCCCCGCCTCCCTACCCCACCCCCCCAGGTCCCCATAAGCAACAGATTTGGGGCCCTGGAAGTTGAAGGGGAGGTATGTGAGGCGATGAATACAGTCCCTCTACCTCAGAGGAAGCGAAAGCCCAGAGCGAGGAGAGTATCTGCACGCCTTGAGACAGCCTCAGCAAAGTGAGAAAGAAGAGTAGTTGTGGTTGGGGATTCCCTCCTCAGTGGGACGGAGGGCCCCATATGTAGACCAGACCCTACACGTAGGGAGGTGTGCTGCCTTCCTGGAGCCAGGGTCAGGGATATTACCAGAAGGCTCCCAGGGCTGGTTAGTCCCTCTGATTATTACCCACTATTGATAGTTCAAGCAGGTAAAGATGCAATCACGAAGTGTAGCCTGCGCACTATCAAAAGGGAATTCCATGACCTAGGGCGCTTTTTTTGGGGGGGGGGGGCAAATAATATTTTCGTCTATTCCCACTTGTGGGAGGTGGGGTTCAGAGCAGGACAGGAGAACTCATGAGTTGAACGAGTGACTGAAAGACTGGTGTCTGCACAAGGGTTTTTTGACCAAGGGATGGTGTACTCTGCTCCAGACATGAGTACTGCTAATGGGGCTTACCTGTCCCATAGAGGAAAGCGGATCCTTGCTGAGGAGATGGCAGGGCTCATTGATAGGGCTTTAAACTAGTTAGGAAGGGGGAAGGGGATATTACAAAGGCTGCTGGGGTAAGGCAGGTGCTTTGGGAGTCACAGCACGAGTTGCTGGGGGAAATAGATAAATGCCAACAGCACAATGGCAGACTTGGGGATGTTGCTCCACACGAGAGTAGGGATAACTCTGTGGATTACCCCGTGAACTCCTCAGTGGAGCCGTTTTTGCCCACCCCCTATCGAAAATCTCGCAGTGAGCTGTTGGGGATATCTGGATCTGCTGCCCCACTAAAATGCCTTTATACAAATGCACGTAGCATGGGGAACAAACAAGAAGAATTAGAGATCTTTGTGCGGTCACAGGGCCACGATCTCATTGCGATCACTGAGACGTGGTGGGACAGCCTGGATGACTGGCACGCTACCATGGATGGCTACGTGCTTTTTAGGAAAGATAGGCTAGGGAGGCGAGGTGGAGGAGTTGCTCTTTATGTTAGAGAGCACCTAGAATGTATTGAGCTCCACCTGGGTAGGGATGAACCGTTTGTCGAGAGCTTGTGGGTAAGAATTAAAAGGCAGGCCAGTTTGGGTGACATAGTCGTGGGCGTGTACTACAGGCCCCCTGATCAAGAGGAGCGGGTTGATAATGCATTTTATAAGCAATTGGAAGTAGCCTCAAGATCGCAGGCGCTGGTCCTTATGGGGGACTTCAATTACCCAGACAATTTCTGCGGTATATGGAAGACAACTTCCTGATACAGATAGTGCAGGAACCTACAAGGGGAGGGCGGGTGCTTGACCTTGTTTTTACTAACAAGGACGGGCTCGTTAGTGAAGTGAAAGTCGGGGGCAGCTTAGGACAAAGTGACCATGAAATGGTCGAGTTCAAGATCCTGAGTGGAAGAGGCAAGCCAAAAAGTAGGATAGCTACCCTGAATTTTGGAAGAGCTAACTTTGATCTCCTCCAAAATCAAATAGGGGCTATCCCATGGGCTGCTCTGTTTGAAGGAATGGGAGCCTGCGAGTGCTGGCTAACATTCAAACAGCACTTCTTCCAAGCACAGAATAGGTGCATCCCTTTGAGTAAGAAATCGAAAAAGAGAGGCAGAAGACCTGCGTGGATAGGCAGGGAGCTTATGAGTAATCTCAAAGGGAAGCAGAAGACCTATAAACTGTGGAAACAGGGTCTGAGATCATGGGATGAATATAAGAATGTTGCCAGGGCCTGTAGGGATGCAACTAGGAGGGCTAAGGCCTGCTTAGAAATGAAGCTGGCAAGGGACATAAAGGACAATAAAAAGAGTTTTTTCAGGTATGTGAATAGTAAAAGGATGACCAGGGATAATGTAGGTCCCTTGTTGAATGAGGCGGGTGTCCTGGTAATGGGAGATGATGAGAAGTTGGAGATACTTAATGCCTTCTTTTGTCGAAGACCAAAGCCGCGGAACGATGGTCAGAACCGGAGGGAAACAAGGACACTCAATATGAGCAATCAGCAAGCTTCGTTTATTAGCTCTAAGTTAGCCTCTTTTATACATTGTGGTTAATATATGCCTACTAGTCAAACTATCATTGGTTATTAGTTACAAGTTACATCATTATAAGCCTGCCTCTTGTTTTCATTCTTACAACTCTTGTTTTCATTCTTACAGCTCCTTTAACCAGTTCTTCCCGGATTCAGCTGCTTCTTCTGAGGGCTATCTTCGTTTAAGGTCATCTTGACCCTGACGCTGATTGGTCCTGCCACGCTTCTTCTGCCCTGCTTCACCCTGCACTCCGTGCCTGCGTGCACGTACACAGTTCTTCATGTACGCATATGCAGCTCAGCTACATCTCCATGACCATTGTCTGTCAGCCATTATCCAACAAGAGCGGTACCTTTGCTTTGCAGGGTATAAGCTTAATAAAATACATACTACTATAATAGCAACTATAAGCTAATAAAATACGTATTACTATAATAGCAACTATAATAATCAAGAGCCATCTAGTGACCTTTCTCAGCTAACCATTCTTCCACAATTCCCCCGTTTTTATTTTGTGCCAAGAACATTTGTTCTGTGACCTGTTCCGCCTTTTTAACCACACAACTAATAACTACCCGGGCTACAATAAGAATTAACAATATAATTATTAGCCAGCGAAGGCCTTCTTTCATTAAGCTCTTAAGCCATCCAGAAAGGCCCCATCCCTCAAAAACTTTATCTAACCAATCCCAATTATCTGTTTGTTTAAGTTTTGACACACCTTCCTTAAGTTTTTGAATGCTAGCGTGGATTGATTCAGAATGGTCAGAAAGATTCATACAACACATGCCTTCAAAATCTTCACAGCCATGGCCTTGCGCTAAAAGTAAAAAATCTATAGCAGCTCTATTTTGCAGCGTAGCATGGCGAATACTATTAACATCTAATAAAAGATTAGACAAGGCACTGCTAGTTGCATTAGTTTGCTTAGCAAGCCAACATCCCAGCTTGTCTAAAGTCGCCAGGGCTTTTGCAGCCGCAGCACCCGGTAATAATAGCGAAGTAGCAAAGCGTGGACCAAAAGACCAAAATTTTACGTTATCATCACATGTGGAGGTATACGCATGGAGTCCTCGTTTGGATCTGTGAGCTAAGCGGTGTTGCAAAATCATAGATGTATTAGGGGTTAAGACAGTAAGGCGTCCAAGGCTACATGGTCCTCCTTTTATGTGTGAGGGAATGTCAGGCCATGCTCTATCCCCACATATAAGAAAGATTCCCGATGGCAATGACAAGGGAATATTGGTGGATTTAGAGATATTGCCTGACGTATAATTACACCACTGTCTCGAATTCTTAAACGCAAGATGGGAAGGAGAGACATCCCATGCCTTGGACTGACTCCGCCCAGAATAGTTAAACGTAACACAAAAATCCATTTTTACTGACCCAAGGATTTCGATCTCCTGTGGTTCCAGGGCTGCCTGTGGAAGTTGGGGTGTCCAAAAATCCCACATGTCGGTAAGATTTGAATTGTGGGTCCCAACAGCAGTTTTCATGTTCGTGGGCACCGGCCATTTGTCCAGTGGTAGACCCACCAGGCATGTGGAAAAAGGGTTGTCAGGAGTGGCAGTGGCAAGGCACAGGGTGTTCTGTCCTGTTAAATTCGCCAAAGTGACCCATACATTAGTCTTAGGCAAAGGCGGAGGAAAAACACTGCCCAAAAGGGTCACTGGTTTAAACCCTATGATCATCAATATCAAACACCAAACCATTTTAGTAAAATTAGCTAAAAACAACTAAGCATTAATTAAAACTTAAACAATCTGTCACCAAGTTGGATCTTTCCGTGCTCCGCTGGGATGTTTTTGTGACTCAGTCCTTTTTCTGAGATTCGTCAGCGATGTCTTCAACGGCAGGTTTTATCCAACGGCTGGGTACCCACAGTGTACCTGTATCAGTTAACACACAAACATATCCTCGTCCCATGTACAAAACACTTACAGGGCCCTTCCATTCTCCTGTTTTTGCATCTTTATACCACACCCGCATGTGTGAGGACTCAGGGACCTTAGGACCCATGAAATGCCGTGCAATCGGTGGATCATTAGTATCCCCAAAGACACACAAGTAATTGAGCACGAAAAGAACCTTTTGAACTCTCTCTCTAGGATCTTCAATTTCCCTAAATTTATCTAAATAGCGTTTCACAGTTCCATTGGCTCTTTCTATGATTGCCTGCCCTGTTGGTGAATGAGGGATACCTGTAATATGGATAACATTCCATGTTTGCAAAAAACGCCTTAATTGCCCGCTACTGTAGGCAGGTCCATTATCTGTTTTGATTGTGCCAGGTACTCCCAAGACAGCGAAACAACTAGTGAGGTGTCTACGCACATCTCGAACCTTTTCTCCTGGCTGAGGAGTGGCCCATATCATATGGCTGTATGTATCTACAGTAACATGTAAATATTTTAGGCGACCTAATGCAGGAACATGAGTGACATCCATCTGCCAGATCTCATTAGCCTTCAACCCTCGAGGGTTGACCCCACACCCTAAGCCTATCCCAGAGTTCTGATAACTGCATGTGGGACATGCCTTAACAATGGCTCGAGCTTCAGTTAATGGAAGTCTATAGGCTTTGGCTAGTCCTCTTGCATTTTGATGAAAGATAGAGTGGGACTCGCGTGCACGGGTATGAGGACTTAAAGGGGGTTCTATTGTAATCGTCACTAAGCGGTCCGCTCGAGCATTGCCTTCTCCGAGGCCTTCATTCCAACAGTGACTTCGGATGTGTATAACAGCATATTTTTCAGTTCGCTGTGCAACTGCAAGTTGTAGGCTGGTCAAAAGTCCTAAAAGTCGCTTATTCTTTAGCTCCCGCAAATTCGCTTCTTCAATGCGATTTACAATTCCTGCTACATAAAGTGAGTCAGTAACTACATTCAATGGAATGTCCTTCCAACGTATAAATGCCCAAACAACAGCAAACAGCTCAAGCGTTTGTAAGGAGTCCCCTTGTTGTGCTGGCAGAATCTTGTGTTGCCACCCTTGGTCATCTCTCCACGTCACAGCTGCAGTCTGTGAGCGACGTCCAGCGTCTGTAAAGACCGTCAGGGCTTGTGCAAGGGGTTGATTAGACCGCATGGGTCTGGTTATCCAGCCTATATTTGTCATCCAAGTCAGAACAGGTGAAGGCAATGGCTTAGCTATAAGTTCCGCTCCATCAGTGAGCAATGCCGACTGTAGTTCCTCAGAATTCCGTAGGTACCACTCCAAATCAGTTTGTTTTATGGGCACCCATATGGTACCCGGTGGAGTACCGTCTATTTGTAAGATGCGGTTCCGGCCCTTGCGAATTAACTCAGCCAAAGTCACAATTTTTTCCTGTATTGTTCGTTTTGGCTGTAACGGTGGTGCTATCCATTCCAATACAATAGTATCGGTGGTGGCGGTGGAGAGTCTTGAAGGAATGTCAGAAGTGCAGATAACTTCAGCTTCACGCCTCCGTGCAGGCACCGATTGCAGCCTGTGACCTTAGGCTGTGCAGAAATCACTGTTTCTCTAATTTTTATTTATCACTAACACACTCATATTTAAAAGAGTATTCAAAATGTCCCGCAGCAAAACTCATAGTCCATTGTGGCTGCACTTGGAACACTTGACTTCAGTTACTGTGATCAGGATCGCGTCCTGGTTCATGCAAGCTTGATTTCTTCTGGATACACAGCTTTATCTGCTTGGTTCCCATATCTGTAATGACATAGGCAGATCTCCTTTCCCAAGTTAGTACCTGTAACTTCATTTCACTAACATCTAACATGAACTTTTCCGTTCAAAACATACAGAGCCTCGTTTAATCAAACAGCTGGAGAGCTATCCTTCTCTCCCCCTTATTGTTTGTGAAGCAAACGCTTGAGAGTTTGATTCATATGTTCTGTCATGGTTTTGCACTACACCAGCCCTTTAGTCTCAGCAACCAACAAGTGGTATTGTCGTTAAAGTACTTTAGCAGATTGGTAAACAAAATTTCATGCAACTTCTGAGCTCGTGCAAAGCTGTCTGCTGAGGGAGCAGCCCCGGCCGGTGCAACCAGCCTGTCTGCTCTCTGATTTCTTTCTGCTAGACTTAGATGTAGTCAGTTAGCTCAGTGTGGCTGTGAATCTGGGTAACAGAGTACTGATGCCTAATAACATTTTTAAGTAATTTTCGAACATCATTTAACATGTCAACCCCAGTTTTGATTGCAATCCTCTGAGGTATTGCAGTACTTTTATCAATTTGTCAGTCCGAATATTTTCACACTGGCTTATTTTGAATTTTTCTATGGAGTAATCTGTAACTCCTTGCTTTTCAAATGTACTGTTAACTCATGAATCAAACTTTCAACGTCCAAGTTTTTCCCACAATCAATATAGTAACCATATAATGATAAAAGATTAGATCAGAATGTGTTTTTCGTACTGGAGCAAACGCCCAGGCTACATAAGCCTGACACATAGTTGCTGAATTTTTTCTGCCTTGTGGGAGCGTACCCAGTGACACCTTTTGAAAAGGAAAAACCCAATCTTTTTTTTTTTTTTTTTAAAAAATTTTTTTGCTTGTTCCACAAACTTGTGGAAGGCTTCATATGACCCTCAGTCAGATGCTCCCGTATTAAATCGTGTAAATGGGCAATTTTTTTTTTTATATTTTTTTTCAAGAAAGCAGCTGTTGATCATTGTTTTCCAGGTTAACTTTTAATATGAGCTGCCCTTTTTCAATACTCGATTTAAAAAATTAATTTTTGCTAAGTAACCAGCCTTGCTCTCAGTGGACAAACACAGTCCTGAACCTATAGCACATACGAACAAACGAATGCTGCAAACAATTAATCAGACAAACGACATTGCAAGACACGAGTTGTCACATCCAGCCGATATGGGTGGGAGGGTTGGGGTGTGGGGGGGGGGGGGCTGGGGTGGGGGGGGTGGGGTGGGGTGGTTCTCGGCCACTGCCCGCAGTGCTGTTCTCCCCCCGCCATAAACCACAGTGTGATCCCATTGTTCACCATGACTGAGCCCTGGGTGAGTGCTAGGACCCCGTTCCTTCCACCTCCCACTGGCCCACTACTAACTCTCTCTGCCACCCGCTTTTTCCCACACAAACTTTTCCCTGGTGATTCCCGAGATTGAGTAGGAATCAAAATACCCTGATTTAGCTGTTTTTCCCGTCCTCACGCCACCTTACGTGACCAGGCTTCTCCGAGCAGTCTGTGCGGAGTCTCTCGGGTGTCAGGAGACAGCGATATATTGATGAGTGTCCCTGATCCGATGGTTGTTGAAGCTGATACTTGTCCATCTCCATAGGATTCTCTGTCCTTAGGTTTCTTGTCTGTGCTCATAGGTTCCTTGTCCACGGGGGCAACACTGTTCTGTGCCTGAATCGGTGATTCTCCATCTTCGTAGTTTTCGGGTGGGGGCTCAAATCCTTTTACAACAGGGCATGCCGTTGTCTGCTCCACTTTGTTTTCCAGCTTTTCAAGGACAGGTCAAAGTTGTTGATGCTGGTTAACATTTTCAACTGCGCCATAGGGTGTTTTAGGCTCAGTAAAAGTCAGAGGCAGATAGATATTAAAGGCAGTCGGTTGTACGTTTGTTTTCACATTTTTTCTTTCCAAAGGCATCACAGTGGAGGGAGTGCAGACCGCGGTGGCAGATTTACGTGCACTACTCGCTCCCCTTCAGTTCCGACAGATTTATAACTTTGCTCTGATAACACGGCATTTTTTCTTAGCTTAGTAACTGGGATAGGTGAAAAAGCACCCAGAAACAAAAACACATTCTCCGTAGTAGATTTTCTTTTTCTTTTTGAATCAGCTCTGTAGAACCCGTAATTGGTGATAAAGCTGCAAAGGTTGAAGCGGCAGCAACGAGTTCTGTCTCTATTTCAGTTAAAGTTCTTTTACTTAATTTTCTGAGAGTTGTTAGTGACTTAGCTTCTTTCACCCCAACTAAGGGTTTGTCAAGGATTAAATTTCTATAGTTTCCTAAGTAGGTAAATCAATGCTTTTCAGCAACACTGCGTTCAACTGTACTGCGCCCAACCACAAAAAATTTGTCTTTCCATGTCTCACTACAACGGTTTCTTCACCAAATCACACTGCGCACCAAGGGAGGCAAAGGACAGTCTTCAGCTGTATTGCTGCTGCCGCGCTGAGAAACAGCCGGGTCTCCAGCTGATAACCCCAGCCGTTCAGCTGCTACAGCGGCCGCTTTTTGTTTGGCCTCGTGTTGCACTAGAGCATTAATTACCTGAACTTTTCGCTTTTCTAAAAAGCATATAAGTAAATTATACGTCGCTTGTCTTTCCATACCTTTTCATCAGCGCGCTGTTGCAGCCTTTGCAAGACTTCGGCGACGCGTATCGGCGGGGCCCTATCGTTTTCCCGAGCAACGGAGATTCTCCTGGTCCAGCAGGATCTTTCCCTTTTGCCTCCTGAGCTGCATTAGGCAGGACCGAACTACTCCGTCGACACGTGGCAGCGAATTCACCCTCTATAGGGTCTCAATTCCTCCTCTGTAGGTCCCTGTTCGGGCGCCATTTTGCCGAAGACCAAAGCCGCGGAACGATGGTCAGAACCGGAGGGAAACAAGGACACTCAATATGAGCAATCAGCAAGCTTCGTTTATTAGCTCTAAGTTAGCCTCTTTTATACATTGTGGTTAATATATGCCTACTAGTCAAACTATCATTGGTTATTAGTTACAAGTTACATCATTATAAGCCTGCCTCTTGTTTTCATTCTTACAACTCTTGTTTTCATTCTTACAGCTCCTTTAACCAGTTCTTCCCGGATTCAGCTGCTTCTTCTGAGGGCTATCTTCGTTTAAGGTCATCTTGACCCTGACGCTGATTGGTCCTGCCACGCTTCTTCTGCCCTGCTTCACCCTGCACTCCGTGCCTGCGTGCACGTACACAGTTCTTCATGTACGCATATGCAGCTCAGCTACATCTCCATGACCATTGTCTGTCAGCCATTATCCAACAAGAGCGGTACCTTTGCTTTGCAGGGTATAAGCTTAATAAAATACATACTACTATAATAGCAACTATAAGCTAATAAAATACGTATTACTATAATAGCAACTATAATAATCAAGAGCCATCTAGTGACCTTTCTCAGCTAACCATTCTTCCACATTCTTTGCCTCGGTCTTTACTCCGAAGGCTTCTCGGGACTCACAGATCCCAGATGAAAGTAGGAGTGGTTGGGGAACGAATGGCTCCCCTCTAGTAGAGGTAGGGGTGGTCCAGGAGCGACTCAAAGGAATGGATGCACACAAATCCATGGGCCCGGATGGGATACACCCACGTGTGCTGAGAGAGCTGGCGGAGGTGATTGCGGAGCCGCTCTCTATCATCTTTGATAGATCCTGGACTACAGGAGAAGTTCCTGAAGACTGGAGGATAGCCAATGTCACTCCAGTCTTTAAAAAAGGCAAGAAAGAGGATCCCAGTAACTATAGGCCAGTCAGCCTCACTTCTGTCCCTGGAAAGGTGATGGAACAGCTTGTTTTGGATGCCATCTCCAAACAACTGGAAGAGAAGAAGGTCATGAGGAGTAGTCAGCATGGATTCACCAAGGGGAGATCGTGCTCGACCAATCTCATAGCCTTCTATGATGTCATTACCAACTGGGTGGATGGAGGGAGAGCAGTGGATGTCATCTACCTTGACTTTAGCAAAGCTTTCGATACTGTCTCCCACAACATCCTGATAGAGAAGCTGAGGGAACAAGGGATAGACGAGTGGACAGTGAGGTGGGTTGAGAACTGGCTGTCGGACCAAGCTCAGAGGGTCGTGATCAGTGGAGTAGAATCTGAATGGAGGCCTGTGACTAGCGGTGTTCCCCAGGGCTCGGTGTTGGGTCCGGTCCTGTTTAATATCTTCATTGACGACCTTGATGAGGGAATAGCATCCACCCTCAGCAAGTATACCGATGATACAAAGCTGGGAGGGGTGGCTGACACGCAGGAATACTGCGCTGCCATTCCGCGAGACCTGGACAGGCTGGAAAGCTGGGCTGGGAGAAATCTAATGAAATTCAACAAAAGCAAGTGTAGAGTCTTTCACTCGGGGAGGAATAACCGACTGTATCAGTACAGGCTGGGGGATGACCTGTTGGAAAAAGAGCTCTGTGGAGAAGGACCATGGGGTCCTGGTTGATGACAGGTTGGCTATGAGCCAGCAGTGTGCCCTGGTGGCCAAGAGAGCCAATGGGATCCTGGGATGCATCAGGAAGAGTGTGTCCAGCAGGTCGAAGGTGGTGATCCTCCCCCTCTACTCTGCCCTGGTCAGGCCCCACCTGGAATACTGTGTCCAGTTCTGGGCTCCCTGGTATAAAAAAGACAGGGACCTTCTGGAGAGAGTCCAGAGAAGGGCTACGAAGATGATTAGGGGTCTGGAGCATCTCCCCTATGAGGAAAGGCTGAGTGAGCTGGGTCTGTTCAGCCTGGAGAAAAGAAGACTTAGGGGGGACCTATTTAGTGTTTATAAATATCTTATACATGGGTGTTGTGGTTTAAACCTCAGCGGAAAAGTTGGGGCCACAAAGGTCCAAAAAAGAAGCCCCTGCCTCTTTAAGAGTTGGGGTTGGGCGAACGGAGGGAACCGAGGAGCTGCGAGACAGAGGAAAAAAAAACCAAAGGCCCGCGGGTTGGGATAAGGATAGTTTACTAAACAACAGGAGAAAATATGAAAACAACTAACCACAGTGCTATTATATACAGTGCAAACCTCTCACCCCACTATGTCATTTGAGCCGTGCCCAAACCGATTCAGATTCAGAGCCCCAAACGCAGCACTCCCCGAGCCCGAACCGATTCAGATTCAGAGCCCCGAACGCAGCATTCCCCGAGCCCGGCACCCCCGAGCACCCCCCTCACCACTGCCTGCCGCGCCTATCCAAAAGAGAGCGAGAGAAGCCGGAACTGGCACTACGCCTGCCCAGACCGGAACCGCCCGGGTCCGGAGTCGCCCCTGCAAAAGCGGTGGGGGGGTGCAGACTGCCTGATCATGATGCAATTGGTATGGAATACTCTCAGGGCTAACATAGCCTGCTGCTGGGCTGAACCCAGGACAATGGGTTGCAAGGGGAATTGGCCAGCCCCTTTTCAGTGGTCTGTGGGGACAGGACTAGGGGCAATGGCTGTAAGCTGGAGCATACGAAGTTCCGCACCAACATGCGGAAGAACTTTTTCACAGTGAGGGTGACGGAGCAGTGGAATAGGCTGCCCAGGGAGGTGGTGGAGTCTCCTTCTCTGGAGATATTCAAGTCTCGTCTGGACACCTATCTATGTAATATGAGATAGGGAGCCTGCTCTGGCAGGGAGATTGGACCCGATGATCTCTTGAGGTCCTTTCCAACCCCTAAGATTCTATGATTCTGTGATAATAGCACTGTAGTTAGTTGTTTTTTGTATCTTTTCCTGTTGTTTTAGTAAACTATCCTTATCCCAACCTGCGGGACTTAGGTTTTTTTTTTTCCTTCCTCGCGGCTACTCCGTTCGCCCATCCCCCTCTGTAGGAGAAGGGAGACTTCGACCACCACATGGTTCATCAGCAAGTCCCAATTTTTATTCAAGCAAGCCTTGGTTAAATACACTGCTTAATTAGCTCATGCATATTGCGAAAGTCAAGCTCACTATTGGTCAAGCAGATAGATGCCGGCCCGTCCCCTCTTTGTTCTGTTTCCACATTCCTGAAGTTTAAACATCCCTTTATCGCATCCTGCAGGTGTCCGAGCACCAGCAATATCCAGTTACAGCTAGCTACTGGGTCAAGCTGACGTAGAGCTAACACTTACCCTGCTTACACCATCTCAAGCAAATCCAGGCTGCTGTGTCCCTTCTCTGATAGCCAGCACTGAACCAGGCTCTCCACACCCCACCTCTTAAAGAGGTAGGGGACTTTTTTTTCTAACTTTTGTGGAACCCAGCTCTCAGCAGAGGTTCAAACCACGACAACTTCTGGCGCCCAACGTGGGGCAAAGGAGGGCCCAAAACAGGGGCAAAAAGGTTGGGGTAACAATAGATTTTACCTTAACCCAATTGCAGTTAAGATAGAGTTGTGATAAGTACTGGTTTTTAAGTAAATTCTATGTACAATGTAGTGGCATTTACTCATAAGGATGTTGCCATGGTTGTCAAATCGTGTAATGCTGCATGTAATCCTGCCAGGAATTCTTTGCCATCGCAGGGATGCGGCTCTCAGACTTGATCCCGTACGTCTGTTTAGTGTATGTTATGATAACAGTCTATGATTGGATAACGGTTAGGATCGTGAACCTAGGAGAGTACTTGTATCTGTTTTTGCTGTTCGGTACAAAGAGGGATAAAACAGGTCTTATAAGAGTCTTTAACAATTTCCAATATCCCTGGGATATTCAAACTAGCATTTTTCTTCTGTTGGTTTTGGTGCAAATGGTTCAGCTTTTGATATATATTAAGCACAGGTTTATGAATACCACCCAAGAGTTTTCCCCGAGGCTGGATAAGTGTGAGTGGCAGGGCAAATGGCAAAATATGAGTAGGTACCTAGGCACTTTCTTACCCCCAGTGGTTTGGAACTTCACTCCTGAACAGCTGCAAGACAATGATAAGGTGACTGCATATCTGAAAAAGAACTGTAGTGGGTTCCCCAGAGAAATACACCCTACTGCATTGTGCTGGGGCTTGGCTACCATCTACCAAACACTGCTTGATAGCAAGCAGCACTGTCAGTACTGTCAGTACTGTCAGGGGGAAAAAGGAAATGGATTGGCAAATACTACAGCTACTGCAACCCCTATAATAGACATTGCCCATAATTCAGAGAATCAACCCACACCAAAGTCTGTTGCTCCCTTTCAAAGAGGTGTCAGCACTGTCAGGGAGAAAAAGGAAATAGACTGGCAAATACTGCAGCAACAACAAACCCTACAATAGATATTGCCCATAATTCGGAGAACCAACCAACACCAAAGTCCGTTGCTCCCATTCAAAAGAGGAAACACACCAAGAAGTCAGTTCGCGTAGTGCCAGAGGATGATGATGAACAACTGGGGCCATCTCAAGAATGTCAGGATGATGGTGTACAACCGGGGCCATCTCAAGAATGTCAGGATGAGGATGATGATGAACAACCAGGGCCATCCTGGAAAGGTCAGGATGAGGCAGGGACCATCTTGGAAAGGTATGGATGGGGCAGGGCCATCTCAGAAAAGTCAGAAGGGAGCAGGGCCATCTCAGAAAAGTAAGAATGGGGCAAAGCCATCTCGAGCAGATCAGGGTGTAGGAGAACCAGAGATTGTTACCCGATCCCTGACCCTGAGCGAACTGCGTGAGGTGCGAAAAGATTTTGGCCGCCGCCCAGGTGAGCACATTATCACTTGCTTGCTCAGATGCTGGGATAAGGGGGCCAGTAGGCTGGAATTAGACGGCAGGGCAGTTGGGATCCCTGGCTAGAGAAGGAGGTATTGATAACGCACTTGGAGAAGAGACAGAAGTCCTCAGCCTTTGGAGGCGATTGCTGTCAAGTGTGCGGGAAAGATACCCCATAAAGGAATATATTACCTGTCCGACACTCAAGAGCGACAACATAGAGACAGTTATCCATTTCCTGAGAGAATTAGCTGTACGAGAGTTGATTTATTATGATCCGGACAACACAAGGCTCCCTGATGATCCTGATGACGTCCGATGCACCCATGACATGTGGAGTAAGGTCATACGAAGTGCACCACCAGGGCACACGAATTCACTGGCAGTGATGGAATATGAGGAGATGTTTCATCCGAGGGTAAGGAAAGTGATCTGCCGACTCCGGGATTATCAAGACAACGTTTCACGCTCTGTCATAGCAGCAGTAGAGAAACTGGTTAAACTTAGACTTGATGACCACATGTTCGACACCCGACCTGTATGGGGCAATGTTGCAGCTACCCGGAGAAGTCGTTCATCGTCCCGAGAGAGAGAGAGTACAGCAGGTACACACCACGAGCCACACTGTGGTTTTACCTGCGTGACCATTGAGAGGACATGAGAAAGTGGGATAAGAAGCCCACTTCAGCCCTTCAAGCACGAGTAAACGAGCTGCGAGGTAGAGCAAGTGCACGAGGTTCTGCCAGGAGGAATGTTGCACCAATTTCTATCCAGGAGCAATAGAGAAGCCCTGCCTCCAGCCAGGTGGAGGAGAGGGATAATTGGACTTATTGGTCTTTGTGGATCCGATGACCTGGAACATCAGACCCACAAGAGTATGAGGCTCTAGGGGATACTGGTGCCCAGTGTACACTAATGCCAACAAATTATGAAGGGACAGAACCTGTTTGCATTTCTGGAGTCACAGGGGGCTCCCAACAGTTGACTGTGCTAGAGGCTGAGGTCTAACCCTAGTCCTGGAAAGGACTGGGAGAAACATCCCATTGTGACTACCTCAGAAGCTCCGTGCATTTTAGGTATAGACTATCTCTGTTGTGGGTATTTTAAAGACCCAAAAGGGTACCAGTGGGCTTTTGGAATAGCTCCTTTGGAGACAGAAGAAACTGAACAATTGTGTGCCTTGCCTGGACTCTCGGAAGATCCAGCTGTTGGGGGGTTGTTGAAGGTCGAAAAACAGCGAGTGCCAATCACTACGACGACAGTGCACAGGCGGCAGTATCGTACAAACCGAGATTTTTTGATCCCCATCCATAAATTGATTTGTCAACTGGAGAATCAGGGAGTGATCAGCCGAACCCACTCACCATTTAACAGTCCCATATGGCTAGTGCGGAAGTCCGATGGAGAGTGGAGGCTAACAGTAGATTATCGTGGCCTAAATGAAGTCACTCCAAATATGAGTGCTGCTGTGCCGGATATGCTAGAGCTCCAGTATGAACTGGAATCAAAGGCAGCCAGGTGGTACGCCACAATTGACATTGCAAATGCTTTCTTCTCAATCCCACTGGCACCAGAGTGAAGACCACAGTTTGCTTTCACTTGGAGAGGCATCCAATACACATGGAATCGTCTACCCCAGGGGTGGAAACACAGTCCCACCATCTGTCATGGACTAATCCAGAGTACATTAGAAAAGGGTGGAGCCCCAGAGCACTTGCAATATATTGATGACATCATTGTATGGGGTGACACAGCAAAGGAAGTTTTTGAGAAAGGAGAAAGGATAATTCAAATCCTGCTAGAAGCTGGTTTTGCTATAAAACAAAGTAAAGTCAAGGGGCCTAAGCGAGAAATCCAGTTCTTAGGAATAAAATGGCAGGATGGGCGTCGTCAGATCCCAATGGGCGTTATTAATAAAATTGCAGCTATGTCCCCACCAAGTAACAAAAAGGAAACACAGGCTTTCTTAGGTGTTATAGGATTTTAGAGAATGCTTACCCAAACTACAGTATCTTTGTGAGTCCACTCTACTATGTAACTCGGAAGAAAAATGATTTTCAATGGGGCCCTGAGCAGCAGCAAGCCTTTGAGCAGATCAAACGCGAAATAGTCCATGCTGTAGCCCTTGGACCTGTCCGTACAGGGACTGATATTAAAAATGTGCTCTATACCGCAGCTGGTGACAATGGTCCTACCTGGTGTCTCTGGCAGAAAACACAAGGGGAGACTCGAGGGCGACCGTTAGGCTTTTGGAGTCGGGCCTACAAAGGATCTGAGGCCAATTACACTCCAACAGAAAAGGAAATACTGGCTGCTTATGAAGGGGTTCGAGCTGCTTCAGAGGTGATTGGAACTGAAGCTCAGCTCTTCCTAGCACCCTGACTGCCGGTGCTGGGCTGGATGTTTAAAGGGAAGGTCCCTTCCACACATCATGCCACTGATGCTACATGGAGCAAGTGGGTTGCACTAATTACGCAACAAACTCGAATAGGAAACCCCAATCGCCCAGGAATTGTTGCCCATATGGGCTACTGACTTATGGCAAGGTATTGCTGCCCAGTTAGAGAAGCTTATTGTAAAGGTACGTCATGTGGACGCCCATGTACCTAAGAGTCAGGCCATGGAGGAACATGAAAACAACCAGCAGGCAGATAAGGCTGCTAAGATTGAAGTGGCTCAGGTAGATTTGGACTGGCAACATAAGGGTGAGTTATTCCTAGCCCGATGGGCTCATGATACTTCAGGTCATCAAGGAAGAGATGCTACATATAGATGGGCTCGGGATCGATGGGTGGATTTAACCATGGATGCTATTGCACAAGTTATCCATGAATGTGAGACGTGCTGCAATCAAGCAAGCTAAGCGGCTAAAGCCCATCTGGACGGTGGATGAAATATAAATATGAGGAGGCTTGGCAGGTTGATTACATCACCCTCCCACAAACTCGCCATGGCAAACGGTACGTACTTACAATGGTAGAGGCAACCGCTGGCTGGCTGGAGACATATCCTGTACCCCATGCCACTGCCCGGAATACAATTCTGGGCCTGGAGAGGCAAGTCCTATGGCGACACGGCACCCCAGAGAAAATTGAGTCAGATAATGGGACTCATTTCCGAAATACTCTCATAGACACTTGGGCCAAAGAGCATGGAATTGAGTGGGTGTACCACATTCCTTATCATGCACCAGCCTCTGGGAAAATTGAACGCTACAATGGGCTTTTAAAGACCACACTGAAAGCAATGGGTGGTGGAACATTTAAACATTGGGATACACATTTAGCGGAAGCCACGTGGTTGGTTAACTCTAGGGGATCTACCAATTGGGCTGGTCCAGCCCAGTCAGAATTCCCACATACTGTAGAAGGAGACAGAGTTCCAGTAGTGCACATGAAGAGTATATTAGGAAAGACAGTTTGGGTCATCCCTGCTGCAGGCAAAGGTAAGCCCATATCTGGGATTGTTTTCGCTCAAGGACCTGGTTGTACTTGGTAGGTAATGCAGAATGATGGAGAAACTCGATGTGTACCTCAAGGGGATTTGATTTTGGGTGAGAATAGCCAATATCATGCTAAATAATTCACTACTGTTTTATTGTTGTTATAGATACTGTATGTTATACTAATGACATTACATTCAGGGTCATTGGTGCTGTGATGATGGAGCGAAGACCAGGCTCCCAAGAACTCTTTCTTTTCTCTTTTGAAATAAACACCTCTGACCAACGGACTATGAGCATGGATCATGCCAGGTGCATTGCTCAAGAGCCCGAGATACAGCATTCAACGATCCAAAGGCACATACGACTCTTCATTACCATAGAGACTGCTGTGACAGAGGGACCAGTGGAGCCTGAGAATCGTGGACTGAATGAAACCGACGGACTCGGAGGGATGGTCCACAGACTGAAGGAATCTATACGCACATACATGTGTGTGCATGTGTACATGCATATGTGTATATGCAAGAAACTCCCTGGACCCAAAGAAGATTACTGGACCTGCTCATGACGTAAATGGTATGGAATAAGGGGTGGATAATGTCCTGGGTTTAGCCCAGCAACAGGCTATGTTTGCCGGTGAGAGTATTCCATACCAATTGCATCATAATCAGGCAGTCCGGTCCTGGTAGGGACGACTCCGGACCCATCAGAAACGGCTCCGGAAACAGCATGGGAAGTTCCGGGTCTGGCAGGAGGAGTTCCGGTCCGGGCAGGCGCAGTGCGGTTCCGGGTTCTTCCTCTTCTCTTTTGGATCGGCGCGGCGGCGGTGGCGAGGGGGGTTTGCAGCGCCATGGCTCGAGTCGTGCGCGCGGTCCCAAATTGGCAGTGGTTCGGGCACGGCTCAAATTACATAGTGTGGTGAGAGGTTTGCACTGTATATAATAGCACTGTAGTTAGTTGGGTTTTGTATCTTTTCCTGTTGTTTTAGTAAACTATCCTTATCCCAACCTGCGGGGCTTACGGGTTTTTTCTTTCCTTCCTCGCGGCTCCCTCCGTTTGCCCATCCCCCACCTCTTAAAGACATAGGGAACTTTTTTTCTAACTTTTGTGGCACCCAGCTCTCAGCTGAGGTTCAAACCTCAGCATCCAGCCTTGGAGAAAACTCTTGAGTGGTATTCATAAACCTGTGCTTAATATATAATGAAAACTGAACCACCTGCAACAAACCTAATACTAGCACAATTCTAGTTTGAATAACCTAGGGATATTGAAAATTTTCAAAAACCGTTATAAGAGCTGTTGTATTTAGCCCAAAGGAAAAGAAAACACTGTAGTTATTCCCCTCTGTGCACCCACCATACCGGCTGCCGTTATTAACCCCTCCCTGTCCAAGGAATGGACAGGACAGCAAAACCTCATACAAGTACCAGCTTGAGCTCATGGCCATTGATATTACTGTATCATAGACTGGTATCATAAAATACACTAAAGCGAAGTACGGGAACAAGTACGAGAGCCGCAGCCCAGAGATGGTGTGGAGAGCCTGGTTCAGTGCTGGCTATCAGAGAAGGGACACAGCAGCCTGGATTTGCTTGAGATGGTGTAAGCAGGGTAAGTGTTAGCTCTACGTCAGCTTGACCCAGTAGCTAGCTGTAACTGGATATTGCTGGTGCTCGGACACCTGCAGGATGCGATAAAAGGATGTTTAAACTTCAAGAATGTGGAAACAGAACAAAGAGGGGACGGGCTGGCATCTATCTGCTTGACCAATAGTGAGCTTGACTTCTGCAATATGTATGAGCTAATTAAGCAGTGTATTTAACCAAGGCTTGCTTGAATAAAAATTGGGACTTGCTGATGAACCATATGGTGGTCGAAGTCTCCCTTCTCCGACAAATGGTGACCCCGACGTGATGCCGACAACCGACCCCGCACAGGGCCCCCTGCAAGAGGGCGAGTCCGGACCTGATAGCAGGCGACTACGACCACGGTTGGAGAAGTAGGAGTTGGGTCCTGTTTGCAGCCAGGACGGCGCCCAGATCAATTGAAATAGAGGAGTGCGCCCCCAAAGATCACATCGGTGATTTTGGGCCATACGTTCCACGGAGGCTTGGAAAAGCTGCAACAGCGGACGTCTGCAAATGGATAGGCAAGTGGCATATGATTTATTTATAAATACTTTACGAAAAAGGGATGTTAAGGGTATAGATTTAAAGAAGGAATTACCGGGGTTGTTAGCTTATGGGTATGACAAGGGTTGTTTTCAGAACCCGCATACAGTTCACGAGTTAACTGAGTGGACCCGGAAAGGCAAATTTTCTGCGGTTAGACGCAGTGTTGCTGAAAAGCATTGATTTACCTACTGAGGAAACTATAGGAATTTAAATCCTTGACAAACCCTCAGTTGGGGTGAAAGAAGCTAAGTCGTTAACAACTCTCAGGAAATTAGTAAAAGAACTTTAACTGAATGGAGGCGGAACTCGTTGCTGCCGCTTCAGCCTTTGCAGCTTTAACACCGATTACAGGTTCTACAGAACTGATTCAAAAAGAAAAAGAAAATCTACTACGGAGAATGTGGTTTTGTTCCTGGGTGCTTTTTCACCTATCCCAGTTACTAGACTAAGTAAAAATGCCGTGTTATCAGAGCAAAGTTATAAATCTGTCGGAACTGAAGGGGAGCGAGTAGTGCACGTAAATCTGCCACCACGGTCTGCACTCCCTCCACTATGATGGCTTTGGAGAGAAAAAATGTGAAAACAAACGTACAACCGAATGCCTTTAATATCTATCTGCCTCTGACTTTTAACGAGCCTAAAACACCCCATGGCGCAGTCAAAAATGTTAACCAGCATCAACAACTTAGACCTGTCCTTGAAAAACTGGAAAACATAAAGCGGAGCAGGCAACGGCATGCCTTGTTGTAAAAGAGTTTGAGTCCCCACCCGAAAACTGCGAAGACGGAGAATCACCGATTCAGGCACAGAACAGTGTTGCCCCCATGGACAAGGAACCTATGAGCACAGACAAGAAACCTAAGGACAGAGAATCCTATGGAGATGGACAAGTATCAGCTTCGACAACCATCGGATCAGGGACATTCATCAATATATCGCTGTCTCCTGACACCCGAGAGACTCTGCACAGACTGCTCGGAGGAGCCTGGGCACATAAGGTGGCGTCAGAACGGGAAAAACAGCTAAATCAGGGTATTTTGATTCCTACTCAATCGTGGAAATCACCAGGGAAAAGTTTATGTGGGAAAAAGCGGGTGGCAGAGAGTTAGTAGTGGGCCAGTGGGAGGTGGAAGGAACAGGGTCCTAGCACTCACCCGGGGCTCAGTCATGGTGAACAATGGGATCACACTGTGGTTTATGGCGGGGGGAGAACAGCACTGCGGGCAGTGGCCGAGAAACACCCCCGATACACACCACACACTCACCCCCATATGAACTAGATGTGACAACTCGTGTCTTGCAATGTCGTTTGTCTGATTAATTGGCTTGCAGCAGTCGTTTCTTTGTATGTGCTATAAGTTCAGGGCTGTGTTTGTCCACTGAGAGCAAGGCTGGTTACTTCGCAAAAATTAATTTTTTATAGCGAGCATTGAAAAAGGGCAGCTTACTTTAAAAGTTAACCTGGAAAACAATGATCAATAGCTGCTTTATTGAAAAAAAAGAAAAAAAAAAATATTGCCCCCTTACACGATTTAATACGGGAGCAACTGACTAAGGGTCATATGAAGCCTTCCACAAGTTTGTGGAACATGCAAAAAATTTTTTTAAAAAAAGATTGGAATTTTTCTTTTCAAAAGGTGTCACTGGGTACGCTCCCACAAAGCAGAAAAAATTCAGCAACTATGTGCCAGGCTTATGTAGCCTGGGCGTTTGCTCCAGTACGAAAAACACATCCTGATCTAATCTTTTATCATTATATGGTTGCTATATTGATTGTGGGAAAAAACTTGGACGTTGAAAGTTTGATTCATGAGTTAACAGTGCATTGAAAAGCAAGAGGTTACAGATTATTCCATGGAAAAATTCAAAATAAGTCAGTGTGAAAATATTCGGACTGACAAATTAATAAAAGTACTGCAACACCTCAGAGGATTGCAATCAAAACTGGGGTTGGCATGTTAAATGATGTTCAAAAATTACTTAGAAATGTTAACTGTATTAGATCATTGTGTGGTATTATGCATCAGTACTCTGTTACCCAGATTCACAGCCACACTTAACTAACTGACTACATCTAGGTCTAGCAGGGAGAAATCAGAGAGCAAACAGGCTGGTTGCTCCTGCCTGGGCTGCTCCCTCAGCAGACAGCTTTGCAGGAGCTCAGAAGTTTCATGAAATTTTGTTTACCAATCTGCTAAAGTGCTTTAAAGACAATACCACTTGTTGGTTGCTGAGACTAAAGGGCTTGTACAGTCCAAAGCCACGGCAGAACATATGAATCAAACTCTCAAGCGTTTGCTTCACAAACAATAAGGGGGAGAGAAGGATATCTCTCCAGCTGTTTGATTAAACGAGGCTCTGTATGTTTTGAACGGAAAAGTTCATGTTAGATGTTAGTGAAATGAAGTTACAGGTACTAACTTGGGAAAGGAGATCTGCCTATGTCATTACAGATATGGGAACCAAGCAGATAAAGCTGTGGATCCAGAAGAAATCAAGCTTGCATGAACCAGGATGGGATCCTGATCACAGTAACTGAAGTCAAGTGTTCCAAGTGCAGCCACAATGGACTATGAGTTTTGCTGCGGGACATTTTGAATACTCTTTTAAATATGAGTGTGTTAGTGGTAAATAAAAATTAGAGAAACAGTGATTTCTGCACAGCCTAAGGTCACAGGCTGCAATCGGTGCCTGCACGGAAACATGAAGCTTAAGTTATCTGCACTTCTGACACTCTTGATTGGCAAAGCAGACGGGTACAACAGCAAAGATATCAAGGCACTTAGCTACAGATGCGGATTCTGTGAAACATGCAGCAGCTGATTTGTGCTGCTGGCTCACAGACATAATTGCGGCGCAGATACAAAAAGGGAAAAATTTGTCAAGGAGGACAGCAGGCCTGCTAGCAGCCTGACTCTCCTCGCAAAAACACAGACTCTGACAGTATCCTTGAATTTCCCGTGAAACAACAAAATTACTCATGCTGAGAAGTTTTGGTAATCACTTTTTCAAAACATAGCGGCCTTGAAAACAGGTGTACAGACTCCCTTAAATCAAGGAGCTGTGAGAAAGTATTTGGAAGTAAATGAACATGTCATCAACCAGCCATAATGAGATGGCCAAAGCACAGCAGGCGTGCAGATAACTTTTCGACATCAAAGGTAAACTAACAATGTTTGGCTTTAAGGTATGCTTACCAAAACTCATTATAATTACTGATTAATCACTTTGGTGTGAACAATATGTGTAACCAATTAGCAGTTTTTAGATTGCCACATTTTATAGTATGGCTTTTCGTTTATGGGATGGATGGGCTGGTTACCTTCCTGTATCACCTCAGGAACCGCAGGAGTTGGAGCTTCTGGGTTCAGTAAAGGCTGATGCATGCTTGTATTTTAACCACCCAAGTGGGGACCAAAGCTCGCCCACCAATGTAAATTCTAGCATGGCTGTTTATCGCAACGCTACAAGCTGGTGCAATTATACTCCGCCTAACATTTCGATATCTACTAACCATCCCATGCAGCTACCGTCTGGTAATTTTCTGAGATGCGGAGACCGTGCCTGGCCAGGTATCCCGTCACGTCTAAGAGGGGGGCCATGCACGCTTGGCCGCTTATCTCTGCTTACGCCTAACACCCCTATGATATTTAACATGAGCCGTCACCATCGCCGAACAAGGAGGCAGATACATGCTTTTAACAAAGAATGCAACGGCCAGGTAACATTCTGGTCACTGGAAGAGATTATATCTGCATCTCTTCTCGCTCCAGGGGTGTCAGCAGCAGCTGCACACAATCACCGAAACAAGTTGGGGTGTTGGCTAGCAAAACAAACAAATGCTACTTCTCTTGCATTTTCCAGTCTTTTGCTTCATGTTGATTCTGTCCGCCATGCTACACTGCAAAATAGAGCTACAATTGATTTTCTTTTGCTTGCCCAAGGCCATGGATGTGAAGAGTTTGAAAGTATGTGTTGTATGAACCTCTCTGATCATTCGCGATCCATACACTCCCAAACTGATGAATTACGAAAACTAACTAATAACTTACAAATGGACTCTGGTTTAGGTCTAGATGGATGGTTGCGATCACTGGGACTGGGACCCTGGCTGCTGTCTATTTTAAAAGCAGCCATGACGATAGTAGTATTACTAATGCTTACCCTACTCTTACCATGTCTCTGTATGTGTCTACAAAACATGATGCAAAAAATGGTATCGACAGTCTTCTGATCAAACATTGTTAGCCCAAAACAAAAACGGGGGAAATGTGGAGAGCCTGATTCAGTGCTGGCTATCAGAGAAGGGACACAGCAGCCTGGATTTGCTTGAGATGGTGTAAGTAGGCTAAGTGTTAGCTCTAGGTCGGCTTGACCCAGTAGCTAGCTGTAACTGGATATTGCTGGTGCTCGGACACCTGCAGGATGCGATAAAAGGATGTTTAAACTTCAGGAATGTGGAAACAGAACAAAGAGGGGACGGGCCGGCATCTATCTGCTTGACCAATAGTGAGCTTGACTTCTGCAATATGTATGAGCTAATTAAGCAGTGTATTTAACCAAGGCTTGCTTGAATAAAAATTGGGACTTGCTGATGAACCATATGGTGGTCGAAGTCTCCCTTCTCCGACAAGATGGTAAAGAATACTGCCAGGATTGCATGCAGCATGCAACGGTTTGAGTACCATAACCATGACCACAGCCTTGTGAATAAATCCCACAGCACTGTGACCAGAGACTGCTTAAATAACAGTGGTTATCACAGCTCCATCTTAATTGCGATTGGGTTAGGGTCAAATCTACCGTTATCCCAACCTTTCGTGCCCCACATTGGGCGCCAAAACACCTACTGGCCTGTAGGTTCCTGGGTCATCCTTTTTCCCCCGTTTTAGAAATGGGGGTTATATTTCCCCTTTTCCAGTCAGTGGGGACTTCACCAGACTGACAGGACCTGTGAAATAGGATGCAGAGTGGCTTAGCCACTTGTGGTGGTTTAGCCCCAGACGAGAGCTGAGCCCCCCACACAGTCGCTTGTTCTTTTAACAAAAAGAAGAGGGGGGGGGGGAAGTTGCGGGGTGGGGGGAGGAAGGGAAGGGAAATTTAAAGAGGGGGAAAAAAAAACCCAAACCAAAACCTAGAAAACCAAAACCCCGCGGTTTGGGATAAAGACATTTTACTAAAGTAGCAGAAAAAGAAAAAACAAATACAACAATGGCAACACGACTTTAGAGCACAAAATACACGAAACTGGTGATACACAATGCAGTCTGTCACTGAACCATACAACTTAGGCCGTACAGCCCAGAGCTGTCCTGGAACCTGCCCGTCCCAAAGAAACCGCACATCCTGGAGTTTTCTCCTCCTCCTCCCAGTCCCCCCTTTATACTGAGCATGACATAATTGGCATGGAATATCCCCTTTGGGCAGTTCGGGTCACCTGTCCTGGCTGTGTCCCCTCCCGTTAGTTAGAAATACGAACAAGTGAAAAAGTCCTTGATTGCTTGGCAACATCTAGAAACATCATGGTGCTATCAGCTCTGATCTCATCCTAACTCTCAAACATGGCATTCCATCCACTGCTAAAAAATAAATTAACTCCATCCTAGATGAAACCAGGACAGGTTCTAATCCTGCAGGCCTCTTGTAAGGTAAGAGCCAGTTCATCACGCCATTTTCGATAAGTTTTTCATCTCATCTTAAGTCTGTCACTGTTGTGGCTTTGCATGGCAAGGTTCTGGTGGAGAAGGGGGGGATGTAGGGGTAGCTTTTGCAAGAATCATAGAATCACCTAGGTTGGAAGAGACCGTTTAGATCATCAAGTCCAACCATAGCCTAACCCTGACTAGAAGCTGATAGAAGCTTCCCCTAGGTCTGACAGAGTAAATACCAGCCGGCTCAAGGACAGACCCGCCACTAACCAAGGCTGAGCCAATCAGCGATGGTAGTAACGCCTCTGTTATAACATATTTAAGAGGGGAAACAAAAAAAAACCCCCAAAAAACCCCAAGTGGCTGCTTTTTGCCACTGGAGAAGGGAGTGAGAAGAAACTTTACAGATATCAAGGTCAGTGAAGAAGGAGGGGGAGGAGGTGCTCCAGGTGCCAGAGGAGATTCCCCTGCAGCCTATGGAGAAGACCATGGTGAAGCAGGTTGTCCCCCTGCAACCCATGGAAGATGATGGGGAGCAAAGATCCCACCTGCAGCCTGTGGAGAGGCCCCACACTGGAGTGGGTGGAGACATACGGAAGACGCTGTGACCCGTGCTGGAGCAAACTCCAGACAGGACCTGCAGCCCATGCAAAGAGGGGCCCATGCCAGAGCAGGTTTACTAGGGGTAATTGTGACTCTGTGTGGGACCAGGCTGGAGCAGTCTGGGCCTGAGGGACAGTACCCCATAGAAGTGACCCATGCTAGGGTAGTAAGTGAAGAGCTGAAGCCCCATGGGAAGGGGCTCATGGTGGAGAAGCTCATGGAGGACTGTCTTCCATGGGTTGGCACCCCATGCTGGAGAAGGGGAAGAGTCTGAGGAATTCCCCCTTCCCTCCCTGCCCAGAAGGAAAACAACTCATGAGGAACTGACCAAAACACCCATTTCCCATCTCCCCTGTGCCACCTGAGGGGAGGGGAGGATAGGAGAAATAATGAATAAAGATGAGCCCGAGAAGAAGGGAGGGGTGAGGGTGTTAAAGGATTTAGGTTTATTTCTCATTATCCTACTCTGGTTTCAGTGTGTGTATAATAAATTAGATGTTGTGGGGTTTTTTTTTAATTCCATAGTGAGTCTGTTTTGTCTGTGATGTTTAATTGTGGAATGATCTCTCCCTGTTGTTTTCTTGACTCCTAAGCCTCTCAATATATATTTTCTCCCCTGTCCAGCTTAAAAGGAGGGATGAAAAGAGGGACTTTAGTGGCCATCTGGCCTCCAGCCAGGGTGAAACCACTTGAGTTCCCCACTTGGCGCTGCTACCCTATGCCACGACCCCCCTGGGTGGTGAGACCAGCTGCCACATCCGTGCAGGCTACATTGGACAGTGATGTGAGATGGCTCGCTCCACCAGTCACACTGAGGACAGAACACATACCTCACCACTCCTCAAAGAAACCAAAATCATACCTGAAACCCTTCCCCCACGCCCTAACTTCAGCTGACTCACCCCACACTTATGCAGAGCAGGGGCGGCCGCTGAACAAGCGAAGAGAACTAGTAGGGGAACCCACCTCCCATCATCCGAGTTGCAGGTGGGAAGAAAGAAAAGAATACACTTGCATTCTGTACGCAGCCCCCAAAAAAGCCGTGCAATCCAGCAGCCAATAAGAGGCGTGGAGCCACGCACGCCTTTGAACATTGCAAGAATCCTACTCCGCCCTCTCTGGTGCTAGGGGACAAACACAAGGCTGAGTTTTCGCAGACGCCATTTTAAAAACAAACAAACAAACAACAAAAAAACTCATCCACCAACCTGAGATCGTTCTTGCTTTCCTTTACTGTCTTCCATTTTCTCTGCTACTGTTGCCGCTCTTTTCGTGACTCCTGTCAGGCTAGTAGAACAAACAACCAACCAACACTGGAGGCGGTACAGGGCGAATCGCACTCCCCATGACGCCGTGGCCCGCACGGAAGGCGGGGAGAACTAGAGGCTATCCTTTCCCTGACAGGCAGCTGCCTCACCCAACGGAACGGCAGTAAGCTCCCACGGGGGGAGGAGAGAGGGCGGCTAGGCCAGTCGCTTAGCGGTGCCGGTAGATGTGTGTGCTGGTGCTCATCTTTCTGGTGCGCAGTGGGCGCAGGCAAGTGCGGCTCGCGTGTGTAGCTGATAAAGGTGAGGGGTGGGGGTTGAGCTGGGCTGAGGGAAGGAGAGTTGTTGATCGCTTCTCTCTGGACGCTGCTGTGTAATACAGTAACGCGGAAGGCCTGAGTCGCTGCCAGCGCCCTGGATTTTCGCGGGCTCCCTCAGGGACAGCGCTCTTCCCCGCTTGTTGAGTGGCCGAATTGGGTAGGTGTGGGGGCTGCCGTGTGGAGAAGGAGAGGACTGGGAAGTAACTCCTCCTTAGCTAACGTGGGATGGCTTGGCGCAACCTGGGGACCCATCTGTCCTGAGGGAAGGGTGGAAGCGGTGATATGTGTCTCTGCTTGCAGCCGTTGCGTCTTGGCGACCTTAGTGCGGACACGGCGGCCTCATCAGCTTGACTCCTGGAGTGGCGATGTGGTGGAGGCTCGCTGCGTTAGCGGGTGCGTGCTAAAGCCGGGGTAGCGGCCGCTGCCGCCTTCCTATGCCTACCCTAAGTAACTGTGCATAGGACAAGTCTTTAAGAATTATGGCAGACAGAGGAAGAGGGAGAGCTCTCTCGGCTGCGGCCTGTACGGAAGCGCCAGCGCTAAAGCAGTTGAGGAGCGTTCTGCAGCAGGGCCCGCTTTTTTTAAGAGCGGTGGCGGAGCCGTTGTGCTCTGTCGGCCTCACTTGAGCTCAGGTGAAGGCCACCGAGTGCCTCCTTTGTGTCTCCTTAGGCAGAGTGGGGGAAATCGTGTGACCGCGTGGTGGTGGTTTTTCGGCTCCCGGCTCCGCCTAGCATTGGGTCGGCGCCATTACAACCGCCGCCATTTCTGCTGGTCCCCGCTACTGCGGAGGTGGGTCTTTAGCCTGGGGGTTGTTATGTAATGCTGTCTCTTCTACCCCTCCGCCTAGGGAGTGAGATGGATTTCTGACTGCTCTGCAGTTGCCGGGTGGGCTGTGCCGGGTTGCGCACAGGTTGTAGAAAGGGAGGTATCCGGGTAGGAAGAGTTGTTTATCCTGGAGGGAATGAGGTAGAGAAGCACCATGAGACTCTACTCATGTCTGGTCCGTTGCTGTTTTATCCTGTTGATGTCTTTTAATCATTGTGTTAGTCAATTTGATCCTGTAAACTCGATTTACGAAACCGGTCACAGTAACTAGTTGAGAGCACCTTGTCCTGAATGTTTTATTACAGTTTGTCCTCTCGCAGCTCTCAATATTTTTTGGGAGGTCTTAAATAAAATATGGTCTGGAATAGAAGAGGGTCTGGAAAAGCTACCTATTTGAATCTGGTGAAATTTCTCTTATCACCTCTTCACGCTCTGACAATGTCTGAGACTTAACTATTCACTTTTTCGGGGATACGTGCCTACCGTTTGCTCAGGCTATGGAAGTTGAGCAATAAAATCCAAGGGAGGAGCACAAATAGCATTCTTTACTTAGCATCTGTACAAATTATTACCTTTTTTTAAAGAGAATAAGGTGTAAAAAGGGAATAAGGTTCTGCCTGGACTTTCTAATGTGTTTTACAAGTATTCTCACATGGTCTTATTGGAAATAGGTTTTGAAAGCAGTACCTGTTTCACAAAGTCAAAAAAGTTCAGTTGCTTTTGAGATTCTTATTGTGTGTACACAGAGGTTACTTATCACTACGGTGTGATATTTTTAACAGACTTTTTCTAGTGTGGCTTGTCTGTAACTTCTTTTGTTCTCTGTTATATTGAATTGAAGGCATGATAGAATGCCTGGTAGTAAGTTGATAGAGAGCTTTATAAAATTAATGCTGGTGGCTATAATAACTTTGTAGTCTAAATTGTTTACAATTAAACAATAAGCAGATTGATGTGTGTTGTCTATTAAAAAGGAAATCCAGTGTATTATATAATACACTAAAAATAGGAACTGGATAATTGTTCACTTTAAATATCTGAAAATCATTATCAGTAAATGTGATTACTGAAAACTAGGAAATGCTTGAAAACTGAGCAAGTCCAGAACCATTCAGATTATAATAGTTGATTTGTAAATTTACGGACTTGATTATTATTTCTCCTCTTAGTGATGTGTTTGGCTTTGCTATGTTTTCTCATTTATAAAGAAAAGCTTTGCAGCAAAACCTCAGGTCAAACTGTAGTGAGAATCAGACCTGTAAGTGAACAGAACCTGATCTATGCTGTTTTCATAGGTTTCTGAAGCACTAGGCTGTTGGGTTTTGATCCTGCCCAGAACACTTGACTTTTGCTTTGCAAGTGTACATAAAACCGGTAAGTGTGAAAGGTGGGCATGGTATATCTTTTTGGTTTTCCCTTTAGTACAGTTTGCATGCACTCCACCCCCTTCTGTACTAGAATTTTTTTTTTTAATTATGCAACAGGCTTTATCGGCGTACATAAGAACAAAGGTAATGGAGACTGAACAACAGGAGGAGACCTTTACCAACACAGAAACAAATGGTAAATTTTTAAAGGACTACTTTATTGGGGGGAGGGAACCTTTTAAAATCTTGATGTTTCTAACTATTTTGTAATATTTTAACTGTATCAAATGTTACTATTGGAAGAATTTTTGCATTTAATATTTTGTGTTCCATATGGTCTTACATGGGTTTTGTATTATGAATACATAAATTTTTTTGGTGAATATTTCAGATGTGGCATAAATAACTAAAAGTTATAAGTAAGGATTTGAAAATATTTGATAGCTAAATACTCAGTACTTGAACAGTGTGGTCATGTAACAGATATGCCTGACGGTAAAATTACAATCGCAATAAATAAAATAGTTACTTTGAAGGAATGTATGTGTGTATAAATAGTTCTACACTGAAAAAACTTTGGCTGTAATTAGTGAAGACGAGCTAGCACTAGCATTGAGTTGATTCATGCCAATTTTTCCAAGCTATTTGAAATACTGCTTTCCTTTTCCACCAGTATTGAACAAACTACTTTTGATCTTTTTGGTTTTAATGTTTTCCCAATTGTTTAAAAAAACAACCCAAAAACTAGGTAGATGTGGTGGTTTGGCCCTGGCTAAAGGCCAAATGCTCACCAGAGCCACTCGATCACTCCCCCTTTCAGCTGAAAAGGGGAGAAAATATATAATGGGAGGCTTAGGAGTTGAGATAAGGACAGGGAGGGATCACTTTCTAATTAGTGTCATGGGCAAAGCAGACTCAACACAGAATGAAGGAAAAAACCTAACTTATTACAACTACACTACGCACCCAGTGAAACCAGAGTTGTGTAATGAGAAGTGGGGCCCCCCACCTCTCCCTTCTTAGCAGACTTGACTTTATTCATGATTTTTCTCCCTTCTTGTCCCCCATTGTGGCACAGGGAGGGGCAGGGAATAGGGCAATGGGGGTTTTGGTCAGTTCCTCACAAGTTACTTCTCCAGATCTTAACACCTCTACTTCCCCCCACCCCCCCCACCCCTCCCCTCATAGCAGACTTTAGTCATAATTTCACTCCCTTCTTCCCCCACATTGTGCAGTCCTCCACAAACTTCTCCAGCATGAGTCCTCTCTATCGGGGAGCCATCTCCTCACCAATTGCCTCAGCACGGCTCCATTCCATGGGGTGCTGACCATCAGGCCCAGACTGCTCCAGCCTGGTCCCTCAGAGACTCACAAGTCCCCCAGCAAACCTGCTGTGGCATAGGTTGGTCTCTCCACAGGCTGTAGACAAGCCTGCTCCACCATGGTCTTCTCCATGAGCTGCAGGGGAATCTCTCTTTCCGGCACCTAGAGTACCTCATTGTGTGTTGTCGTTGTGTCCCCGTCTCCCCCCTGCCTTCGGGCCTGGCCTTAGTGTCCACGCAGCTTGTTACATCTTCTAACTCCTTTTTCTGGTGGCAAAATGCGTCTGCCTGCTGTTTTTTCTTCACCTAAGTGTGATTCACAGAGGTGCTGTGAGCATTGCTTATTGGCTTGGCCTTGATCAGCAAGAACTCTGGCCTTGAACTGGCCAATGTTTACTTTTTGGGACCTGCAGAGAGCTTCAAGCTGCTGCTTGCAGAAGCTATCTCAGCAGCACAGCTATGCAAAACTGTGACAGTAGGTGATACAACACTGCTTTAAACTACATGTTAATTTTTCACTAAGTTTGCAAAATTCTCATTTTAGCTGTAGTTCATAGATTTGGAATGAGTCTTCGATAATATATAGGCTGATGAACTAAAAATCTGTTTCTGTGCTATATATAATTAGGGTAGATGTCAGAAGTTAGTGTTGGGCTTATAGGAAGGACTGCTTCATTGGGAATACCGTGTATAAGCTTGATGTTCAATTTTATTGTAACTTAGAAAGTTAAATATATATTTTTTGTTTTCCCCTTATGGACCTGTCTACAGGCAAACGTCCTGCAGAAGATATGGAAGAAGAACAGGCCTTCAAAAGATCTCGGAATACAGATGAGATGGTTGAATTACGCATCTTGCTTCAAAGCAAAGTATGCTTTTTCAGTATTGCTATGTTCCTGCTTATACCATTGTCTAAGACAGTGGTGACAATGTGTACATTGTGTATGTTTAGAAAGTACGTGTGCTTTATTTAATATAACTTTAAAAGAATATTTGTAAGAGTGCATGAATGATAAAAGTGTATATTGCAATGGTATTATCTTCAATGCATTTTTCAAGGATGAGTCTTTAATGATCTGTGGGCTTCTCTGATATAAAAAAAAAGTCACTGCAAAAAATAAAGCTAAATAAATTATAAACCGCATTCTTATGTTTGAGTGGAACAAAATTGTTTCCAGGGAAATTGATGGTGTGTTAGTCTTTAGAAAGCAAGCAGGCTAGAGAACGATCACCTTATGATTGTAAATTAAATGAGGCGAGATGAGGACTTCTTCAGGATTTTAGTAATTTTCCCAGACTTAGTAAATCTGTATGTAAACAGGAGGAAATATCACAGAATGATAGGGGTTGGAAGGGACCTCTGGAGATCTAGAGCAGGATCACCTCAAGCAGGCCTCACAGGACAGTGTCTAGGTGGGTTTTGAATATCTCCAGATATGGAGGGTCCAGAACCTCTCTGTACAGCCTGTCCCAGTGCTCTGCCACCCTCACAGTAAAGAAGTTCATGTTTAGGTGGAACTTCCTATATTCAAGTTTATGCTCATTGCCTCTTGTCCTGTTACTGGGCACCACTGAAAAAAGACTGACCACATCCTCCTGCCCCCCACCCCTCCGGTCCCATGTCCCTCAGCTTTTCATCATAAGAGATTTTGTAGTTCCCCCCTCTTTTTTTTTTTAATGCCCTCTCCAGTAGCTCCCTGTCTGTCTTGAACCGGGGAGCCCAGAACTACACATGATTGAGGTTTAACAATGCCAAATGCAGAGTACTGCACGTGGGACATAACAACCCTGTGCCGCACGACAGGCTTGGGGAAGACTGGCTGGATAGTTGTCAGGCAGAGAAGGACCTGACGGTGTTGGTTGACTGCTGACTGAATATGAGTCAGCAGTGTGCCCAGGAAGGCCAATGGCATCCTGGCTTGTATCAAAAATAGTGTGGCCAATAGGTCTAGGGAGGTGATTGTGTACTTGGCATTGGTGAGGCCACACCTGAAGTACTGTGTCCAGTTCTGGGCTCCTCACCATAAGAAGGACCTTGAGGTTCTCGAGTGAGTCCAGAGAAGGTCAATGAGGCTGGTGAAGGGGCTGGAGGGTAAATCCTATGAGGAGCAGCTGAGGGAGCTGGGGATGTTTAGCCTGGAGAAGAGGAGGCTGAGGGGAGACCTTATCACTGCCTATAATTGTGTGAAAGGAGGTTGTAGGGAGGTGGGTGATGGCCCCTTCATCCAGGTGATAGGACAAGGGGAAATGGCAAGAAGTTGTGCAAGGGCAGGTTCAGATTAAATGTTAGAAAAAAATTTTTTGCTGAAAGAGTTGTTGGGGCCTGGAACAGGCTGCCCAGGGAGGTGGTTGAGTCACCTTCCTTGGATGTGTTTAAAAAAAGGGTAGATCAAGTACTTAGGGATATGGTTTAACATAGGAGGGGAATGGTTGGACTTGATGATCTTAAAGGTATTTTCCAACCTTATAATTCTGTGATTGCAGTATTTCTGTTTATTACAGATGCTTGCGCTGTCTGAAGTAACTCAGTCTTTTGTGTCAGGGCAGGGAATGTTACCTTAACTTTCCATGGCATTTCTTAACGATAGTCAAGCTACATGGAGTGCTGCAAAATGTTTGTGGTGCTGTTAGCATTATGTATGAACTGCATAATAAAAGCAATAGTTTTGCATGTAGTTCTTGAAATAGCCTTGTAAAAATGTAGTTTTACAATTACCCCTCTTGAATACCTGATTTTATTCCTGTTGATTTTAACAACTGAAGATTAGCGATTGTTTATATCGGCCTAATGTTCTTCAGAGTGTACCTACCCAAGTGGTCAGTTGAGTTATATAGGTTTTAACTATAAAAGTAATGTTTGAAAATATCAAATGTTCAGAGTGCAAAAATGAAATTTGTAAACATTAAAAAGAGTGATCAATTAAATTAGAAAAATCCTTGACATATGTAACATGCATAGAATCCCGTAAAGTATTTTTTTCAGTCATACTCTTAACTATGAGATGGTTTTAACATAGAATTGCCTAGAAACTTTGTTTGAAATGAAAATAATATTATTGAGTGTTTTTATCTCTTTACAAAGTTCAGTGGTTAAGAGCTGTTTTGATCCTACCCCCATTGTAAAACCATATCAGTTTGTTTTGATTTAATTTGGATCTTTCAGAAGCAAAACAAACTCTACCCCTAAATGTATCCCACAAGGTAACACAGAAATAGATACATTATTCTTAATTTTCAGTTAAAAAGTGTTTTCTGTGCTGTATTAGCATAACATAATTTCTGAAAACTATTTTCCAGAATGCTGGAGCAGTGATTGGAAAAGGTGGCAAAAATATTAAGGCACTTCGTACAGATGTGAGTATATATGGGTTTGAAATAATTTAGCACCAGTTCTGTCATAGCACTACATTAAAACTTGATTGCATACATTTCTGGAAATTGAGAAATTCAAATCTAGACAACAATAATCTAATTATACAATTATATAATTATACAATTATATAATGATTGTTAGAGGAGAGAACTTCAGTTTTTCAGTTTGTATTGTAATTAAAACCCAGCTTGAGTTATGTGGGAGGAGAGGTTTATGTTAAACCTCTTTGCTTTCAAGCAGGGTTCCTCTAAATTACCACTTCAAATGAGTTAACATCTTTAATTAGAAATATCCAGCAAAGCTTAAAACTCTTAATTGTACCATTTCCCATATTTGGAATCAGTTATAGTGCTATTAAAATCTTTTGCAGGTGATGACTGGTTTAATCCAGTGATGGAGGAATTCTTTAACTACATTTAAAAAAAAACACCACCCAAACAACCCTTAATGGTCCATCTGGTTTTACTTTAACAGATTGGACATAAAGCACAAAAACATTCTTCTTAAAGTTGCATGGTTGAATGATTTATATACAGGTACAGAACAGTAAAGAAACATTTTATTCTGTCACTTTAAAGCATAGGATATGGTTTAGCTTAGGATGGGATTGGTTGGACTTGATGATCTTCCAAGGTCTTTTCCAACCTTGTGATTCTGTGATTTTTAAATGGTCATGACTTATTTACCTATTCATATTTTATAGTGGGTTCTCTCTTGTGATTAGACATGTTCAGCATAAATGTTATATATTTATAAAACTTGTCAATATTTCTTAAATTCCATTTGTTTACACTCCTATACATCAGCTATAATTTCAGCTATTTCTTTTTTCAAGTAACTGTTCAAGACAATATTAGCTATTTTATCATTACAGAATCAGTTCCATCGGAGTTCACAAACTATAGCAACCAGAATTGAGGGTTAAGCTGAAATGGTCACAAATCATACATACACTCAATAACTTCGGCAGCTGGTGTTTCTGTATGTTTGCTTTAAGTAAATAAATACGTCACCAAAATCCATGTAATTTAATTGGGGAAGTTAATATTCCAGATCAACCTGCCCAAGGTTTCAGTAATATGGATCTCAACAGGTTTTGTATCTACATTCATGAGCCAGCCTGCTACTGAAACATAATTATGCTATAAGTAAAAAGTAGTTTAGTCAGTTAAAAGAACTCATTAAGTTCCATACTGTTAAGCCACAGTTGATGTAGCAGTCCATTATTATGTTAGTCTTCAGAACAACTTAAGCTTATTTCATTAACTGAGAGTAATGAGTATAGTTTGTATTTAAAATTTATTGCTTTTCCCCCTTTTCCCTCTCCTTGTTTTTTTGGCCATATATCTCCGTTACCCATGTACTGGATCGACTTACCCCTGCGTTGCCCACCATGACGTTGGCCCATCCACCCCTGAACGCCCATGTGAAAACCCTGGTTGGCTATGCCCAAAAATGTGCTCGTTGCCAAACGGGTACCTTACTTGACAACTCCTGATTGAATACCCATGCCCAATGCCAACATCCACGAACGCCAATGACCAATGCAGTACAATGCAAGTGTTTCAGTCCCAGACAGCAGTGGCCCTGAGCGGTATGTCCCAACAGTTTATGCCTCACTGCCTGGTTAGAGAGAGAAAATGTATTTTATTACCTGCCTTTTATATAATTAAATAGTATCCCCTTATAGACCATGTATTGGGTTTTTTTAAAGTTTTCTGTCTTATTTTCCCCATTAACTCTTTTTGTCACTGTACTCTTACATGAGTTGGCCACCCAAACAATCCACTAGTTTTATTTCAGTGGAAGGAGCGCAGCTTCAAGTGTTGCATATTCACTGTGTTATAGATAAAATTATTTCAAGAATCTCTTGCTCTTTGTGGCCCACATTTCTCCCCCTCCAATGTTGTCTGTTCATGACTATTTCTAATGAAATGCTAACTATAGTTCACTTCACTTCTCACTTATGTTACATTTTTGTTTGTGGGGTTTTTTTCTGCAGGGTGGTGGTGTGTGTTTGTTTTGGTGGTATTTTTTCCTTGTATTTCCTTTTTTTGCAGTTCCCATTAGTAATCTAATTTCTAACTGGTCTCTCAGTCTTACTCCAGATATAATGTTGACCACTTGCATATTCCCACTTTTTCTACAAGGAGGTGTGCCAGTTTTACCAATGTAATGGCAAGGGTATACAAAATTAGTGGTGACGGGGAACAATGAATATTCATTTCTACTTTCAGTTCTGCGTCGATCTCTTGCCCACTTAATCTGAGCCCTTCCAAAAGTTCTTGTTTGCTCCCTCTCTCTACAAGACCTACCTAGTCTTAAATTCATTGTGCACATATATATTGGGCACAAAGAAAGATGCATGTGTTGTAAACCAAGTGGTGAGCAGGTTTACTTTAAATGGGGAATATTACTTGTAAGTTATGTGTAGTCATTCGTCATAGAATTTTGTGTACAGTTATGAATACTAAACTTCTATTATTTTTCCACCATATTTTCTGACTGGCCTCTAACAGCATCTTGAGTATAAGTGCAGATACAGAGACAATTGGAGAAATCTTGAAGAAGATTATCCCTACTTTAGAAGAGGTATGTCTCTAAAATTTGTTTCTTCTTCAGAGGCATAAATTTAGATTTTTAAAACAAGCTAATTTTAGATGGTTGTATGCTATTTGTAATATGTTAAATTAGAAAATAAAACCCAGCCTTTTTTGAAACTATTGGCTTTTTTTTTTTGGTAGAGGACAGTCTTTTCCTAGAAAATTAATGTTGGAACAGCCTTCTCCCTTTCAAAACACCTGTCTTCTGACTTGTGTAGTCCCCAATTTGAAGTAGCTGTATTGTAATTTTCATCCTGCCTTGGCTTTGTAAGCATGTTGTGCTGTTTGATATCTTAAAATTTTATACAATAATAATAAAAGAAATAAGGAAAGATAATTTGACATCACCTCATGTTGAGGCAAAGTACTTAAATATGTGTGAATTCTATCATAGCAAATACAACATTACAGTTCAGTGGCAAATTAGGTCATATCATGGTGTTTAGAGAAAAGTCTTAACAAAAACAAAATTAGTACTTTGATTTTTTTAAAAATCATTTCCCCCCAACTAATATTTATTCTTTCTTTGTATGCATCTTTCTTACAGTATCAACACTACAAAGGTAGTGACTTTGACTGTGAATTAAGACTTCTAATTCACCAAAGTCTAGCAGGAGGAATTATTGGTGTCAAGGGTGCTAAAATCAAAGAACTCAGAGAGGTACTGTTTCCTATTCTTTTTAGATTCTGCTTTTATTAGGTTTTATGTTCCGAAACAGTGAGTGTCAGCATCATCTGTGCAATAATTCCTTCAGAATATATTTCATACATCACTTCAATCTGAGTTACTACAGCTTTCATGCAAAAAGTCAGAAATAAAGTGGCTGTTGGTTATAGAGCCTAGGACTTCTTATAAAGTTTTTAAGAGTATTAGCAGTAATCTTTATAAATAAAGGATACTTTTCAAAATTAAAATACTATTTGTCACTCCTGGAAGTTCTGCTTCCTTGATGATCATGGTTTCCTTTATGGAGGACTGTTCTTGTGAAGGAGTGAGGTTTTGTTCTAAAAAGCTAGTGGTCTCTGAATCTAGAGTGTTGTTTTCTGTCCTTTCCTGATATTATGTCAAGGACAATTCCAGGTTTAAGGCATAAGCTACTACTTGTGTGCACTGAGGAAGGCAAGATAATTAGACATAATCCTGGCAACATTGTTGTTTTGCATCCAAAGCATGTACAAAGGTTTATACAACTTGTAAGCTCATAATAGATATGTGGTACTTTTGCTAATATTTGATGAGCCATAATCAATAGATTTTTAAAATTTGAGCTTTTTTCCTCTTCACTAACATTTAATACAAAATTATGTCATTTCTGGTCTTAAAAATATAATATTCGAAGATTAAATTTGTTATAAGAACTCAGAAGCAAGCATTCATTTAAAATGACTGGAAGTTTAACGGTCTGTTTGGATTGGTGGTTGGTTTTTTTTAACTGTTTTGGTGTATGTGTTACCCATTTTGTTTGCAGTAAGTTTGTAAAATTGTTTAAAATACTTCTATTTGAAGATTTTTGGGGTGCTTCTTTTCAACAGAACACTCAGACTACCATTAAGCTCTTCCAAGAGTGTTGTCCTCATTCAACTGACAGAGTGGTGCTTATTGGTGGAAAACCTGATAGAGTTGTGGAATGTATCAAGATTATCTTGGATCTTATCTCTGAGGTAATATGTCTTAAACTTATTATTTCATTGATATACATGAAAGTTGGGGTGTTTTGGATGGAAAATTTTTGTCTTTCCATTTCTATTATTAGTTCATTGACTCTTCTCCAGTAACAAAATAAAGTGTTGGACTGTTAGAAAACTTTGAAATTATTCCTGTTTTCTAGAATTGGGGTGTACCTTATGGAAGAGGGAAACAATTTTTGGCACTTATGGACTGTTAGTCATGATTTATGTGTCAATAAAATAAGAAATTTTAAATTGAGACAAAATTGAGGAAGTGAGACAAATGTACGTGCCACCCATCAGTAACAGCAGTCTATCCTGGTTCAGATCTCACTATCCTTGCCTTTCTTGATTTCATAATACTAATAATGTATTCAGAACATATAAATTCATATTTCTACATTTATTATAGTGCTTTAATAAAATCTAATAATTGTAACAGTCGGTGCTAACCAGGGGAGAGGGGTGGTGGTGTGTGTTTTTTTTTTGTTTGTTTGTTTTGTTTTTGTGTGTGTGTGTGTCTTAGTCTCCAATTAAAGGACGGGCCCAGCCTTATGATCCAAATTTCTATGATGAAACATATGACTATGGTGGCTTCACAATGATGTTTGATGATAGAAGGGGACGTCCAGTAGGCTTTCCAATGCGTGGAAGAGGAGGCTTTGATCGAATGCCTCCTGGTCGTGGTGGACGACCTATGCCTCCATCAAGAAGAGATTATGATGATATGAGCCCTCGCAGAGGACCTCCACCACCTCCACCAGGTCGTGGTGGCAGAGGTGGCAGCAGAGCTCGTAATCTTCCTCTTCCTCCTCCACCACCTCCTCGTGGCGGGTAAGCTGTTGCATAAATGCATTGTATAAAATTCTAGTAAAATTTGCTGAACTGTGCTCGTGTTTTCAGAACTTGTTTCACACTCTATATCACTAGTGATTATGTAGTGTGCATTGCACCAGAGAATTTTAAAAAGTGTTTTAATTTATTTCTGCACAATGTAGCAGTCTATCAGGACTACAGTCAGTAGTTCTGTAACTTTATACCATTCAGAACTTGGCTAAAACATTCAGAAATTCATAGTTGTGTGCAAATCATGAAAATTTGAATTAGAATATTTGAATGAGTTTCTAACATGAGTCATGTGCTGCTGCTTTTTCTCATTTTAGAGATCTTATGTCTTATGACCGAAGGGGTAGGCCTGGAGACCGTTATGATGGAATGGTAGGAGCTAAAATTCATATTGGTTTTTAAGTAAATGCAGTTAGCAGTTTGAATATCTGAGGAAACTGTTCTTGAATACATACTTTTCAGTGTGGGACATGTGCTTTTTATAAACTTAAGTCACCAAGGGGTTTTGGCCATACGAATGGTCCCCCCAAGATGACAATTCTTTGGGCTGTAAAGGGTATTTGGGATGTGATCTGCTGCATGCTTTTGGTTTGTGGGGTTTTTTTGTTTGGATGGTTGCGTACCCTACCTGCCGTCAACAGTGGAATAGAAAGTTGGTAGAGCGCAGTCCCTGCAGATTTTATTACACAAACCTTCTTTTAGACTTTTAATCAGGATGACAGAAATAGGAATTGGGAGGCTTTTCAGATCAAGAAAGCATGTCAGAACAATATTTTCCAAAAGCTGTTAGCAGAATTAATAAGAACATTAGTAATACATCTCAAAAGAGCTATAGTTGACCTGGCAGATGTTTGCTTTTTCAAATGAATTCTTGTCTTTATGCTGATTTCCATGTCTGCAAAAAGAAATAATCTACTCTAATTCCAAATATTTTGGAGTCAGGGCCACTGATAAGTTAAATTGTAATTTAAATTAGGTACATTCAACTGTCATGGGGAGAATTTAAAAAAAAAAAAAAAAGGCTTAAAGATATTCTTCCATGTTTTACTCTGAAATGTGACTTCCTGGTAGTCATTTAGTGTTGTATCCTCTTTCCTGGGAAGAGAAATCATTGGCATCTGGGATGTAAATCTCTGCGGTAATAATCTTTCCTCCTCCTGTGGTGGTTTGGTACTGTGGTGGGTTGACCCTGCCTGGAGGCCAGATGCCCACCAAAGCTGCTATATCACACCCCTTCTCAGCTGGACAGGGGAGAGAAAATAATAATGAAAGGCTTAGGAGTCAAGATAAGGTCAGGAAAATATCATTCAGCAATTAATGTCACAGGAAAAACTCATCACACAATAAAATGCATCTAATTTATTACCCAATGAAAACAGAGTAGGATAATGAGTAAACCCAATCTTGAAACACATCCCCCCCACCTCTCCCTTTTTCCCAGGCTCAACTTTATTCCTGAATTTTCTACATCCTCCCCCAAGTGGTACCGGAGGACAGGGAAATGGGGGTTGCAGTAAGTTCATTGTGCATTGTCTCTGAAGCTCCTTCCTCCTCAGGGGTAGGACTCCTCACATTCTTCCCCTACTCCATTGTCAGGGTCCCTCTCATGGTAGATAGTCCTCCATGAACTTCTTCAACATGAGGAGCCCTTCCCACGGGTGCTTCACTTCGTCATGAACTGCCCCAGTATGGCTTCCATGAGGTGCAGACCTTCACGACCTCTAGTGTGGGTCCCCCATGGGGTCACAGCTCCCCCCAGCAAACCTGCTCTGTTGTGGGCTCATCTCTACACAGGCTGCAGGTCCTGCCAGGAGCTTGTTCCAGCTCAGGCTTCCCATGGAGTCACAGCCTCATTCAGGTGTCTCCACCTGTTCCACCATGGAATCCTCCACAGGCTGCAGGTGGGGTCTCTGCTCCCCGTCATCTTCCATGGGCTGCAGGGGGGCAGCCTACTTCACCATAGTCTTTTCCATGGGCTACAGGGGAATCTCTGCTCTGGTGCCTGTCCCCTCCTTCACTGACCTTGGTGTCTGCAAAGTTTCTCATCTTCTCACTCCTTTCTCTGGCAGTAAAAAGCTGCCACTTGCAGGTTTTGGGGTTTTTTTTCCTTAAATATGTTATCACAGAAGTGCTAGCGCTGTTGATGATTGTCTCAGCCTTGGTCAGCGGTGGGTCTGTTTTGGAGCTGAATGGTACTGGGTCTGTCTGACCAGGGGGGATCTTCTAGCAGCTTCTTGGTGAAGCCACTCCTGTGGTGCCACCCCTCCCTCCCCACCCCCACCTGGCCATGCAAACTCAATAGAGGCACATTCATTAAGATTACTTTTTTTTTTCTTTTATCCTAAATGAACGAAAGAGAAAGAAATGGAAATGAGCTATGAAATGGGCTACCTAAATGAGATTTACACATTACTTCCTCATGGGAGGAAGAGTCAATTACTTCCTGTAATGCATACTGAAATTACATGTTACAAGAATGTCAAAATTTGGGCATCAGAAACTTAGCAGAAATATTGAAAAGAAAAACTTGCACTTAGAATTGCCAGAAACAAAAATAAGCCCGCCCCAAAAAACCCCAATGCCAAAACTACCAAGTTGTCTATGCTACTCTGAATTTTAAGAAACTAAAAGAAAAACAGAATCACAGAATTCATCTAGTCCGTTCCCCTGCTAAAGCAGGATTGCCTAGCACAGGATCACACCCATGTGAGTTTGGAATATCTCTGGAGGAGACTCCACAACCTCACTAGACAACCTGTTCCAGTGCTCTGCCATACTCACATGGACCTTCCTGTGTTCCAGTTTGTGCCTGTTGCCCTGTGTCCTGTCACCAGGCACTATTGCCCCATCCTCTTGACATCCACCATTTAAATATTTATAAGCATTGATAAAACCACCTCTCAAGTCTTCTTGAGGCTAAACAAACCCAGCTCTCTCAGCCTTTACTCATATGAGAGATTCTCCAGTCCTCTCATCATCTTTGTAGCTCCCCACTGGACTTTCTCTAGTAGTTCCCTGCCTGTCTTGAACTGGGGAGCCCAGAACTGAACACAATATTCTAGATGTGGCCTGACCAGGGCAGAGTAGAGTAGGATAACCTCCCTTGACCTGCTGGCCATGCTCTCTTTAATGCACCCCAGGATACCACTGGCCCTCTTGTCCAGGTGGGCATGTTGTTGGCTCATGGAGAACTTGTCCACCAAGGCTCCCAGGTCCTCTGCAGAGCTGCTTTCCAGCAGGTCAACCCCTAACCTGTACTGGTGCATGGGATTATTCCTCCCTAGGTGCACGACCCTACACTTCCCCTTTTTGAGGTTGCATTTGATTCTTCTCCACCCAACTCCCTAGCCTGTCCATGTCTTGTCGAATGGCAGCACAGCCTTCTGGTGTATTGGCCTCTCCTTCCAGTATATTATTGTCAGCAAATTTGAATCATGAAATATAATATCCTTTATTTGTATTCTTATGTTTTCAGAGCTCAGTTTTTGTGTCTTCATATTTGCAGCTAGGTGTCATGACATACATAAACAGAGCAGCCTGCCCTTCCTTGGGTGTCTGGTTGAGTGCAATCTTCAGCTTGGGCCATAATGTATTCTAGTTCTGTTCCATTCCATTTAGAATATAAAATCTGTTTGAACTCTAGTCTGACTTTGATCAAGTTGACTTTGGCTTTCTTGACTTGAGTTTTCACAATTAAGTGGGAATCATCTCTGCTCATTTTCCATGTTCTGAAAAGCGCATTTCCTCTTCACAGTGGAACTGCTCATGGCTTTGACTGCTTTATTGCCCAAGTTTCATAAAAAAGGAGGGTAATTGTCATTGGTGATTTCCCTCTGAGAGGAACAGAGGGCTCACTATGCCAACCATACCCATCCCCCAGGGACGTTTGCTGCCTCCTGGGGCCTGGATTAGAGATGTTACCAGGAAACTCCCTGGTCTGGTACAGCCCTCTGGTTACTACCCACTGTTGGTTAAACAGTTTGGCAGTGATGAAGTTGCAGAGAGAAACCCAAGAGCAATTAAAAAGGACTTCAGGGCACTGGCGCGATTGACTGAAGGATCAGGAGCACAGGTAGTGTTTTCCTCAATTCCATCAGTGACAGGGAAGAATACAGAGAGGAATAGGAAAACTCAGCTCAGAGGCTGGTGTCATTAGTGGAATTTTGGGGGTTTTTTTGATCATGGGGAGTTTTACACAGCACTGGGCCTACTGGCAATTGATGGAGTTCAGCTATCTCAAAGGGGGAAAAGGATACTCGTTCATTGGGAGGGCTTTAAACTAGGTTCAGAGGGGGATGGGGATAAAACCAGACACAATAGAGGTGAGCCATGGGGTGGCATGCCAACTTTGGGCTGAAATTGATAGCCCAGCTTAAGTGCATCTACACCATAGTGTGCAGCATGGAGGAGCTGGAAGCCATTGTTCAGCAGGATAGCTATGACTTGGTCACTGTCACAGAAACATGGTGGGACAACTCTCATGACTGGAGTGCTACAACTGATGGCTAAAGCTCTTCAGAAGGGATAGGCATGGAAGGAGAGGCAGTGGGGTGCCTCTGTATGTTAGGGAGTGTGTCAATTGTATAGAGTTCAGTGATTGTGATGATATAGTCAAGTGCTTATGGGTAAGGATGAAGGCAGGTATCCTGCTGTGAGTCTGTTACAGACCACCTGACCAGAATGAAGAAGTAGATGAAGCATTCTACAGGTGGCTGGCAAAAGTCTCGTAATTGCTAGCCCTTGTTCTTGTGGGGGACTTGAACTTACCAGCCATCTGCTGAATATACAATATAACAGAGATGAAACCATCTAAGAGGTTCCTGGAGTGTGTAGAAGATAACTTCCTGACACAGCTGGTAAGTGAACCTACCAGGGGAGGTGCCTTGCTTGACCTGCTGTTTATGAACAGAGGATTGGTGGGAGATGTGGTCAGAGGCCATCTTGGGCTTAGCGACCATGAAATGATAGAGTTTTCAGTCCTTGGAGAAGTAAGGGGGGGGGGACAACAAAACCACTACCATGGATTTCCAGAGGGCAGTCTTTGGCTTTCTCAGGATGCTGGTTGAGAAAGTTCCTTGGGAGACAGTCTTAACGGGCAAAGAGGTCCAGAAAGGCTGTACATTCTTCAGGAAAGAAGTCTTAAAGACACAGGAGCAGGTTGTCCCCATGTGCTGGAAGACAACTGTCCTGGCTGAAAAGGGAGCTTTTGCTGGGGCTCAAAGGAAAAAAATAAATAAAAAGGAGTGTTTACCACTCTTGGAAGAAGGGGCAGGCAAAACAAGTAGAATACAAGGATCATTCAGCCCCCTAAGCTTGAAGAGAGGGATGGAGAGCAGAATACACCCCCCCATATTCCAGGAGGAAGTGGTTAACAAACTACTATGCCACCTGGATGCTCACAAGTCTATGGGCCAAGATGAGGCCTTCCTCCTTCAGCTGCAGGAGGCATCGCGGTCACAGGCTCTCATCCTGATGGGGGACTTTAACCACCTGGATATCTGCTGGGAAAACCACACAGTGAGCTGCAAGAGATCCAGGAGACTCCTGGAGTCTATAGTTGACAACTTTCTGGTTCAGGTATTGGACAGACCGACCAGAGGTGATGCATTGCTGGACCTGGTGCTCACCAAGGTGAGGGAGATCATTAAAGGTGTCAAGGTTGGAGACAGTCTGGGCTGCAGTGACCATGCCCTAGTTGAGTTTGCGATCTCAAGGGATGTGGGCCTGGCGAAGAGTGGGATCAGGACACTGAACTTTAAGAGAGCAAACTTTAGATTGTTTAAGGACCTGTTGACCAAGATCTCCTGGGAGGTGGTCCTTAGAGACAGAAATGTTGAGGAAAGTTGGTTACTCTTTAAGGATGTCTTTCTGAGAGCTCAAGGGCTCTCTGTCCCTCTGAATACGAAAGTGGGCAGGAGGGGCAGGAGGCCAGCATGGCTAAGCAAGGACCTGGTGGCCAAACTGAGGGAAAAGAAAGGCAAATACAAGCTCTGGAAACAAGGGTGAGTTGCCTGGAAAGAATACAGGGATGCTGTTCGGACTTGCAGAGACGGGATCAGGAAATCCAAGGCACAGATGGAACTGAACTTGGCAAGGGATGTTAAAAACAACAAGAAGGGATTTTACAGGTACATTGGCCAGAAGAGACTGGCCAAAGAGAACCTACCCCCCTTGGTAAATGAGAAAGAAGAATTGGCTGCAACTGATGAGGTGAAGGCTGAGGTGCTGAATGAGTTCTTTGCCTCAGTCTTCTCTGGCAGCCAGGATTCTCATAATTCTCAAATCCCAGAACCTTGCATCCCTGGACCGCTAGGTGGGAACTGGGGGAGTAAATCCCCACCCACTGTAAGAGCAGAGCAAGTCCAAGACCACCTCATGAGACTGAATGTCTACAAGTCTATGGGGCCGGATGACATGCATCCCAGGGTCCTGAAGGAGCTGGCTGATGTGGTTGCCGAGCCGCTCTCCATCATATTTAAAAAGACGTGGCTGTCAGGAGAGGTCCCTGGGGACTGGAAAAAAGGTCACGTCACTCCCATTTATAAGAAAGGGAACAAGGAAGACCCAGGGAATTACAGGCCGGTGAGCCTCACCTCTGTGGCTGGGAAGATCATGGAACACATCCTCCTGGATGACATGTGGGAGCACATGAGGGATGAGCGTGTGATCCGGGACAGCCAGCATGGCTTCACCAAGGGAAGGTCGTGCCTTACCAATCTGGTGACTTTCTGTGATGGAGTGACAGCATCGGTAGATAAAGGGAAGGCAACTGATGTCATCTACCTGGACTTGTGCAAGGCGTTTGACATAGTCCCCCACCACATCCTTCTGTCTAAGTTGGAGAGTTGTGGATTTGATGGGTGGACCATCCAGTGGATAAGAAACTGGTTGAAAGAACGTAGCCAAAGGGTGGTGGCCAATGGGTCTATGTCCAGGTGGAGGCCAGTGACAAGCGGTGTCCCCCAGAGGTCTGTCTTGGGACTGGTTCTCTTTAACATGTTTATCAATGACATCGATGATAGAATTGAGTGCCCCCTCAGCAAGTTTGCGGATGACACCAAGCTGAGTGGTGTGGTCGACACCCTAGAAAGAAAGGAAGCCATCCAGAGGGATCTTGACAGGCTGGAAAGATGGGCCCAATTGAACCTAATGAGGTTCAACACTGCCAAGTGTAAGGTGTTGCACTTGGGCCGGAAGAATCCCAGACATAGATACAGACTGGGAGAAGAGCTTCTTGAGAGTATCCCTGCTGAGAAGGACTTGGGGATTCTGGTGGTTGAGAAACTTAACATGAGCCAGCAGCGTGCTCTTGCAGCTCGAAAGGCCAATGGTATCCTGGGTTCCATTAGAAGAGGGTTGGTCAGCAGGGACAGGGAGGTGATTGTCCCTCTCTACTCTGCCCTCGTGAGGCCCCATCTGGAGTACTGTGTCCAGATTTGGGGCCCCCAATTCAAGAGAGATGTGGAACTGCTGGAGAGGGTTCAGAGGAAGGCCACAAAGATGATTAGAGGGCTGGAGCACCTGCCCTACAAAGAGAGGCTGAGGGAGCTGGGCATGTTCAGCCTCATTGCAGCCTTCCAGTACCTGAAGGGAGCATACAAACAGGAGGGGAATTAACTTTTTAAAAGGGTAGACAACAGCAAGACAAGGGGGAATGGATTAAAGCTAAAGGATGGAAGGTTTAGATTAGATATTAGGGGGAAGTTTTTTACAGAGAGAGTGGTGAGGTGCTGGAACAGGCTGCCCAGAGAGGTGGTGGATGCCCCATCCCTGGAAGTGTTCAAGGCCAGGTTGGATGGGGCCCTGGGCAACCTTGTGTAGATCCAGGCCTGAGGTAGGTGGCCCTGCCTGTGGCAGGGGGGTTGGAGCTGTATGATCCTTGGGGTCCCTTCCAACCCATGCCACTCTATGATTCTATGAGATCCATTTGAGAGTACTGAGGGAGCTGTCAGAGGAGCTTGCAAAGCCACACTCCTTCATCTGTTGTGCTTAACAGGGAGGTCCCAGACAACTGGAGGCTTGCCAATGAGACACCCATCTACAAGAAGGTACGGAAGGAGGACCTGGGGAACTACAGGCCTGTTAGTCTGACCTTGGTACCAGGGAAGATCCTGGAGCAGTTAATCTTGAATGTGCTCACATGGCACTTACAGGACAAGCAGGTGATCAGGCCCAGCCAGTATGGGTTCATAAAAGGCAGGTCCTACTTCACCAACCTGATATCTCCTTCTGCGACCAGCTGACCTGCTTAGTGTATGAAGGAAAGGCTGTGGATGCTATCTACCAGTATGTTAGTAAAGCCTTTGACACTGTCTCCCACGACATTCTCCTACAGAAACTGGCTACTCATGGCTTAGACAGATGTACTCATAGTCAGGACCTTGAATTTTAGGAAAGCAAAGTTCCAGCTCTTCAAGGAACTGCTCAGTAGGACCCCCTGGGAAGTTGTCTCTAGGGACAAGGGAGCAGAGCAGAGAGGACAGATCTTAAAGGATGCTTTCCATAGAACACAAGAGCTCTTGATCCCCAGGTGTAAGAAATCAGGCAAAGAAGGGAAGAGGCCAGCATGAATGAGTCAGGACTTACTGGTCAAACTTAAAGGCAAGAAGGAACTGCACATGCAGTTCAAGCAGGATCAGGTATTCTGGGAAGAGTATATATGGATGCTGCCCAGTTATGTTGGGATGAGATCAGGAAGGCCAAGGCACAGCTGGAGCTGAACTTGGCAAGGGCTGCCAAGAATAACAAGAAGACCTTTTACCATCAACCAGAAAAGGAAAGTTAAAGAAAGTGTACACCCTGCAATGAGCAAGGCTGGCAAGCTGGTAACAACATATGAGGAGAAGGCTGAGGTTCTCAACATTTTTCCCTCAGTCTTCACTGGCAACCTCTCTTTTCACATCTGCTGAGTTGGAGGACTTCATGGGAACCTGGGGGACAAAGTCCCTCCCGCTACAGGTCCAGAGGAGGGCCACAAAATTGATTAAAAGGCTGAAGCACCTCTCCTATGAAGACAGGCTGAGAAAGTTGGGGTTGTTCAGCCTGGAGAAGGCTCTGGGGAGATCTTATAGCAGCCTTCCAGTACCTAAGGGGGCCTACAGGAAAGCTGGGGAGGGACTTTTTAGAAGGGCATGCTGTGATAGGACAGAGGGGTATGGTTTTAAATTGGAGGGGGTAGAATTTAGATTGGATATTAGGAAACAATTCTTCACCATGAGGGTGGTGAGGCACTGGAACAGGTTGCCCAGGGAGATGGTGGCTGCCCCCTCCCTGCAGGTGTTCAAGGCCAGGTTGGATGGGGCCTTGAGCAGCCTGGTAAGAGGTGTCCCAGCCCATGGCAGGGGGATTGGAACTTGATGGTCTTTTAAGGTCCCTTCCAACCCTAACCATTCTGTGATTCTATGATAGGTGATTCTCCCCCTCTGCTCTGGTGAAACCCCACCTGGAGTACTGTGTCCAGTTCTGGAGCCCTCAGCACAAGAAGGATACGGACCTCTTGGAGTGTGTCCAGAGGAGGCCCACAAGGATGATCAGGGGCTGGAACACATCTGCTACAAAGGCAGGCTGAGAGAGTTGGGCTTTTTCAGTCTGGAGAAGACTCAGGGGAGACCTTATAGAGGTTTTCCAGTACCTGAAAAGGACCTACAGGAAAGCTATGGAGGGACTGTTTGTAAGGGCGTGTAGTGATAGGACAAGGGGCAATGGTTTTAAGCTAGAACAGCGTATGTTTAGATTAGACATTGGGAACAAGCTCTTTACTCTGAGGGTGGTGAGACACTGGAACAGGTTGCCCAGAGAGCTGGTGGAGCCCCTGTCCCTGGAAACGTTCAAGGTCAGGCTAGATGGGGCTCTGAGAAATCTGATCTAGTGAAGATGTCCCTGCTGACTGCAGGGGTGTTGGACTAGATGACCTTTAAAGGTCCTTTACAACCTAACGTATTCTGTGATTCTACTCTTTGCTGGGTAAAAAAAAATGGATGGAAAGCTGAGCCCAGAGAGTGATGGTAAACAGTTAAATCCAGTTGGTGGCCAGTCACAAGTGATGTCCCCCAGGGTTCAGTCTTGGGGCCAGTCTTATTTCATATCTGCATCAGTAATCTAGATGAGGAGATTGAGTGTACCCTCAGTAAGGTTTCAGATGACGCTAAATTGGGTGGGTGTGCCCATGTATTCAAAGGGTAGGAAGGCTCTGCAGAGGGATCTGGACAGGCTGGATTGGTGACCAAGGCCAACTGTGTGAGGTTCAACAAGGCTAAGTTCCAGGTCTTGCACTTCAGTCATAGTAACCCCAGGCAATACTACAGGCTTAGGGGAGACTGGCTCGATAGCTGTCAGACAGAGAAGGACCTGGTGGTACTGGTTGATAGCCAGCTGAACATAAGACAGCAGTGTGGCCAACAGCATTGTGGCTTGTATCAGGAATAGTGTGGCCAGCAGGACTAGGGAAATTATTGTGCCCGTGTACTTGGCACTGGTAATGCCGCACCTCAAATACTGTGCTCAGTTTTGGGCTCCTCAGTGCAAGAAAGACATTGAGATGCTAGAGCACATCCAAATAAGGGCAATGAACCTGGTAAAGGGTCTAGAATTCAAGTCTTAGCCATTCCTAATAAGGGGACTGGGGTGGTTTAGTCTGGGGAAGAGGAGGCTGGGGAGGAGACCTTATTGCTCTCCACAACTACCTGAAAGAAATTTGTAATGAGGTGGGTATTACACCATAACTACCAAAGATAAGAGGAAACAGCTTCAGGTTATGCCATAGGAGGTTTAGATTGGGTATTAGAAAAAATTTCATCACCAGAAGGGTTGTCAAGCATTGGAACAGGCTGTCCAGGGAGGTGGTGGAGTTACCATTCCTGGAGGTATTTTTTAAAAAAGTGTAGGCATAGCACTTCTGGACATGGTTTAGTGTACATGGTGGTGTTGGGTTGACGGTTGGACTCGATAATCTTAAAGGTCTTTTCCAACCTTAAAGATTCTATGATTGTTCAGCCTGGAAAAGAGAAGGCTCTAGGGAGACCTTACAGCAGCCTTCCAGTATCTAAAGGGGGACTACAGGAAAGATGGAGAGGAACTGTTTATCAGGGAGTGTAGTGATAAGACAAGGTGAAATAAGGTAGATTTAGATTAGATATGAAGAAATTCTTCATTGTGAGGGTGGTGAGACACTAAAATGTTTAAAAATAACCCTAAAACAAACCACAAACAAACTATTTGAGCTTTGTTCTTCTCTTAGCTATCTGATGTTCTCGGTAAGAGGAAAATCGGTTTACACCACAGAAACAAGAATGAAATAAGTGTGACAAGTTACTGTTCCCTTGCAGTGAAGTAGAAGGGAATGAATCTTGTAACTGGTGTATATTGTACTTTTGAGTCTTTGTCATAGTTTTAGTGCAGGAAAAATATGCCTATCTACTGGTATGTATTCCTTTGCTTGCCAAGTTGCCTATAAACTTCCATGACATGGCCTTAATTTGGATTAATTTCCTCTTCTTATTATATTGTGCCTGGAAGATGATGCAGTGTCATGTGGATGCCTGTGATGACATGCAGCCACCAGAGTTGGTGAGTGTGCTCATGCTTTTGACTGGTTTAAGAAAATCTATTGAATTGTTTGTGATAACTAGAATTTCTTGAGATTGAAAGTAGTCTGTGGCAGTTTGTACCTATTGAAAAAATCGCTAAAGCTGTCCTAATTTGGGTTATTGGCAGTTTGTCCTGAATAGTATGTGAATTCTGTATAGGCAGTTCATGTTCCACAATGGAAGTATGTAGCACCACAGCCAAAAGAGAAGCTTTTTTCTGTTGTATTACCTTTTTTGTAGTCTATTTTAGTGTTCTAAGTTGTAACTTTCACTGTAACTCTTGCTTTTCGACACCCTGTATGTGCATCTATTTAGGGATGTGTTTTATGTTAATTTCATGTTGTGTTTCATGTTCTCCTGTTTAAACAAGGAATGTTAAAAAGAATTCTTTATTTGTAGTTATGAATAAACTGTTATGCAGTACATATCCATATGTTTGAAAGTATTCCATTTTACTTGTGCTTATCAAAGTTCTTACTCTTGGGGGCTTTAGGAAGGACAGTTCAAAGGGTGTTAGCAAGTGTTTAAGCTGCCTAGAAGATGGCAAAGTTTCACCAAATATTAAATGCTAGTTCCTAGCTTACATAAACACTGCAGTTATAATCTGCTGTCAAATTTGTTTGCTGTCTGGGGAGGAGAAGCAGCAGAAAGGGTCAGAAAAAGGATTGTTCACTAAAACAAGTTAGCCTGAAAAAGGGTTTCCCTGTGAAAATACCAGCAAAAATAGCTGGAAGAGTACATGTGTGGAATATGCTGCTCTGATCATCAGCCTATGAATTAACTTCTAAGCAGTATCCTGTATTTCTTTAGTTCAGTGATGTAAGGTGAATTCTAGCGACTAAGCACATCTGTTGTCTGCTTCTACAGAAGGATATTAAAATGTGTGTTTGTGCATTTAAAAGGTATTAGATCAAATTAAGCACTTTCATATCAAGTACCAGTCTACAAATCCTGAAAATAAAAGCAGTCTGGAGTGCTGCATTGCAGTGATTTGCATTTGGTATATGGTAGTTTTAGCAGAGCAGCAATAATTAGTGTGATGATTGTCCCTTCTGAGATACAAAGGATTGTAGCATAGTCTGAATGGGGAGACCAGTTATAAAGTTATTAGAGTTTACTCGTTTTTTCTTTAAAATATAGAGTAGGAGGACTTGACAGTTATCAGGTAAATGTCTTGTCCCAAGAAGACTTTAATTTCTCCTGAGCTGTATAGGTAATAGTAATAAGGTTGAACTCTGATCTTTTGATTTGAATGCTAGTTTAGTCTAAGGGTCAGGAGTAGATCAGCATCAAGCTGTTTTACTAGCTAAATTGATAAGGTTGCTGGTATGGTATAAACTGGTATGGGTGGATCTTGACTTGTTCTTAAAAGTTTTAACAAAGCAAGCTAAAAAGTTTTCATGAGTTGTTCTGTCCTTTTCCCCAGTTTACCTTTAATGACACTTAGATTAAGGTTGTGGGCTAATATTTTTGCATAAAATAGGCTGAAATTTAGCAGTATGATACTGAGATGAAAAGGTTTGTGAATTGTGACTATTTGCTATTTAATGGTTTTCTTTCTCTTATAGTTTGAGGGTGGCTCTGGATATGGTAAGTTTTTATAGATAATTTTGACATGCACTTTATTTAGTCAGTAAGAGGCTTGATGCATACATTTAAATCAGACTATTCTTACACAGGGGGCCGTGGTTCCTATGGAGATCTTGGTGGACCCATCATCACAACACAAGTAACGATTCCCAAAGATGTGAGTATTTGGGATGTTTTGACAATTATTTTTAATATAAAGTGTTTCTAAATCACAAAATATTTATTCTTAAGAATGTTGGGTTTGTCTTCACTTTAGAGATGCACCTAACTATTTTTTTTTAATTGTTAATATTCAGTAATAGAGATGGTCTAAAGTTATTTTTACAAAGAAGCATCTGGTTATTTCAACTTTATCCCACCTGTGTTTATATAATAAATGTTACAGAGGATATATTGAGGCTGTAAAAGAGTAAACTTCTATTGCAACTCTTAAATCTAAATTGATGGAAGTTGCTTGAACAATACTGAGTTTTTGCAGAGAAAGCTATATCAGGAAATTAATACTTTATTTTCTCCCCTAGTTGGCAGGATCTATTATTGGAAAGGGAGGCCAGAGAATCAAACAAATACGTCATGAGTCAGGAGCTTCAATCAAAATTGATGAACCACTAGAAGGCTCAGAAGATCGAATAATAACTATTACAGGAACACAGGACCAGATACAAAATGCTCAGTATTTACTGCAGAACAGGCAAGTTGAAGCTTAATGCTATCCTTACTCTCAATTTTAAACTGACTTTACTAATATTGCATTCTAAAGCTCTTCTCTGCAGTATAGTTTTTAAAGGCAGGATTTAAGTAACTATTGAACCTAACTTCTCCAACACTAGTTCTGCCTTTATTCTCTTCTCTAACTAAAATGAAGATTCCCTCAAAACTATTCTTGATGGAAGACACCTTAACCAAGCAGTCCTCTAATTTTCTAGTGAACATTGCTGAAAAAAACCTACTTGTAATAAATTGCATATAACCCGTATAGAAGATTTCAGTGGATGTTGGTCTAGTTCTGTGTGGAAGACTAGTGATTTTGTTGTTTTTAGATAACTGACAACAAATCACAGTCTGACATATGGCACAGACCATGCCTCTACAGAACAAGATGAAAATCGCTGTTATGCAGCATTTCACACCTTTCTGGCTTTACTTTGTATTCTGCCAAGTATTAACAGTTTTGGACTTTGCTTAGTTTTGCTTTGACTATAATAGCATTTATTAATGTTTAACTTGGATGTTTGGCTTTAGATTACTAATATTTAAGTGTGCTGAAAATAATTATATGACCATAATTAATATTTTTTAACTAATTACTTTAAAATGTGTTGGGTATTTGTAGTTTAATCTTTAAGAATGTCATTGTGAATATTGATGCAAGATATGTGGTCAATCATTCTAATACATGCTTTTTTCTTTTTCTTTTATAGTGTGAAGCAGTATGCAGATGTTGAAGGATTCTAATGCAAGATTATTTTTTCTTTTTTATAGTGTGAAGCAGTATTCTGGAAAGTTTTTCTAAGACTAGTGAAGAACTGAAGGAGTCCTGCACCTTTTTTTTTTCCCTTTTTTTTTTTTTTAAATATCTGCTTCTGTTTAAAAAGCCGACATTCCTCTGCTTCATAGGTGTTCTGCATTTGAGGTGTAGTGGAATCTGCTATTCATCAGATGTAATGTTTTAGTTCATTACAAATATTTGGGGAAGGGAAAGGCCACACAGTACTAATGCTGAAATTTTGATACAGCAGCAGAGAGTGGATTTTATTTTTGTTCATTGTTGGTGGTAAATTGTAATGTTTTTTCTGTAACTAGTGAACATCCTGCTTTTTATATACACTGTAATTCCTTTCTCTCTTCTCTTCTTTTCAAGGGGGGAGAAAACTGGTCATCTACATGTCACTGGCAACCTTTGAGAGCAGTGTGTAGAATGTAATGCTCTTTAAGATATGTTTTATGATTTTTAAATAAATTTAGTGAACCTATTAATTGTGGTCATTTTTTTAATATACATAAGGTAATAACTAAGCTAGGCACACCCCTCCACCCTTCTGAAAATGCATAAATGAAAGTTGCTGTTAAACTTGCTCTTCTGCTTCTTTAATATAGCTGGAGTTATGTGCTTTGGGCAAATAAAAGAAACTGTGAAAACAGTGGTGCAGCTTTGCTACTTGGGGAAAAAGTATTAATGCAAGCATTGTATGAAATTTGACCTGTTTTGTAAATGTTTGGTAAATTTTTAGCCCTCTTTGCAGTATATATATTGGTGACAGTATATAAATAAAATAATTTAAAACAAGTTTGTGATGCTACCAAGTTAACAGTGTGTTAAATGCACCTGGTTCTAGACATCTTGCTTAATGCAAATAACAATGTTAAAAATAACAGTTGGTGTATCAATAAATTAATTGTAGTTTTCAGAGCTTTCATTTGTATCAGGTAGAAATTTCTATGAATTAACGAATTGGCAGTATCTAACTTGATTTTTATTATATGCAGAACTTGAACTTGTTTGGTTTCCCCTGCACTGTGCTAGAAGGGTGGGGCAGTGTGGTGTGGTATCCTTGAAGGGCTGGTGGTTGTGGATTGTGTAAGGGAGTTGTCACATCTTTGCTAAGTCAGGAGTAGTTTCAGTTACACTGCTTCTTACTGCCTCTGGCAGTCCAGCTGAGGAAACAAAGGATGTGCCTGCGTGAGGCAGTTGGGGACCAGGTGGTGGAGGAAGCATGCTGTGAGGCTGCTTTCTGTCCAGTCTCTGCAGGGTGGGGAGTAGACATGAAGGGAAAGGCAGCCTTGAAAATATCTTCTAATTAAAATGTAGTCTCGAAAATGTTTTCTAGCCTCTCAACATGAGGCTGAGCATGCATAGTGCTGTTCACATTCTACACACACACCTCAGCACACACACATCCCCCCCTAGAGTCTGTAGAGTTCGTAACAGACCACAGCTAGGTGTCTTTGTAGAAGTCCTATTTGTGACTTAGTTATTTCTTTCTATTAAAAAGATTTTCAGAAATGTCTGTAGTCACCAGTTCATGGCTTCTATTATTTCACATATTATTAATATTTTTTTTTCATGATAAATGAGAAAACCATTCTTAAACCAAGAATCCTCTGGGTTAATCTTGTAGTGCTAAAACAGCTCCATTAAATTTGAAAAAAAAAAGTGCTTCTGAAAACGGTATTTTAGTATCAACTGTTGTCATTTCATAAGAAAAAATATGTATGTAGGTTTGGATAGATGTGATATGATAGCCTAAACATTTTATTTTTTACCTTTCTGAAGGAATACCTGTTGCCAGAAGATTGTATTATGCCACCATGACACTTGACCAAGTTAGACACGTATTTCACTCTGACACAGAAGTCCCTATGCCTTTGAAGAGAGCTGAATTAAAGTGAAACAGTTCTGTTGGAGAGGTTTGGACGCTCTTCTCTCACCTTTGATAAAATGAGTAAGAAAAGTGTTAAGAAGTTGTTATATTTAGTTGTGGAAAATTTTCTTTCTTACGGGGATGAAGCAATATTTGAGGTAAGTTCTAACACTGAAGTTTTCACGATGGCTTTAAAGGATAGCTGTTGCCTGAAAATTCTTCTGAAAGCATAGTTAGTTCAGAATTGATCTAAAATTTGTGAAATTATGGGACTTTATTCCAGAAAATGGTAGGTGAACGGCAGTGTTTATATGCATGTTAACATATTAAATTAAGAAAATAATTGCCATTTTAAAAAATTTAATTTGCTTAAAATCAACAAAGATGGTCTAGATAATGAAAAGAAAATCAGACTTGCAACTTTTGGTTTTAATTATGTAAATTGGTATTAGTAATAAAAATAGGGAAGAAAAGGTTTTTAAATAAAACTTTTGGACTGAAGTATGGTCTTTTTTTATTTGTTAAAATGGGGTAAATGGGGATTTAATTTCTCTGAAAACCAAATCACATAGTTTATTAACAGTAAAAGAAGTTAAGTTCTGGAAATCCAGTTTTCTTAGTATTCATAAGTAATTCCTGAACTAGCCAGGAATGTATTTCTTATGGCAAGGTACTTTTTTTTTTTCCCCTACAGGAAAGCCATTTTTTATATGCTGTCTCTGTAATTAATTGTCAAGACATATGCTTGTAACCCTTCAAAGGAGATGATGTTCTGTAAATGCTATGTTTTCTGTAGTTATTATTGTCAGCTATTAAAACTGGTTAGCAGACAGAGCTCAGCCTCTTCCAGCCTGTTAAAGCTTTCATATCCAATGTTTGTCTCACCATGAGCCTGCTCTGATAAGCTTTTTCCCCTGTAAGTCAATATGGCTTTGGTTTTTATTATTTAATCTTTATCTTTCTTACATTGCACCTCTTTTTCTTCCCTTTAGGATTTCTGCAGCTAATGAAGGCAATGAGACTAGTAGAATTGTGACAATATACAACTATTGTGACTAATTACTGCACTGTAATTAATGTTGATTCAATAGAGTTTGCATGAATGACCAGAATAAACAGAACTGGCCCCAATACTGAGCCCTGGGGAACATCAATTTTGACAGGCTACCAACTGGATTAACTCCATTCACCACAACTTTTTGCGCCTGGCCATTTAGACAGATTTTTACCTTTTTTTTCCCCCTCAGTTGTCAAGGAATGCAGTGTTGGGAATAGTAAGTTGTGTGTCTGAGTGCTAGATTGAGGCAGATGGGGGTGACCAGAGCCTTAGAAGAGATCTGCCAGGAGTTGGTAGCTCTCCTGAGTGAGGCTGAGACAGCTTGGGCGTTGCCGGTGTTGTCCCAAAAGTGGGGTTGTGTGCAGTACTCCACTATACACACAGAGCAGAAGTATTTGATTTGATGGAAAAATATTGGAGGAGAACCTGGTGGGAGTGTGAGTAAAAACAATTTGATGAAGTATTGCAATTAATGCTTTTTTAAGAGAAAAGGGAAAGGGGATGAAACTGGCTGTGCTGATGTTTTTCACCCTCTGAGATGATCCGAAATGGCAGAGGGAGTGTGGGCTTACAAAACCACAAGATCCCTTAGTATTGGCTTTAGAAAAAAGATAAAACCAGAGAGAAACAACTGAAGAAGTGCTGCTCTGATTGTAAAATAGGGGAGCATGGTACACAGAAAGGGGCTTCTAGAAGAAAAGGGGGGATTAAATACCAGAACTGGATGAATTAGGATCCCCTCCCTTTTCTTCTAGAGGGTAAGTCAATCGGATAAAGAAACATCTGATCACTCCAGCTCCTGTCCTGTTGGAACTCGAACGAGAAGTAAAACTAATAAACGCCCGCAATTATTAGCCCCTCTATGAGAAGTTGTGGGACCAACAGGGGAAACAATCACAGAATCACAGAATTGTAGGGGTTGGAAGGGACCTCAAGAGATCATCGGGTCCAACCCCCCTGCCAAAGCAGGCTCCCTAGCTTATACTGCACAGATAGGCATCCAGACGAGTCTTGAATAACTCCAGAGAAGGAGACCACCACCTCCCTGGGCAGCCTATTCCAGTGCTCTGTCACCCTTACTGTAAAAAGTCTCCTCCGCATGTTGGTGCGGAACTTCCTGTGCTCCAATTTGAAGCCATTGCCCCTTGTCCTGTCTCCACAGACCAAAGAAAAGGGGCTGGCCAATTCCCCCTGCACCCCATACTTAAGATATTTATAAACATTGATTAGGTCCCACCTCAGTCTTCTTTTCTCCAGGCTGAAAAGCCCCAGCTCTCTCAGCCTTTCCTCATAGGGGAGATGCTCCAGGCCCTTAATCATCTTCGTAGCCCTTCTTTGGACTCTCTCAAGAAGATCCCTGTCATTTTTATACCAGGGAGCCCAGAACTGGACACAGTACTCCAGGTGGGGCCTGACCAGGGCAGAGTAGAGGGGGAGGATCACCTCCTTTGACCTGCTGGCCACACTCCTTTTGATGCACCCCAGGATCCCATTGTCTCTCTTAGCCACCAGGGCACACTGCTGGCTCATAGCCAACCTGTCATCAACCAGGACCCCATGGTCCTTCTCCACAGAGCTCCATCCAGCAGGTCAACCCTCAGCCTGTACTGATACATGCGGTTATTCCTCCCCAGGTGCAAGACTCTGCACTTGCTTTTGTTGAATTTCATTAGGTTTCTCCCTGCTCAGCTCTCCAGCCTGTCCAGGTCTCGCTGGATGGCAGCGCAGTGTTTCTGCGTGTCAGCCACCCCTCCCAGCTTTGTATCATCGGTGTACTTGCTGAGGGTGGATGCTATTCCCTCATCAAGGTCGTCAATGAAGATATTAAACAGGACTGGACCCAACACTGAGCCCTGGGGAACACCGCTAGTCACAGGTCTCCAGTCTGATTCTGCTCCACTGACCACCACCCTCTGAGCTTGATCCGACAGCCAGTTCTCGAACCACCTCACTGTCCACTCATTTATCCCATACTCTCTCAGCTTTTCTATCAGGATGTCATGGGAGACAGTATCGAAAGCCTTGCTGAAGTCAAGGTAGATGACATCCACTGCTCTCCCTCCATCCACCCAGTTGGTAATGACTTCATAGAAGGCTATGAGATTGGTCGAGCACGATCTCCCCTTGGTGAATCCATGCTAAATACTCCTCATGACCTTCTTCTCTTCCAATTGCTTGTTGATGACATCCAGAACAAGCTGTTCCATAACTTTTCCAGGGACAGAAGTGAGGCTGACTGGCCTATAGTTGCTAGGATCCTCCTTCTTGCCCTTTGTAAAGACTGGAGTGATATTGGCTATCCTCCAATCCTCAGGCACTTCTGTTCGCCAAGACCCGTTGAAGATGATAGAGAGCGGCTCAGCAATCACTTCCACCAGATCCCTCAGCACACGTGGATGCATCCCATCTCGGCCCATGGATTTGTGTGCATTAATCCCTTTGAGCCGCTCCTGGACTTCCCCTACCTCAACTAAAGGGAAGCTCTTCGTTCCCCCAACCCTCCTATTTTCATCCAGGATCTGTGGGTCCCGCGGGCCCTTTGGAGTGAAGACCGAGGCAAAGAAGGCATTTAGTATCTCCACCTTCTCATCATCCCCCGTTACCAGGACACCCGCCTCGTTCAGCAAGGGACCTACATTATCCCTGGTCATCCTCTTACTATTCACATACCTGAAAAAACTCTTTTTATTGCCCTTTATGTCCCTTGCCAGTTTCTTTTCCAGGTTGGCTTTAGCCTTCCTAGTCTCATCCCTACAGGCACTGACAACATCCCTATATTCTTCCAAGTCCGTCACTGTACTGCCGGCATTTACCTTCTTCCACTGTCAACTCATGTCGTGTCTCCTGAAGCACTTGCCTGACCCCAGCAGCCTTCCTGATGCCCCCTTCCCCCTTTCTAACTAGTTTAAAGCCCGATCAATAAGCCCTGCCATCTCCTGGGCAAGGATTCGCTTTCCCCTTTGGGTCAGGTGAGTCCCATCAGCAGTAATCATGCCGGGAGCAGAGTACACCTTCCCTTGGTCAATAAACCCAAAGTTTTTATGCTGACACCAGTCTTTCAGCCACTCATTCAACACATGGGTTCTCCTGACCTGCTCCGAACCTCCCTTCCCACTAGTAGGGATAGATGAGAATATTATTTGAGCTCCCCACCCCCTTCAACAGATCGCCCAAGGTCATGAAATTCCCTTTTGATAGCACTCAGGCTACACTTCATGATTGTATCCCTGCCTGCTTGAACAATCAACAGTGGATAGTAATCAGAGGGTCTTATCAGCCCTGGGAGCCTTCTGGTAATATCACCGATCCGAGCTCCAGGAAGGCAGCACACCTCCCTTCGTGTAGGGTCAGGTCTACAAATGGGGCCCTCCATCCCCCTGAGGAGGGAATCCCCTACCACTACTACCCTTCTCTCTCACTTAACAGAGGAAGTCTCAAGGCGTGCAGACATTCGCTTCGCTCTAGGCTTCCGTTTCCTCTGAGGCAGAGGGACTGCATTCATCCCCCCACATACCTCCTCCTCCACCTTCCCATTTGCCTCCTCAACTCCCAGCACCTCAAACCTATTGCTTAGAGGGACCTGAGGAACCAAGGTAGGCAGGGGGGAGGTTTTCCCACAGCACCGAGCTGGGACTATCTTCCAACCCTCTCCTTCTTTCTGGTCACTGACTTCTCCCCGTTCTGCCTGGTAGGGCTGGGGATCCATCACTTTTTGGGGAAAACTTCCCTGGTGACCTTCCCTCTGTCTAGCCAGCAAGTTGCTCCACCAGTCAATTTCCCTCTCATACTCCCTAATGCTTCTTAGTCTCTCCACCTCTTCTTTGAGATCTGCCCCCATGCTAAGCAGGTCTTCCACCTGCTCACACCTCACACAGGTGAAATTGTCAATACTATTTGCCAGCCAGAGCAGGCTCAGGCACTCCCTGCAGCCAGAGACTTGCACAGCCTCACTCCTGAACAGGCCCTCGGTCTGCATCTCCATGCTCTTAATGGGGCAAGCTCTCTGCCTGGTGGAGACCACACTCCTGGGCAGGCCCTCGGTCTGGGTCGCCACACTCTTAATGGGGCGAGCCCTCTGCCTGGTGTTGGCCGTGGCAATCTGCGGTCTCAGAGACTGTCAGTAGGTAAGACAGTTCCCCAGGTGATGAGAGCCAGAACTTACCTGCCCAGCCACTCGAGCTACAGGGGCAGCCGTGCACACACACTGACCTACCCTCTCTGGGTTAGGGGACAAGTCGTTGCCCTCCCTGAGGCTTTTTCTAGGCGATGGGCTGTGCTGGGGCCGCCGTTGCCCTGGCAACGCCTACACCATGTCAGCCTCTCTCTCTCGAGCTACTTCATCCTGCCGGGGCTCTGCTTTCACAGCAGCTTCTTCTGGCAGAGCAATCACTTTAAACGCTCTTGCAGTGTACGATCGATCGCTGCAGCTCTGGCTGTGCCGGTTCTGAGCAGTCGACCTCGTGGACACTTAAAGACCCCCTTTACGATCAGTGATTTGGACAATTGGAAGGAAATAGCTAAAGGATATAGGGATGACCCCTCTAAGGTGGTGAGAAATTTTGAATTGATTGTTAAGAATTTGGATCCAGACTGAAGGAATATCAATTTAATGTGAAGGGACAGAGACTGAAAAGCAATTAATATTACAAGCTGCACGGACTCATGTGCAGGCACAGGGAAATGGAAACTTTATACAATATGGATTGTTAGTGGAAGGTGAATCAGAATATAATGCTCCTATTTTATCAATTAAAAGCCTGATGGAACATATCAAATAGTACAAGACCTCAAGGCAATAAATAATATTGTTAAAAATCTCCACCTGGTGGTAGCTAATCCCTACACACTGCTGACAAAGCTTAAGAATACACAGATTTGGTTTACAGTCCTAGACTTAAAAAATGCTTTCTTCTGCCTGCCATTAGCCAAAGAACATCAAAAGTTATTTGCATTTGAAGTCCTACCACTGGTAGGAAAACCCAGCTTACCTGGATAGTGTTACCCCAAGGTTTCCCTCAACAGAAAGCTGAAATGGTACAAGTAACCTATCTGGGATATAAAATTTCTGGAGGACGACGAGAATGGGATACCAAGTAAAAAGAAGCCATCTCTAAGACCCCTCTTCCTCAGACGGTAAGAGAACTCAGAACATTTTTGGGAATGGTGGGCTGGTGTTGGTTGTGGATTTAGAATTACAGAATAATTACGAAGCCTCTTTATGAACTCTTGAAAATTAATCCTGCCCAACTGGTGTGGGCAAAAGAGGCCCAGAAAGCTTTTAATACTCTTAAAAAGGAACTGATGAGAGCTCCAGCCTTCTTGCTCTTTTCACATGAGAAACCAGGTGTAGCCCTGGGAGTCCTGGCTCCACATTTAGGACCTTATGAAAGAGCAGTGGCATACTTCTCTAAACAGCTGGAGGATGACAGTGAGCAGAGGATGGCCAGGGTGTTTACGAGCAGGAGCTGCTGTAATACTTAACATTAAAGAAGCCCGGAAACTCACTTTAGGCCAGAAGATGACAGGAATTATCTCTCATACTGTGTCTGCCATTCCGGAACAAAAGGGAAATCATTGGCTTTCCCCATCCAGATTTCCGAAACATCAAGGTATTCTTGTGGAGTCTGATGATGTGACTGAAGTAACTAACATTGTGTGTCCAGCTTCCTTCCTCGGTGAAACTACAACCAAACCACTGGCACACGATTGATTGGAGGCAACGGAAGCTGTGTATTCTAGCAGACCTGATTCAAAAGAAGAACCTTTGGAAGATGCTTAAGATTCCTGGTTTGTAGACTGTACTAGTTTTGTCCAGCAAGGTATCCATAAGGCTGAATATGCAGTGACCACTACCCACCAGGTAATAGAATCAAATCCTTTTCCTATTGGAACTTCAGCCCAAAAGGCAGAAATTAGTGCCTTAACCAGAGCATTAGAGCTTGCAGCAGGAAAAAGGATAACTATATGGACAGATTCTAAGTACGCCTTTGGAGTTGTGCATGCCCATGGAGCAATTTGGAAACAGCATGGACTTTTACTTAGCCAAGGGAAACACATTAAGCATGCAGGAGAACTACTTCACTTACTGGAAGCAGCTCAACTGCCAACCAAGATCACCGTTATGCACTGCTGAGGACACCTGAAAGGTAGCACTGACCAGAAAAAGATAATAGATTGGCTGATCATAAGGCTCAACAGGCAGCAGAAATAATGCAAGAGATTCTAACATTAATTCTGGATAAGAGGAATAGGAGTTATGAATGAGCAGGAAAATATTGAATACATTTGGGCTAATAAAGATTCACCAGAGTAACAGGTAAAGGGAATTGTCAAAGACCACCACAATAGAATACATTGGGGAGCGGACTCCCTGTATAAATTTTAAATCAAAAGTAATAGGGAAAAATATTTTTATATATATATATATATATATATATATATATTACAATTTGATAGTGACTCAGTAATGTGAAATATGTTTGAAAAATAACCCCAAAACCGGTAACCAAGTGCAATTAGGGAATATTGGAAAAGGAAACATACCAGGGAACTACTGGCAAATTAATTTATCTGAGCTCCCAAGAAAAGGGGGGTACAGATACTGATTGGAACTTACCAACACTTACTGGTACTTTTCTGTCCTAAGGAACCTGCTCTGGCAGAGGGGTTGGACTCGATGATCTCTTGAGGTCTCTTCCAAACCCTACAATTCTGTGATTCTGTGACACCTTTTCTGGATGGGCAGAGGCATTTCCTTGCAGAACTAACTTGCGAGAGAGGTAACTAAGGTACTACTAAATGAAGTAATACCTCGATTTGGGGTACCTATGGTCATTTCATCAGATAGGGGAATCACATTTTTGTGCGCAAGTAGTACAAGTGAGCAAGATACTGGGAAATGATTGGCAATTACACACTCCTCACAGGCCACAAGGAAGTGAACAGGTAGAGAAGATGAACCGTTTGATAAAACAACAGAGAGCTAAAATTTGACAAGAAGCAAATCTGTATTGTTATCAAACACTACCTATTGCAGCTGTAGGATATGTGTAAAGCCTAGAGCTAAAGAAAATCTCAGTCCTTTTGAAATATTATATGGAAGGCCATACCACGCTGAATGTAAAGGAGAGGACCTGAATCACTTAGGAGATTCTTACTTGCAGAATTATATGATATCTCTGGGAAAACAGTTGAAACAAATTAAGAAAAGTTCATTAGGGACCAGGACCAAAGGTTTAGACTACCCTATACACTATACATCCTTTTAATCCTGGAGATTAGGTTTTATTAAAGGTTTTTTCTGGTGATTCACTTCGGGAAAAGTGGGATGGACCATACCAGGTGCTGTTAAAAACTTTCACAACCATCAAGGTACGAGAGCGACCTACCTGGATTCATTATTACCGAGTAAAAGAGCCCCAGGAGAGCAATGGACCTCTGAACCCCAAGGATCTTTAAGGCTGAAACTGCAGAGATAGTAACATGAAAAATGACTTTGTCTGTCTAATAATATGGTTATTTGAAACTGCTTGGAAGGACAATGACTGCTGGATATGTACCACACTTCCCAAGGAAAACATGGAACTGCCCCTCTTTGGAATACCAGTGGCATACGCTAATTTGAGTTGGCCCTATAGCTCTTTAAAAGATTCTCTGGCTCCAGATGGCGGAGAGACTACATTGGCCTTCTCAAGAAACAGAAGGAAATGAATGTTTGCCTGGTCAAAAATTAGTGCAACTCCCTAGCAGAAAAACATTATGCTGGGAGGATAACTACAATGATGTCAAGTATCCTGACATCATATAGTTGTAAGAATAACAAATTAAAGAATGGGACCAATCCCAAGTTTGAGCTACAAAGTTTGGGAGAAGCCATAATCATAATGAAAAATTATACAGGTGCCTTAAAATTAGGAGACTTTAATGTGAGTTTTACAGCTCTAAATTTGGGTTTGTGTTTTGATGTAGGTAGCATTATTGATGCTGCAGCTGTAACATAACAATCCTAGCTGCGTGGCTTGGAACAGGGGGCCCCTGTCTCTATCCCAAGGCCGCAAGGAGATAAAGTGAAACTGCAAACAGGAGAAGCAGCCAAAAACCCAAATAAGACAGCATTCCTGTAAGAGCAGGGACATTGCGTGCAGGATGGGAACTAGGGGTGGAGTTGACAGTTATGAAGATAACCAATTTGAGCTTGCTTTTTGCACTATGTATGAGCTAATTATGGTATGCTATATAAGGCGAAGGTAACAGACAATAAACGAAGCTTGCTGATCACTCATATTGAGTTTGTCCCTGTCTTCCCTCCGTTCGCGACAAAATGGCCCCTGAACAGGGACCCTACAGAGGGGGAATTGTGACCCTATACAGGGTGAATTCGCAGACACGTGTCGACGGAGTACGGGCACCAGTCCTGAAAGCAGCGCAGGAGGCAGAAGGGAGAAATTCCCGTGCTCGGGAGCATCTACAGAGGGTCCCGCCGGCCACGCATCGCCGAAGTCTTGCAAAGGCTGCAACAGCGTGCTGACGAAAAAGGTATGGATAGACAAGTGACGTATGATTTACTTAAATGCTTTTTAGAAAAGCGAAAAGTTCAGGTAATTAATGCTCTAGTGCAACATGAGGCCGAACAAAAAGCGGCCGCTGTAGCAGCTGAATGGCTGGGATCATCAGCTGGAAACCTGGCTGTTTCTCAGCGCGGCAGCAGCAATATGGCTGAAGACTGTCCTTTGCACCCCTCGGTGCGCAGTGTGGTTGGATGAAGAAGCCGTCGTGGTGAGACACAGAAAGGCAAATTTTTCGCAGTTGGATACGGTGCGGTTGGACGCAGTGTTGCTGAAAAGCATTTGATTTACCTACTTAGGAAGCTATAAGAGTTTAAATCCTTGACAAACCCTCAGTTGGGGTGAAAGAAGCTAAGTCGTTAACAACTCTCAGGAAATTAAGTAAAAGAACTTTAACTGAAATAGAAGCGGAACTCGTTGCTGCCGCTTCAGCCTTTGCAGCTTTAATGCTGATTACGGGTTCTACAGAACTGATTCAAAAAGAAAAAGAAAATCTACTATGGAGAATGTGGTTTTGTTTCTGGGTGCTCTTTCACCCACCCCAGTTACTAGGCTAAGTAAAAATGCCGTGTTATCAGAGCAAAGTTATAAATCTGTCGGAACTGAAGGGGAGCGAGTAGTGCACGTAAATCTGCCACCACGGTCTGCACTCCCTCCACTATGATGCCTTTGGAAGGAAAAAATGTGAAAACAAAAATACAATTGACTGCCTTTAATATCTGACTTTTACTGAGCCTAAAACACCCCATGGCGTAGTCGAAAATGTTAACCAACATCAACAACTTAGACCTGTCCTTGAAAAGCTGGAAAACAGAAAGCGGAGCAGGCAACGGCATGCCCTGTTGTAAAAGGGTTTGAGCCCCCACCCGAAAACTACAAAGACGGAGAATCACCGATTCAGGCACAGAACAGTGTTGCCCCCGTGGACAAGGAACCTATGAGCACAGACAAGAAACCTAAGGACAGAGAATCCTATGGAGATGGACAAGTATCAGCTTCAACAACCATCGGATCAGGGACACTCATCAATATATCGCTGTCTCCTGACACCCGAGAGACTCTGCACAGACTGCTCAGAGGAGCCTGGGCACGTAAGGTGGCATCAGAACAGGAAAAACAGCTAAATCAGGGTATTTTGATTCCTACTCAAACATGGAAATCACCAGGGAAAAGTTTATGTGGGAAAAAGCGGGTGGCAGAGAGAGTTAGTAGTGGGCCAGTGGGAGGTGGAAGGAACGGGGTCCTAGCACTCACCCGGGGCTCAGTCATGGTGAACAACGGGATCACACTGTGGTTTATGGCGGGGGGAGAACAGCACTGCGGGCAGTGGCCGAGAACCACCCCCCCCACACACACCCCCCCCCACACACCCCCCAACCCTCCCACCCATATGGACTGGATGTGACAACTCGTGTCTCGCAATGTCGTTTGTCTGATTAATTGGTTTGCAGCATTCGTTTGTTCGTATGTGCTATAGGTTCCGGGCTGTGTTTGTCCACAGAGAGCAAGGCTGGTTACTTAGCAAAAATGAATTTTTGATAGCGAGCATTGAAAAAGGGCAGCTCATATTAAATGTTAACCTGGAAAACAATGATCAATAGCTGCTTACTTGAGAAAAAATTGCCCACTTACACGATTTAAGACGGGAGCAACTGACTACGGGTCATATGAAGCCTTATACAAGTTTGTGGAACATGCAAAAAAATTTTTTTTTTAAAGATTGGGTTTTTTCTTTTCAAAAGGTGTCACTGGGTACGCTCCCACAAGGCAGAAAAAATTCAGCATTCAGGACATTTTGACCCATGTAAAGGAAAAGCTTCTTGTCAAAATGCTCCCATACCAAGTGGGTGTCCACTCCCTGTAATTCAGGGATTAGAAGGAGGTTTTTCATTTGACTGTATTCCTAAAGGATTATGGTACCTATGTGGAGATGGAAAGGCCTGGAAAGTATTACCACATAAATGGTGCGGAACATATACTTTAGGATACCTAATTCCTGGAGACCAAATATTTAATAACTCACACCCTCCACCAGAAATTATATGAACTCCTTGGAGGAAAATATATAAAAGGGGACTAAATCCTCTAGTAGTACGGCCAACTGCTTTTCACGGCTTTGCAAGGGATTCCTCCCATGGCTTGGAGTGAGTTGGACAAAGCTATAGTTAACATATCTGCTAGCATGGAGTTATAATAAAGGGACACAAGAGATACTGTCCATAAAAGTTTCCTCCTTAAGTAACGTAGTTAGACAAAATCGGATGGCCTTAGATCTGCTACTTACCAGAGGGGGGTGTGTACATGGTAATAAATCAAAGCTGTTGTGCATACATAAATCAAGAAAAGGAAATTGAAACAGATTTAGATAATATGTAGAAACAAACAAAAATTCTTCACCAAGTAGCTCAAGGTGATGCATCATGGGGATTTAAAGAAGTTTGGAATAAGCTTACTTCCTGGCTCCCAAACTTTGCCTGGCTCAAACAAGTTTTCACATTTGTTATTATGATAAGTATTTTAGTTTTAATTTCTTGTGTGGTGATTCAATGTTCTTTGTGGTGGTGTAAACAGACCACTATAACATACAGGGATTGGAGGAGAAATAAAAGAAGACATCAAGTAGAGAGAGGTGAATACTTTTCAAAAATCATTAAAACAGGCTAGTATAATTTGAGATTACAGAAGACTTTGTAAGGATAATGAAAAGGGGGGAATAATTCAATGAAATGTAATAATGCTTAGTAGATTGATATAGGTGTAACTTAAGAGACAATTAATATAGCTTTAATGTAAGGAGAATTTGCGTGTTTTGAGAATAGACAGTATTTGCATGTTTTAAGAATAGATTTGTTTTGGATTTTAGTAGAATAAGGCTGTAATCATGTGAGCTGCTTCTTGAGAGAAGCTACAAAATTTAGCCATAACAGAAGAACAGCCTTGAAGATAAAGAAGTAAAGATAGGGGAGTCATAAATAATAAGACCAACAACCAATTAAGAGACAGAGTATATCTTACTTTCAGCTAAAAAGGGTTCCTAACTATTTTGTGCAGGAATGTGTTTTTAAGACTCTGGAGAAAACCGCAAAGAACATGCACTGAGAGAGAGGAAGACTTCCAGCCTTCATCCCTGAAGACCACCACAAGACATCCTGAGAGTCACTGAGCGTGCTCTATCTGGGAGGAGTTAATGTAAATGACTTCCTGCAAGTAATTTGTATAACCCTGCCTTTTCTTAGCAATTGTAAAGAATATGTCCCTTTTCTGCTTCCCCCCTCCCAGAGTGAGCTTCTGCATGGTGCTCAGCTCCCAGCTGGGGCAGAGCCATAACAGTCATTCAGCCCTTCTTCAAAAGCAGAGTTGTTAGCAAAGCAAGGTAATACCTTTAACCCTAAATTATACAGTGTCTAAGCACTTACCCAAACACATTTCTGTCCCTGTAAAGTGGAAAATTCTATTTCATAGATATCGCCAGGAGCAACCACGGGAGGTTTAAAAGCCCCTATGGAACACTAGGGGGTTTACCTGTGTGAAATAGGGGTTAGAGTCCCCAACTAAGTGAAATTGGGGTTTGAGTGTTAAATCTCTTGATGAGTCTCTAACTTTTAGTTCACTTATTGGAACTATGGATTTGGTTTTCTGTGTGTTTGGATCAGATAGTTGTTTTGTTGTTTTGTTATTTATACTTAATATGGGTGGAGATCATCTAAGGGAGGCACCCTGAAAAAGTCACCTTTTGGTTGTATCTTAAAACACAACACAGATTGCCAGACCCCCAGGTGGGATTGCAACAAAGGAAAATTTGATTAAGTACTGTGATCAGTGGTGGCCATTGTATAAACTGGATGATGAGGAAAAGGGGCCTGTGAATGGTAAGCTAAACTATAACATTTTTCTGCAATTAATGTTGTTTTGAGAAGGAAAATGGGGTGAAGTGTTATATATGCCAATGTGCTCTTTACTTTGAGAAGACATCCGAATGGCAGAAAAAATGTGGTGCAACCATGTTGTGGTTTTGCATGGCAAGGTTCTGGTAGAGAAGTGGGGGTGCTGCAGGGGTGGCTTCTGCAAGAAGCAGCTGGAAGCTTTCCCTAGACCTGACAGAGTAAATACCAGACAGCTCGAGGACGGACCTGCTGCTGACCAGAGCTAAGCCCATCAGCAATGGTCATAGAGCCTCTGTGAATCATATTTAATAAAACAACACCCACAAGCAGATGCTTTTTGCCACCAGAGAAGGGAGTGAGAAGACATAAGAAACTGTGCAGACACCAAAGTCAGCAAAGAATGGGATCCAGGCGCCAGAAGGGAGATTCCCCTGCAGCCCATGGAAGATGGTGGGGATGTTGTGGTTTAAAACTGAGCTGAAAAGCTGGGTCCCACAAAAGTTAGAAAAAGTCCCCTGCCTCTTTAAGAGGTGGGGGATGGGCAAACGGAGGGAGCCGAGGAGCCGCGAGGAAGGAAAAAAAAAACAAAGGCCCGCGGGTTGGGATAAGGATAGTTTACTAAACAACAGGAAAGGATATGAAAACAACTAGCTGCAGTGCTATTATATACAGTGCAAACTTCTCACCCCACTATGTCATTTGAGCCGTGCCCGAACCGCTGCCAATCCAAAAACCCCGAACGCAGCACTCCCGATCTGCGCCGCAAAATCCAACCCCTCACCGCCACCTGCCGCGCCGATCCAAAAGAGAAAGAGAAAGAAGCCGGAACTGGCACTGCACCTGCCCGGACCGGAACTTCCCGTGACCGGGTCCGGAGCAGTTTCTGATGGGTCCGGAGTCGCCCCCGGAACTGGCACTGCGCCTGCCCAGACCGGAACTTCCAGTGCCCGGTTCCGGAGTCGCCCCTGCGGGGGGGGGGGGGGTATGGAATTGGTATGGAATACTCTCAGGGCTAACATAGCCTGTTGCTGGGCTGAACCCAGGACAGGGGAGCAGAGACCCCACCTGCAGCGTGTGGAGAGACCCCATGCTGGAGTGGGTAGAGATATAAGGAAGATGCTATGACTTGCATTGGAGCAAGCTCCTGGCAGGACCTGCAGCCCATGAAGAAAGAGGCCCAGTCGGAAGAAGGTTTGCTGGGGGGACTTGTGACTCCATGAGGGACCAGGGTGGAGCAGTCTCGGCCTGAGGGACTGCACCCCACAGAAGCGACCCACACTGGGGCAGCTGGTGAAGAGCTGAAGCCCCATGGGAAAGGACTCACATTGGATAAGTTTGTGGAGGACTGTCTCCCATGGGTGGGACTCTGGAGCAGGGGAAGAGTGTGAGGAATGCCTCCCACCAGCTAAGAAACAAAACACTTTGTGAGGAACTGACCAAAAGCCCCATTCCCCATATCCCCCTTCAATAAAGTTGAGCCCAGGAAGAAGGGAGGGGTGGGGAGATGTGTTTTAAGATTTTATTTTACTTCTCATTATCCTACTCTGGTTTCACTCTCTGTATAGTGTAATGTAACAAATTAGATGCTTTTTTTTTTTTCCCTTTTTATTCCATGTTGAGTCTGTTTTGCCCGTGACATAACAGGAATGTGGAATGATCTCCCCCTGTCCTTCTTAACTCCTAAGCCTCTCAATATATATTTTCTCCCCTTTCCAACTGAAAAGGGGAGTGATAGACCGACTTTGGTGGGCGTCTGGCCTCCAGCCAGATGGACTGTAGTGGTTGTTTAGCCCTGGCTGGAGGCCAGACACCCACCAAAGTCGGTCTATGGCATGTAGCCTGTGAGGGAAAAGGAGCCCAAGAGGGCTGGATGCTCTTCAAGAAGGAAATCCTGGCAGCACAAGAACAGGCTGTATGTTGGAAGAGGAGCCAGCGAGGCAGGAAGCCAGCTTGGCTGAGTGGAGAGATCTGGGAGGATATTAGGAAAAGAGGGAAATCTATGAGCTTTGGAAGAAGGGGCAGGTGTCTTGGGATGACTATAGGGATGTAGTAAGATCATGTAGAGAGAAAGTCAGAAGGGCTAAAGCCGAACTGGAACTCAGACTGGCCAGTTCTGTGTGAAAGATAATTAAAAAATCTTTCTATAGATACATCAACAGTAAAAGGAGGGTCAAGGAGAATCACCAGCCCTTACTGGATGCAGGGGGAACATTAGTGACAAGGGATGAGGACAAGGCTGAGGTCCTTAATTCCTTCTTTACCTCAGTCTTTAATAGTAAAGTAGGATGTTCCCTGGGTATTCAGCCTCATGAGCTGGCTGACAGGGAGGGAGAGCAGAACAAAGCTCCCGTGATCAGCATGGAAATTATAAGTGACCTACATGGTCAGTTATACATCCACAAGTCAATGGGGCCAGATGGGATCCACCCAAGGGTATTGAGGGAGCTGGCAGATATGCTTGTCAAACCCCTTTCTATCATCTACCAGCAGTTCTGGCAGACTGGGGAAGTTCCACTTGACTGGAGGCTGGCAGATGTTACACCCATTTACAAGAAGGGTTGGAAGGAGGATCCGGGGAACTGCAGGCCTCTCAGTCTGACCTCAGTCCTGGGGAAGATCATGGAATGGGTCATCTTGGGTGCTATCATGCAGCACATGCATGACGGCTGGGGGATCGCGCCTAGTCAACATGGGTTTACAAAAGGTAGATACTGTCAAACCTGATCACCTTCTATGACAAGGTGACCCGCTTAATGGATGAGGGGGAGGCTGTGGATGTGGTCTACCTGGACTTCAGCAAAGCCTTTGACACCATTTCTCAGAGCATTCTGATTGAGAAACTGGCTGCCACTGGCCTGGACAGGTGGAACTCTCTGCTGGGTTAAAAACTGGCTAAATGGCCAAGCCCAAAGAGTTGTGGTTAATGGAGCCAAATCCATGTGGAGGCTGGTCATGAGTGGTGTGCCCCAGGGCTCAGTCCTGGGTCCAGTTTTGTTCAACATCTTTATCAATGACCTGGATGAAGGAATTGAATGTTCCCTCAGTAAGTTTGCAGAAGACACTAAACTGGGAGAAAGTATTGATCTGCCTGAGGGTAGGGAAGCTCTTCAAAGGGACCTGACCAGACTGGAACGATGGGCTGAGACCAATGGGATGAGGTTTAACAATGCCAAGTGTAGAGTGCTGCACACGGGACATAACAACCCCATGCAGTGCTACAGGTTTGGGGGAGACTGGCTAGACAGCTGCCAGGTGGAGAATAACTTGGGGGTTTTGGTTGACTGCCAACTGAATATGAGTCAGCAGTGTGCCTAGGTAGCCAGGAAAGCCAGTGGCATCCTTGCTTGTATCAAAAATATTGTGGCCAGTAGGTCTAGGGAGGTGATTGTGCCCTGTACTCGGCATTGGTGAGGCCTCACCTCGAGTACTGTGTCCAGTTCTGGGCTCCTCACCATAAGAAGGACCTTGAGGTCTTCGAGTGAGTCCAGAGAAGGTCAATGAGGCTGGTGAAGGGGCTGGAGGGCAAATCCTATGAGGAGTGTCTGAGGGAGCTGGGGATGTTTAGCCTGGAGAAGAAGAGGCTGAGGGGAGACCTTATCACTGCCTACAACCAAGAAAAAATTTCTTCACTGAAAGAGTTGTCAGGGCCTGGAACAGGCTGTCCAGGGAGGTGGTTGAGTCACCATCCCTGGATGTGTTTAAAAAAGGGTAGATCAGGTACTTAGGGTTATGGTTTAGCATAGGAGGGGGACGGTTGGATGATCTTAAAGGTCTTCTCCAACTTTGTGATTCTGTGATTCTGTGAATAAGAGAGCAAGACCAAAAGAGACTAAATGAGAGAGAGAGAGAGAGGCACTCAGCTTCCCCCTGCATCAAGAGCTGGTGAAACGACACGGCTCGCACGCTGCCATGACTGAGGCAGAGCTAAGGGTGACGGGACCAACCCCTCTCGTACAAGAGCTGCCCCTTGGGAGCACGTGGCACATCAGAATGGCGTGGCATTTCAGAAGGGCATGGTACATCAGTTTAAACTGCAGTTCATACAGGCAGGGCGAGTAGGGAGTGCGTGGTCTCCCTTGTGATTCAGAAGGTAAGTTGTGTTGAGGTTCTTCCACTCAAAGAGCATGCAAAGGGTGTTGCTGTCTGCTGGGCATCAGGACAGTTAACCATGGTCTCCACCAGACAGAGAGCTTGCTCCAACAAAACTGTCGCGACCCAGGCGGAGTGCCTGCCTAGAGATGTCACTGTCCAGGTCTATGGATGCAGGGAGTGCCTGAGCCTGCTGCTGCCAGGGAAGAGCAGCAAGAATTGCACCTGAGGGAGGTGCAGCAGGTGGATGATCTGCTCAGCATGGGGACAGAGCTGAAAGAGGTGATTGAAAGACTGAGGGTCATCAGTGACTGTGAGTGGGAGATCGGTTGGTGGAGTAGCTCCCGGGCATCCCAGAGGGAAGCGTGCCAGGAAGATACCCTACAATTGGTGATGGACCCCCTGCTCTGTCCCTGTCGGGCAGAAGAGGGTGACCTGAGTGGTGGGGAGGGTTGGAAGAAAGTCCCAGCTCAGTGTTGTAGGCGCACCCCCTGCCTGCCTACTCCACTCCTTTAGGTTCTGTCGCAGATGGGATAGATAAGAGGGATGCACTTCACTCTTAAGACAGAGGCAATAATATGTTTATTGATATAAAACAAACGGGTGTAATGGTGCTTGGTAATAAACGCGACAGTGATTAAAATTCGATGGTAAGGTAATCTTGATTAGTTAGTGCATAGAGGACAGGGTCAGATTGAATCTATCAGGGAGACCCTCCCGTTGAGTCACGAGGTTCAGAAAGAATCCCCTTGCTTTCTAAACTCCTTCTCAGAGAGGAGCCTAGGTGCGACTGGATTCAGTCTTAGTCCCAGACTTGGTCAGCGGTTTATGTCTAAAGGATTATATATACAATCAATCCTTTGTATTTCTTAGCTAAGATCACAAATGTTAGTGCAGTTATTCCCAACTCACTTACCGAGGATCTGTTGCAGATCTGTTGTGGCAAGGATTCTCTCGACCTCGAGGAGTAACCTTGAAAGGCGTCCCTTTCAAGGGGAGATCCTGACGTGCAGCCCGCTGTCGTTTCAGGAGAGCTCAAAGGGCTCTTGGACTGCTCACTATTTATGGAGTAAGATGATTGACTCATAGTCATATTTACATACCACCCGTATATGCCAGTGGACACTGACCAGTGTCCGGGTGGGCACATTAGCATAGATAACCCTTGCCTATTGTGTTGTTATCAGTCTTCTTGCACTCACTGTGAGATGGATGCAGAAATCACAATCAACACCAATGGTTATCAATCAATCCATATTTACAGGAAAAAGTAAGGAAAACATGGGGGCAACGGGGGAAGCATACCGTCACAGGTTCCCCTAAGCAGTAGGTTTGGGGCCCTGGAAACTGAAGAGGAGGTAAGTGAGGAGGTGAAGGAGGACCCTCTGCCTAAGAGGGTGCCTAGGGTGAGGCGGTCAACCCCATGCCTTGAGGGTGCCTCTGCCAGGAAAGAAAGAAGGGTAATTGTGGTAGGTGATTCCCTTCTCAGGGGAATGGAGGGCCCCATATGCAGACTTGACCCAACCTGTAGGAAGGTGTGCTGCCTCCCAGGGGCCTGGGTCAGGGACATCACCAGAAGGCTTCCAGGGCTAGTACATTCCTCTGATTACTACCCATTATTGATAGTTCAGGCAGGAAGTGATGTTGTCACTCAGGGTAGCCTGCGTGCTATCAAAAGAGATTTCAGGGATCTAGGGTGCTTTGTTGAGGGAAGGGGAGTGCAAGTAATATTTTCCTCTATCCCTGCTGGTGGGGTGAGGGATTTGGAGCGGGCTAGGAGAACCCAGGATTTGAACAAGTGGCTGAAAGGCTAGTGCTGCCACAAGAACTTTGGGTTCTTTGACCATGGGATGGTTTACTCAGCACCTGGCCTGATGGCTGTGGACGGGTCTCACCTGTCTCTCAGGGGAAAGTGGATCCTGGCCCAAGAGTTGGTGGGGCTCATTGACAGGGCTTTAAACTAGGTAAGAAGGGGGAAGGGAACATGATGTTGGCTGGGGATGAGCAAGTAGTTCAGAGGTTTCGGCCAGAGTTGATGGGGGAAGAGGGTAGAGGTCAATGGGACAGTGATGGTTTTGGGGATGTTTTTGTTCTAGGTCATAGCAGGGAAAAATCTCTGGATTGTCCTGTAGGATCTTGTGAGGAGGCACCGTTGCCCATTCCCCGCTTGAAATCTTCTTGCGTCCATTTAGGGATACTTGCACCTGCTGCCCCCTGAAGTGTCTGTATACTAATGCACGCAACATGGGAGATGAACAGGAAGAATTAGAGATCTTCAATTACCCAGAGATTTGTTGGGTAAGCAACAGGGGCAGGTATGTGCGGTCCAAATGGTTTCTGCAATGTGTGGAAAATAACTTTCTGATACAGATGGTGGAGGAGCCAACGAGGGGGAGGTGGGGTGGTACTGTGTTGCAGAACGGGTCCGCAGGAGGAATATTGCAGATGGGGTCTGCGGGAGGCCACCGGAATAGACGATAGAGTCCTTAAGGAAGCATTGTCCTCCTTTTTTGCTGAAACCACACACCTTTATACACTGTCCCGCGTTTACTCAAAATAGCAAGCTAACTAATTGGTTACATTGGGAAGTACACGAGCCCCCCCTTTAAGGATTATTGGCTAGCCAAGGGTCAGCACGCGATGTTCATGCCTTTACAGGAATGCTATCTTATCTGGTTTTTCAGCCGCTTCTCCTGTTTGCAGTTTTACTTTATCTTCTTGCGGCCTTGTGATAGAGACAGGGGCCCCCTGTTCCAAGCCACGCAGCTAGGATTGTTATGTTACAGCTGCAGCATCAATAATACTCTCTACAGTACTGGATCTTGTTCTTACCAATAAGGATGGGCTTGTTAGGGTAGTGAAGGTCAGGGGCGGCTTGGGACATAGCAACCATGAGATGGTGGAGTTCAAGATCTTGAGTGGAAGAAGCAACCCAAAAAGTAGGATTGCTACCCTGAACTTAGAAGAGCAAACTTTGATCTCTTCCAGGACCTAATAGGAGCTATCTCATGGGCTATGCTGTTAGAAGGTAAGGGAGCCTGTGAGAGCTGGTTATCATTTAAACAGTGCTTCTTCCAAGCTCAGGATCAGTGCATCTCTATGAATAAGTAATCAGGGAAGGGTGACAGAAGACCTGTGTGGATGAACAGGGAGCTCATATGTAAACTCAAAGAGAAGTAGAAGGTCTGTGAATTGTGGAAAAAGGGTCTGAGCACTTGGGAAGAATATAGGAATGTTGTCAGGGCCTGCAGGGATGCGACAAGGAAGGCTAAAGCCCACCTGGAAATTAAGCTGGCAAAGGACATAAAGGATAAGAAAAAAGGGGGGTTTTAGGTATGTGAATAGTAACAGGAAGACTAGGGATAATGTGGGTCCCCTGCTGAATGAGGGGTGTGTGCTGGTAACAGGGGATGCTGAGAAGGTGGAGATACTGAACACCTTCTTTGCTTCGCTCTTCACTTCAAAGACTCCCCCTTGGGACTCCCGGACCCGTGAAGTAAGAAAGAGTTCTGGAAATGTAGAGCTTCCCTCTGGTTGGGATGGGGGTGGTCCAGGACCATCTCGATGGGATCAACGCAGACAAATCCATGGGCCCTGATGGGATGCATCCATGTGTGCTGAGGGAGCTGGTGGAAGTGATTGCTGACCTGCTCTCTATCATCTTTGACAGGTCTTGGAGAATAGGTGAGGTGCCTGAAGATTGCAGGGTAGCCAATGTCACTCTGGTCTTCAAAAAGTGCAAGAAGGAGGATCCAATTAAGTACAGGCCAGTCAGTCTCACCTCTGTCCCTGGAAAGGTGATGGAACAGCTTGTTCTGGATGCTATCTCCAAGTATTTGGAAGAAAAAAAGGTTATGAGAAGTAGTCAGCATGGATTCACCAAGGGGAGATCATGCTCAACCAATCTTGTAGCCTTCTATGATGTCATCACCAGCTAGATAGATGGAGGGAGAGCACTGGATGTCATCTACCTTGACTTCAGCAAGGCTTTCAATACTGTCTCCTATGACATCCTGATAGTAAAGCTGAGAAAGTGTGGGATAGATGAGTGGACAGTGAGGTGGGTTGAGAACTGGCTGTTGGGCCGAGCTCAGAGGGTGGTGATCAGTAGAACAGAGTCTGGCTGGAGACCTGTGACTAGCTGTGTTCCCCAGAGGTTGGTCGCTGTTGGGTTCAGTCTTGTTTAATATCTTCAACAACCTTGATGAGTTAGCATGAGATAGCATCCACCCTCAGCAAGTACACTGATGATACAAAGCTGGGAGGGGTGGCTGACATGCAGGAATATTGTGCTGCCACTCAGCGAGACCTGGACAGCCTGGAGAGCTGAGCAGTGAGAAAACAAATGACATTTAATAAAAGCAAGCTTAGAGTTTTGCAACTGGGAAGGAATAACCGCATGTATCAGTACAGGTTGGGGGATAACCTGCTGGAGAGGAGCTCTGTGGAGAAGGACCTGGGGGTCCTGGTGGATGACAGAGCCAGCAGTTTTCCCTGGTGTCTAAGAAGGTGTCGTGGTTTTGCCCCAGCTGAGAGCCGAGCACCATGCAGTTGCTTGGGAGAGGGGAGGGGGGGCAGGAAGAGGGAAGTAAAAGGGAAAAAAAACCCAAAACCAAAACCCCACGGGATGGGATAAGGATAGTTTACTAGAATAGCAGAAAGATAGATATAACAATGATAACAGGACTTTAGAGCCAAAAATATATAAAACTGGTGATACACAATGCAGTTTGTCACTGAACCACACAACTCAGGCCATGCAACCCAGAGCTGTCCTGAAAAAACGGACCATCCCCAAAAACCACGCATCCTGGAGCTGCCTGCTCCTCCTCCCACCAGCTCCCCTTTATGCAGAGTAATCTCTCTTCTTTCAAATTTAATTATTGCATCCAATTGTTCTAATAAATCTCTCCCCAAAAGTGCCTTTGGGGAGTTGGGCATGTACAGGAATCTGTGGATGCCCCATTGTTTTCCCATTTTATATTTTAGAGGTTCACAAAAATATGCCTTTTCACTTTGTCCAGTCGCCCCTTTTACCATGATATAGTCATTTCCCAGGGGCATCAAGGCTTAGTTTAAAACCGAATACGTTGCCCCTGTGTCAAGCAAAAATTCTACCTTCTTTAGTTCTTTCCCTAGCTTCATTATAAACAGTGGATCCGCTAGGGTGGATTTCCCAGGTCCCCATCAGTCTTCCTTCACATGGGCCACTGTTCTTCCTTTCTGATAGTTTCATCCCTTCTCTTTATTTTTCCGCTTTTCTGGACAATCATTTTTCCAGTGACTAACATTTTTGCATAACGCACATTGATCCCTGCCTAATTGAGGCGGTCCTCGTCTGGGTTTTCTTTCTTCCTCCTTCCTGATTACTGCCACCACCCTTCTTTGTCCCTGCGTGTAATCCTCCTCTCTATTACTGAACACTCTCCATGCTTCATCCAGCAATACTTCCAGGTTTCTACTTTCTGTGGGACACAGATTTTGGAGCTTGCACCTAATATCTCCTGTACACTGGCCCAAACCCAAAGAAACTATTTGTTGTATTCCTACCTCTGACCCAGGATCCAGCTGTGTGTTGCGGCGCATTACATCCCTTAGTCGATCCAGGAATTCGGATGGTGACTCGGAAGGACCTTATTTGATTGCATATAATGCTGACCAGTTTATGGTTTGGGGAATGGCCCTCTCCATTCCTTTTGAAATCCACCCCTGGTATGCCTGCAATTTTTCCATATGCACTGACCTGCTTGGATCCCATTTTGGGTCTTGGAGGGGGAAATATTCTTTAATATCTCTTCCTGTAATTTTATAATAATCCTCAGCCAAATCCCCTGCAGTTTTTAAGATTGTTTCTCTGTCTCAGTCATATATCCTAATAGTAACTGTATGTCATTCCAATCGGGGTCGTGTTGTTTTATAATAAACTGAAAATGTTTGGTTACACTTACCAGATCATTCCGATATTCTCTGAAAACCCTTTTACATGCCTCTAAATTGGTGGTGGAAAAGGTACCTTGGTTAGCATTGTCCTGCCATCTGACCCTACCGCCTCTCGGAGAGGTGCCTGCAAGACAGTCTTTTTTCTGGTGCAGGAGGTGGAATACAAACCTGGGCCTTGAAAAGCAAGTCCTATGGCGACACGGCACCCCAGAAAGAATTGAGTCAGACAACGGGACTCATTTCCAAAACACTCTCATAGACACCTGTGCCAAAGAGCATGGCATTGAGTGGGTGTACCACATTCCTTATCATGCACCGGCCTCTGGGAAAATTGAACGATATAATAGGCTTTTAAAGACTACACTGAAAGCAATGGGTGGTGGAACATTTAAACATTGGGATACACATTTAGCCAAAGCCATGTGGTTAGTTAACTCTAGGGGATCTACCAATCGGGCTGTCCCTGCCCAGTCAAAATTTCTACATACTGTAGAAGGAGACAAAATCCCAGTAGTGCATATGAAGAGTATATTGGGAAAGACTGTTTGGGTCATCCCTGCTTCAGGCAAAGGTAAACCCATGTTTGGGATTGGTTTTGCTCAAGGACCTGGCTGTACTTGGTGGGTAATGCAGAGGGATGGAGAAGTTCGATGTGTACCTCAAGGGGATTTGATTTTGGGTGAGAATAGCCAATATAATTAATAAAGTAGAAATAGTATTATAATAATTGCTAAATAACCCATTATTATATATTCATTATTGCTGTAATTGCTCTATGTTGTACCAATGGCATTACAGCCAGAGTCATACAAGTTAATGAAGGATGAGTGAGAGGTTGTTAAAAAGTCTCCAAGGAACCGTATGGGAAATAAGGATAGCCAGCTTTAAAAGAAAATGGGGGTTGGAGACAGAACCCCTGGAAATCTTCCTCCATAAAAAACTTTTAGGGAGGATGGAAAGACATGTCTTGTTGGGGATACCTGTAAGTCATGAGGAGATGTCCTACTCGAGGTAAAGAGCGCTGGTGCTTGCCCCACGGGTGGATTCGAATCCGGTACGTGAGACCCTTTGGTGGTCTGGGCTTCTCGCTATTTGGGATAGCGGAAGCAATGTGGGATAGCTATCATTTATAACATTCTGCAGCCCATGGGAATTGAAATTTACATCACTATGGTTATAATTGGGATTTTGATAACCAGTTACACTTTGTGCATGCAATAAGTTTTTGTGCCCGGTACCATGTATTTTATGAGTGGTTAAAATGAGTGTTTTGAGTGAACAAGACGCAGTCTGATTGCGGGGCCAGTGCCGTGTCTCAATGAGGAGAGCGGCTGGAGACGGACAAAGGGAATGGCAGATTTAATCTGTTTGTGTAAGTGAAGATAGTTTTGAACCAGGTGTTGTTTTCTGGTGCTCTGTATACGGATCTAAGGATTTGTGTGTGTGTGTAAGCCGTGGTTTGTGTTCTGTATGTAAGCAGGAGGTTGTGGTGCAATTTGGAAGCAATTTTTGGTGTGTTGGATGGGAGGAAGATGAGTCTGATTGGGATGGCGTTTTTGGTTTAGGACAGTTTGAGTGAATGGTTTGTGGAGATTTGAAAAGTGGAAATAATTGGTGGCGTATGGGAGGAGAACTGTTTGAGAGCTTTCGAGTCTCCGGGTCAGGAGCAGGAATGGGTCTTGCCCGTTTTGTGAACAGTGTGGTTTGTGTATGATGTTGCCCTTTGTGTTTTGTAACGTAAACTGTTGTAGCTACGATGTGACCTCCTGAGAGTGAATAGGGGAAATTTGGATACTAAGGCCTGGCCCTCTCAGGATGTATTGCCCCTGTGAAGTCTGTACGTAAACTGCATAATTATAGGATGGCCGCCCCTAAGGCAGTCAATATCTATAGTAATGTCTCTTCGCTGGCCGAGGGGATAGATAAGTTATATGATACACATCGGGAGCCATTCACACATTGGACACTCCGTCATCCACCCTGGAGCATTCCCACAGGCCAGGTGGAAGCTTGTAGTGAGACAAAGGAGCGGTACCCCTACAAAAAGGGGTGCAACGAGAGAAATTGGTCTCTCTCTTTATCTTCATACTTTGTCATGGAGGGACAACGAAGGGAGCGCTCTCCCATCCCATCGGACCCAGAGAATACTCTGCCATCGGAAGGAATGCCGTAGCCTCCTGGTGGTAGATATAGCCTCCCCTCACCCCTCTTCCTTTTTCCCACTCTCTCTCTCTCTTTCTATCTCTCTTTTTCACCCCCGTTTTCTTTCTTCCCCCCTTTCCCTGCACGTTTCTTTCTAAATAAAACAACCTTCACCTTGACTCGGTTTCGAGTCTCAATTCTGTTCTCCGAGAATTTAATTAAGAACTTATCACGATAAAACACCTAGCGATTGGACATCACTCAGGGGTTAAGCCCAGCCGTCCCCAGCCACCCAGAGCGATCTGAGGTTCGGCTGGAACGCAAGGGGGTTTAGCCTCTGCCAAACTAAAGTCTTGTCCAGGTTGTGGATCGTGACAGCAGGGCATTCCTTTGCCTCTCCGGGAGATCCGATCCGCCTTAAACCACTGATTAGGGGTCTCCCTGAAGCCCTGAAATCTATGTGCAAAGCCTAAAGGAAAAAATTCTGCAAGCAATTGATCATAATACTTGCTACCCCAACCAGCAGCAACAGCCTGTTTTAACATGGGGGAACTATTACAAGAAATTGTTACTTATGGCACAAAAATGGGATGTTTAGAGGAAGGTTTAAATTTGCAGCTCTGGGTTTGCCAGGCAGGGGTTTGTTTTGGGGTTTTTTTGAGAAGGATCCCCACCCCCCTCGACAAAGGAATCCTCTGTCCAATGATCTGTGGAGAAGGGCATTAGCACTAAGTTCACTTCGCCCAGTCCTAAACGGGCAATTCACAGATTATCCGCACATTGGTAAACTTGGTGGAGCGGCCAATTAGCAAGTTTATGGAATTTTCTAATACCAGCAAAACACAGGAGAGGGAAGTCTTCTATGCCTGTAAGTCAGTCCTTACTCAGACTTGAGGGAGGATCTGATGGGTTTAAACTAGAAAATGCGAGGGGAATTTCAGGCCAACCCACCTGCGTAATATCTACCTTGGAATGGCCTGACCAGCACACTGATCCACGTGTTAATGTTAACCGCTGGTCCCAGGTGCAGACCTGTAAATTTCACAGTTGATACGGGAGCTCAAATAAGTGTTATCAGCCAAAAGTTTGGGACTGTCTGCTACCCAGGAGAAAATAAACGTAATAGGAGTAACTGGAGTCCCTGAAAAAGATCAATTAGTTAGTACTGTGTGTTTGGTGTCCAGGGGAAAACCAAAAGTCTAAAATAAAAGTTGTTATTGGTCCATACTGAAATAATATACTAGGGTTTGATGTCCTAGCAAAGTCTGGAAACTACCTATTGGGACAGTGTGGAGCTTTGAAGCCCCACTGTGTGAGGTTGAAGAACTTACGGAAGCTGTTAAAGTCACCGCCTTCCAGAATAACAAACGCTAATCAATATCCTTTACCATCTGCTGCTAAGGAGGGGATCACAGAGGTGATCAAAGACTTGCAAACCTGTGATATTGCAGCCAGAGCACCCTGTTAAGGGTACAGTGTGGTCAGTAGGCACAATAGACGGGAGGGGACTGCTGACAGTAGCAGCGGTCCGCACGGAATCAAAACAGTAATGTGGTGCCTGCCACTCAGCTGCTGGTGCTGGCACTGCTGAACCAGTTGGCCCAATGTAAGCTAAAGATGATTATTCCTCTTCAAGAGGAGGGTAAACATCAATCTGTGTTCACTTGGGAGGAAGTACAATATACCTTCAACCACCTTCCCCAAGGATGCAAACACTCGCTGCCATTGCCCATAGTGCACTGGCAAGAATATTGAAGAAAAATGATATCCTAAAAGGTGAATTACACCAAATTTCTAACCAATTCACTGTCGAGCGTATGTACGTTCGTGCAGTTCTTTTCTCTTTTAATCACAGGACTGCTCCAGTAAGAAAAAGAAAAGGGACAGCTGAGAAGATATGGGGTGGAGACCTCATAGGTATAAGTCTGAAATATGAACTGTACCTGGAAGAATTTGAAGAAATACTGAAACCTGAAGTACAGACAGGGAGTTCTGGTTTTCTGGTCTTAGTTTTGTGTGTTTTGTTTGTCTCTTCATTTCAATAGGAGTGATTGTAACTCAAGTTTTAATAAGTGCTACATCATGGCTGTAGTTGTAAAAAAATCTGGTATATGGAATATACAGCCTTGAGCTTCTGAACATGTCGATGGTTCTCTGATTATAAATCACACTGAACCAGACAATGTGTTCTATAAAGTGATACAAGGTTTTGCTTGTATGCTAAACTTTTCTCATGTGATTACCCATTTGCCTTTACCACATACCCCTACCCAAGGGATCCCTGTCCCTGTGGACATGGGTAAAAACTTAGATTGGCTTTGGAACCAGAATAAGTCCATAATTTGGGGACATTTTTGAATGGAAGTGGCCATTTAATAATACATTAAATCAAACCTCCATTTGGAGCCTAAATTGTTCTTATGTTCCCTTTGTTGGGACAATAAGACTTTGAATGCTGAAGCAAACAACCCTGATCCAGATACCCATGGGCAGATACACGAAATGGGAATAAGCCATACTGGGGAAAGCTCTTGGTCCTGAGGTATGTGGAACCAGTAAACATACGGTGGGGTTTTGAATTTCCTTCACCCAGTAATTCATGTATATGGTTCCATGTAATGCAAGGGTCACCTACCTGTTGCTTATGGTCTCAAACCCATGAGGGGAGGAGAGATGACAGGAGGGATTGCTACCCCTGGTGGCCTCACACAGGGTGTCAACACAACCTGATGTGATAACACCTGTGGAATTGCACAAACATTATAAATGGTATCACTGGTGGGGACCTAGAAAACAGTTGGTTGTGGTTAATGCCTTCATTATGGCATTTAGTCAGTGCCACCTGCTTGTGAAATTTCCACAAAGCCATCCCTTCCAGCAATGAGATCTAAAAGTAACACAGGCTATAAAGATTTAGAATATACTAAGAAATCTTCCTGTCATATCCCTCAATCTATGGGCAATTATGATGACTTAACTATTTATGTTCCACATCAGTTAATTTGGATATGCTCAAATGGGACTATTACAGATGTTACTTTGGGAATGAAAGAATCAGGAAGATTACTTAACAATTGGTCTGCCCAGATATGCAAATTATATGCTTTAAATCAAGCATTAGAATTGTTAAATGGGACAGTAGGAACGATTTATACTGATTCAAGGTGTGGTTTTGGGGTAGTTCAAACATTTGAAAAAATATGGGATAAAAGAGGGTTAATTAACAGTAAAGGAAAGGAGTTGGTACATGGGGAGCTGGTGAAACAGGTTTTGAAGAATTTACTCCTACCCAGAGAAATTGCATTCCCTGGAAATGGGCATCAGAAAGGGAATTCTTTGGAAGCTAGAGGGAACAGACTAGCAGATGAGGGGTAGCCAAAGAAGCTGCCTTGGGGCCTGAATTTGTTAAGATGTGTAATCTTACTCCTGGTGTATCTGAACTCAAGTAGGTTCCAATTTTCACTGAAGGAGAGAAAAAGGAATTAAAGGAATTTTGGAGCTATTGAAATAGAAGGGAAGTGGATTTCTCAGATGGACAAGAAATGCTAAATAAACAAATCATGAGGGAAATAATGGCCATTTTACATCAAGGGAGTCATTGGGGGGTACAAGCAATGTGTGATTTAACCCTAAGGAAGTATGGATGCATAGGAATTTACAGTACAGCTAAACAAATCTGTGAAAGGTGCATTGTTTGTAAAAAGATAAATAAATAGGTTCTCAAGAAACAGCCTCAAGGGGGAAGAGAACCCTGTTTAAGACCTTTTCAAAGTATTCAAGTAGATTTCACTGAATTGCCACCCATAGGAAGGTTGAAATATATCCTGGTCCCAGGTATGGAATAATTGAAAATGTGGATTAGCAATTATCAAAGTTAATTTTAGAGAAATGTTGTTTGGCTTGCCTTATATGGGTGAAATCGGAAAAATCCCAAGGTTTGAAACCAAAGATACTTAAGAACTATATACTGGGGATATCCTCTTTATCCTTTCTCAGGAGTAAAGGACTCATTGCACAAACTCCACCATTGGAATTTGCAGTCCATAATATCCGACCTGGAGAATGGGTTCTGATTAAGTCATGGATGGAATCCAAGCTGCAGCCTGAATGGGAAGGTCCTTTCCAGGTTCTATTGACAACTGAAACTGCAGTGAGAACTACTGAGAAAGGTTGGACTCATTACACCTGGCTCCAAGGACCGGTGGAACAGCTGTCTAAGGACAAGTGTTGGTGTATACAGCCCACCAAGAATCCTCTGCTCATCAAACTGAAGAAACAGTAATCTAAAGACAGTTTGAAGTATTGTTTTTGTAGTAGAGATTTTGTTTAGTTTTTATTGCACTAGTATATATTGTTTTGGGGAAGGGTAAAAGAATCATAGAATCATAGAATTGTAGGGATTGGAAGGGACCTCGAGAGATCATCGGGTCCAACCCCCCTGCCAAAGCAGGCTCCCTAGGACATATCACTCAGATAGGCGTCCAGACGGGTCTTGAATATCTCCAGAGAAGGAGACTCCACCACCTCCCTGGGCAGCCTATTCCAGTGCTCTGTCACCCTCGCTGTGAAAAAGTTCTTCCGCATGTTGGTGCAGAACTTCCTGTGCTCCAACTTACAGCCATTGCCCCTTGTCCTATCCCCACAGACCACTGAAAAGGGGCTGGCTGATTCCCCCTGCATCCCCTGCTTAAGATAATTATAGACATTAATCAGGTCCCCCCTTAGTCTTCTCTTCTCAAGGCTGAACAGTCCCAACTTACTCAGCCTTTCCTCATAAGGTAGATGCTCTAGGCCCCTAATCATCTCCGTAGCCCTTCTTTGCACTCTCTCCAGGAGATCCCTGTCCTTTTTAAACCAAGGAGCCCAGAACTGGACACAATACTCCAGGTGGGGCCTGACCAGAGCAGAGTAGAGGGGGAGGATCACCTCCTTTGACCTGCTGGCTACACTCCTCCGGATGCACCCCAGCATCCCATTGGCTCTCTTAGCCACCAGGGCACACTGCTGGCTCATGGCCAGCCTGTCATCTACCAGGACCCCCAGGTCCTTCTCCACTGAGCTCTTCTCCAGCAGGTCATCCCCCAGCCTGTACTGATACATGTGGTTGTTCCTTCCCAGGTGCAAGACTTTACACTTGCTTATGTTGAATTTCATCCAGTTTCTAACTGCCCAGCTTTCCAGCCTGTCCAGGTCTTGCTGGATGGCAGCGCAGTATTCCTGCGTGTCAGTCACTACTCCCAGCTTTGTATCATCGGCGTACTTGCTGAGGGTGGATGCTATTCCCTCATCAAGGTCGTCAAAGAAGATATTAAACAGGCCAGGAACCAACACCGAGCCCTGGGGAACACCGCTAGTCACAGGTCTCCAGTCAGATTCTGCTCCTCGAATCACAACCCTCTGGGCTCGGTCCGATAGCCAATTCTCAACCCACCTCACTGTCCACTCATCTATCCCATACTCTCTCAGCTTTGCTATCAGGGTGTCATGGGAGACAGTATCAAAGGCCTTGCTGAAGTCAAGGTAGATGACATCCACTGCTCTCCCTCCATCTACCCAGCCTGTTATGAGATCGTAGAAGGCTATGAGATTGGTCAAGCATGATTTCCCCTTGGTGAATCCATGCTGACTACTCCTCATGACCTTCTTCTCTTCCAATTGCTTGGAGATGGCATCCAGAAAAAGCTTTTCCATTACCTTTCCAGGGACAGAGGTGAGGCTGACTGGCCTATAGTTACTAGGTTCTTCTTTCTTGCCCCTTTTAAAGACTGGAGTGACATTGGCTATCCTCCAATCTTCAGGAACTTCTCCTGTTCTCCAAGACCTGTCGAAGATGATAGAGAGCGGCTCAGCAATCACCTCCGCCAGCTCCCTCAGCACACGTGGATGTATCCCATCTGGGCCCATAGATTTGTGGGCATTAATGCCTTTGAGCCACTCATGGACCTCCCCTACCTCAACCAATGGGAAATTCTTCATTTCTCAAACACTCCAACTTTTATACAGGATCTGTGGATCCTGAGGGGCCTTTGAAGTGAAGACCGAAGCAAAGGCAACATTCAGTATCTCCACCTTCTCAGTAACCCCTGTTACCAGGACACCCTCCTCATTCAGTAAGGGACCTACATTATCTCTGGTCATCCTCTTACTATTCACATATCTGAAAAAAAACCCTTTTTATTATCCTTTATGTCCCTTGCCAGCTTCATTTCCAAGAGGGCTTTAGCCTTCCTAGTTGCATCCCTACAGGCCCTGACCACATTCCTGTATTCTCCCCAGGTGCTCAGACCCTTTTTCCACAATTCATAGATCTTCTGCTTCTCTTTCAGTTTACTCAAAAGCTCTGTGTTAATCCATGCAGGTCTTCTGCCTCTCTTTCCTGATTTTTTACTCAAAGGGATTTATCGTTCCTGTGTTTGGAAGAAGTGCTGTTTAAATGTTAGCCAGCTCTCACAGGCTCCCATTCCTTCAAACAGCGTAGCCCACGGGATAGCCCCTATTAAGTTGTGGAGGGGCTCAAAGTTAGCTCTTCCAAAATTCAGGGTAGCTATCCTACTTTTGGGCTTGTTTCTTCCACCCAGGATCTCGAACTCAACCATTTCATGTTCGCTTTGTCCTAAGCTGCCCCCGACCTTTGCTTCCCTAACGAGCCCGTCCTTGTTAGTAAAAACAAGGTCCAGCACCCGCCCTCCCCTTGTAGGCTCCTGCACCATCTGTAGCAGGAAATTGTCTTCAACACATTGCAGAAATTGCCTGGACTGCATATGACTGGCCGTGTTGCATGCCCAGCAAATATCTGGATAGTTGAAGTCCCCCATAAGGATCAGTGCCTGGGATCTTGAAGCTGTTTCTAACTGCTTATAGAATGCACTATCAACCTGCTCCTCTTCATCGGGGGGCCTATAGTACACTTCCACAACAATGTCACACATACCAGTTTGCCCCTTGATTTTAACCCACAAGCACTCGATGGATGGTTCATCCTTCCCCAGGTGGAGCTCAATACATTCTAGTTGCTCTCTCACATAGAGAGCAACTCCTCCACCTCGCCTCCCTAGCCTGTCTTTCCTAAAAAGCACATAGCCATCCATGACAACATGCCAGTCGTCCAGGTTGTCCCACCACGTCTCTGTGATTGCAATGAGATCGTGGCCCTGCAACCGCACAAAGATCTCTAATTCTTCTTGTTTGTTCCCCATGCTACGTGCGTTCGTATAAAGGCATTTTGTTGGGGCAGCAGATGCAGGTATCCTCAACAGCCCACAGCGAGATTTCTGACAGGGGACTGGCAAAAGTGGCTCCACTGAGGAGTACTCAGAGGAATCCACAGAATTTTCCCTACTGTCACGTGGAAAAACGTCCCCAAGTCCACCACTGTGCTGTTGGTATTTACCTTTTTCCACCATCAACTCCTGCTGTGACTCCCGAACTACTTGCCTGACCCCAGCAGCCTTCTTAATATCCCCTTCCCCCTTCCTAACTAGTTTAAAGCTCGATCGATGAGCCCTGCCATCTCTTGGGCAAGGATCCACTTTCCATTATGGGACAGTTGAGCCTCATCAGCAATCATCATGCCAGGAGCAGAGTACACCATCCCCATGTCAAAAAACCCAAAGTTTTTGTGCCGGCACCAGCCTTTCAGCCACACATTCAACTCATGGATTCTCCTGTCCTGCTCTGAACCCCTCCTCCCACAGGTGGGACCTTTGTAGAGGGACAAAGCGCCCCAGGTCCCGGAATTCCCTTTTGACAGCTTGCAGGCTACTCTTTGTGATTGCGTCCCTGCCTGCTTGAACTATCAGCATTGGATAATAGTCAGTGGATCTTACCAGCCCTGGTAGCCTTCTGGTAATGTCCCTGATCCAGGCTCCAGGGAGGCAACACACCTCCCTGCGTGTAGGCCCTTCTGTCCCTCTTAGAAGGGAATCCCCTACTACAACTACCTTTCTCTCTTGCCTAACAGAGGCAGTCTCGAGGCGTGTGGATGGTCGCCTCACTCTAGACTTCCGCTTTCTCTGAGGCAGAGGGGCTCCATTCATCTCCTCACATACCTTATCCTCTACTACCAGGGCCCCAAACCTGTTGCTTAGGGAAACCTGGGGGAGTGGGGTAGGTAGGCAGGGGGAGTGCCTACGACAGCGAGTCGGGACTGTTTTCCAGGCATCCTCCGGGTTTGGGTCACTCCCATTTACCTGGCTAGGGCAGAGAGAGGGGACCGTCTTCAGGTGCGAGGTGTCTTCCCGACTCTCTTCCTTTTGGGACACCAGGGAGCTGCTCCACCAGTCAATCTCTCGCTCTCAGTCCCTGATTGCTCTCAGTCTTTCATTCTCTTCCTTTAGTTCTGCTACCAAAGCTAGCAGATCATCAACCTGCTTACACCTCACACAGGTTAGGTGCTTGCCTCGTTTCTCTAGCAACTACAGACTCTGGCATTCCCTGCAGCCTGAGACCTGAACTGCAGCATCCTTAGGCAGGCCCCCCCCCCGGGGTTCTCCCAGATTTGTAGAGGGAACCTCTCCGCCTGGTGGAGACCATGGTTCAACAGTCCGAACGCAGAGCAGACAGGAATCACTTGGCTCGACCTGTGTACCCTGTGAGCACTAGCTGGTCCGCTCAGTTTACCCTGTGAGCCCGAAGGGTGGGCTTACCCTGCCTGCTCACCCTGCCTGTGGGAACTGCTGTGCAAACTGCCGTGCCACGCCCTTGTGACGTGCCACGCCCTGTTTGCTCGTCCTGTTCACAGCGCTCCTGGTGGCTAGCGCTCCCAGAGGTCCCTCTTGTATGGAGAGGAATAATTTCTGTTGCCCCTAGCTCCGCCCCCGATGAGTCACCGCTCCCGGCAGTGCAGGGGACAAGCAATGGCTCTTGATGGGTGCTAATGGCCGCTGATGGGTGCACCCGCTGCCTCTCTCCTTTTGATCTTTGGCAATTTTAGTTAGTTGCCCGCATGGATCTATGCCCAGGGGTTGGAGTCTCCCGCTTCAGAGCCCTTCTCCCCAGCAGCTGAGGGTTGAAAATGTTCAAAATAATGTTAACATGGTGCTTATACTTCACTATAATGAAAATAGGAATGCTGGGTCATGCTAGAAAACCCCTTAATAATCAAATGAACTTACAATTCAGCATTCCAGGGGGGACAGGGCTTCAGAGCATCATGTTTGATGCTTGTCAAATTTTGGATTGTGGGAGTCTAAAGAATCAAAGGGCACTGAGCAGTGCAGAGAAGTACATGTGTCCTGTTCCAGTACAAGGTGGGACACTTCATTGGAAGGGTCATCCTTGCCCCTCTTGGAGCAATGTTTGGGGGAGGACTCAGGTCAATGGATGGACCGTAGATATAAATCGAGAAAGTTGGCATTGGAAACCCCTAAAACATGATAACAATCTCAAAAGGACACACTACCCACAATTGTAAAGAAGGGGCATGTTATCCTATAATAATTACTATTAATAATGCTAATAATACTGACACTCGATCGTATGGACTAGGTGTCGGAGAAGGGAGACTTCGACTACCATATGGTCCATCAGCAAGTCCCAATTTTTATTCAAGCAAGCCTTGGTTAAATACACTGCTTAATTAGCTCATGCATATTGCGAAAGTCAAGCTCACTATTGGTCAAGCAGATAAATGCCGGCCCGTCCCCTCTTTGTTCTGTTTCCACATTCTTAAAGTTTAAACATCCTTTTATCGCATCCTGCAGGTGTCCGAGCGCCAGCAATATCCAGTTACAGCTAGCTACTGGGTCAAGCCGACCTAGAGCTAACACTTACCCTACTTACACCATCTCAAGCAAATCCAGGCTGCTGTGTCCCTTCTCTGATAGCCAGCACTGAACCAGGCTCTCCACATTTCCCCAGTTTTTGTTTTGGGCTAACAATGTCTGATCAGAAGGCTGTCGATACCATTTTTTGCATCATGTTTTGTAGACACATACAGGGATAAAGGCCACAGGGAAAGATCTGTTAGGGTGATTCAGAATAATGGAAGAAACATTTGAAAATAGGAGTTCAAAGAACGATGAAGAATGGAAAAGTACTCAGAAACCTAGGTCAGGGGTGGAAAGATTTTTTTACCATTGTAAAAGTAAGAATTGAGGATTTGAGACAGACATTTGAAGTAGAAACAGGATATGGAGAGACGAATGCTTGGGTGGAATGGGTAAAATACACTGTGAGAAGTTTAAATAAGGGTGATTGCTATACATGTGCCTCAGGTCGACCTAAACCACAAGTTGTACCTTTTCCCCTAGGATGGTCCAACGATCACACAGGAATGGAGTGCATTATTGCACTATAACAGGAAAAAACAGCCAGGGGAAATGATACCTGTAAAACACTCTTACTTCTGTTCCCAGCCTTGCTGAATAAGGACATTCAAACACCCTCTATTCTCACAGGTGTAGTTGGAAACCACACAGCTTGTCTCTCACGACAGGGTGGAGTGGCTACACAATTTTGAGGGGAGTTCTCAGAATGTAAGAGAACGTTGAATGTGACAAATGTTAAAGGTGAGAACTATCCATCATTACAGGTTCTGAGAGCTGACTTGTGGTGGTGTTGTGGAGGAAAAGTTCTGAGGAATATTCTTCTGCCCAACTGGAAAGGCACTTGTGCTATAGTACAATTGGCTATCCCATTCACCCTGGCATTCAGAGAGGATAAGACTTCTAAAGAAAAAGTGATCAGGGCCAAAAGAAGCATATTGGGAACCTCCTTTGATGACAGAATATACATGGACTCAATTGGTGTTCCTCGAGGAGTTCCTGATGAATTTAATAGATACTTCTCTTACTGGGTGGTTGGAATCTTGGTTTGGAAAATGGAAGGGAATGGTGATTCACTTCTCTGACAGTGGTAGCAGGGATGTTAGCGGCCATAGGGTGTTGTATAATCCCTTGTGTTAGAGGTCTAATACAGAGATTAATAGAAACTGTAATAACTAAAAAGATGCCTCTGGGACCCCACCACTTTCTAATACGCTTCTCCTAGAGGAACAAGAAACAGATAATAAAAAAATCTCAGGAAAAAGAATGTGAAGCAATGCTGGCCTGGTGTCCTGGGTTCAGCCCAGCAGCAGGCTATGTTAGCCCTGAGAGTATTCCATACCAATTGCATCATGATCAGGCAGGCTGCCCCCCCACTGCAGGGGCGACTCCGGACCCAGGCACGAGAGGTTCCGGTCTGGGCAGACGCAGTGCCAGTTCTGGCTTTTCTCTCTCTCTCTCTCTTTTGGTTCGGCGTGGCAGGCAGTGGTGAGGGGGGTGCTCGGGGGTGTTGGGCTCGGGGAGTGCTGCGTTCGGGGCTCTGAATCTGAATCTGAATCGGTTCGGGCACGGCTCAAATTACATAGTGGGGTTAGAGGTTTGCACTGTATATAATAGCACTGTAGTTGTTTTCATATTTTCTCCTGTTGTTTAGTAAACTATCCTTATCCCAACCCGAGGGCCTTTGGTTTTTTTTCCTCTGCATCGCAGCTCCTCGGTTGCCTCTGTTCGCCCATCCCCCACCTCTTAAAGAGGTAGGGGGCTTCTTTTTCTGACCTTTGTGGCCCCAACTTTCCGCTGAAGTTTAAACCGCAACAACTTTTGGCGCCCAACGTGGGGCAAAGGAGGACCCCCAAGGGGGGCAAAAAGGTTGGGGTAACGATAGATTTGACCTTAACTCAATTGCAGTTAAGATAGAGTTGCGATAAGTATGGTTATTTAAGTAATTTCTATGTACAATGTTTTGGCATTTACTCTTAAGGATGTTGCCATGGTTGCCAACTCGTGGCATGCTGCATTTAATCCTGCCAGGATTCGTTGCCATCCCGTATGTGTGTTTGGTGTATATTGTGATAACCGCCTATGATTGGATAACGTTGGGGTTCATGAACTTAAAAGAGTACTTGTATCAGTTTTTGCTGTTCAGTACAAAGAGGGATAAAACAGGTCTTGTAAGAGTCTTTAACAATTTCCAATATCCCTGGGATATTCCAACTAGCATTTTCCTACTGTTGGTTTTGGTGCAAATGGTTCTGCTTTCAATATATATATGTATATATATTAGGCACAGGTTTATGAATACCACCCAAGAGTTTTCCCTGAGGCTGGATAATCTTGAGTGGCAGGGCGAATGGCGAAATATGAGTAGGTACCTAGGCACTTTCTTACCCCCAGTGGTTTGGAACTTCACTCCTGAACAGCTAAAGGATCCTAATAAGGTGACTGCATATCTGAAAAAGAACTGCAGTGGGTTCCCCAGAGAAATACGCCCTACTGCACTGTGCTGGGGCTTGGCAACCATCTACCAAACACTGCTTGATAGCAAGCAGCACTGTCAGTACTGTCAGCACTGTCAAGGGGAACAAGGAAATGGATTGGCAAATTTTGCAGCTACTGCAAACCCTACAGCAGACATTGCCCATAATCCAGACCATCAGCACTGTCAAGGGGAACAAGGAAATGGATTGGCAAATACTGCAGCTACTGCAACCCCTACAGTAGACATTGCCCCTAATTCAGACTGTCAGTACTGGCAGGGGGAAAGAGGAAATGGATTGGCGAATACTGCAGATGCTGCAACCTCTACAATAGACCTTGCCCCTAATTCAGACTGTCAGTACTGGCAGGGGAAAAAGAGGAAATGGATTGGTGAATACTGCAGATGCTGCAACCTCTAAAATAGACCTTGCCCCTAATTCGGAGAATCAACCCACCCCAATGTCTGTTGCTCCCATTCAAAAGGGGTGTCAGTGCTGTCAGGGAGAAAGGGGAAAAAGAATAGTACATACTGCAGATATTGCAACCTCTACAATAGACCTTGCCCATAATTCAGAGAATCAACCCACACCAATGTCTGTTGCTTCCATTCAAGAGAGGTGTCAGCACTGTCAGTGCTGTCGGCACTGTCAGGGAGGAAAAGGAAATAGACTAGTACATACTGCAGATACTGCAACCTCTACAATAGACCTTGGCCAACCCACACCAAAGTCTGTGGCTCCCATTCAAAAGAGGAAACTCACCAGGAAGTTAGCTCGCATAGTGCCAGATGAGGATGGTGAAAAACCATTATCTCAAGAATGGCTGGATGAGGATGATGATGAAAAATCAGGGCCATCTCAGAAAAGTCAGAATGGAGCAGGGCCATCTCAGAAAAGTCAGAATGGGGCAGGGCCATCTCAGAAATATAAGAATGGGGCAAAGCCATCTCGAGCAGATCAGGATGTAGGAGAACCAGAGATTGTTACCTGATCCCTGACCCTGAGTGAATTGCGTGAGGTGCGAAAAGATTTTGGCTGCCGCCCAGGTGAGCACATCATCACTTGGTTGCTCAGATGCTGGGATAGCGGGGCCAACAGTCTGGAATTAGACAGCAGGGAGGCCAGGCAGTTGGGATCCCTGGCTAGAGAAGGAGGTATTGATTAGGCACTTGGGGAGGGGTCACAAATCCTCAGCCTTTGGAGGCGATTGCTGTCAGGTGTGCGGGAAAGATACCCTATGAAAGAATAAATTACTTGTCTGAGACCCAAGAGCGACAGCATAGAGACAGTTATCCAGTTCCTGAGAGAATTAGCTGTATGAGAGTTGATTTATTATGATCTGGACAACACAAGGCTCCCTGATGATCCTGATGATGTCCGATGCACCCCAGACATGTGGCGTAAGGTGATACGAAGTGCACCATCAGGGCACACAAATTCACTGACAGTGATGGAATATGAGGAGATGTTTCCACCAACCGTTTCAGCTATCCGGAAAAGCCATTCATCGTCCCAAGAGAGAGAACACAGCAGGTGCACACCACGAGCCACACCATGAGCCACACCACGAGCCACACTGTGGTTTTACCTGCGTGATCATGGAGAGGACATGGGAAAGTGGGATAAGAAGCCCACTTCAGCCCTCCAAGCACGAGTAAATGAATTGCAAGGTAGAGTAAGCACACGAGGTTCTGCCAGAAGGAATGTTGCACCAGTTTCTATCCAGGAGCAATAGAGGAGCCCTGCCTCCAGCCAGGTGGAGGAGAGGGATAATTGGACTTATTGGACTGTGTGGATCCGATGGCCTGGAATATCAGACCCACAAGAGTATGAGGCTCTAGTGGTTACTGGTGCCCAGTATACTCTTATGCCATCAAATTATGAAGGGACAGAACCTGTTTATATTTCTGGAGTCACAGGGGGCTCCCAACTGTTGACTGTGCTAGAGGCTGAGGTGAGCCTAACTGGAAAGGACTGGGAGAAACACCCCATTGTGACTGGCCCAGAAGCTCCATGCATTTTAGGTATAGACTATCTCTGTTGTGGGTATTTTAAAGACCCTAAAGGATACCGGAGGGCTTTTGGAATAGCTGCTGTGGAGACAGAAGAAACTAAACAATTGTGTGCCTTGCCTGGACTTTCGGAAGATCCAGCTGTTGTGGGGTTGTTGAAGATCAAATAACAGCGAGTGCCAGTTCCTACGACAGCAGTGCACAGGCGGCAGTATCGTACAAACCGAGATTTTTTGATCCCCATCCATAAACTGATTCATCAACTGGAGAGTCAGGGAGTGATCACCCAAACCCGCTCACCATTTAACAGTCCCATATGGCCAGTGCGGAAGTCCGATGGAGAGTGGAGGCTGACAGTAGAATATTGAGGCCTAAATGAAGTCACTCCAAATATGAGTGCTGCTGTGCCGGACATATTAGAGCTCCAGTATGAACTGGAATCAAAGGCAGCCAGGTGGTATGCCACAATTGACATTGCAAATGCTTTCTTCTCAATCCCACTGGCACCAGAGTGCAGACCACAGTTTGCTTTCACTTGGAGAGGTGTCCAATAAACATGGAATCGTTTGCCCCAGGGGTGGAAACACAACCCCACCATCTGTCATGGACTAATCCAGAGTACATTAGAAAAGGGTGGAGCCCCAGAGCACTTGCAGTATATTGATGACATCATTGTATGGGGCGATACAGCAAAGGAAGTTTTTGAAAAAGGAGAAAGGATAATTCAAATCCTTTTAAAAGCTGGTTTTGCTATAAAAAAAAGTAAAGTCAAGGGGCCTAAGCGAGAAATCCAGTTTTTAGGAATAAGATGGCAGGATGGGCGTCGTCAGATCCCAATGGACGTTATTAATAAAATTGCAGCTATGTCTCCACCAAGTAACAAAAAGGAAACACAAGCTTTCTTAGGTGTTATAGGATTTTGGAGAATGCATATCCCAAACTATAGTCTCATTGTGAGCCCACTCTACTACGTAACTCGGAAGAAAAATGATTTTGAATGGGGCCCTGAGCAGCAGCAAGCCTTTGAGCAGATCAAACGCGAAATAGTCCATGCTGTAGCCCTTGGACCTGTCCGTACAGGGACAGATATTAAAAATGTGCTCTATACCGCAGCTGGTGACAATGGTCCTATGTTGCAGAAATGTTGCTAGCTAGGGCCTGGCGGTCGGAAGATCACGTGATATGCGGGTAGGTAAAGCCCCTCCCATATAGCCGGTAGCAAGCAGGCGGAAGTGACGTCCCGAACCTCAGCTATATAAGTCTGTGTTACCTGTTAATAAACGCCATTTTGCCATCCATCATATTGATGTCTGTGTGCAAGTGGTCCGCGTGACCTGGGTTTGGTCGATGTGCCGTTCCTGAAACAGGCCGCCGTGCAGTTGCGAAAGGCAACATAATGGTGCCACAAACCCGGGAATAAAACCCGGGAACGGGATTTCGCCTGGATTCGGGTGAACGGTGGCCGGAGCGGCTGGACCAGCCCGGCGGGGAGGACGCTCCCGGACCTGCAAGGAGGATGGAAGCCCTTGCGAAGGTCGTATCTAAGTTATATAAGTGGTGGGGCGGGTCTGCTGAGGAGACCAGGGGTGCCCCCGAGATGTATGGCATGGACCACCGCCGTAGGCGGGAAGGGTCCGCTGTGGAAGCCAGAGATGCCGGGAAAAAATACGGCATGGACCCCCGCTGCGGGCGGGATGAGTCGGCTGTGGAAGCCAGAGATGCCGGGAAAATATATGGCATGGACCAGTACCGCTGGCGGAACGGGTCGGCCGAGGAGGCCAGAGATGCCGTAGAGAAATTAGAGTTGGAGGACACGTGGCATGGAACACCGCCGCGTGCGCCCCAAGATGGCGCCGAGGGGCAAGGGGAAGGGCGGAGCGAGGATGCCTTCGGGGGGAACAGGGAGAAGACGCACAAAGAGGAATGGGAGGGGAGCGCAAGTGAGGGGCGGAGAGCCCATCAGAGCGGCTATTTGAATAGGGCAAACGCACCCCCCGCCCGGAGCAAAAGGCGGGGTGAGGCAAGAGGGAGGGGACGGCCAGCCCGCAAGGGAAGTGGGCGGGGCCGGAGTCCAACAAAAACTTTCCGGGGCCGGAGAACCGGTCAGTCAAGTTCTGACTCCAGAGCAGACACTAGCCAGGGTCAGAGCAGTAGCCGGGATCAGAGTGGACGGCCTGCCCGCAAGGGAAGTGGGCGGGGCCGGAGTCAGAGAACCAGTCAGTCAAGTTCCAACTGCGGATCAGACACCAGCTGGGATGAGAGGCTCGCAACCCATCACAGAGCCGAAAGCCGCAGTAAAGAGAGACCGCAAGGGGGAAAAACTCCTCTCACGGGTTGGAGGATTGTTATAAAACAAACTTGTAGGTTCATTTTTGATGGGGGAGGGATGACAAGAACGGGAGGACAACTGTGATTGTCCTTGAGCCCTCCAGAAATCATGGTCCCCCTGTATGATGCTTTTGGAAAACAAATGTACAACTGACTGCCTTTAATCTTCTAACTTTGACTGAGCCCAAGGTACCCTGTGACGCAGTTGAAAAAGCTAACCAAGACCAGCAAGATCTGCCTGTGTCACTAGAGATGCCATGGATCCGGAAGAAATCAAGAACCAGGACGGGATCCCGACCACAGCAATGGAAGTCAAGGGTTCCAAGTGCAGCCACGGTGGACTACGAGTTTTGCTGCAGGACATTCTGAATAGTTTAAAATATGTGTATGTTTGTGGTAAATAAAAATGAGAGAAATAGGGATTTCTGCACAGCCTAAGGTCACAGGCTGCAATTGGTGCCAACACAGAAATGTGAGGCTGAAGTTACCTGCACCTCTGACACTCCTGATTGGCGAAAAGCAGGGGGAATTTGGACAATGGGTTTCAGGAGTGGGAAATTTCAGGATGGATATTGTCAATGGTCAAATTTGGATTATTGGATTTGGCTATTACATTTACTGCCATGCTTGTTGAGCTTTCTGCAAAGGGCCCTTGCAGAAAGCTCTAAAAGCAGCTTTTGTGCAGATACTAAGAAAGAAAAATTGTCAAGGAGGACAGCCGGCCTGCCGGCAACCTGGCTCTCCTCGCAAAGACACAGGCCCTGACAGTATCCTTGAAATTCCCATGAAACAGAAAAATTAGAAGTATTTGTTAATCCTTGAAGGCAGGTGGACAGACCGCCTCAAACCAGGAAGTAAGTGAACGTGTCACAGCAGGTGTGCAGAAAACATTTTTAGATTGCCACATTTTGTAGTATGGCGTTTCGTTTATGGGACAACTTTCAGTGTTAGTTAAATAAGGACTGAGGTTTTTGTTCAACTTTCTTTAACAAAAGTTATGAGTTTCTGTTTACAGGACTGGATCGTCGGACACCCCCGTAACCTGTACACCCCAGTGGCAAGTGTCCTGTCCAAGCCTGGGAGTCCCGCACTGGCAGAATCCAGATGATGGCAAAATAGCCTCCGCGGGGGTGGGGGCTGCAACGCCTTTGTGTGATCCTGCCGAGACCCCATATACCTATTCAATGTTACCCCCAGTACCGGTTCACTGTGTACTCAAGTTTAATGTTATCCCTAAGCTACCTCAGGTTACACTCCATTGTTATTATTGTAATTTGGTTAGGCATAGGGAGGGGGGATATGTTGCAGAAATGTTGCTAGCTAGGGCCTGGCGGTCGGAAGATCACGTGATATGCGGGTAGGTAAGGCCCCTCCCCTATAACCGGTAGCAAGCAGGCGGAAGTGACGTCCCGAACCTCAGCTATATAAGGCTGTGTTACCTGTTAATAAACGCCATTTTGCCATCCATCATATTGATGTCTGTGTGCAAGTGGTCCGCGCGACCTGGGTTTGGTCGATGTGCCATTCCTGAAACAGGCCGCCGTGCAGTTGCGAAAGGCAACAGTCCTACCTGGAGTCTCTGGCAGAAAACACAAGGGGAGACTCGAGGGCGACAGTTAGGGTTTTGGATTTCGGCCTACAAAGGATCTGAGGCCAATTACACTCCAACAGAGAAGGAAATACTGGCCGCTTATGAAGGGGTTCGAGCTGCTTCAGAGGTAATTGGAACTGAAGCTCAACTTTTCCTAGCACCCCGACTGCCGGTGCTGGGCTGAATGTTTAAAGGGAAGGTCCCTTCCACACACCATGCAACTGATGCTACATGGAGCAAGTGGGTTGCACTAATTACGCAACGAGCTCGAATAGGAAACCCCAATCGCCCAGGAGTTGTGGGGGTGATTACAGGCTGGCCAGAAGGCAAAGACTTTGGGATGTCACCAGCGGATGAGGAGGTAACACGCGCAGAAGAAGCTCCACCATATAACCAACTGCTGGAAAATGAAAAGCAGTATGCCCTGTTCACTGATGGATCTTGTCGCATTGTGGGTAAGCATCGGAAATGGAAAGCTGCTGTGTGGAGTCCTATGAGGCAAGTAGCAGAAGCCAGTGAAGGAAAAGGTGAATCAAGCCAATTTGCTGAGGTGAAGGCTATCCAATTAGCCCTGGACATTGCTGAGAGAGAGGAGTGGCCTATGCTATATCTGTATACTGACTCATGGATGGTAGGTAATGCCTTGTGGGGGTGGTTGCAGCAGTGGAAAAAGAACAAATGGCAGCGTAGAGGCAAACTCATATGGGCTGCTGACTTATGGCAAGATATTGCTACCCGTTTAGAGAAGCTTACTGTAAAGGTACGTCATGTGAACGCCCATGTACCTAAGAGTCGGGCCATGGAGGAACATGAAAACAACCAGCAGGCAGATAAGGCCGCTAAGATTGAAGTGGCTCAAGTAGATTTGGACTGGCAACATAAGGGTGAGTTGTTCCTAGCCCGATGGGCTCATGATACTTCAGGTCATCAAGGAAGAGATGCAACATATAAATGGGCTCGAGATTGAGGGGTGGACTTGACCATGGATGCTATCGTACAAGTTATCCATGAATGTGAGACGTGCCGCAATCAAGCAGGCTAAGCAGTTAAAGCCCCTCTGGTATAGAGGACGGTGGATGAAATATAAATATGGGGAGGCTTGGTAGGTTGATTACATCACTCTCCCACAAACTCGCCATGGCAAACGGTACGTACTTACAATGGTAGAGGCAACCACTGGTTGGTTGGAGCCATATCCTGTACCCCATGCCACTGCCCGGAATACAATTCTGGGCCTGGAGAGGCAAGTCCTATGGCGACACGGCACCCCAGAAAGAATTGAGTCAGATAATGGGACTCATTTCCGAAATACTCTCATAGACACTTGGGCAAAAGAGCATGGCATTGAGTGGGTGTACCACATTCCTTATCATGCACCCACCTCTGGGAAAATTGAACGATACAATGGGCTTTTAAAAACTACACTGAAAGCAATGGGTGGTGGAACATTTAAATATTGGGATACACATTTAGCTGAAGCTACGTGGTTAGTTTACTCTAGAGGATCTACCAATCGAGCTGGTCCAGCCCAGTCAGAATTCTCACATACTGTAGAAGGAGACAGAATCCCAGTAGTGCACATGAAAAGTATTTTGGGAAAGACAGTTTGGGTCATTCCTGCTGCAGGCAAAGGTGAACCCAAATCTGGGACTGTTTTTGCTCAAGGACCTGGTTGTACATGGTGGGTAATGCAATAGGATGGAGAAACTCGATGTGTACCTCAAGGGGATCTGATTTTGGGTGAGAATCGCCAATATCATGCTAAATAATTCACTACTGTTTTACTGTTTTTATAGATACTGTATGTTATACTAATGACATTACAGCTAGGGTCATCGGTGCCATGATGATGGAGCAAGGACCAGCCTCCCAAGAACTTTTTCTTTTCCCTTTTGAAATAAACACCTCTGACCCACGGACTATGAGCAAGGATCATGCCAGGTGCAGTGTTCGAGAGCCCGAGATACAGCATTCAACGATCCAGTGGAACGTACGACTTTTCATACCCTGAGAGATCGTTGTGACAGAGGGACCAGTGGAGCCTGAGGATCGTGGACTGAATGAAACCAACAGACTCGGAGGAAAGGTCCACAGACTGAATCTATACGCACATACATGTGTGTGCATGTGTACATGCATGTGTGTGGATGCGAGAGACTCCCTGGACCCAAAGAAGGTTGCTGGTCCTGCTCATGATGTAAATGGTATGGAATAAGGGGTGGATAATGTCCTGGGTTCAGCCCAGCAACAGGCTATGTTAGCCCTGAGAGTATTCCATACCAATTGCATCATGATCAGGCAGGCTGCCCCCGCCCTGCAGGGGCGACTCCGGACCCAGGCACGGGAGGTTCCGGTCTGGGCAGGCACAGTGCCAGTTCCAGGGGCGACTCCGGACCCATCAGAAACTGCTCCGGGCACGGGAAGTCCCGGTCTGGGCAGGCGCAGTGCCAGTTCCGGGGGCGACTCCGTGTCCATCAGAAACTGCTCCGGGCACGGGAAGTCCCGGTCTGGGCAGACGCAGTTCCAGTTCCGGCTTCTTTCTCTCTCTCTCTTTTGGATCGGCGTAGCAGGCAGTGGTGAGGGGGGTGCTCGGGGATGTTGGGCTCGGGGAGTGCTGCGTTCGGGTCTCTGAATCTGTATCTGAATCGGTTCGGGCACGGCTCAAATTACATAGTGGGGTGACAGGTTTGCACTGTATATAATAGCACTGTAGTTAGTTGTTTTCATATTTTCTCCTGTTCTTTAGTAAACTATCTTTATCCCAACCCGAGGGCCATTGGGTTTTTTTTCCTCTGCCTCGCAGGTCCTCGGTTGCTTCCCTTCGCCCATCCCCCACCTCTTAAAGAGGTAGGGGGCTTCTTTTTCTGACCTTTGTGGCCCCAGCTTTCCGCTGAGGTTTAAACCACAACACCTGGTTTGAAGCTTCATATGAAATAGGACTTTGAAAATATGCAAAAGTCAACAATGAGTGTAAAGAAAAGAAGGGGTGAATTGTTGAAAATATTGGGAAATGTTGCTTTTTTCGAACTAAAATGGGTTGCTGTAATTTTTTTATGCTGACTTGTAAAGTGGAGAACTAGAAGGGAGTACTATTAATGTATGTTCTGCTGTTATGGCAAAAACCACTCTCTCCAATAAAAGGTTAAAATGTAGCTGAGGGAAACAAAGCTCAACCAACAGGTTTCCATAGTGCTGATTCATACTGGGGCACCAAAATTGCCACATTAATGCAAACGGGCAAGACAATGTGGGGTTTACCTAATCTGAAACCTGTATGGAGCCTTGACTTCCCTCAGCCCTAGGCCATGTCAGTTGCCGGGAAAAGTTAAGATAACGACAAGCACCTGCCAGTAAGCAGTTGTCCCAGACAAAGAGACTCATGCATTTTAATTCTCTTCACCTATGGGAAACTGCCAGACTGGCAATGTGTATTGTATTATGTACTATTGTGAATAAGGCGCCTTGGTTGAGCCCGTGAAATCCATAGTTAAACAGGGGAAGGAGGAAGACTTCAAGCCTTCATCACCAAGACCCCTGACGGCCACCACCATGGGACAATGTGCAGACGCGATTGGGAGGAGTTTATGGAAATCATTTCCTAGAACTCATCTTAATACAAAGCGGGACAAGTGATGAATACGTACAAGAATATGGTATAAAAATGTTGCGGACTCTGACCAAAGGTGTGCCTACTTTTTGGGTCACCCGCTCTTGCAAGAACATATAATAAATTACTGCTTCACTAACGTATCTACTTTGAGTCCTTTTTTAGGACCTTTTGTCATTTCTAACACACTTATGCTTAAGTTGCACATCTCCTGGCTATAGGAAGTAGGCTCATTTCTCAGAGCTGTTGCTATTTATGTCCTTTAAGGTGATATTGAAGAACAGATCTAAGGTCTCCTGCAGACTTGCTTTACCTCATCCTGAAATCAGCCTGTCTCTCCATTTCACCACCTGTGAAACAAAGATACCACTTACCTCAACTAACCCACCCTACAATGGGCTTGAATAATGCTCTTACATAGTTTTGAACCCAAGCATTTACCATGTCATAGCCACTAATTACTGAGGCAATTAGTACATTAAAGCCACTCAGTTGCAAGCAGCTACCTATCTAGTTCAATTTGCCTCTCCTTTGTGCTTAGGGAGGTGATGGCAGTCACGGTTTCCTTTCTCTGCCAACCAGTCCAATCAAAACCCAAACCAACCAAACAAAAGCTTTTCTATTTATCTGCCATTTCACATTGTTAATCTCCTCTCACATACACACACACTCCTGGGCTGCAACACAAATAGTTGGTAAAAGCTCAGGAGTGCAACATTCCAAGGAGCTTCTGCTCCTGTACCAATGCATGTACAATGTGCACTCTGCTGTCCTCCACCCACAGGATTTATCCTCTCAATGCTGGTAAAAAAGAGCAGGCTTCTGGCAGGCAGGGTGAGTCCATAGCCACCAAGGTGCAGGGAAGAGACCACAGCCACCAACATAATGAACCTATGCCCTAGGGACCTTATGTGAAATGAAAGCTGGAATAAACTCATGGTTTCGAGATAGGAAGAGTCTTTCAAATGCTGAATCATTAGATAATGTTTTATGGAGGATTAATAAAAAGCAAGATTTCTACTCCAAAGTCTGGTTGTGGGTCTTTGAGCCAAGCTCTGGGTCATGATGCCCAAACATTCATCCCTGCTTGGCCATGTACCATAGACAGCAATGAGGTCTCGACTCAGTCTCCTTTTCTTCAGGCTAAACTAACCAATGGACTTTGGACACTTCCCCCCCAGACCCTTCACCATCCTTGTCACCCACATCTGGACATTCTCCATGTCCATGTTGGACTGTCTCCAGTGGGTGCTGCAGGGGAAGAATGTGTGTGTATGGAATGCCCCACCCCCCACCCAAGAAGGAAAACAACTCTTGAGGAACGGACTGAAAACCCCCATTCCCTGCCCCTCCCCATGCTGCGATGGAGGGGAAGAAGGGAGCATATTTATGATTAAAGTCTACGAAGAAGGGAGGGGTGGGGGGAAGTAGAAGTGTTAAGATCTGGGGAAGGAAAGCAGCTTGTGAGGAATTGACTGGAACCCCACTCCCCATGCCATGTTGGGTGGGGAAGAAGGGAGTAAAATCGTGATGAAGTTTAAATCTGCTAAGAAGGGGAGGGGTGGGGGGAAGGTGCTTTAAGACCTGTCTGCACTTCACATTACCCGACTCTGGTTCACTGGGTGTGTAGTTGTAGTAGTAATAAATCACTTCTCTTTCTTTTATTCTGTGTTGACTCTGTTTTGCCCATTGCACTAATTGGAAAGTGATCCCTCTGTCCTTTATCTTGAATCCTAAGCCTCACGATATATATTTTCTCCCCTTTTCGGCTGAAAAGGGGAGTGAGTGAGTGGCATTGATGGGCATTTGGCCTCTAGCCAGGGCCTCCTGATGTGGTATCATCTGCAAATTTACTTGGCACCCTCTAGTCCTGAGTCCACGTTGTTTATGAAAATGTTAAGAACTGGACCCTGGGGAACCCCACTAGTTATTGGCCACCAGACAGATGTAACCCCATTTACTAGCACCCTCTGGGCCTGACCCATCAGCTAATTGCCCACCCAACACATTATAGCTTTGTCTAGTTGTATGCTGGACATTTTGTCCAACAAGATACTGTGAGACACAGTATCCAAAGCCTTACTGAAAGCCAAAAAAATCTCATCAACTGGTTTCCCTTGGTCAACCAGTTGGGTGACCTTGTAAAAGGAAATCAAGATGGATAAACAGGACCTTCCTCTCCTGAAATTGTGTTGGCTGTGACCAATGACTGCGTTGTCCTTTAGGTGTTTTTCAGTAACTCTCAGCATGATTTTCTCCATAATTTTACCAAGCACTGAGGTGAGACTGACAGGCCTGTAATTACCAGGATCTTTCTTACCCTTCTTGAAAATTTGGACAATGTTTGCCAGCTTGCAGTCAACTGGGACCTCTCCAGATTCCCATGACCGTTGAAAAATAATTGAGAAAGGTCTCACAATGACATCAGCCAGCTCCCTGAGTACCCTGGGATGAATCCCACCAGGGCCCATGGATTTATATGGATCCAGGGGAAACAACAAATCACCCACAACTTCAGGGTTCACTAGGAGTTAATCATTACTGCAGTCATGGTTCTCCAACTTGAGGCATGTGGAGTCCCAGAGCCCATCAACTGTGCTGAAGACAGAGGCAAAGAAGGCATTAAACATCTCTGCTTTGTCTATGTCCCTGTTAGTAAGGTGACCATTCTCACTGAGTAATGGATCAATTTCTCTCTGGTCCTCCTCTTGTTGTTAACGTATTTGAAAAACCCCTTTTTATTGTTGGCCACAGTATTGACCAGCCTCAGCTCTAACTGAGCTTTGGCCACATGAATTTTCTCCCTACAAATGCAAACAGCATCCCTCTAATCCTCCCATGTTGCCTGACCTTGCTTCTATTGGCTGTAAACTTTATTTTTCCACCTGAGCTCTGGAAGATGGTCCCTGTTCAGCCAAGCCAGCATCCTGCCCCGCCTGCTTGATTTCTGACATGTTGGAATTGTCTGTTCCTATGCTTTTAGAAAGTAGTACTAAAAAAGTGACCAACATTGATGGACCCTGATGCCTTCAAAAGCAGTTTTCCAGTGGACCTTACCAACTAGTTCCCTGAGCAGACCAAAATCTGCTCTCCTCATATCTAGTGTTGAACTTTTGGATGCAGTTTTCCTCCTCTCAAAGATTTTTCATACCACTACTTCATGGTCACTATGGCCAAGACAGCCACCTAACTCAAACTTTCCCCACAAGAAATTTGCTGTTCACAAGCAAGAGATCTAGGAGGGCACCTTTCCTCATCAGCTCCATTAATACCTGGACAAGGAAGTTACCATCCAGTTGCTTTAGGAATCTCCTGGACCTGTTTGTATTAGCTATGTGGCGGTCCCAGTAAATATCTGTCAAACTGAAGTCCCCCATAAAGACAAAAACAGATGATCTAGAGGTGTTTCTTAGTTCCCTGAAGAATAATTCACCAGCGACATTGTTCTGGACAGATGGTCTTTAGGAGACTCTCACTACAACATCCTCTTTGTTTGTTTGTCCCTTAATCCTTACCCAGAGAATCTCAACCATATAACCGTCAACTGACAGCTCTGTGCAGTCCAGTCCTTCCATTATATTGACAAGGTTTTGCCTCAGCTGAAAGCTGAACACCATGCAGTCGCTTGTTCTTTAAAAGGGAGTGTGGGGGGGGAAGTTGGGAAAGGAAAGGGAAAAAAAACCCAAAACCAAGAAACCAAAACCCCGCGGGTTGGGATAAGGATAGTTTACCAGAATAGCAGAAAGATAGATATAACAATGATAACAGGACTTTATAGCAAAAAATATATCAAGCTGGTGATACACAATGCAGCTTCTCACCGAACCACACAACTCAGGCCATGCAACCCAGAGCCATCCCGAAAAAACAGTCCGTCCCCAAAACTGTACATCCTGGAGCCTCCTCCTAGCAGCCCCCCTTTATGCTGAGGGTATAAGTGATAGTATGTGCCATTGGATCGTTGCATGCTACATCCCGGGCTCTCGACTGATACACCTGGCATGGTCCATGCTCATAATCTGTGGGTCAAAGGTCTTTAATCTCAAAGGGAAAAAAAGTACTTGGGAGGCTGGGTTTGAGTTCCATCATCGTGGCACTGATTCTTCATTAATTTGTATGACTCAGCCTGTAATGCCATTGGTACAACATACAGCATTTATAGAAACAATAAAATATACACTAATGGGTTATTTAGCAACTGTTATACCACAGTTTCTACTTCATAAATTATATTGGCTATTCTTACCCAAAATCAAATCCCCTTGAGGTAAACATTGAACTTCCCCATACCTCTGCATTACCCACCAAGTACAGCCAGGTCCTTGAGCAAAAACAATCCCAGATATGGATTTACCTTTGCCTGCAGCAGGGATGACCCAAACTGTCTTTCCCAATACACTCTTCATATGCACTACTGGGATTCTGTCTCCTTCTACAGTGTGTGGAAATTTTGACTGGGCAGGACCAGCCCGATTGGTAGATCCCCTAGAGTTAACTAACCACGTGGCTTTGGCTAAATGTATATCCCAATGTTTAAATGTTCCACCACCCATTGCTTTCAGTGTAGTCTTTAAAAGCCCATTGTATCGTTCAATTTTCCTAGAGGCTGGTGCATGATACGGAATGTGGTACACCCACTCAATGCCATGCTCTTTTGCCCAGGTGTCTATGAGAGTGTTTTGGAAATGAGTCCCATTGTCTGACTCAATTCTTTCTGGGGTGCCGTGTCGCCATAGGACTTGCCTCTCCAGGCCCAGAATTGTATTCGTGGCAGTGGCATGGGGCATGGGATATGTTTCCAGCCAGCCGGTGGTTGCCTCCACCATTGTAAGTACGTAATGTTTGCCATGGTGAGTTTGTGGGAGGGTGATGTAATCAATCTGCCAAGCCTCCCCATATTTTTATTTCATCCACCATCCTCTATACCAGAGGGGCTTTAACTGCTTAGCTTGCTTGATTGCAGCACGTCTCACATTCATGGATAACTTGTGCGATAGTGTCCATGGTCAAGTCCACCCCTTGATCTCGAGCCCATCTATATGTTGCATCTCTCCCTTGATGACCTGAGCTGTCATGAGCCCATCGAGCTATGAATAATTCACCCTTATGTTGCCAGTCTAGATCTACCTGAGCCACTTCAATCCTGGCAGCCATATCTGCCTGATGGTTGTTTTCATGTTCCTCCATGGCCCGACTCTTAGGTACATGGGCATACACATGAAGTACCTTTACAATAAGCTTCTCTAACTGGGCAGCAATATCTTGCCATAAGTCAGCAGCCCATATGGGTTTTCCTCTATGCTGCCAATTGTTCTTTTTCCACTGCTGCAACCACCCCCACAGGGCATTGGCCACCATCCATGATTCAATATAAAGATAGAGCATTGGCCACTTCTCTCTCTCAGCAATGTCCAGGGCTAATTGGATGGCCTTCACTTCAGCAAATTGGTTTGATTCACCTTTTCCTTCAGTGGCTTCTGCTACTCATCTTACAGGACTCCATACAGCAGCTTTCCATCTCTGATGTTCCCCTGCAAGATGACAGGACCCATCAGTGAACAGGGCATATCGCTTTTCATTCTCAGACAGTTGGTTATAGGGTGGGGATTCTTTCAGGCATGTTACCTCATCCTGTGGTGACATCCCAAAGTAGAGTATACTGGGCACCTGTATCCACCAGAGCCTCATACTCTTGTGGGTCTGATGTTCCTGACCATCGGATCCACACAGTCCAATACATCCGGTTCTCCCTCTCCTCCACCTGGCTGGAGGCAGGGCCCCTCTATTGCTGCTAGGTTGAAACTGGTGCAGCATTCTTCCTGGCAGAATCTCGTGCGATTGTTTTACCCCGCAGCTCATTTACTCGTGCTCGAAGGGCTGAGGTGGGCTGCTTATCCCATTTCCACATGTCCTCTCCATGGTCAAACAGGTAAGACCACAGTGCAGATCGTGGTGTTTACCTTCTGTATCTTCCCTCTTGGGACGATGGACGCTTTCTCCCAGTAGCTGCAACATTGCTCCACACAGGTCAGGAGTTGGAATATTGTTGTCAAGTCGTTGAACCAATTTCTCTACTGCTACAATGACAGAGAGTGAAACATTGTCTTGATATTTCCGGAGTCGGCAGGCCACGTCATATATGGCTGGTGGATCCTCATCATTCCAGTCCATTGCTGCCAGTGAATTGGTGTGCCTTGATGGTGCACTTTGTACAACCTTGCGCCACATGTCTGGGGTGCATAGGACTTCATCAGGATCAGCGGGAAGCTGTGAGTTGTCCAGATCATAATAAATTATCTCCCGTACAGCTAATTCTCTCAGGTGCTGGACAACTGTCTCTATGTTGTTGCTCTTGGGTGTCTGACAGGTAATATATTCCTTTATGGGATATCTTTCCTTCACACTTGACAGCAGTCGCCTCCAAAGACTGAGGATTTCTGGCCTCCTCCCAATTGCCTTGTCAATGCCTCCTTCTCTAGCTAGGGATCCCAATTGCTTGGCCTCTCTGCCTTCTAATTCCAGACTATTGGCCCCATGATCCCAGCATCAGAGCAACCAAGTGATAATGTGCTCACTTGGGTGGCAGCTGAAATCTTTTCGCACCTCACGAAGCTCACTCAGGGTCAGGGATCGGGTAACAATCTCTGGTTCTGCTACACCCTGATCTAGGTACAAAAGATACAAAAAACAACTAACTACAGTGCTATTATATACAGTGTAACCCCTCACCCCACTATGTAATTTGAGCAGTGCCCGAACCGCTGCCGATTCGGGACCACACGCACGACTTGAGCCCAGGCGCTGCAAACCTCCCTCACCACCACTGCCGCGCAGATCCAAAAGACAAAGAGGCAGTACCCAGAACCGGCACTGCGCCTGCCCGGACCGGAACTCCTCCTGCCGGACCCGGAACTTCCCGTGCTGGGTCCAGAGCCGTTTCTACCGGGTCCGGAGTCGTCCCTACTGGGACCAGACTGCCTGATTATGATGCAATTGGTATGGAATACTCTCAGGGCTAACATAGCCTGTTGCTGGGCTGAACCCAGGACAGTGGACCATTATAATACAAGGGATTAGGGAATCAGTCCCTAGAGGACAGAACATTAACAAAGCATTTAATGAACAGCAGAAAAAGGACGAGACTCCCACCGAATGGTTAGAAAGGTTGAGAAAATGCCTACAGTTATATTCGGGAGTGGATCCTTCCACCCCGGTTGGAGAGGCTTTGTTGAAAACTCAATTTGTGGCTAAGTCCTAGAAAGACATTAGGAAAAAGCTGGAAAAGATTGAGGAATGGCAGGATCGCCCCCTTGATGAGTTATTGAGGGAAGCCCAAAAGGTTTATGTCCACAGGGAAGAGGAAACCCAGAAAAGGCAAGTTAGAATGATGGTAGCAGCTGTTCGGGAGGGACAAAGTTCAAGTACATTACCCCCACCCCATAAGGGAGGAACTGACCAAGGAGGGCCCCAAACTAAAATGATAAGGAAACCCATGAGGCAAAATGAAAAGGAAACAGTGACATGTTATTACTGAGGAAAGAAAGGACACTTGAAATGGGAATGTAGACAGCGGATTACGGATGAAAAGATTTTTAAAGAAGATTAGGGGGGTCAGGGGCTCTATTTGCTGGGGACAAGGAGTAAGATCGAGGCCCTGGTAAAACTAAAAGTAGGTCCCCAGCTGCAAGAAATTGAGTTCCTCGTGGACTCAGGGGCAGAAAGATCCACCGTCCAAAATTTACCCCGGGGATGTAAGGTTTCCTCGGAGACAGTACAAGTAATTGGTGCAAAAGGGGAACCCTTCGCAGTACCTGTGGTTAAAGAAGTATTATTTGAAAGCAGCTCTAAAATTGGCTTAGGTTCGTTATTTTTGGTGCCCGAAGCCGACTATAATTTATTGGGACGAGATTTAATGATTAAACTAGGAATTTCTCTGGAGGTAAATGAAAAAGAATTGCAAGATAAACTATGTCCCCTTAGAATTGAGGATGAAAACCAAATTAACCTCGAGGTATGGTATACCCCAGAGACTATGGGTAAGTTAAATATTAAACCTTTTGTAGTTGGGATTAAAGATCCAGAGGTCCCGGTACAAATTAAACAATATCCATTATCTGAGGAGGGTAGAAGGGGACTGAAACCAGAAATTGAAAGATTGCTTAAACAAGGACTTCTTGAACCTTGTATGTCCCCTTTTAATACCCCCATATTGCCAGTAAAAAAATCGGATGGGAAATATAGATTGGTTCATGATTTAAGGGAAATTAATAAAAGAACAATTACTCGATTTTCAGTAGTAGCTAATCCTCATACTCTCCTGAGCCAATTGGGACCCACTGATAAATGGTATAATGTGATCAATTTAAAGGATGTGTTTTGGGCTTGTCCGCTAGATAAAAGCTGTAGACAATATTTTGCATTTGAATGGGAAGACCCGGACACACATAGGAAGCAACAACTGCAATGGACGGTGCTTCCACAAGGATTCACTGAATCCCCTAACTTGTTTGGACAAGCCCTTGAAGAACTTTTAAGGTGATATGAGCCGGGCCAAGGGGTAACACTCGTCCAGTATGTGGTCGACTTGCTGTTGGCTGGAGAAGTTGAGGAGACCATTAGACGGGAGAGTATTAAACTTTTAAACTTTTTTGCTTTACAGTGTTTAAGGGTGTCTAAACAGAAATTGCAGTTTGTAGAAGGAGAAGTAAAGTATTTGGGACACAAACTCAACAAAGGAACTAAAAAATTGGATCCTGAAAGGGTTAATGAAATACTTTTTATGCTCCCGCCTAAAAATAAACGACAAGTTGGACAGTTATTGGGACTTTTTGGGTATTGTAGACAATGGATTGAGAATTTTAGTGGAAAAGTAAAATTTTTGTATGCCAAACTGACTCATGATGGACTATTAAAGTGGACTCCAGAGGATGGAGAAAAATTGGAAATACTTAAGAGGGAATTGACAAACGCCCCCGTGCTTAGCTTACCCAATTTGCGGAAACCCTTTTTCCTATTTGTTAACACAGAAGAACGGGTCACATATGGGCTATTAGCCCAAGAATGGGTGGGAAATAAAAAACCTGTAGCCTATATTTCTAAATTATTAGATCCCATTAGTAGGGGATGGCCTACTTGTTTACAAATAATAGCGGCCACAACATTATTGGTGGAGGAGACTCTCAAAATTACCTTTGGAGGAGAGTTGAAAGTAATCTCCCCACATAACATTAGGGGAGTACTACAACAAAAGGCGGACAAATGGATTACAAATGCAAGATTGGCAAAATATGAGAGTATATTAATTGCTTCTCTGAAATTGACTTTAAAAACTACTTCCTGGCAAAACCCGGCCCAATTTTTATATGGGGAACCAAGTCATGTAAACATGAATGGCAAAAGGAAATTGAGTTATGCAATAATTAATGGCCGAACCTTCCTCATGATAGAATCTGGACCGCTAAATTCAAGTTGGTCGGCCCAGGCCTGTGAGTTATATGCAGTATTGCAGGCACTGCAATATCTTGACAGAAAACTGGGGACAATATTTACTGATTCAAAATATGCTTATGGAATAATTCATACATTTGGGAAAATTTGGGAAGAGAGAGGATTAACAAATTCACAAGGAAAAAGACAGATTCATCAAGAACTCATAACCCAAATTTTGCAAGCTGTAAGAAACCCTAAAAAAATTGCGGTGATACATTTAAGGGGACATCAGAAAGGACTAACCCCACAAATAAGAGCAAATAATTTGGCTGACCAGGAAGCTAAAAGAGCTGCTTTATTAGTTTTAAAGACTAAGAATACAGATATATTGAATGAAGGACCAAAAGAACCAAATCTACAAGTATCAAAATTCACACCACAGGAACAAGAAAAACTAATAAAGATGGGAATACAAAAGAGTAGTTCAGGAACCTGGAAATTATCTGATGGTCGTTAAATCCTTCCTAAAACAATGGCCCTCAAAATATTACAAAGAAGACACAGTGGTACACACTGGGACACTGAAGCCATAATTGACCAAGTTGCAATTAAATATATGTGTATTGGTTTATATGATCTAGCCAAGCAAATTTTAAGGGGATGTATAACATTTCAAAGAGTTAATAGACAATATTTAAAGAAAAGAATAACAGGAAGAAGAATTTTAGCCCATAGATCCTTTTCTAATATACAAATTGATTTTACCGAATTGCCGAAAGTGGGAAGGTATAAATATTTATTAGTTATTGTAAACCACCTCACACATTTTTTAGAAGCATTTCCAACAGCGCGAGCCACGGCCCTGCTGATGGTTAAAATATTATTAGAAGAAATTATTCCTCGATATGAGATTGTTGAAACCATAGATTCGGACAAAGGTCCACATTTTACTTCCAAAATAATCCAGGACATAGCCCTGGCTCTTCAAATTGAGTGGCAACACCACACACCATGGCACCCACAAAGTTCTGGCAGAGTTGAAAGAATGAATGGAGAAATTAAAAAACAATTATCAAAATTGACATTGGAAACAAGGATGTCTTGGATTAGGTGCTTGCCATTGGCTTTATTACACATCAGAACACAGCCAAGAACTGATGTGGGTATTTCTCCTTTTGAAATGTTATATGGAATGCCATGTGACATGAGTAACCCAGGGAACCATCCACACCTGGAAGATTCCCTAGTAGAGACTTATATAATGCAGCTAACGACAAGAAGAAAGGAATTGATAAGAAAAGAGATATTGGCACAACATCCCCCCTTGGATATAGCAATACACAAGATATAACCAAGTGATAAGGTCCTAATAAAGACTTGGAAAGAAACTTCTTTAACGCCTCAATGGGAGGGACCTTTTCTTGTCTTACTCACAACAGATACAGCCATTAGGACTGCTGAGCGTGGATGGACACATGCCAGCCGAGTGAAGGGGCCTATTTTGAATTCGACGCCCCAGGAACCACCCTGGAAGATTACTAGTCCTCCTGGAAGCCTCAGAATGACCCTATAAAATCATAAACACCGACGTTTTTGTACAGATAAGTGATGAAGAAGTTTATAATTATAAGTGTGTAACAAATTTTAGAGTTAATGTAGAGTTAAATGCTATAATTATCTTTTTGTGTGTTTTATTTGTAGCATCTGCCAAAAATGGTGGTGGTCTCATTGTTCTGAAGAAGCCCCTTTTAGAGGAGTTTGTGAAAGTTGTTATACACAAAAATTGAAATTAACATAAAGAGTATTAGAATATAAAGAAACTTAAGGGGAAGTTGAAAGATAGTCACCATAGTGGTGGAAAATATATAGATTTGGAATTAAACCAAAACCTATTCCTCTTTCTATAACTATTGTCCAAGTGTGTTGCCAAAAGGACTGAAGTGGGGTACGGTGTAGCTCCCCAAAAGTGAAAGGAAAGAACTGGGAAAAATTCAAATGAAGGCGCGCTAAAAGAAAAAAATCTCCGAGCCTCCTGAAGAATACCCCTGCTGCCGAGAAGATGGAACACCCCGTGGCTCGAAACAACCGAGTCGACAGACGAGGCAGAGGTGTAAAAAACTGTGGAGGACAGAACCCCGAGATTGAAGTAATGCACAAGCCTTGGAGGAGCTGCCCCAATGTTAACCCTGAATTGATATTACACCAAGAACACACCTATCTAGAGAAAGGGGAGGATAAATTAGGGGACAATAAATGGAATCAAGTAAAATTTTGTAAGAAACTGAAACGCCACCACCCTTCCTGGCTGATTATTATACATATTTGGGGACAATTAATTGGATTGTGTCGGGGAATATACACCAGCCCTTTAACTGGACCCTTGTTAGGTGGGAAAATTCAAAGGTCTTTAAAGTTAGTGTTACCTCCGGAACACCATTTTTTAATGTAACACATTGTGATCTATTTGACCTGGTGCTTTCCAGATGTGCTTGTGGGTTAACGGCAACCTACTGGTGTCCCAGCACTAATCCTGGAAAGGGGTATTGTAACTCCCCTGGTTATCATTATTGTACTTATTGAGAATGCGAGACTCTAACGACCGGAGGATGGGAAATCCCAAAGTCTGATGAATATCTGACAATCAGTTGGTTGCCAACTGGATGTACTCCTCCCCAATTTGCATTCGATGGATCCATTGTAGGAGGAGAGAGCAATTGTAAAAGCCTGAAACTAACAATATTAAAACCACTAGATCCTGGTTGGACATCATGACAAACATGGAGAGCAAGACTTTGGTTACCTAGTACAGACCATGGAGTTTTGATACAAATTCAGAAACGAGAAGCGAAACCAGACCCCCTACAGTCAATTGGACCAAACCCAGTAATATCAGGAAATCTGAGTATCCCCTTGAATGATAGCCTCCCATCCAATAGCAACCATTTAAATATCAATGGTTTAAATGGAAATAAAAAGGATTTTGGTCCTCTTTGGAACATTTTAACAAAAGTATATAATCTCTTGAACGATACTACACCTAATGTTACGAAAACTTGTTGGTTGTGTTTTAATATTAGACCACCTTTATATGAAGCAATTGGTGTAAATACCGAGAACGAAAAATCAAATGGCTCAAATCCCTCCCAATGTTTATGGAATGACACCACTCAAAGATTAATGAAGCAACATGTAACAGGAAAAAGAAAGTGCATAGGGGCTGTGCCAGAAAACAAAAAAGATCTATGTAACACAATAATTAACCCAAAAAAAGATGCTAAGTGGCTAATCCCAACAAATAACACAAAGTGGATTTGCTCAAACAGGAAAATTACCCCCTGCATTTCCCTTAACCTGTTTAATGGATTATCTGAATATTGTATTCAGGCAGCCATTATACCAAAAGTTTTTTATCACCCTATAGATTTTGTATATGAACAAAAAAATACCTTTATTCCTCAGCATCTACATAAAAGAGAACCATTTACTGTATTAACAATTGCAACCTTATTGACTATTTGAGCCACTGGGGCAGATACCGGAATTACATCATTAGTACAACAGAATCAAAAGTTTCAATCATTACAATTGGCTGTAGACGAAGATTTAGAACGAATCGAAAAATTGTTAAATGCTTTAGAAAAATCTTTAAAATCACTATCTGAGGTAGTGTTCCAGAATAGAAGAAGTTTAGACCTCCTATTTTTACAACAAGGGGGACTTTGCGTAGCCTTGGGAGATTAGTGTTGTATTTATGCAGACCATACTGGAATTGTTAGAGATACCATGGCCAAACTTAGAGAAAAATTGAAAGAGAGACGTCGAGAAAGAGAATCTCAACAAGACTAGTATGAATCATGGTTGAACTATTCTCCTTGGTTGACTGCTTTGTTGTCTACAATAGCCAAACCAATAATTTTATTAATATTAGGATTAAAATTTTCCCCTTCTATTTTTAATAAATTAATACAAATTGTTAAAAGTAGGTTGGAAACAACACATCTCATGTTGGTACGAACTAAATATGAACCTTTAAACAATGATAAAAAAGTTGAGACTCTTATATTAAGCCACCGAGAACTACAATGATTTACTGAACAAAATGGTGGTTAAAAAAGAAAAAGGGGGGCTTGTGATGGATGAGCCTTTGTTCAGTAAACCACCGGAACCCTGAAACAGGCTGCAACATCCTGTTTTATAAGAATAGTTATATAATGTATATTGCTAACGAAACATAGAATTGAGTTATAGGTAACATAGAAGAAGAAACTGTGGAAAACAAACAACCAATAAACGGGCTTGCTGCTGAAGATGACCAAGTATGGGAGAGGGGTCAACTAAAAGACAAGTGAGGAAGACAAGCGACTTCATCCCATCGACCACCAGGAGGTAGAAGACGACCCCCTAACAACAACTGGCCCATGCGCAGAGGACTATGAGGAAGTTTCAGTGGAAAGTTCGAGACCTGGAACTAGAACATTATAAAAACCATAACTCAGAGGGTAACTGTGCGCGCTGTTGGCAGAGCCTGTGACTCTCTGGCTGCCCAGCGCTCCTTTGCCTATTGTCGCCTGCTATTTAATAAATATAAATTTGTGTTTGGACGAACTTATTTCCGATCAATTATTGGGAAACACACAATCACAGCTCATACTGCCAGAAAAAAGTACCCCTTTTTATTCTTTCTCCCTAAAGACTTCTAGTGGGTCTGTGCCACGAGATTTCACACTAGGAGCAAGGCCACTGGTGAATTGCCGACATTCCAGGCACGATTGTACAATCCCTTTAGCCTCAGCAACTAACAAGTGGTATTGTCGTTGAAGTACCTTAGCAGATTGATAAAAAAGTATTCATGCAACTTCTGAGCTTGTGCAAAGCAGTCTGCTGGGGGAGCAGGCCACACTGCTGCTATCAGCCTGTCTGCTCTTTGATTTCTTCCTGCTAGACCTTGAGTTAGTCAGTTCAGTGTGGCTGCGAATATGGGTGTTAGAAATGACAAAAGGTCCTAAACCAAGGACTCAAGGTAGAAACGTTAGTGAAGCAGTAATTTATTATACGGTCTTGCAAGATCGGGTGACCCAAAAAGTAGGCACACTTTTGGTCAGAGCCCGCAACCTTTTTATACCATGTTCTTGTACATTATTCATTACTTGTCCCGCTTCGTATTAAGATGAGTTCTAGGAAATGATTTCCACAAACTCCTCCTAATCGCATCTGCATCCCATGGTGGTCATCAGGGGTCTGGCAGATTCCCGTTTCCCATAGGTGATAGGTGAAGAGAATTAAAATGCATGAGTCTCTTTGTCTGGGACAACTGCTTACTGGCAAACATTTGTTCTTATCTTAACTCTTCCCGGCAACTGACATGGCCTAGGGCTGAGGGAAGTCAAAGCTCGATACAGGTTTTAGATAAACCTCTTGGTTGAGCTTTGTCTCCCCCAGCTACCTTTTATGGGAGAGAATGGTTTTTGTCCATAACAGCAAAACTTAATACTCCCTTTTAGTTCTCCATTTTACAAGTCAGTACAAAAATTACAACAACCCATTTTGTTTTGCAAAAGCAACATTTCCAATATTTCCCACAATGGGTAATAAAATACTGATGCATAATACCACACAATGATCTAATCCAGTTAATATTTCTAAGCAACTTTTGAACATCATTTAACATCTCCGCCCCACCAAGACGCACACCGAACAGTTCCAGTCCCTGGCTTATATACCTTCCAGGGATAACACAGCCCCCCTGTGTAAACTGACAGGCTGGAGTGTTGCCAGGCGACCCCCACAAGACATAACTATATACATCTTAAACTGGCATGCTGGAGTGCCGGTCAGGTAACCCCCACAAGACATCCGGTATCTTTTGTCTTGCTAATGGCCGGGCAACTGGTTCTGTAGACTCAGGTGCCTTCCTGTTCTTCCTTCTTGAGCACCTTCTTTTCAGAGAGAAGTTGTTTCTCCCGAGGTATCACAATGCTCACAATGCGCTACATTGTGGTCCTTTAGACAAAGATTTGCACATACTTTATATAGTTTGTTTCTGCATTCAGTACATGCAAAATCTCAAACTGTCCCTCCCAGGCCCGTGACCATACAAGGGTATGTCATTATGCACCCCCAACATTATTCCATATTAACATGAATCAGATGGACATATATCACAGGATACAAAGAAGCTCCCTCAGATACTGCAGTCCTACTTCTTGTACATGCAGCTGGAGGTTGGTCTAATTCTGGTACTGTGGGTATTAGAGGCAGGGACAACAGTGGTGAGGGTGGACATACCACGGCCACCAGAAGGGGAGCTGCCGCCAGGGTTGGATTATATGGACGTGGTATATTATCCAATGGCTCCCATTTTTCTTCATTTTCCTTTTTATCCTTTTTTTCCTCAAACCTTTTATTAGTTTTTAATGCAAGTATTGAGGTCAGAAAAGGGCATACAGTTCTTATCCATAAACCTGTGTAATTGCTTGACTATGAGGTTCCTTAGAATTAACATATGTATTCAAGGCCTGGCAAATCCAGTTGTCAAAAGATCCAAAACCAGGCCAAAAAACAAGTGGTCTTAAAGGGTTCATTTGCCATACTATCATTCAATAGTGAACTAATTTTTATTTACTTTCTTCATTTCTGGGGTCCCAATCATTCCAATTTGTGATCATTATTCCTAATGGACTCTCCGGATGTATATCTGGTCCTAATGGACTCTCTGGAGGTATATCTGGTAATTCATTCCCTTCTCTTTTGTCCTCGGTCTTTGATATTATTTGACCCATCTAGAAATATTATTGTGGCAATTCCTACAGTCCTTGGTTACCAGTAAGAGTGTCTTGCAGGGGGTTTAGGACCTATCACCCACCCACGAATCCTATCCAATAATTTGCTCCCTTTTCTTTGGTCCTTGGGTCTGTCAGCTGACCCACCTAGGAATTTTACTATGACAATTCCTACAGCCCTTGGTTGCCAGTAAGAGTGTCTTGCAGGGGGTTTAGGACCTATCACCCACCCACGAATCCGATAGGAATCGCTTCAGTCCTTCACCGGCCAAGTCTCTCATGGGAGATTGGAACCATGGTTAGAAGACCTCCGCACTCACTTCGGAACTACGTTCCATCTCAGTCACACACTCTTACACACACAGGCAACTGAATCCCAACCAACTGAACGGAATACACAAAAATACACAAAAATACACAAAATGCTTACAACTCTGTCGTCTTCACTCGAATCCAAACAAATGGTATACGCCTACGCACACAACGCTTGACTCTGTTGTCTTTGTTCGGACACTCGAACTGTATTCGTCTACACGGGCAAAAAAACTGCTGCAGCCAGCAAGGAAGCTTAAAAAATCAAATTCTTTGCTTGCCCTTTTTAAATTTTTCAGTTTGGTTAAAATCCTGTTTCAGACCAAGTAATTTAGAACACAGGGACACCACATTTTCCTGCAGGCCAGGCCATGGTAGAACGTATGAATCAAACTCTCAAGCATTTTTGCTTCACAAACAAAAAGGGGAAGAGAAGGACATCTCTCCAGCTGGTTGACTGAACAAAGGTCTTTATGTTTTGAACTGTTTATGTCTGCCACAGAACAGTTTGGTACCTCCAATGGTGAAACATGCAGTAGATTTAAAAGGTTTGAGGAAAAAAAAAGAGAAAAAAGAGAAAAAAGTTAATGTTAGGTGTTAGTAAGAAATGAAATTACAGGTACTAACTTGGAGAAGAAGATCTGCGTGTGTCATTGCAGATATGGGAACCAAGTGGATAAAGCTGTGGATCCAGAAGAAAGCAAGATTGCATGAACCAGGATGGGACCCTGATCGCAGTAACTGAAGTGTTCCAAGTGAAGCCACAATGGACTATGAGTTTTGCTGCGAGACATATTGAACCATCTAATAGTCTTTGAAATATGCATATGTTTGTGGTAAATAAAAATTAGGGAAATCGTGATTTCAGCACAGCCTGATGTCACAGACTGCAATCGGTGCCTGCACGAAAACGTGAGGCTGGTGTTACCTGCACTTTTGACACTCCTGATTGGCAAAGCAAACAAATGCAACAGCAAAGCTATCAAGGCACTTAGCTACAGATGTGGATTCTGTGAGACATGCAGCAGCTGATTTGTGTTGCTGGTTCACAGACATGGTTGTGAAAATTTTGAAAGGCATGCGATTCATGAATGTGTCCACTCTCAGTCAATTCATACGACCATTCAGAAATTAAAGAGATCACAGAATCGCAGAATCACAGAATTGTAGGGGTTGGAAGGGACCTCGAGAGATCATCGGGTCCAACTCCCCTGCCAAAGCAGGCTCCCTAGCTCATACTGCACAGATAGGCATCCAGACGGGTCTTGAATATCTCCAGAGAAGGAGACTCCACCACCTCCCTGGGCAGTCTATTCCAGGGCTCTGACACCCTCACTGTGAAAAAGTTCTTCCGCATGTTGGTGCAGAACTTCCTACGTCCCAACTTGCAGCCATTTCCCCTTGTCATGTCTCCACAGACTACTGAAAAGGGGCTGGCCAATTCCCACTGCATCCCGTACTTAA